>CM014086.1:15128507-16328507 GCA_004119915.2 Collichthys lucidus
CCCCGTGAGAAGAGTTAGCAAGCAGTAGGGGGGGATTTTTGATTGACTGCTCACCTGGTGCCACCGGTCATGACACAACGTTAATGTGAGGTTGTGCTACTGAACTGAATATTGTGTTTTTTTTGAAAGGGCGTTTATTATGTTGATTCTGTGTCGGATTTCCTGTCTTGTACGCAGTGCTCTGTTGAAATTTACGAGGTTTAGCAGTGGCTCGCGTCAAAAATAGAAATGCTCGCGGACGCTCCGCGGCGCGCGCCCTGTGTGAGTGCTCTCATTGACTAGACTGGCAGCTATCTTCTCCGGTGATCGCGGCACAGCCGTTACGCAGCGCGTACGCCTCCGATTTGAGTGGGCCTGTCTCTCCTCACTTAATACAGAAAGTACGCATGCGCACAGGGGATTTTTCCCCTGTGTCAGCTGCTCCAATATTTTCAAGTGGGCCCTTATTGCCGACTTTATGGCAAATACTAGAAAACTGGGAAAGTCAGCGCTAGCTTACTGCAGCGTGTAGACACTTCCGTTTTTAAAAGACGTTGTTTGTATTAAACGTTTATTTATATATTATATATATTGCTTGTAAAGTAATGACTGTGGTTCCCTCTCTATAGACGCTGCTGGAGTATGCAGACCGTTGGAGTATAGAGGACCAGCCTTTGCCGTTGGTGGAAGTGTACATAGTTGCCCTGCTGAGTTATGCCCAGGCCTCTCCATACCTCTCCCTGCAGTGTGAAAATGTCCCTCTTGTGATTGAGAGGCTCTCACTGTAAGTACCATTAAAATGTAATTAACTGCAGATAATGCTGAGAGCTCACCTCTCTAATCAGACTGTCCCAAAAGCTAAATCACGGCTTTTTAAATTCAAAAGTATCGCTGTCATGTTTTGGTTGATTGCTGTTCATTCTGCAGGAGCTTTGTGGAGCTTTTACTCTCACTGAAGAAGGCTGTTCCAGATGGTTTATGGAAAGAATTCAAGTCATCTGTGCAGGTAAACCTGAGGAATCACTTTTTCTCAAAGTCATGTTGATTTATTTGAAAAACATGCAAGGCCAGGCCCGCACAACAAAACACTGCCACCCCACACCATCCTCTTGTCTTTGTAAAAACAGTAGTGTAGTGTACAGTGAAATATCTCTGCTTTCAAAATGTCCAGTCCAACCAGTGCTAAAACACTATTCATCTTCAGAATGAAGTCATGACAAGTGAACAATATGATTTCAGACAGATTTTATATACTGTGTTTGCAAATAAGATACCATAAACTTGCTTTTCATTTTTTGTTCAAAAGACTGAACGCACTGTGACTCAGATAGTCATGGAGTTTTCTTGTTTTGTACAGTTTGCTTACAGTAAGTTGCAGGAGAATGGAATCACTCAGCTGTCCCTGCTGTCTGCTCTGGGCCAGCATGATGGGGTTTGGACCAACAGGGTCCTCCAGGGCCTTCTGTCCAATGAGGACCTTCAGAGTGAACATGGTGAGTTCCTGTGCTGGTCTTCAGAGCTTTCTAAAAGGTTATGAGGTCACTAAAAGTAAAAGGAGGGAGGCATATATACACTACTTTTAGATGAAATTTCAGAGTGTACCTAAAATGCACTCTAACCTTTACAGTGAACTTCATTTGACCTTCTCTAAACTTTTGAATACATGTTTCACTGCTTATTGCATAACATGCTCTAACAAGGTGATTCAAAATCACAACAAGTGTGTGATCCATGAATGTTCCACTAAATGTTCTGCTTCAATGACAGTTTGTATTGAAACAGTCCTTCATCATGCTGTTCACATTCTGACATCATGACACTAAGACGACACCCAACAATCATCAACAGTACCTGGTCAGTGTGAGGTTTCAAACAGGAAGTCCTCAGAGGGAAGTTAGCGCTGAGCGTTGAGTGTCATTAGCAGGTTGGATTAAGTCCACTTGTCCACAGCATGAGATGTCCAGTTGAGCTGTGATTGATGGTCAAGGTCACATGACAAGTTACTGAGACACTGACATGTTTTGTTGTGGTGCACACACCACTGTTGCTAGAACTTAGCATTGCATGCTTCTTCTTAAATGCTCTACTTTCATGATAAAATATCACTGTAGCATCAACTTTTACATTTTCCATAAATTTCACCTGAAAGTTGAATATTACTAACTTTTTATGAGTAGTGAATGTTGTTTAGAAGAATTCAGGTTTCTGGTAGTAGCATTAGTCAATCACATTTCAGTTGAAACAGACAGTGTAGAGGGCTTAGGAGGCATAATTTAGTGGCTGACTTGTAATCTAATCTGACATTGATTTAGCTTTTTTGAACTTGTCAACATTCATGTGCAGATATGTTTTGTCAAGATTAGCACAAATGTGTCTTGTCATTCTTGCGTATCAGTTTGCTCATTGGACTGCAGAAGAAGTCTTGGCACAGATATCCCTTATCTGTTTTCCAGAAATCCATTGGCTACACCACAGGGCTGTCGCCCTTAAAGGCTTAACCAGTGTCAGATGATAGCTGATGGGTTCTGAGATTGCTCTGAGCTACACAGCACAAGCAATACAGGCTTAACAACAACCCAAGTGTCCTTACTCACACACTTTCACACTCACGAACACACATTTTTGTCATGCCAAACATACACTCACTGGGTAAAACTGCACCTCTAATATCAAAATATATCAAAGATAGTATAGTAAAATATAATTTATGCAGAGAAATGCTGATGGTGTTTCTTGCAGATAGAGCCTGTACATCACATCTCAACAAACAAGGTTCTAAAAACTTACATAGTGCATACAGTCTGTGGTTTGAATGTATCCAAGTAGGAGCTATAATTGTAGATCTCTATAATGATATTTTATTCTTTATAAGATTGTTAATGATATTTAGTCTAATTGTTAAAAGTAATGAATATATCTTATGATATAACCTGAGATCACAAGAAAATCACTTCACTCAAAGTATCCATCACAGCCACACTGATTAAAACTTGAAAAGCTTTCAGGTCTCTGAGGAACTTCAAACTGTTGCACTTAGAGTTGATACAAGGATTTATTAGCTCTGAAGCCAACTAGTGATAAGTACAGTATCTCAGCAGCATCAACAAGAGAACCTTGTAAATAAAGACACGGGTTTGCTGTCACTGATGATCCAATGTTTGATAGATCTCTTACGTCAGTGACAGAGAATTTCCCCATTGTGGGATAAATAAAGTATAATCTAATGACAGTGAGTCGAACCCCCAGCATGCAGGATAACAGATGATACAGTGGAGTAAAAAATATGTTGTCAAACATAGGCATCAGGATCATGAAACATTGGTGGCTGAGCCCAGACCAGAAATCCCCAAATCTTTATCCATTGGCACTCCTCATCTCCTCTTGTTCACTCCTCTCTCCCATCCTGCTTATAAAAATGGTGCAATCAGGATATACAACCAAAATCTAACCACATCTCGTTTTTAATGATGATTGGGTCATAAATATGTATTAATTATCAATTTAGTTACCAGGAGATGAAAATGACGAGCCCTGTAATCTACACTCTGACTTATACAGTGTGCATGTGATGTAATGTGAAGTAGATGAGACCTGCATGTTTGATCAACAGTATCATAATATTTGTGCATGATCAAAATGGATCATGCACAAATGGATCAGGAGCTAATTACTGTTCCTGTTTTTGTCTAAAAGAAAATAAATGCTTGCTGCCCTCTTGTTGCACAAACCATTAAAAAAAATCATAAAATGTCACATCAATATTTTGACTGGCTTTCAGTTGAGGAGTTCCTGGAGCAGGAGGGGCTTGTCCTGTTGGAGATGAGAGTGAAGCAGCTGATAAAGGAGAATCAACTAGGGAAGGCTGCACTGCTGGCAAAGACTTGCTCCCAGTGTCCTGCCTTCCAAGGGAAGGGACCTTTCAAGCAGATGTACCTCGTCTGCCTCTGTGCTACCTCAGAACAGCATCAGCTGATGGATGAGGTGAGTGTAGCAACAGAGCTGAGATCACCACATTTGTATTTGTGTGTGGTTCAAGAAAACAGTACAGTTGAGTACCAGTTAAAGTACCACATCAGTAAGCAGTACTGATATCCATCTCTAGCTGCAGTCCTTCCTCTTCTGCTGTCTGTGCTATGCTTTTCATTCAGTTCATACCTTTAGACCATTTACTGTGATAAATCATCCACAAGATGGCAGAATACACCTTAAAGTAATTTGAGACTGTTGGAGGCTTTTCTTGAATCTCTTGTTATTTAATATATCAGCTGATGAAGCTTGTGGGTGTTTGATTAAGTGTAAATTTAGTTATCTAGTAAAACATACTTGTACTTACTGTATATGTGGTCCATCTATGCAGCTTTCAAAGGTAGACTGCCGTGATGCACTAGAGATGATCTGCAACTTGGAGTCTGACGGAGACGAGAGGGCAGCTTTCAGCTTATGCTCGGCCTTTCTGACCCGACAGCTCCTCCAAGGAGACACATACTGTGCTTGGTAAGAATATAGCTGTCTTTACTAGCTAAACTCTTTGCATGCTTGCTGATAACTTAAATGTTTTTGATGAGTTGGGCCTCCAAGATGAACAGTGTTGTGTCAGAACATAGACTAACTTCATCAGGTAATCTGAATGTGTCCGTTTTGGACAAATTGGTACAGAGCTGTTCATGATACCTCAGAATGATTCTATTGGAATTCAGCCAACTATATGTTTATCGTACTAACAAATGTCATGTTGTGAAGTTTAATGCAGTGGCCTGCGTATGTTAATTTACTCCGAATGAACCAATAGCACATAATGCCTCAGTATTTAGTGTTGATGCACGCTCAGTGTCTATGGTTGATAGACTTCTATTACTTTCTTGTTACTGTTGTATGTTGGTATTAATAATATTGAGAAGCTGATTGTCAATATCAGATAAATAAATAGATAATTAATAATTAACAATTTCCCTTTTTTTTTTTTTTTAATTAGGGAACTCACTTTGTTTTGGAGCAAGCTGCTGAAGCGATTGGAACCATCAGAGCAGGCCTTTCTCGACAGATGCCGCCAGATGTCTTTACTTTCCAAAACCATGTACCACATCCTGTTCCTCATCAAGGTCATCCAATCAGAGGTCAGTAAACCGTTGTGGTATTATCACACTGTGTACCCACCAACAAACAGAAGTTACCATCACATTCCAATACAAACTCATGTACATACAAATGAAGTGAATGAAATGAAGTTTAAAGCAATCGTTTTAGGATCACTATGTGGCAGCTTGAAATGTGAAACAGCTGCCATGATCAGTTTGAATTCATTTGATTTACAGTGGTTTCATCAACATTTTCATTGTCTATTTGATCATTTTCTTATGAAACAATGTCGCCCAATGTAGTGTTTTTAGCAGTCTGTGATTATTATTATTTTTTCCCCCCTGCATGATCAAGACAAATGGAAGCGTATATAGCCATATTCGGTGTACATATGTCTAAGCCACCTTTCAGATTAGTAGGTTGTTGATGTAGTACCCCCTTTTAATATATTCACAAGTAAGAATTCTAATTGATTCATTAATAATTGAGTAATGACTCACATTGCTATTGATGTGAAAAATGTACATTACCAGCAGCCATATCTTGTAGCTGGTAACTTTGTCGAGCAGGGAAGTGTCAAAAAATGAATTGCTTGCTTTATTGCTTTATCAATTGTACAAGTTCCAGGTGAGTTTCATAATTGTGTTCCATGTATTTGTCAACTTAAACTGATTCTCCTCCTTTTTTTTTAGATTGACAGCCTTGGACTGCCAGTGTGCATTGAAATGTGCATAAGGGCTCTGCGGATGGAATCGGAGGATGGAAGCACCAAAGCCACTGTGTGTAAAACTATTTCCTGTTTGCTTCCCACTGACTTGGAAGTCAAGCGAGCTTGCCAGCTGACAGAGTTCCTTTTGGAGCCCACAGTGGATTCATACTATGCTGTAGAGACTCTTTACAATGAACCAGATCAAAAACTAGAGGAGGAGAATATGCCTGTTCCCAACTCACTACGCTGCGAGCTTCTGCTGGTTTTTAAAACCCAGTGGCCTTTTGACCCGGAGTTCTGGGACTGGAAAACACTCAAGCGGAATTGTCTAGCATTAATGGGTGAAGAAGCTTCAATTGTGTCATCCATTGACTTGCTGAATGATACTGAGGACCCTGAAGAAGAGGAAGACTTCCTCAGTCAGGAGGAGTATAAGAATATCCCAGACCACTTAATCAGCGGCACCTATGAACTGAAAGATATAACAGACAAAAAACAAAAAAACAGAGAAATGAAGAAACTCAGGGAAAAGGGTTTCATATCAGCCAGGTTCCGAAACTGGCAGGCATATATGCAGTACTGTGTGCTATGTGACAAAGAGTTTCTTGGCCACAGGATTGTACGCCATGCACAGACTCATCTGAGTGGTGGAGTGTACAGCTGCCCGATATGTGCTCAAACCTTTACCTCAAAAGACACATTGATTCCCCACGTAACATCACATGTTAAGCAGTCTTGCAAGGAAAGGCTGACTGCAATGAAAACAAACAAGAAATTGGCAAATCCAAAAACGGCTGCCCCTGTTATGGCTGCATTAAAGGCAAAGACAGAGAATGAACTTCATGAAAATGCTGATTCCCTGGGACAAAATGGTACGTTGGTCAACAACATGCAGGCCAGAGTGGCTAATTCCAACGTGAACTGTAGTGAGGAAAACGTGTGCCCTGTCGGAAAATGCAGAAGGAGCTTCAAATATTTCAAAAATCTTGTTGCACATGTTAAAGCCCATGGGGACAACGAGGAAGCGAAAACTTTCCTCGAAATGCAGAGCAAAAAGGTTGTCTGCCAGTATTGCCGCCGCCACTTTGTTAACGTCACACACCTTAATGATCATTTACAGGTCCACTGTGGCGTGAAGCCTTACATCTGTATCCAGCTGAACTGCAAGGCAAGTTTCCTGTCCAACACTGAGCTTCTAGTACACAGGAAAACACATTCTGTATTTAAGGCTAGGTGCATGTTTCCAAACTGTGGAAAGATTTTCAATGAGGCCTTCAAACTCTATGACCACGAGGCACAACATTATAAAACCTTCACTTGTAAAGTTGTGGACTGTGAAAAGGTATTCCATACACAACAGCAGCTGGATTTGCACCAAGAGAAGCACGACACACAGGAAGAGGAAAGCCAATCTTATGAACAGATCTCACAAAATATGCAGCCTGGCCCTTCACTCATTGAACAGATGCTTTCCAATCACACTCCAATTAAACAGGAGAATTCCCTAGAAAGCTGGAATACTGAATGTGCTGTTAATCCAGATCATGGAAGGACGCCAGTGTCCACTGAGAGACCTGTGGAAAACTTAGAACGATACGAAGTCAAACATGAACAACAGAATATGCCTTTCTCATCCAGTCATCCACAGAGTTTAAATACTTCTGTGATTCAGCCTGTGAATTCTCACTTGTCTGATACTAATAGACACAGAGATGGTTCAGGTAGTCATTCTTTAGATTATACGAGTCCACCCCAACACAATCAACCAATACCTCCATTTGAAGCTAGCTTAGGTAATGTGACACATAACTATAATACAGATGTCCCACAAGGTCGGCCACAAATGTTCCACAGTAATGCAACTACTGGATCAGTGAGCTACAATTCTGGCTACAATTTAACATTGCCAGGGCAACAAGGGCCAATGTGTAATAGCAATCTGTCAACGGCATCACCTCTCCAGAACTCTATAGAGCCAGCAATGTCACAACCACTTCCTCCAACAGTAACCCCACAGCCACTAACTGGGAACAGACCAGAGAACTCTGGGACATCCTCAACTAGCACAGGTCCCCAACCAGGACAGAGAGAGCGATTTCACTGTGCATCTGAAACATGTACAAGACACTACAGCTCCCATAGAAGCGTTACCAAGCACATGAAAACGGTTCACCCAGACTTCTACGAACAATGGAAAGCTGCTCGAACTAAACTCAAGATAACCTACGCTCCAGCACCGAGCATGTCATCTGTCGGACATCTCAGTTCAGCTGTCTCATTTCAGAACCAGCAGGGCAACAGTATACTAGTTCATGGAGTGCAGAGGCAGAATGTTATCCAATCGACTCCTTATGCTAACATGGATACAAGCACAAAATATAATGCCTTACATCCCCATTCCTCATCTGCCAACAACCACAGTGCTTCACATGTAATGGAAAATGTTTTAAATCCCATTGTTCTTTCTCAGTTAGGAAGTGATACACACCCAGGTAGTCAAAATTGGCCTTCAGTCCCTGGAAGTGAACAAATTCCAAACTGTGGCTCTTCTCAAGTCTATCCATCTAACATGCAAGCGATCCCACAAGTTGATTCTTCCAGTACTGCTCTGCCACTTAGTGTCCCATCTTGTTCTATGATGGGATCAGCCATGACCAGACCAGCAGCATCTTTACAGTCACCACTAATGGAAAATGGGTCCCAAGCAGTTTTGCCTTCATATATGGATGGAGCTAAGGAAGTGTCACAACAAGCAACAAACAACCTGCTTTCGCCATATACATCCCAGATGCAAAGTGGTTTAGTCTTTGGTTCAGAGGCTCCAGGAAAAACAGAATCACAAGTGCAAACACATGTGCAGTCCACTTTTTCTTCTCCAGACATTGCCAGCCAAAATAACTCTGGTAACAACCAACTTCAAAATGCCCCTGTCATTTCTGAAAACCTTTCTGAAAATCAAAAGCCCGCCAAAAGAAACAGAAGGACCAAATGGCCAGCTATCCTTAGGGATGGCAAATTTGTTTGTTGCAGGTGTTTTAGAGAATTTAATAGTCCCAAATCCCTTGGAGGTCATTTGTCCAAGCGCGCAAGTTGTAAAGCATACGATGAGTCTGAACTGAACACAGACCTGCCAGCGTCATTTCTTGACCTCCTTAATTCAGAGCAAACTGTCAGCACTGCCCAGCCCCAGTTGTCTTATAATCCTACTGCTGTTTATCAGAAGTCCCATCAGTCAGTAACAAATGGTTCAACAGCTCCAAAAGATTACCCCACTGCTAGTTATCCACAAGATAATTTGCCAGTATATGGGAATGGTGAGACAAATGATGATATTCTTAAACAAATCATGACTGAATCCAACATGTCCGATCTTTTTGTGCACACACATGGTGCCCACCCATTGTTCCGAAACCAGTGTGTTCCCTATGGAGCTGGTGAACGTTTGCCAGGGAGCTCAGTCATACAACATACAGAAAATGTCCAGCTGAAGCGAGAGGACAACTTGTATAGTGAAGCTCATTACCCCCAGCCAAGTGTTGATACCTTTGCTGCAAGAGAATTTCCAGACCCGCTTCTTACTCAAATGCTCACAGGAAACTCGTCCACTGCCGTTCCTGCAAGTGTCCCCACAAACCCCAATGAAGGCTGTCACTCTGAGATCGCCATTCCGACACCAGATACAGATTCAAACCCAGTGATGCAGACACTGTTACCTGATAGTCAGTTTAGTCCAGTAACAAGTGGCAAGCAGGCTGAGACACAAAGAAGGACAACTGACCAAGATATTAAAAAGAGACTGCGGGAACAGATTTTGGCTGGAGACTTTCAGCGTAGACACAGCTCATGTCATTTAAGCACTGACCCTAATGCAAATTCAAAGAATCCCATGTCTTTTGGTCCATTGTGTAGTCTTTCTAATAATACTTGTGATGCAAAGAGTGAAGGACAAGTCATTCAAGAAAACTCGGCGATCCCAGGACCCTCAGACGAAATTGAGCATCTACTGAACACACAGAGCTTTACTTCTTTTAGAGAGACCTCTACCCTGCAGAAGGAGGTTCTAAGCCCCAGCGGCATCACAGCAAATGATGCAGATCTCGAGCCCACTCAGTTATCTGCCAGCCAGCAACAGTGGATGACAGAAATTCAAAGTGCATTTGAGAGGCTCGACTTGGTCAGAGAAATACCTGATCAGATGTCAGCTTCCATGGTACAAAATAGCAATACTACAAACAGCCAAGCAGGAGCTGCAAAGGTCTATTTACCAAGCTCAACGACATCAACATCACCAAACTTTGTCAAGCCGTTTGCTTGTGAGAATGAAAACTGCACATTCAGTTCCATGTCAGGTGAAGCTCTTTGGAAGCACCTGTCTAAAACACACAACTACACACTTGACATGGTGAATGTGGTTAAAAAAAGATATGGCCAATATGCTCCATTCAAATGTCAGAAATGTAGTAAAGCATTCACTCGTAACTCAAACCTTCGCACCCACTACCAGACAGCTCACCAATTATCAGCTAAGGAAATTGCAGATCTAGACATGAAGCGCAGACAGGAAAAAACTGCTGCACTTGCTGCTATTCAAAAACGGGCTCAAACCACAGCGGCTACTCATTCTTCAGTGGAGAACAGAGCACATCTGTATTCACCCCAAGATCCAGTAAAACGTGAATGCCCATCACAGGCATTTGTACCACGTGCTAACGTAGACATAAATAATACGAAATTTCAAGATGACAGTCGCTTGACAGTTATTCATCCTTTGCAACCAACTCCAATGCACAACCAAGCAATGACTCCACCAGTACAGGCCCAGACCTCCACTTTAGCCTTCCAGTCAGTACAAGCAGGCATGGCATCAGAACAGTGGTCACATGGACACCAAAGAAACTTCTCTAAGGTGCCCACTCAACATGCAAGTTGTCAACTAGTCGGAGCCCCTTTGCCCAAGGAGTCAGCCCCTCTTGCCCACACTCTGTCTGCCATGCCTCAGATGAATGGACCCCTGTATCCCAACAAACCATCTGCAATCAACAGTCAGTCCAATATAGAGATTTCTAAGAAGACAAAAGAGAAGAAGCCCAACTCAGGTGACGCCATGAGTCCATATAGACCATATCGCTGCGTTCATCAAGGCTGTGTGGCAGCCTTTACTATCCAGCACAATCTGATCCTCCACTACAGGGCAGTTCATCAGTCTGCTTTGTCAGCATTAGAGGTGAACAAAGAGCAGGACCAGAGTGAGGGACTGGATGAAGTAATGGACCACGATGAGGAGGATCCAGAGGCAGACATCCCCAAAATTTATGAATTCAGATGTCAAGTCAAAGACTGCTCCAGGGTTTTCCAAGAAGTTCCCAACCTTTTGCAGCATTATCTTCAGCTGCATGAGTTCAGTCTTGATAAGGTTGGGAATATCTTGTCCAGCATCAAACTTGGCAAGTTTACCTGTGGCCACAAAGAATGCACAGCATCTTTTACTGCTTTCTGGAAGTATGTAGGACACGTCAAAGAACAGCATAAAGATATGAAGCTAGCCAAACCTGAACAATTAAATGGCTCGTTCAAGTGTGAAATTGAAGGCTGTGACCGTTCATATGCCACAAAGTCAAACCTGCTCAGACATGTCATGAAAAAGCATCAAGACCTGTACCAGCCCAAACTAAAGAATCAACGGATAAAAGAAGATGGGGTAAAACAGAGCTCTAAGACTTTGCTTTACCAAATTACCAAGACAAGTAATGGGAAGGAAAACATTGAGAGCAATAAAAAGATTCTACAGCGGGGAAATGAGGCAAAGAGAGTTGGCAAAGTTAAAAATAATCACTGGACTAAATATGGAAAACCCTCCTTGAAATCAAAAGTGGAGGCATCCGCCATGTGCACAAAGAAATTTCCTCTACAGTACCCCTGTATGATTAAAGGTTGTGAGTCAGTCATGAAATCAGAGCGGAGCGTTTTAAAACATTACATTGGACACGGACTGTCAGAAAAGTACCTGGAACAGCAGAGGAGTCATTTCATATTCTGCAAAAAGTTCCCCAGACAGAAATGCCGCGTCAGGAGTGATGATTCCAAGTCAGACAACACCTCTGACCTGTCAGACAATGAGCTGACAGCAGAACCCAATCTGGCAGGAGGGGAATATGAATATTCAAAGCCTGTCCTACGCAAAAGGGCAGCAGCAGGCAGCATCCCTGCTGCATTGTTTGACAGCAAATTGTCAAATGATGAAAGTTCAGATGGCTCTGTGGTGCTGAAGCGAAAACGAGGACGTCCACGAAAATTGATCGGGAAGATCGTGAAACGTAAGAAAATTCCACGTACGACCAAGGTCGCTGTGGTGTACAGCAGGGACGATGAATCAGACTCCTCTTGCCCTGCAGTAATACAGGAGGAGACTCTGGCTGAGCAGAGCGCTCCACTGGCTGCTTTTAAACCAATGGGATTTGAAATGTCTTTTTTAAAGTTTCTGGAACAGTCAAATAAATGTGAGCATCCCTTGACACGGAAAGTTGAGGTACCGGAAACGTGGAAAAAACCCTCCAATCCGAACACCAAAGACACGTGTGTCAGGTTCAACAACCGTCAGAATTTGAAATCACTTAGTAAGGTGAAAGTAATTATAGACAAGGCCTTCTCCAATGTCGCAGACATGATGTTGAAACAGCTGCAGGAAATGTGGCCCACCATACTTTTGGAAAAAAGTGACTGACTTGTCTTTTTATTTTTGAGAAGCAGAATCTCAGGACTAGAATGAGTAAAATCTGCTGCAGACTGGTGCCCTACTTGTTTTTTTTTACACACCCTGTTATTTAAATTAAAAAAAAGGAAAAAAAAGTTGTTATGAAAAATACTGTAATACCGTCTGTACGATTTTTTTTTTTTTTTTTTTTTTTTTTTTTTTTTTTTTTTTTTTTTTAAATAGAATAGTGTATAGCATGTTTTTATTTATGGACTGTAAAGTCAAAAACAGTCTGAACATTTGGCTGGAGTTGTGTGTAGTTCGTGATTTGAAGATGTTGATTATCGTGTGGTGTATATAGTTTGAAATCACTCACTGCCACCAGCAGTCTTACTATTAAAATGAACAGCTTTTTTACAACCAGTTTGACTTTTTTTTTTTTTTTATGGTGTCGAGTTTGTAGCAGATGCATGCAAACTGAATGGAAAATGATTTTGTTGAAGTTGTTCAATTAAAAACAAATGGGCTAGAACTACAGTAGTAAATGGGTTTCTTCTAATAAATGTTAATCAGTATTTCAGAGGTCATTGTTTGCACTTTAGTGAGGTCCTTTAACAATGTTTGCAGTTGCCAGTTCACCAATGTATGGGATTTAGTGGCACCTACTGGTGCAATTGTGAATTGCAGTTCTCCCCTTCCTTGTATGAAGGAAAGGTTACAGTGACTGTATGCATGAAAGCCCCTTGAGCCAGTGTGGTACAAGTGTCTGTTCTCGACTACTCTGTGAGACCTGCAGTATCTGTGGCTATAAGTTTTATTCTGAGATACCTGAAAATAAGAATCATTATGTTTTAGTTGATTATACACTTATAAAAAGTCAACTTTATTGTTAGTGCTGCTATATGTACAGGACAGAGCAGCAAAATTATGTTTCCCTCTTATCCCAAACAGCATAGACATGAAGTATAAAATAAAAGTTGTAAAAATATATAAAAAATAAAAATATACATCTAATCTAAAAATATATACAAGCTAAAGACATCCGTGTCTATGAAAACATAGTAAGGAATATTATATATCATTTCTGTCATATTGTGTAAATCGAGCCCCCTAAATCTGACAGACTTGCTTTTTAGTGTGTTGAGAAAGAAGAGCAGATTTGAAGGTGTGTGTGTATATATACATTTATTATCACACTTAACATGTTCACAAGCAACACAAACATAATGGGTAGTGCTGATCAACAGAAAGTCCACAAGGTGATTAACTGATCTTAACTTTGAAGCTTATATAAATAAACAGCTACAGCTGATAGGACCCTGCGTTAGTTTGAAAGCGACATACTGTCTGTTTTTTTAACCTCATTTTTAGTATTTGTTTTTTACATTTTATACAAATAATTTCATTTTCTATAACCACATTCAAGATAACTAAATGAAGCTTTTGTTTTCAGTCAAAAATTATTGATGTCTGCAGTTAGTTTAGTTAAACAAAACAAGGTTAACTAATATATCTAAGAACTAAACATCATTGTTAAGTTCTGTTTAGTTAAATAGACGTCCAAGCATGTCCCTATTACATTTGGTGTCCAATATAGTTCTGACTCTAGTGTTCAATACTAAATGACATTTTCAGAACATTACATGAAGAAATGCCAATCCAACACAACTGTTAGAAGACGGTTGAAATAAATCTGCTGGAACAAAGAAGTCATTAACGTCATTAAACAGGTTACATGTTAACGTGTTGGACGCCTGATGGAACCATCATCTTTTCCTTTTTCCTTTTACAAGGCAAAATGTCTGCCATGAAGGCGTCTTGACATGCACTTTCTTTAAAACAAGTGTTGTGTCAGCAAAACATGTGTTTATGTCCTTTTTAAAAGAATTGTTGATGTTTAAAAAATCAAAAATGAACTAGACAGCATCTTTAGACCCTCCCTACCTCCATGCAGAGCAATCTGTGATCTCCAGGCCCAATTAAAGATGAACTCTGATGATGTGGATGTGACCAGGTCATCAGGTTATTATCTCAGACTTGATTAATGTTCTCCAGAGCCACAAAAAACAAATGTTTTCTCATGCTAATTAATATAAGGACTGTCTTCATGTGTAAAATTGTCTGAATGCCAGATGAACCAAATTTGACCATTATAACTCATACTATTTTAGTGTAAAGAAGAACTCATGCTTCCAGTTCAACTGAATCTTTAATTGCAGATATATGGACTTATACAATGTGTTATTATATTTAATTATTCACTAGTATCTGTAATTAGTCTCCTCATACTTGTACCTGAAAAGGCAGCTTGTCATAGCTTTTCTTAATTACATTTTTCTTTAAAAAAAAAAAATCAGTAAACGCTGTCTGTGTTTGTTTATCAGGTGAGCCACAGTTTTGCTGTGGTTTCACTCTGAGCAGGCAACATGAGCTGTGAGTCAGTCCCAGTCCTCTACTAGACGAGCTGGTTCTCAGCTGACGCAGGTTGTGTGTTGCTGTCTGTGTGCACTGTGGGCTCAGAGGAGGCAAACTTGTTGACAATGGAAACAGATGGCTGGCTGAAGGCCTGCTCTTCCACGGGGGCGTAGCGTCTGACAAAACATTTCCACAGCTGCTTCCACACGATGTACATGAGCTCCACAAAATTCAGAGTGATGCACAGAATGGAGGTGCAGCCCATGATGTACAGGAAGATCTTCTTCTCCGTGGCTTTGGCGATGTAACAGTCCACCGTGTTGGGACAGGGATCCTGGCGGCAGCGGAGCAGCATGGGCATCTCAAAGCCGTTGTACAGAAAATAGAAAGTGAGCAGGGAGCCCACCTCGAAGGCTGTTTTACAGACCAGGCTGACAACGTAGGTGCAGAAGAGACCTCCATCAATGCTCTCTTTGTCCTTGTACAGTTTTTTCCTGTGTTTGGCCTCCCGGTGCTCCCTGTAGGCCACATGCAGGGCCACCAGCAGAGATGGGGTGGACACCATGATGAGTTGCAGGGCCCAGAGACGCACCTGTGAGATGGGGAAGAAGTGATCAAAGCAGGCGTTCTCACAGCCCGGCTGCTCTGTGTTGCACACAAAATCCTTCTGCTCATCCTTCCACACCTGCTCGGCCGCCGCCACATACACCAAGATCCTGAAGAGAAAGACCACAGAGAGCCAGATCCGTCCAATCACAGTGGAGTACTTGTTTACCCCACTGAGGATGTTCTCCAAAAAACCCCAGTTCATCTTCCTCTCCTGTTGAAGGAGAAACCAAGAGTTAGTTGGAACTGAATACAGCACAGCCGACACAGATGCCTACAATAACGTGCTTTAGATACACAACAGATTCCTGTAAGCCATTCATTGCACCGGATCAGTCTTGTTTTTAAGACTGGTCTCAAGACCACTTTTTTAACGTCTCTGATCTTGTCTCAGTCTCAGACATTCTGGATTTTATTTCAAGACCACAACTGTGGGGTTATCACTACACTGCCTGAGCACTATCTAATTTTATTGTTTATTTTATTTATTGTTTTTTTCCTGCAGCAACTAAGTGAATCCAGTAACTAATTTTTGTAACGGCTGTGAGCCCTCCTCCCCCCGTTCACATGCACTCAAAGAAAGCAAATGTGGGAAACAGGAGAAAGGGAAGTTCTGGTTGTCTGAGGAGATGGCAGCCAAATATTCAAATTTGACTTTATACAAAACACGGAAAGAAAACACACAGCAGTCTGTAAATTCTGCACCGCCTACAGCTGTGACCACACACGCCCAAAGAGATTTGAAAAAGATTAGCTACCTAAGTAGCTCTACACTATCCTGACTCCACCTCAAGCCTTGAGAAGGTTTTGACTTGGTCTTGGTTTAGGTGGTGGCAGATTGAGATTCACTTAGGGGGCGGTCGCTTTATTCTAACAGCAATAAGATGTTGAAATTCCAGGCGACATCAGGCCATGGTTGGCATGTGTTGGTAATTTAATGAGCAATTTAATAAGATTCAGTCATTTGTCATTTTGAGAGTTTTTGGTTTCACTTTGACTTATATCATATATAGGTTAACACAGATTCAACAGAAAAACAGGTCAGCTCAGCACAAGATGCAATATGATCGACAGAAGATAAACATACAAAAATAAAACTTTAAGTAAACCTGGAGTGATATTAATAAAAAAAAAAATATATATATATATATATATATATAATATAAAATAAAATCAAAGTCCAATATGTATAAGTGTACTGTCGACATATGTATATATGTGATACAAAATAAAATTAAGAGATGTCTTGGAATTGTCTGTTCTGTTCTATACAGAGCTTTGTATCAGTGGTTGTTAGTAGGTTGTTGGCATAATTATATTCGTCCTCTGAATATAATCATAAGTAATCTATTGTATATTACATATATGAACACATAGCTACATAAACACAGCACACAGAATATATATATATAATATTAATGACTTTAAAGCAGCGTCGTTGAACAGTCCGCTCTGTGTTTACTGATGACAAAGCACAGACCTCATCCACACAGTCAGCCTAAAACTACAATATGGTATTTCATCTCAATGCCAATGCTCAAATCTTATAGAAAAAGCTGTGTGTGTGTGTGTGTGTGTGTGTGTGTGTGTGTGTGTGTGTGTGTGTGTGTGTGTGTGTGTGTGTGTGTGTGTGTGTGTGTGTGTGTGTGTGTTGTGTGTGTTTCAAATAGAAGAGAGAACAGAAAACTTACCGGGAGTTTTGTCCTCTGTGTATCAGCAGATGGCGTCGGCTCGGTGCTGTGTCCTCCTCTGCTCACCTGCAGGGCTCTGTGTCACATCCTATCTAAGCACATTCATGTCATATACACCCACATCTAGCTCTGTGTGATATGATCAGCTGTATGTCACGTTGCATTCTCTTTCGTTTCTATGTTTACTGTGATTTTATCAGAAATGGTATGAGAATGAACTTCCCCAACATCACCTGTTTGACAGCATGAAGTTAAGTATGTAAGTTAAGTATGTGTGTGTGTGTGTGTGTGTGTGTGTGTGTGTGTGTGTGTGTGTGTGTGTACACAGAGAACATCACCATGGAGCCAATGCAAATAATATGTGCTGCCTGTTGTGTTCATGCTCATTGTGGGGGAGGAGGACATTGTAATTATCATCATTATCAAATACACACATCAGCTGTGTTTTATTTCCCTATTCTCCCACCTGCACTGACACATGTAACTTTGATGAGTCAGATCATGTTACTGCTGATGAATAATACATGTAGCCTCAGGCGTGTGCCTTCCTGCTGCCTGTGTCTCATGTGTGTCAGCGTTTATCTCCAGTAATAATTGTGTGTAATAATTTACTCTTATGGTGGTCCATATATATTCCAGCTGTGCTCATTCTAATCACTTTGATTGTTCAGTTCAGTGTCACTACACTATCTTCTCATGTGATTCTGGTGTACTTGTAATGTTGTGGTATTTGTTTAGTACAAAGATAGCAGTTATCAATAGGAAAAACCAATAGGATCCCTGCAGTAGGCTATTCAAACCACCCTCTGTCCTTAGACCCTCGGTTCGAGTGAAGAAAACCCTTTTGTAACCAAAATGTATAATAGATGGGGACAATCACTGGCCTGCTGTTTATTGCTTCTCCACACTGTAAACCAGGGGTCTTTAACCAGGAAGAAAGTAAAAAGGATTTTTTTTAAAATGACATTAGTAAACTGCAAGCATTAATATGCAATAATAGGCTACACTTTGACAAAAAAAATACTTACAAAATAAATTTTTCCATTCGTTTTATATTTATAGTGAAGCAGAATGGATCCATTTGTCAGAGTGACGAGGCCTCGAGCTCGAGATCCTACAGCTACTCTTTCCACCTCTGCAGAGATTATCAACATTAACACATACTGTATGGTCTAATAATCCAGTATATTATTGGTTAGGTTCTGTTCTGTTTGTGTCGTTGAAGGGTCCATGGGCTGATTCCTGCTGTAACACACTGTGCCTGTCATTGCGTTTCGCGCCGCTGGGGGTGCTGTGACGTCAGACGTCTTCCTCTTCTCTCCTCTCGTCTGCGCAGTCCTCTTTGACTTTCAAACATGGCCGCATTCACGGAGACATTAGCATAACATGAATATATCTAGGGTTGTGGTACCTCATATTTTTATTTAAAGACCTGCCAGAGGGCAGGTCCGACCCAACATGTCGGAGAAAGAGGCCGGTAAAAGGACGGAGAGTGCCGGAGAGAAAGGTTACAGGACACCCGGGCTGAGGGGCGCGCAGACCACCACACTGTTCCGAGCCGTCAACCCCGAGCTCTTCATCAAACCTGTGAGGCCAACACTGACGTTAACGGCGGGACCCTTCAGCCAGTGTGACTGTGTGTGTAAGTGATAACATGTGTCATGCTGTGTTTTTAGAACAAACCGGTGATGGCGTTTGGACTGGTCACCATCACCCTCTGTGTGGGATACCTGGGCTACATGCACGCCATGAAGGAGAACGACCAGCAGCTGTACGAGGCTATCGACAGCGAGGGAGAGAGATACATGAGGAGAAAGAGCTCCAAGTGGGACTGATGACACACAGAGAGAGAGAGAGAGAGAGAGAGAGTGAGAGAGTGAGAGAGTGAGAGAGTGAGAGAGTGAGTGAGTGAGTGAGTGAGTTAGTTAGTTAGTTAGTTCTGTAAGGACACAGTGAATTAAAGCCTGACTGGACCGAAACAAGTCGCCTGTTGTCTGCCTCTGTTCTACAGGTTGAAGTCAGGACAAGAAGCATCACATCACAGACACCATGTTCAGTGTGTCTGTTTATAGCATTCAGCTGGAGCTCACTGGCTTTTGGACTGTTGGTCAAGACATTTAAAGACACTTATTTCCAATAAAACATATTAAAACAGATAATGTCATTTCACTTCACAAATGATAGAACAGTTTATGAACACACGTTTATTCACTTCATAATATTCTTTGATAATCTCATTTCTGTACACGGCTAATTTGTCAGAGTCAGGCAGACTGATGGGTAGAATAACAGAAACAAAAAAGTTTTCAGCCACATAAATCAGTCAGTGTTTGTCTGCAGCTCCTGGTCATGTGTTGGGTTGGTGCGTTGCTGTACAGCTGATCTTCAGCACAGAGGAGAACATCCTGCAGCTCTCCTCCATCATTTGGCTTTCTCATCCTGCAGACAGAAACAAACAGTGATTTAATAATCTTTCATATCTCACAGCTGGAAGGTGAAGCCTGACTACTGCTGAGGAGATCAATGAAGCGGACAGATTCATTATTTATTGAATCACAGATTAGAGTTGGTTGCATTCAACACAGACAGAAGAGACGCGTTACCTTGATAGCATTAGCCAGCTCTTGCAGTGTTTGTTCATATCGGGCCTCCATGCCCTTCAGGTTCTCAGGTTTAACGATTTGCTTTTGAATTCCGGGGCTTCCTGCTTCTGCCACCATCTGCAGGAAGTTCTTCTCCTGAGCGTGACAACTGAAAAATACTTTTTTAAAACCGAAAACAGTCACTTGAAGGTTTACTGGGACAATCATCAGTCCTGCCTTTGATTTCCATCATTGAAATTCAAACACAGATCCATTTTAATATTAAATCAATATATCGACATCCC
Source organism: Collichthys lucidus (assembly GCA_004119915.2). NCBI lineage: Eukaryota > Metazoa > Chordata > Actinopteri > Sciaenidae > Collichthys > Collichthys lucidus. Next base: position 15,148,562 of record CM014086.1, read on the forward strand.
TAGTAATTATGCATATAGAGAAATGCTTCACCTGTACTCCAAGCAGAAAGGTGAAGGCCAGGCCTGCTTTCCCCGCTCGTGCTGTTCTTCCAATCCTGAACAAAGAGAGGTCAGGACAAAAGCTCAATCAGGACATGATATGGAGGATTACCTGCAGTCCAGCTGTGAGGTGGCTCACCTGTGGATGTACGTTCTGATGTACTGCGGTGCATCATAATTCACAACACATCTGACCCCGCTGACGTCGATGCCTCTGGCAGCCGCATCTGTGCTGATCAACCTTCAGGATGACATCACAGTTCATTCAAGACTCACACTGCAAAAACTCTCTCTCACACTCACACGCACCTGTCTCTGTTCAGTTTATCTGCTCTGGGCTGCTATAGAAACATGGAGTCGTGACAAACTGGATTTAATTTGAAAAACAATATTTCACCAAAGCTAAAGTTCTGGTGAAATATTTAAGACTTGATCAAATCAAATCCAGTCTTTTACGGCTCCATGTTTCTACAGCAGCCCAGAGCGGATAAACTAAACACTGGCTCTAGACAGAATTCAGGTTTCTCCTTCATGCTAGGAAGTATAGGGTGATGTGACTGGGCTTCAATCCACAACTACACCATAGTAAATGTTGACAGACTACTGTCTGTAAACAGGTATACAAATATCACATTTATGCACACAGACACTCACAGTTGGATCTTTCCTTGTTCAAATTCCTTCAGCGTCTTCTTCCTCTCACCAGGAGAGAGTCTGGAGGAGAACTCAGCAGCCTGAATTCCACCAAAGAGCTGCACCAGCAGGTAAAGTCTGAGGAGGAGAACACAGTCAGAGCACGCTGAAAGAGTGTACAGCACGTGACAATTCAAGAAACGTCTTCTCCAACCTGTGTGCAGTCTCTCTGGAGTTGGTGAAACAGAGGATGGGGCTGAGCTTCATGCGCAGGATGAAGTGGAGGATGAGGAGGGGCTTTTTGCTTAACGTGCAGGGCACATAATACTCCTAAAAACACAAAGATCATCAGCAGTCATTAGCAAAGTGACTCAATTCCCTGACAGTTTCATCCATCCTGGAGGTCAAAGGTCATCGCTTACCGTCAGGCCTTGGGGGAAGTCGAAGCGGTCTTGTTTCTGGGTGGGGGTTGCTGATGAGGCGCTGGACTGACCGTGGATGGAGCTGAAAAGCCTGGGCTGGTGGAGGCCCAGCTGCTGCAGCTTCTCTGGGTTCTGTGTGAGCGTGGCAGAAAACAGCAGCTTCTGCAGGGGCATCTGAGGAGGACACAGGCTGAGAGAGAAACACATTTAACCCTCCATCCAGATCTTACATAGAAGATACACCAACCAACACCTCCACATCTGCTGCAACATTAACACTTTATGTCGTCTTTGTTCAATCTACACCAGTGCTGTAGTAACTGTCTCTGTCAGTGGTGTGTTGCAGATATCACAGGCTGCTGTTTTTTTTTCTTTTGGACATGATTTGCAAATAAACGTTTGTGGTTTAGGAAATTTTAAATTTTAATTTAAAATTTTAATCACAGAAGATTTGGCTTCTTCTCCCAGACAGACACAACTTTTCCTCAGTCTCCTGCATTCATTTGCTTGATGACAGCAGTTTAAAAAAAAAACTTAGATTACAAATGAGTCATTGGTTGAATTGCATTGAAAGTGTTCTTGAGACCGGTCTCAGACCAATCCTAAGTACTACAAAACTGATCTGAGCACAGACAGAAATGTAAAAAGGACCGTCGGTTTCCCCCTGCTTCCAGTCTTTATGCTAAGCTAGGCTAACCCATCACCACCAACCAACTCTTAGAAGGCAGATAAGCACATTTCCCCCACACACACACACACTCACCTGGCCGCTGTGATGTATGCTGGCTCAGTCCGCCTAAACATGGACATGGTCTCTGATCCACTCCCTGATCTGTACACCGCCTTTACCACCTGACTGAGCCAAGACTGGTGCATGCTGTCAATCATCCTGTCAGCCTCGTCAATGATCTGGAATGAAAGCACAAATTTACAATACAACAGACTGGTCGTAGTGGTCTGTGCACTTGAGAGTCAGTTATATCTTGCAGCTTTTATGAACTCACCAGAAACCTGAGGTGTTCCAGACAGAAGCCAGAGTTCTTGTTGATGTGATCGACCAGTCGACCTGGAGTAGCCACAACAATGTCTGCTAGACTGCGTCTCATGCCGCCTCTGGAAGAAAAAAGACCAATCAGAGCAAGAAGAATTCTTTATTATTAGAATTATTGTACAAACACCAAGTCCTCCTTTAAATACCAGCTGAATAAGGCAAGTTCCTCATTGACTTTAGCGCCCCTGGTGCTAATATATAAAATGCCATGTAGAAAAACAAAACAAACCGCGTCACCTGAAAGAACCAGCAGCACAGTGTTCCTCTAACAAAACAATAACTGAATTCATGACGGACACTGCTACAGCCTGACATGGTCTGATAGGACCTTTGCTTAATTTTGGCTTATGTTAGCAAACCTTAGATACATACTGATATGTCACTGACTTTGATTGATGATTCAGTTTAATATATTTATTATTATCCCAGAAGAACCACCACAGTGGCTTTTCAACACAACTGACAGTCTCACTTTAAGAGATTTTTTTGCATGATGTTACTACTTTTTCAATAAAACGTCTATTAGCATAAGCCGGCACACAGGGCAAGGTGGAATACTGTACAAGCAACTGTATATTGGACTTGAATTATCTCAGAGCAATTTTATATATATTTATATTTTCAAGTGTTGATGAATGAACACAAGCAGCCAAACATGAAGTGAAAATACTCAGATTCTCTTTTTTTAATCTAAACTAATATCTATGTGATCAAATAAGAGTAAAGTCAATTAAATCAGATTCAATGACACACTTTTGGTACTTGATCATTTTTATAATAATCAATATGAAATCCAAATTCACATATTTAATTATCAAACCTTATATATTCATTATTTGTTTCTTCCAGACAGAATCCAGATAACTAGTAACAAATAAAAACTGGTTGTACCATTTCACTTCTAGTAGAGTACAGAAGGCCAAAGGACTCATTATCCCATCCCAAACTTTTTACACCATGTACCATCTGAAAATACTCAGTTCCACCATTCTAATATAAAGATATAATAATAATTAAATATTACTCCTAATATTTACAGTTTGGAATCATTAAAAAAAAAGTACCACAACAGCGAGGTCACGTACCATACTGTACCGTCAAGTACTTTAAAATTGCACAGATGGTGCAGTATAATACTACAGTGGATTTACTTCAATACATTTCATCAGTGACATAAACGTTTCATAATGACGCTCAATCCTTACGTGTCTTCATACACTTACATCTAGTTCCCATGAGGCTGGACTCACCTGAGTTCTGACAGTGAAGCCTGCTCTGCAGCGAAGGTCTTCTGTCCAGCCATCATCACCACTTTCAGAGTGGTTCCCTCAGCGTACGATGTGAACACTTTGCAAACCTGTGCAGGAGAACATGTGAGCTGAGCTCTGCTGTGGTGTGAACTGGATAACTGGACTGTGTAATCCAGACTCTGTTTTGAAAGAATCTGACCTGCTGGGCGAGCTCCTTGGTGGGCAACACAGCCAAAGCCCGGACTTCACACACCACCCGCTCCATCAGCACCTGATGGAAGAAACAATTGGAAAGGCTTTCTACATGTTCCTTCTTCACACATACAGCAGTGTCTGTACATTTTGTATGCATGCCTTGCTACTTAGAGCTCACCTGAATGACAGGCATGACAAATGCAAGTGTCTTGCCGCTGCCTGTTGGTGCGGACACACAAATATCTCTGGGCTTGTAGCCGCCTCGTCCAATCAGCAGGCCCTGCTGTGCGCTCTCTAAGATGGCTGGGATGACCTCCGTTTGCACTGTGAAAGGTCACAGTATTCTTCACACGTTTGATTCATTTTTCTAGTGTACACTTAATACACCAACAGTTCCAAAACATCTTCAACAGCATCTTTTCAAAGCAAACACTGTTCAGAGTGACAAACATATGAACTAATAGCAATACTAAGAGTTAGTTTGGATTTATTGAAGGTTTTTTATGTTGATCTATCCTCACTGCAAAACCACCAGACTTCTTTCACAAAACCAGAAAGTTACATCACCGCTGCCTTGATTTGAAACAACTAAAATTAGTTCAGATCTGAACTATTGTGTAAAAAAACACATTTACACAATAACAGAAATAAACAAATCAATCAAGGCAGCCGTAGAGCAGCAGCTCCCGTGTTCTGCGATGTACCATTCTGTTTTTGTCAAAGAAGTGTGGTGGCTTTGGAGTGAGGATGGAAAGCTTCAGTTTTCTGTTAGGAAGGGCCGTCTGAAATAAAAATAGTGTTTAGCTTCTGACCGCTGTCTACTGTAGGTAACACCCTCCATGAATGAGAGCCTAAATAAAAAAACACTTCTACACTTCAATAAATGTGAATGAAATAATTCTGTCTTATTCTCAACCACTTTGAGAACTTTGGAAACTGGCTGTTGAATACATTCATAACTTCAGTCTGCATCGTTACCTGGAAAAAAGTTCTGAATTCCATTATTTTGTAACTTTTTCACGAGTGGAGCACACAATCCTGGGATGTCAGAGACGGGGACCAGGTTACTTTTAATGTCTCTGTGAATCACATCAGGCTGAGTGAGCCACTGAGGCAGGACTCTGTGGACCTGTGGACAGACGAACACACACACTGTGGATGAGAACATTGACCCTCCCTGACCCTCTAACACCATTAACAGAATCACTGTACCTTTTGGACAGGTTTGTTCTCAAATCCTCCCAGAACTGTGAACCCAGTTGGAGCAGAAGTCTTCTCTGTGGTTTGTTTTTGTGTTTTATCTTCTGTCTTCGCATCCTCTCCTCCTGCTGCGTCCTTCTGTCCGTCTGTTCCAGTCACAGTATCTGAAAGACCTGTAGTAAAAGTAAAACCACTGACTTTAAAAGTCACTTTAAAGAGTTACAGTGACTTGAGCAGGAGTATGTTACTTTTTATCCCTAGTTTGAACTTTTAATTGATATTAATAAACATCACAACATTGAGCAAATCCTCTGAGATGACACTTTTAACCACTTTACTCAGTCCTAATCCGCAGGGTTTTTATGACGAAAAACACATAATTTTTTCTGAGTGTGTCTTTTAAAGATGTTTTTTTTTTCGACTTTTATGCCTTTATTGATAGTACAGCTGAAGATAGACAGAAAGCAGAGGGCAGAGAGGGGGGGAGTGACATGCAGTAAATTAGCCGTTCGATGCGGGATCGAAACTGGGGCCAGCTGCAGCGAGGACTGTAGCCTCTTACACATGGGGCAGCCGCTTAACCCACTATGCTACCGACCGTCCTCTGAGCGTGTCTTTTATCAGTTTTTCTCGATGAGTGTATGCCGCTGAGAGAGTGAGGAATTTTTTTTTAAAGAAATCACACTTCTAGTAGAAGGAATTGTTTAACAAGGCTGCTTAAATTTGGTTATTATAGAGTTGTGATACATAGTGTGATTCTATACATAAAAGTAAGTTTTAAGCAATAGGAGGACTAGGTACAACTATAACCAACTCAGATGCAAAAAGTGTACAGAGACCACAAAATCTAAAAAAATATATATATTTTTTTAAGTTACATTTTTACATTTCTGTGTTGAGTTTAGACTTCATATTCATTCAGATTTCTCTCACAGCCTGTTCAGTATATCGTACATTTCTGATCTCCCTGAGTTCATGACTGCAAGTGACTTGTTTCACTTTAAAGATAATGATTTGAGTCATTGTTCATATTAAAACAACATAAACACTGGTAGTCAACCAGAGATCTGCAGTCTAAAATCAGCAGAATATCAAGTCACTGATCACATAAATGATTTAATATGTCAACATAATGTATGAGTGGGCACAAGAACCAGCACATACCTGACTGGTCCTTCTTCTTCTTCTTCTGTTTCTCATTTGCTCCTTTCTTGTCCTTCATCTTCTCTTTGACCAGCTCATCTTGGCTGTCAGAGTCCGACCCAAACAAAGGTTCTGCTTCTGATTTCCTCTTTTTCTGGCCTTGAGGCTCTTGATTGCGGTCCTCGCCAGCTATTCTTTTCTTTTTGATGTCCTGCTGTTCTGTCTGTCCTTCAGGTTGCAGTCCTCTCGGTTCTGTCAAATTCTGTCTCTGCTTCTCTTTTGCCTTCTGCTGCAGTTTAACCAGCAACGCCTGAGACCGAGACTCCTTGGAGGCGCTCTCGTCTTCCTCCTTACCAAGATATCTGAGAGCAATGTGACAGAAATGACAGACATGAATGTCATGTTACAGATTCTTTACTTCCATCAAAACACAGCAGCTTTTGGCCCATTTAGTAGCCTGTGATGTTTGAATTATACAGTTCTGATGAACTAGTCATGCAAGACTATTCTTTACCATACTAGACAGATGGCAAATGTTACTTACACTAATACGTAGTTAATACTACATTACAGTGACTGCTAGATGACGGTAGAATTTGAACAGAAATTCAGGTTTGAAGTAAAATAGTAGCTGAATGTTATACATAATGACAGTCACTACATTCACAGCTCAAAGATTAACAGTGATGACTGGAATGTGCCCAAACGAAGAAGAGGAAAAACAAGAAACATGAGATCATAGAAAAGATGAAGACAAAGATGCGGAGAGCAGAGAGAGAAGTGAAACATACAGGAGACAAAACATTATGATCCATATTGTTTTTAATTGTGCTGTTAGTAAATCTTCATGAATCATGTTTTCAGCACAAATCTGCCAGTTTAAATGTTTTAAGGTCTAAAATAAATAATGGTTACTCTGTGTGCCAAAATATCATTTGAACTCCTTTCAGTGATTATGTATTATTATACATAACACATATATTTTGTGCATTTTAACAAAGATTAAAGGTCCAGTGTGTAGAAGCATCTAGTGGTGTAATCGCTGCATTGCAATCTCCTCACATCACCCTCACCTTCCTATTATAAAGAAGAAACAACATTTAAAAGGTCCCTGTCTAGAGTTAGTATTTAGTTTGTCTGTTCTGGGCTACTGTAGAAACATGGTGTTTGAACATGGCGGCCTTCAAGAAATAGGAGCCGCTCCCACTGTAGATATATAAAAGGATGATTTTAAGTAACAAAAACAAAAACATGATTATACATGCATGAAAACATACTTATGAATATTATATTCTATGCCTGCTTTATTTCGAAAATTAGGGCCCCAGATCTGACACACTGGACCTTTAATTGTCTGTTAATGTGTCAAGCTCATCGGCTTGATCTAGAAGAGAAATCAAGAAAACTTAAGTGCATATTAGTTTTGCTATGTGATGTAAAAATGTTGTGGCTGCTACATGAATCGTGTGACATAATAACTGACGTATATTATAATATAATAAACGTACCTGTTGACATGAAACAGAGACATTTCAGCAGAGATGAGGCTGTAAAGACTTTATTCACTTCAAATGGACTACAAAAGCCACAACTCTCTCATGTGTTCTTCCAATGTGTTTTCATCATAGACGCGGACTGATGACGTCCCTCAAGCTAGTCGCATTTTTACCCGTCACCCATCGGGCGCGTCTATATTAACTTGATTTTTCAGATAAAATAAACTAGTTCTGCGTTCGGACGCATTTGCACTTACACGAGCTATTAAATATTTTGTTACGATCAAAAATAAAGAAAGAAAGAGCACATTCGCTACTAAAACTAATCCAACCGTTTTTTTTGTTCACGTCAGGTCATGTGGATCAGTCCGCCCGATGACGTTAACCAATCAAAACAAAGCGGAGCAGATTTTGAACGGCGAAGGCAGTCAGTAGTGCGCTCGCTCACTCGCTGCACTTTTTAGGCGTAATGTTCTTTTGTTGTGTCTTTTAGCAAAAATGTTTTAATTTGCGTGCAGGTTTTATTTTTCGCGGGTAACTATCCGAAAGAAATATGACAGACGAGTCGGCCGTTAAGGTCTGTGTTCGAGTCCGCCCGCTCATCGCGAGGTAAGTCTGAAGCAACAGTCGGTTACTGAGCGGAGTCCCGGGTCTGCAGCTGACTAACGTCTAACGACCAACGTCGCCCTCAGTGCTGGTGCTCATTGTGGATGTCTGAGTTACTGCATCATTTGACGTTCGTTACATTCTGAAGCCTTCAGTCAGTCTGGGTTTCTTTGTTTCAGTCACCACTGACGTTCACCGTGTAGCTATTGACAATGAAACTCTAACGTTACTGTGAACTTTATTTTTTTCATGTATTTACTGGACTAACCTGACGTTAATGCTGCGGAGCTTATTGGCGGAAACTCGTCTGTATGTGAATGACAGTTACATACTTTGGATTTTTGAACTATTGTTGTTGGAACAAACGTCACGACGTCACGTCCTGAGAAGGCGCCGTTTGGCCCCGTTAAGCCTGGTGACACTATCAGCCCACTGGAACATTTAGGAAACACAGCTCTGCAGCTGTATTCATGGAGATTTTATCTGTGTCCTATCCTTAAAGACAACATGGATACCAGGTCTATGTCAAAGTTAACTGATTTAATGTGTAAATGCAAATTTAAACTCTGTACTGAAACACACTGCGTGTTTTTGTTTTGTTTTTTCTACAAATGAATTAAAAATGTGTTTTGTTGTTTCCGCCTAAACTCCAGTCATCTGGAACAGATTTTAAGGAGTTCTATCGGTCCAATTGTTGTTCAGACGTATCAGTCTGAACCTCTAACAGACATTACCATCCATACACACAGCCAGGCTGTGAGGGCGCTGTCAAAAAGTTTCAGACATACTCATGTAAAGATTTTAGTGAGCTGATATACACAGGGCTCACCTCACAAAATTGGTAATTGTGACTCTCTTTTATGTCTAATAATAAGATGTGACCTCTTGTTACTATACATTGTTTCCACAATACACTAATCAAGACACCATTGTCTGATGTCATTGACCAGTCATTACATAATAACTGAGGATGCTGTTCAGAACAAAACCGATGTTCTCTCCAGATCTTACATTTTGTTTTTTGCAATCAAATTTTTATTTTCATTTTCATTAGGTCCAACAAAAATATTCCAGGGAATACAATATACAATATTATTAGGATAGATTCTCAAAGAAAGACAGTTGGCCCAAGACATAAGAACGTGTCATGGGAAAGACTGCAGTGACAATAGTAATAATAAATAATAGTAAACAATAAGAAACATTTTGTTGTAGCTGATTCTTTAGCAATCCATCCTCTAATGAATTCTCACAGAATGACAATCTTTGTCTGTTGTTGTTAAGACTTACAGAGTTAATGTTTCCCTCCTGAATGTGTTTGTTTGTTACAGGGAAGAAAGTGCAGAGAACACAGAGCCTGTCGAGCTGTTTTGGAAAGCAGATAAGAAATCAATTCATCAGATCGATGATGGGAATTCCACTAAGAGCTTTAGTTTCGGTATGTTTTGCAGCATGTACAGGATAAAGAAATGTGTTGTATGATTTGGTTCCTTTGACACATTTACTATCAAGTCTTCTACTGTACACTAACGTTCCTCCTCTGTTGTTCACAGACCGAGTGTTCACTGCTGAAGAAACGACCAACCAGCTGTACCAGGACATCGCAAAGCCTCTGGTCGTTTCGTCTGTTCAAGGATACAATGGTATGTCATGTAAAGTGAACACAGCGAATTGTTTCATACACTCCCTGTAACTGCATGACGTTTATTTTGTGCATCTGTTCTGTGTTTGATCCACAGGCACCATATTTGCTTATGGACAGACTTCTTCTGGTAAGACTTTCACCATGATGGGGAGTGATCGCTTTCCTGGCGTGATTCCGCTCGCTGTGGAAGATGTCTTCCAAACCATTAAAAACGTAAGAACTATTTCACAATTGAATCATGCCACAATTGTGCAATCACAGTTTGTTTTAACCAATGACTTTTCTTTTTTTGCCTAAAGTGTCCAAAGAAGGAGTTCCTTCTCAGGGTTTCTTACATGGAGATCTACAATGAAACAGTGACTGATCTGCTCGTTGACAGCTGGAAAAGAAAACCACTGGAAGTCCGAGAGACGATCAATGTAAGTGGAGGTTTGATGGCATTTATCAAATCACACACATAACTTTAAAGTTAAAAAATCACATCCTGTTGGCCGAGAAGCCTGAAAATAAAATCTGTAGCATTAGACATGACACTATGATGACATACATTTGATTTACAATGACACATTGTAATAAAATTTGCAGAATTCAAACTAAAATATTGATAGAACTGATAAATACAGAAAAGGTCCTTCTGTAACTGTTTAACATTTTAGTTGATTCATGGCTTACTTGATGTTGCATTAAACTGCAAAAAGAGTAATGGAGGAGAGAGGGTACAGATGATCTTTGGCCGGGTACAGACACTGACTCACAGACAGACACTGACTCTGTCAGCTGTTACTGACAGAATTAACATGAATTAGCGACAGGTGATAAAAGTAAAAATAAGGAGTGATCTCAGCTCGGCTTTGGAGGCTACATGAGGAAGACTAGAGGGGATAAAGTTAGAAATGCTAATGGAGTTGCATTATTGGGAAAGTTAGGATATATTAGCCTCTGGAGAGGCTCTCCTCACTAGAGAATCACTTAAGATGATTTAGAATTTTCTCCTGTGCCTTAGCTCTATAGGAAGACAGAGCACTGAATGGCAGAAATCCTGAAAAGATGAACTTTTCTTTTCTTTGATTGTGTGTTGATCATCACTGTGTCCAGAAAAACATCTTTGTGTCTGACCTCACGGAGGAGCTGGTTACCTCTCCTGCACAAGCCCTGGCCTGGATTCGCAAAGGAGAAAGTAAGATTTGATGTTATTGTCATACATGACATGAGTCATCCATACAGAGCGTGCTCTGCAGACTGTGTGTTTTCTGCTCACTCTGCCTCTGTAGAGAACCGTCACTACGGAAAGACAAAGATGAACCAGCGGAGCAGTCGTTCACACACCATTTTTCGAATGGTAAGCAACACCACAACATACAGTAACGTGCAGGATTCTGGGAAATGTGGATTTCTGATGATTTTAGTTGTTTTTTGTTTGGGTTTTTTTTTCAGATCCTGGAGAGTCGAGAGAGAAGTGACCCAGCGTCAGGGGAAAACGCTGACGGAGCCATTATCGTGTCTCACTTGGTAAGCTAGTTCCTATCACAGGCTTGTTTTCAACTGTGTGTGTGTGTGATATTTATGTGGTCACCTGCTGTTCTGTTTCATCTTCTAGAATTTAGTTGATCTAGCTGGATCTGAGAGAGCAAGTCAAACAGGAGCTGAAGGTGAGACTGCAGCATGAAATGCACACCAGAGCTGGCATTATGTTAGTAGATTGTGTATTGAGTTTACAGTAATCCGCTGTCCTGATATTCCAGGCGCGCGCTTCAAAGAAGGCTGCAATATTAACCGCAGCCTGTTCACACTCGGCCAAGTGATCAAGAAGCTGACTGACGAAAGCCAAAAGTGAGTAAACTGAACATGCAATGCACTTGTTACATCATTACTGACATTACTCACTATAGCATCTGGCTAGATGATGTTAAAAAGCTGAATAGTTGGGTATCCTGCCACAGCTCCACTTGTAGCTTTCCTTTTTATTTGTAACACTTTGTCCAGTACTTTTCTTTGGTGGGTGTTTTTTAGGTCATTACACTCATCATCTTTAACAAGTGATTCACATCAGGTGATTCCTTTGCATATCTTAGGAAAGATACTGGCTGACTAATGTTTAGCGAACATTGCCAAGTAAAGAATAAAGTGTATGGACCACTGGGGATCAGACAAAGTATTTAGCATCGTTTAGGAGTAAACTGTTCATGTTTACATGAAGGGAGCTGATGAGAGGATGACAGTTATTCACGGGACAACTTGAATTCATTGTGCTGACCTGACTAACGTCATTCTCAGGGGCTTCACCAACTACAGAGACAGTAAGCTGACCCGCATCCTGCAGAACTCCTTGGGTGGGAACGCTAAAACTGTCATCATCTGCACTATTACTCCTGTCACTCTGGATGAGACACTTAGCACTCTTCAGGTCTGTGAAACATGCAGATTTCTGTCCAGACAGAGCAGTTACATGAGAGTTAAAAACATGAAGCGTTAAAGCAGACCGTGTTTGTTTCTATCAGTTTGCCAGCACTGCAAAGAAAATGAAGAATGACCCTCATGTGACAGAGGTGTCTGATGACGGTGCCCTGCTCAAAAGATATCGCAATGAAATCACGGACCTCAAGCGACGGCTTCATGAGGCAAGTGTCAAACAATTTTTTTTTTCTCCATGTTGCGTTCGACCTAACGCTGCATGTGGGATTACAGCAGCACTTTCTCCCCTCTGATGTGTGGATGACCTCCCTACAGGTTTCTTCAGTCACACAGACCACAGCGACGGAAAAGGAGGTTCTCTCCCAGCTGCTCCAAGAAAAGGATCAGCTCCAGAGAGATCAGGAGGACAGGATCAAAAACTTAACCAAACTGCTTGTCACCAGCTCAAACCTGGTTTCTGTTCACAAGGTAAACATGACTCTAAATGAAGCAGTGGTTAGGGTACATCTTTCTTTCCATTATCATAGTCATAATGACTTGTGTCCTGTTTTTAAGATGCCCAAACGCAGGGTTACGTGGGGAGGAAAGATGCTCAGACTTGCCCGTCCGTCCATCTGTGGCAGCTCATCGGACCTCAGCTTTGCAGAATCATTCAGTCGGAAGAGAAAAGCAGACCGCTCCTGTCTGATGGAGGTGGGTGAAGGTAAGGACAAGCACATAAATGTACACACTGCCAATCAAAGTTTCCATCAGTCAAGTGCTTACGTGGTGTGTTTTAACAGATGATGAGGACTTTGACTCTCAGTGGGAGATTCCGGATGAGCCACCAGATGACATGGAGATGAGTCAGAGCTCTGTGACCATGCGAAGCTTTGGAGACAGGTAACTGTCTTTCTGCTACGCTTAGAATAGTTTTCATTTTCCCTTAATAATCCATGATGTGTAACCAGTGTATCATGAATCAGAGCTTTGTTTTCCTGTTTCATTAACATGAGGAACTAACTCTTCTATTCAAGAACAACTAAATCAAATGTATTTCTGTGAGCGCCTACTATACATTCTTAAGTAAACAGAACAAGTAATAATAATAGTAAGATAATAACCACAGTAGCAATGAGGAATAACAGTTTAGGGTACTCATTTGCTTTATTTGTAAACAAAACAGAATATTTTGTGAATTACAGGACTTATTGGCCAAGTTCTGAGAAGCTCTTTATAGATCATTAAATTCTCATAGTGGAAAAGACGTACATATTTGTGAACCCTTTTCAGTAAAGCCCAAATTATACCTCACCACATTTATAAGACTACGAGGGTTCATGCACAGCCTTTAATGTATGACTGCATGTACTGTGTGAACAGGTCTGTGTATGACACCCAGTGTGGCATAAATGAAACAAGGTGTAACTCTGGCCTTTAAGCTGTGGTACACTGCACTGTGTGTCTTTTATTCTGTGTGTTTACACTGTACTTTACTACTGTGTGTAGAACATAACCCTGGTCTCTGACTGTTGTAGCTCATTGTTAAATAAATCATCTTTATCTTATCCTTTTTTCTTGTTCTAGTCCCAAAGACTTTGTGTCTCCAGACCGGATGCATGAGCTTTCAGGGAAAGTGTCCAACCTTGAGCAGCAGCTGGAAATTGTGAGTCAACAGAAAGAGGAGGCCATAACAAAGATCGAAACATTAGATGGCAGAGTGGCCGAGCTGGAGCTGCAGCTCCAAACAGAAGCTCAGCAGAAACATGAGGCCCTGGAAAAAATCCAGACTGTGGACCAGAAGGCAGCCGAGCTGGAGCTGCAGCTGCAGGCAGAGGCTGAGCAGAAACATAAGGCTGCAGAAAAGGTGGAGATGTTGGAGTTCCAGGTGGCAGACCTGGAGAGACGGCTGGAAGAGCAGAGCCATACTGAGAGTGGAACTGATGAACAGGTGTGCTGTGTTTAATGTACCCGCTCTCTGGCTTCCAAATAGGAGCAGAATGCTGAGATAGTCTAACACCTTCAGTTTGTTGTTTAGAAGTTGATCTGCTTTATCAAACTGTCCACATCATCTCATTTTACATACTGTTGATTGTTTTTGATCCGGCTTTTCCAGATGAGGAGAGCGTTTGCAGAGACCATCCAGCTGTGTGAAACTCTGGCCTCAGAGAAGGTAAAGTGACTGTGCTTCATCTCACAACAATGAAAAGAGAACATTAGGACTTCAAGTGCTTCTTAAACTGATGAAACTCTGTTCGTAGGACATGGTGGCTGGTGAGAGGGACTATCTGAAGCAGGAGCTGGGGATGTTCATCGAGCAGATTGGAAGTCTGGAGAAAGAGAAAGCCACTGTGTCACAGGAGCTGAAGGAGAGGAGAGAGCTGGACGAGTTCAAGTCTCTGGAGGAGGAGTTCAGGAAAGAGCATGAGGTAAAGTGTGTTTCCGTTCAGACTGTACAGTTAGATACGGTATGTATTTGGCTTTGTTATCTGTGTTTATTGTGTTTGTTTGTGATCTTACAGAATGAGTTGCAGAATGAAATCTCTAGCTTGAAGAAAGCCGTAGAATCCTCTGAGCTGCAGTGCCAGGAGCTTCAAGTAAGTCACAGTACACACAAAACATTACAACACATCAGTTATTTCTTCTTGTTATCCCATGTGTCTTAGTGTTTACTGATGAGTTTAATAATCAGTAACCTCAGTCCACAGCTGTGTGCTCCATGACTAACAACAAATATGTACAAGATGAAGAAAAATCCTTTTAATTGTTAGAGGCCAGGCCATATGACTGTGCTAGTTTTGTATCTCATTGTAATTCTTGTCTTGTTTTTCAAGAACAAACTAGAAACTCTGTCTGAGGAGCTGAAGAGGAAAGGTGACTTTGTGGAGGAACTTCAGAGTATGGTATGTCTGTCCTATCACATGTAAAAATCATGAAGTACACCATGCTGCCAGCCCATGAAGTTTCTCTCAGCAGAGTGTGTAGATGCTGTTACAGTTAACCACAGACAGATTGTGTGTAACTCTAAAGGACCTAGATGATAAAATCTTTCAAATAAGGGAATTCACAATGAACGTACAATATTTACAATGAAAGCATAAGTGATAAATGCAACACTAATGCACAATACTATGCTGCAACTACAGCTGTTATGAAAACATGTTGCAGACAAAGAATATACTGTACATGAGCAGACCATGTGTAGTTTAATAGTTGAGTGTAAAGATGGTATGCTGACTGTAACAACAGTCAAAATTAAAATGTAAATTGTGTGTATGTGAGACATTGTAGTTTATTAGAGTAAAGTTAAGTCGGAGTACAACATGTGATTGAAAGTGGTTGAAATTGGTGATTCATCATCAAGCAGGCTAACTGTGTCACGTTGCCTCCTTGCAGAACGGAAAGGACTTGGTGCAGGAGGTGGCGAAGCTCCGTCGCTCTCTGGATGATGCTGAAGGACTCAGCAGAGACACCAAGAAAGAATGGGCTGTGCTGCGCAGTCAAAACATCGCTTTGGAGGAGACGACTGTAAGTGGGGTTAACAGTCTACTGAGCCGTAATATGTTGAAAGTAGTGTAACTCTGTGCTGTGTGCTGCATGTACAGTCACACAGTCCCATTGAATGTGATGAGTGTTTCTTGTCATGGCGTCCTCTTAAGGTGACTCTGACTGCCAGCTATGAGAAGCTGGACACTGAGGTGACCAGCCTGCGTGCTCAACTTGAGACAGAGAAGTCCCGCTATAGAAAGATGCAGAACGATCTCCAAAAAGAGCTGAATGTTGCGTTTGATGACAACACCAAGCTCACCACTCTGCTCGATGGAAAAGTCCCAAAAAGTAAGTTTAAACTAGGGCATAGGTTGTGAGCGCATCATTCAGTCTGTGAAGTCAAACAGGAGTTGTAAGATGTTCTGTCTGTCTTCAGACCTCATAGACAGCATGGAACTTGAGAGAACAGTGACTAACCTGACGAAGCAGGTCAGTCCTCCAAACATCCTCTGAACACAGTATCAGTTTAAGATGGAGAGCATATCATATTAAACACGCGATTTTACCGCATGTTGTCTCAGGTGTGTAAGTTGACCGAGGAGCTGTGCGCTGTTCAGACTCATAGAGACAACCTGCTCTCAGCCCAAACTCTGCACCAGGATGAGGCTCAGCAGCTCAGAGACTCCCTGCTGACGTCCCAGGATGAGATTCTGAAAATCCAAGCAGACTTTAGTGCTGCTGCGCTGAGGGAGGAGGAGCTGAGCCAGCAGCTCATGGTCACCATTGAAGAGACAGGCCTGAAAGTAAGCTGTAGAATTAATGTGTACTCTGTGGTCCGGCTTCTCTGAAATAATGAGTTCTTTAGATTTTATTGGTAATCTCCTTCAGTAGAGAAGTTGGTCCCATATTTCAGCAACATTTATAAATCAGCATTGTATTAGCAGATATTCTGTACTGAAGAGCTGGAATAGAGTTCTGTAGATCCCAACCACAAAGTAATGGTAAAGTTTTAATTTTAGCTGGAGGAGTGTGAACGACACAGAGCATCACTGGAAGAAAAACTGAACGAGGCGCTGCAGCTAGTGAAGGATTTGGAGGAGAAGCTTGCTGACAGTGAAGTTTCCAGAAGCACAGAAGAGGAGATCAGCAAAGAACTCCAAGAACAAGTAAGACATCATGACGCTTTTCTGAAAGGAGATTAAACTCAGACTTGCTGTCAGCTTTTCTCTGGTTAGTCATTAGATTGAAAACGGTACATCAGTGAAGTGACGGCATGAATCTAATTATTTTTGTATATTTGGTTCGTTGTAGCTGAATAAGCTAACTGAACAGCTTCAGTGTGTGCAAGCTGAGAAGGAGCAGAGTGCCGGAGTTAAAAGCTCTGCAGAGGAGATGGAGACGCTGCTCTCTACAGTCACATCACTGACTGCAGACAGAGACCAGCTCAGGAACGAGCTGCAGATGGTGAGTGACTGCATCAATACAAAACACCTGAAAAACATCTACGTACATGTGAGGGTGTTTTGCAGGGTCCTCTTGAAACATTCATCACAGCTGAGTTTGTCTCTGGATTGTTTTTAGGCTGAAGAGACGCAAGTTCTTCTTCAGTCTCTTCAGGACGAGCTCCAGGAGCAGAGGCAGAAGAGCTCAGATCAGGTTAAACTCATCGAGCAGAAGGAATCTGATGTGAGTTCAGTGTTGAAACCGTTTTCTTTTGATCCTTCATTGTCAGTGTTCTGACTGATGGTTAGAAATCTTCCCAGCAGATTCTGAGTCTGTCACAGGAGCTTCAGTGTGTGCGATCTGAGAAAGACGCTCTCCAGACGGCCGGTGTTCAGAGCTCTGATGGAGAGATGGAGAAGCTGCTGTCTGCCGTGGCTTCTATCACTGCAGAAAGAGACCAGCTCAAGATGGACCTGCAGGAAAATGTGGACATGGTGAGTTATCATTCAACTGCTTCACCAGATGTTAAAATGCATTGAGCTCTGTCAGCTGTGACAGCCCTCTGCATGGATTAAAGTTCTCCTCGCTCTGACGGACTTCCGTCATTCAGACTTCACAGAGGCGACTTATCAGAACAGTGTAGACCGTCAACAGTCCAACTCTAATGGCAGTTAAGCCCGACATTCAAAGGTTAAACTTAATATGCGGTGCGGCAATCATATTAAATAATAACTTAAACATAATAATACTTTGGTCAAAATGTACTTAACTGAAAACCGAGTCGAGAAAGACGGGGGGGAGTAAGGGAGAGATTACATAACAATTAATTACTTAATAAAGACTCATAAAAACTAACTAGTAACTCCCATACAGGCTACATTGGTGATGGACGCACCAGTCTACTGATTTTTGTTGAGAAAGATAAGCATGTTAATGTGCTCTGGGGTCAGACGCGAGCGCAGCCTGGTGACTGTCAGTCTAGCAGCCGAAAACACTCGCTCTGAGGGGAATGACGTTGCCGGGATGCACAGGTACCGCCGCACTTACTACTCATGGCATTGCTTTAAGACTCACACTATACAGCACATTTTATTTAATACCAACGTTTGATCGATTTAAAAAAAATTACCGTGATCGACACAATTCTTAACGATCGATTAATCATGCCCATCCCTACTCTACAGCCAATGGTAGTGTTAACAGCATGCGTGCGTGGCTAATGACAATATATTGACCCATATCAGGACGGGATCTAAACACGGAGCGGTGCTAAAGTTTAGCTGCTTAATTACGTCATTAGTGACGTCATTTTGAGTTTAGTCAACACGTGAGAACTCGTCTGACACACAGTCTCCTGCTGTGTGCTACACGTGTGAAATAACAACTATAGTGTGGACTGTCTGCAGTGTTTCTGGGTGAACAGCTTCATTTAGAGTCTCTCCCTCTCCTCTGGCACCGTGATTACCATGGTTACGGGAACGCCCTGATACTTTATGATAATCAATAAGAAGTGTTTGGTTACTATGACTGTACAAAATCATGAATGAAGCCTGATAGTACCTCGATGCTGAAATCTTGTAATATAACATAAGTGTACGTGACAAATATAAAGCCTCAGAGCTTATTAACAGTATGGTAGTGATGACAGAAAGGTGAGAGTTCGCCATCAGACTGACACGGCTGCAAAAGTTGCTGTTTGTATGATGTATTTTTCTGTTAAATCATAAGAGGCTCACTTTAAACAATACCATTAATGATAATGAGGAGAAGTAGGAAAATAATGTACTGAAAAGTTCTGTAGATGGCTGATTATTTGAAAGAGTAAAACTTGATAAGCTTGGCAAAAAAGTGTCTGATTTCATAGATTGAAAAGACAAAAGAAAAGTGAACAGCTGTTCAAAGCATTAACCTGTAAAACACTGTTGGTCAAGTATTTAAACTTGATTGCTGCATTAGAGAACATGGCTGTGAGTGGAGTTTTTTTGAGAATATGACTTGGCTGCAGCTTGAAAAAAAATTGATTTAAAAGATTATTTTGTTTTTTTGCTTTAATCCATGCCTCTGTGGCTGCATGAAAAATGAAAACATCTTTCGACCAAACAGATGATTGAGAATCAGGACGAGCTGAGGGCAGCTCTGGAGAAGAACTGTGAACAGAAGGAACGCATCAAACACCTGGAGACTGCACAGAAATCCCAACAGGATGCACCTCCCAGGGATCTGAGTGAGCAGCTAGAAGAGTTGCAAACACAGGTAAGTTTTTTTTTTTTTTTTTTTTTTTTTTAAGAATCAGAAAAAACCAAAGCTGTTTTTGTAAATGTTATATCTATAAAAAATGATACTTTATTCTTTAAGAGCAATAAACATCTCGGACGTGTCGTGAATATATCCTAATCAGTAGTGTTCAAACTTTAACAGATAAAGACTCTGACTGAGCAGCTTGAGAGTGCTCGAGCAGAGAGAGACAGTCTGCTGTCAGAGAAGGAGGCCGGTGGTCAGACCTCCACAGAGGAGATGGAGAAGCTGTTGTGCAGAGTGACGTCTCTCAGTGAGGAGAGAGATCAGCTGCAGGAGATCCTGGAGGGACTGAGACAGGAGAAGAACGAGCTCAGAGCACAGCTGGAGGACAGCATGGAGACACGGCAGACTGAGGTTTGTAAATAGTCACACTGTCCTCTGTCTCTATCTTTTATACATTACACCTAGGTTTGTAGTTACAGTTAAAATATTACTCTATGCTTTGTCCCCTGCCTTTTTTATTAAGTGACGAGCACAGTGTGCTGTCATGCTGATTTGGGCATGTTCTAAATATCCACTTGACCATTCAGACTGCATGGTTGGAACAACTTGTTATCCAAGTATAGTTTATTTTTGTCACATTTCTTTAAAACAAAATCATTAAGAATGAGTCGTACAATAAAAATATGCATTATGGCTCCAGGCTGTGATGGTGCAGCATGGCTTTAGTCCATCAGTCAGGCGTGTTTTGGGGCTCTGCTGAAATCCACTGATCATCAGATTTTCTTGACTTTCTTTCACATTTGCCGTCTTGTGTTTAAAATGTTTTGCGAATATTTGGAGGAGACAAAAAATAATGGGTCCACATCTGATCCACAGATAGCCCAGCTGAGTCTGTGTCTGCAGACTGTCACTGAGCACAAGAAACAGCTGGAAGATGATCTGCAGCAGAGCACCAACACGGTGAGACAGATGCTCATCATATGGTCCAACTTGGCTGTATTTAAAGTATTTTGCCAAATGTATTCTGTAATCTTAATTCAGTGGATTTCCGCGGTTGGATGTTCTGTCCATAGTTGTATATTTGACTGACAAAAGATAATGTCTTGTTGTAAGGCTACCATGACACAAGAGCTTCTGACGTCCATCCAAGAGGAGCTGTGTGAGCAGAGGCAGATGAACTCTGATCTGCAGAAACTGAGTGAAGAAAAAGAATGCTGTTCTGATCAGCAGGTTAGTGTCTGACACTTTGCTTTCTTCTTAATAGAAACCTGACGGTTTTATGAAACACTTGTTGTAAGAGCCAGATCATCATTCTAACTGTTTCCCTCATCACAGATCAAGAATTTAACTCAGAAACTGAGGAGCATTGAAGCAGAGAGAGACAGTCTGCTGTCAGAGAAGGAGGCTGGCGGTCAGACCTCCACAGAGGAGATGGAGAAGCTGCTGTGCAGAGTGACATCTCTCAGTGAGGAGAGCAATCAGCTGCAGGAGATGCTGGAGGGACTGAGACAGGAGAAGAATGAGCTCAGAGCACAGCTGGAGGACAGCATGGAGACACAGCAGACTGAGGTTTGTAACTGAATACTTAGAGTAGAATATTTGGATCATAAGCCGTTAAAAGCGAAGCTAGAGTTTAAGAACACTTAAATTGACACACCTGATTCCAAGATTTTGGTACTGGAATTGTTCTGGTTTCCATTTGTAGTCCGAGTAGCATTATACCAGAGATGTTTGTGCAGGCTTTGGTTGAACTGTCAATGTGGAGAACAATAGAGAGAGATATTAGCAGAGATGTGTCATTCTCGTCATTCTGACATCAAGCCTAATTGGTCTGTTTTCTGGATATCAGCTAGTAACACCAGAACTCCTAAACAGAGATGTATAAAGTACTGGAGTAAAGGAGTGAAGTAGAAGTACAAGTGCTTTATCAAAAAACTGACTTGAGTAGAAGCTGAAGTGTTCTTTAAACACCATACTTAAGTGAAAGTACTAAAGTATTCAAAATGTTTTGTACTTAAGTATTGCAAGTAGAAGTATGTAAAAGATTTCTACTCAAGTACTGAAAGTAAAAGTACAAGTAAAAGTACAAGTACTGTTGTTTATACTATTTCAAATATTTGTTAAGGCACAACTTCCAATGTTACAGTGTTACAATGTTCATGGTAGAGTTCTGTGATTTCCCATGGTCTGTGAATGCGTCTGAATGAATGCGAGAGCGCACCTGGGTGAGTCAGGTGTATGACTTACGGCGCACGAGTAAGGTTGATGTGAGACCGGGACTGTTCTGTTGGTTTTTTGCTGTGGTTCCGGCCGACAGTTACCGAGTCCTGGAACCAAACCGTTCAGCAATAAATGCAGTTTGTTCAATATCGCCTCGTCATTCAATAGTAACGAGTAACGATTTAGCACATGAAATATGTATAAGAGTAAAAGTATTAAATTCGTCAAAAATATGTAGTGCAGTAAAAATAGAAGTTGGGGAAAAACATAATACTCCAAAAAAGTACAGATACTGCATTTTAGTACTTAAGTACAGTACTTAAGTAGTTCCACTTCGTTACTATACATCTCTGCTCCTAAAACGCTGCTGTTGTCTCTGTCACAGATGTGGACTCTAACGGAGAAACTGAGAAGCATTGAAGTAGAGAGAGACAGTCTTCTGTCTGAGAAGGAGGCCGGTGGTCAGACCTCCACAGAGGAGATGGAGAAGCTGTTGTGCAGAGTGACGTCTCTCAGTGAGGAGAGAGATCAGCTGCAGGAGATCCTGGAGGGACTGAGACAGGAGAAGAACGAGCTCAGAGCACAGCTGGAGGACAGCATGGAGACACGGCAGACTGAGGTTTGTAAATAGTCACACTGTCCTCTGTCTCTATCTTTTATACATTACACCTAGGTTTGTAGTTACAGTTAAAATATTACTCTATGCTTTGTCCCCTGCCTTTTTTATTAAGTGACGAGCACAGTGTGCTGTCATGCTGATTTGGGCATGTTCTAAATATCCACTTGACCATTCAGACTGCATGGTTGGAACAACTTGTTATCCAAGTATAGTTTATTTTTGTCACATTTCTTTAAAACAAAATCATTAAGAATGAGTCGTACAATAAAAATATGCATTATGGCTCCAGGCTGTGATGGTGCAGCATGGCTTTAGTCCATCAGTCAGGCGTGTTTTGGGGCTCTGCTGAAATCCACTGATCATCAGATTTTCTTGACTTTCTTTCACATTTGCCGTCTTGTGTTTAAAATGTTTTGCAAATATTTGGAGGAGACAAAAAATAATGGGTCCACATCTGATCCACAGATAGCCCAGCTGAGTCTGTGTCTGCAGACTGTCACTGAGCACAAGAAACAGCTGGAAGATGATCTGCAGCAGAGCACCAACACGGTGAGACAGATGCTCATCATATGGTCCAACTTGGCTGTATTTAAAGTATTTTGCCAAATGTATTCTGTAATCTTAATTCAGTGGATTTCCGCGGTTGGATGTTCTGTCCATAGTTGTATATTTGACTGACAAAAGATAATGTCTTGTTGTAAGGCTACCATGACACAAGAGCTTCTGACGTCCATCCAAGAGGAGCTGTGTGAGCAGAGGCAGATGAACTCTGATCTGCAGAAACTGAGTGAAGAAAAAGAATGCTGTTCTGATCAGCAGGTTAGTGTCTGACACTTTGCTTTCTTCTTAATAGAAACCTGACGGTTTTATGAAACACTTGTTGTAAGAGCCAGATCATCATTCTAACTGTTTCCCTCATCACAGATCAAGAATTTAACTCAGAAACTGAGGAGCATTGAAGCGGAGAGAGACAGTCTGCTGTCAGAGAAGGAGGCTGGCGGTCAGACCTCCACAGAGGAGATGGAGAAGCTGCTGTGCAGAGTGACATCTCTCAGTGAGGAGAGCAATCAGCTGCAGGAGATGCTGGAGGGACTGAGACAGGAGAAGAATGAGCTCAGAGCACAGCTGGAGGACAGCATGGAGACACAGCAGACTGAGGTTTGTAACTGAATACTTAGAGTAGAATATTTGGATCATAAGCCGTTAAAAGCGAAGCTAGAGTTTAAGAACACTTAAATTGACACACCTGATTCCAAGATTTTGGTACTGGAATTGTTCTGGTTTCCATTTGTAGTCCGAGTAGCATTATACCAGAGATGTTTGTGCAGGCTTTGGTTGAACTGTCAATGTGGAGAACAATAGAGAGAGATATTAGCAGAGATGTGTCATTCTCGTCATTCTGACATCAAGCCTAATTGGTCTGTTTTCTGGATATCAGCTAGTAACACCAGAACTCCTAAACAGAGATGTATAAAGTACTGGAGTAAAGGAGTGAAGTAGAAGTACAAGTGCTTTATCAAAAAACTGACTTGAGTAGAAGCTGAAGTGTTCTTTAAACACCATACTTAAGTGAAAGTACTAAAGTATTCAAAATGTTTTGTACTTAAGTATTGCAAGTAGAAGTATGTAAAAGATTTCTACTCAAGTACTGAAAGTAAAAGTACAAGTAAAAGTACAAGTACTGTTGTTTATACTATTTCAAATATTTGTTAAGGCACAACTTCCAATGTTACAGTGTTACAATGTTCATGGTAGAGTTCTGTGATTTCCCATGGTCTGTGAATGCGTCTGAATGAATGCGAGAGCGCACCTGGGTGAGTCAGGTGTATGACTTACGGCGCACGAGTAAGGTTGATGTGAGACCGGGACTGTTCTGTTGGTTTTTTGCTGTGGTTCCGGCCGACAGTTACCGAGTCCTGGAACCAAACCGTTCAGCAATAAATGCAGTTTGTTCAATATCGCCTCGTCATTCAATAGTAACGAGTAACGATTTAGCACATGAAATATGTATCAGAGTAAAAGTATTAAATTCGTCAAAAATATGTAGTGCAGTAAAAATAGAAGTTGGGGAAAAACATAATACTCCAAAAAAGTACAGATACTGCATTTTAGTACTTAAGTACAGTACTTAAGTAGTTCCACTTCGTTACTATACATCTCTGCTCCTAAAACGCTGCTGTTGTCTCTGTCACAGATGTGGACTCTAACGGAGAAACTGAGAAGCATTGAAGTAGAGAGAGACAGTCTTCTGTCTGAGAAGGAGGCCGGTGGTCAGACCTCCACAGAGGAGATGGAGAAGCTGTTGTGCAGAGTGACGTCTCTCAGTGAGGAGAGAGATCAGCTGCAGGAGATCCTGGAGGGACTGAGACAGGAGAAGAACGAGCTCAGAGCACAGCTGGAGGACAGCATGGAGACACGGCAGACTGAGGTTTGTAAATAGTCACACTGTCCTCTGTCTCTATCTTTTATACATTACACCTAGGTTTGTAGTTACAGTTAAAATATTACTCTATGCTTTGTCCCCTGCCTTTTTTATTAAGTGACGAGCACAGTGTGCTGTCATGCTGATTTGGGCATGTTCTAAATATCCACTTGACCATTCAGACTGCATGGTTGGAACAACTTGTTATCTAAGTATAGTTTATTTTTGTCACATTTCTTTAAAATAAAATCGTTAAGAATGAGTCGTACAATAAAAAATATGCATTATGGCTCCAGGCTGTGATGGTGCAGCATGGCTTTAGTCCATCAGTCAGGTGTGTTTTGGGGCTCTGCTGAAATCCACTGATCATCAGATTTTTTTGACTTTCTTTCACATTTGCCGTCTTGTGTTTAAAATGTTTTGCAAATATTTGGAGGAGACAAAAAATAATAGGTCCACATCTGATCCACAGATAGCCCAGCTGAGTCTGTGTCTGCAGACTGTCACTGAGCACAAGAAACAACTGGAAGATGATCTGCAGCAGAGCACCAACACGGTGAGACAGATGCTCATCATATGGTCCAACTTGGCTGTATTTAAAGTATTTTGCCAAATGTATTCTGTAATCTTTATTCAGTGGATTTCCGCGGTTGGATGTTCTGTCCATGGTTGTATATTTGACTGACAAAAGATAATGTCTTGTTGTAAGGCTTCCATGACACAAGAGCTTCTGACGTCCATCCAAGAGGAGCTGTGTGAGCAGAGGCAGATGAACTCTGATCTGCAGAAACTGAGTGAAGAAAAAGAATGCTGTTCTGATCAGCAGGTTAGTGTTTGACACTTTGCTTTCTTCTTAATAGAAACCTGACGGTTTTATGAAACACTTGTTGTAAGAGCCAGATCATCATTCTAACTGTTTCCCTCATCACAGATCAAGAATTTAACTCAGAAACTGAGGAGCATTGAAGCAGAGAGAGACAGTCTGCTGTCAGAGAAGGAGGCTGGCGGTCAGACCTCCACAGAGGAGATGGAGAAGCTGCTGTGCAGAGTGACGTCTCTCAGTGAGGAGAGCAATCAGCTGCAGGAGATGCTGGAGGGACTGAGACAGGAGAAGAATGAGCTCAGAGCACAGCTGGAGGACAGCATGGAGACACAGCAGACTGAGGTTTGTAACTGAATACTTAGAGTAGAATATTTGGATCATAAGCCGTTAAAAGCGAAGCTAGAGTTTAAGAACACTTAAATTGACACACCTGATTCCAAGATTTTGGTACTGGAATTGTTCTGGTTTCCATCTGTAGTCCGAGTAGCATTATACCAGAGATGTTTGTGCAGGCTTTGGTTGAACTGTCAATGTGGAGAACAATAGAGAGAGATATTAGCAGAGATGTGTCATTCTCGTCATTCTGACATTAAGCCAAATTGGACTGTTTTCTGGATATGAACTAGTAACACCAGAACTCCTAAAACACTGCTGTTGTCTCTGTCACAGATGTGGACTCTAACGGAGAAACTGAGGAGCATTGAAGCAGAGAGAGACAGTCTTCTGTCTGAGAAGGAGGCTGGCGGTCAGACCTCCACAGAGGAGATGGAGAAGCTGCTGTGCAGAGTGACGTCTCTCGGTGAGGAAAAAGATCAGCTGCAGGAGATGCTGGACGGACTGAGACAGGAGAAGAATGAGCTCAGAGCACAGCTGGAGGACAGCATGGAGACACAGCAGACTGAGGTTTGTATCAGAGAGCTTTTTCTGTCAAACAGCATCTGTTAGAAGGCTGCACACATAATAGCTGTTAAGCATGGCTGATAGCCCATATTCCGGCACTGTCTGGATCTCCAGCGTATCAGCTTGACTGTGTGTTGGAGCTCCGGCATGCTGCTGTTGACTGCAAAAAAAAAAGGAAAGGGTGCGTGTTCTTCAGTTCGGCCAGATTTATCTAGACATTTCTCTGAATCACAGCTTTTATTCTAGGCCTACTAACCAATCAGAAGCAGGGCTGGGCAGAACATAGGCTAGGTGTTGACACTCAGGCACTTCATGTGTCGTTGACAAGGCTAAAGTGAGCATCGTTAGCCTGCAGTAACAAACATTGTAGCCTAACCCACAGGATGGACTGCAGGTTCATGAAGCCCAGGAATGACACTAAAGATGTCGAGAAGGGTATCAAAAATAAATGGCACTGGGCGTGGATTGGGGAGGTTGGAAGTGATGGCAAGCCCTTTGGCAGCTGGTGCCAAAAGCTTTTTTTCCACTCTCAGCCCTGATTACGTGTTGCACCCAAAGCTAAGTCATGCTTAGGCCATAGCTCAGGTTGTCTTTTTAATTGTTCCCTGCCTCACAGATGAAAACCCTAACGGAGAAACTGAGGAGCACTGCAGCAGAGAGAGACAGTCTACTGTCTGAGAAGGAGGCTGGCGGTCAGGGAGACCAGCTGCAGGAGATGCTGGAGGGACTGAGACAGGAGAAGAATGAGCTCCGAGCACAGCTGGAGGACAGCATGGAGATGGTACATTTGTGCAGTTATATAGTCATTGGTAACTTAGATGAGGCTTAAAACAGACAGTCTCAAACAACTTGTATGTTATCATTTTCTACGAGAGGATGAGAGGACTGATGTCACTGTCATCCACACACTGAATGACTGTCACCATCTCTGTTGTCAGGTGAAGCAGCTCGAGCAGAAGCTTCAGATGTCCAGAGAGGAACAAACATGTGTTGAAGCACAAGCCGACACGTCACAGCAGGTTTGTCCACAGTCCTACTGGAGTCAGATAAATCACAGGAGAACAGAACACAGCTCTAAATGGGTCCTCTGTGGTGCATTCATGTACAGTATGGGAAAAGAGTGTTTAATGCATCAATATGGAATTAGAACACTGACATAAATCGCACACATACTGTTATTTCCGAGCGCTTTAAAAACACGCAAGCTATTTTGTATCCTGCATCTCTGCTCCCTGGAGCGATATTGTAGCCTGAGAGGAGAAAAACTTACCTGGACTTTACACCAGACCTCCGTATTAACTTAATAAAACTACACTGCTAGAGAAGCTGTAACATACAGTTCAATATTTACTGACATCAAATTGAGATGGCCTGTCCTGCAATTGACTCTGATCAGTTAGTAGTAAAGGAAAAGAGTTATGGGCATACAAGATAATCTCATCTGCATAAAAATAGATCTTATTAGTTTGAGGTTTTATTTCTCGTTTCCTTTCAGTTGCTTAGTGAAGCGAACACGACCATCTCAGCACTCCGACAGCAGCTGAGCAGTTTGGCTCAGAGTGCTGGCGGGGTGAATGAGACGCTGACATCACGGCTGCAGGACTCTACTGGGCAGCTTCAGGTAACCACTGAACTTTTCTGACTCATCAGATGAACAGCTAAGAGAGCTCAATCTAACTGTGACTCTACTAAAATGATTGAATTTACAGGAGTCCTTCAAGAGATTCCAGCACTTTGTAGACACCTGTTCTAAGTATAACTCATCAGTTCTGGAGAAAACCCTGAGAGTGCAGTGTTCCCTGAAGGACCCTTATATGACCCCTCTACCAAAACACACCATGGATACCTACAGCGCTCTCTGCCAGCTGGGAGTGCAGACTGTCCAGAGTCTGGGCAACATTATGGTACGTATCAATATTCTTTCCCATTTCAAATGTTCGAAAGGTCTTACTCTTTGATGGAGTGATAATCTGAGACCTCCTCTGCGTCTCCAGGAGCACCTCCAGGTGCGAGCAGAGGGCTACAGGAATCTGTTTGAGGAGCTGGTGAAGAAAGACCTGGCTGTTTTTGAGGAGAGGCGTCTGCAAGACGTGCTGCTGTGTAGAGTGCAGGCACCCAGCCTCTCTGTGAAGGATGAGGACTTCCACGCACTGTGGGAGCCCAGACTGACCGAGCTGCTGGATAAGAGGAGTCTCTACCTGCAGGTGAGCTCTGATGGACAGTCTCAACAAAAAGACAAAATGTCTTGAGCCTATTCATCATTAATATTATCATTATTACACCTTGTAGTGAAGCAATGTGATCATTCTGTTGCTCTTTGCAGAAAATGGGCAGCATCTCAGAGAAGCTCTGGGCCAGCGTGGCCTTCTTCCCTAGTGAGCTGTCGATTGAGGTCAGAAAGAGGGAGAGGTTTACAGAGCAGCTGCAGGCCGTGTTCAACAAGCAGCCAGTCAGCTACAGCAAGTTGGACAGCGTCCTGAACTCCGAGATGGAGCGCAGATCTGCAGTGGTGAACAGCAGGAAGAGGACTCTGCAGGTAACGTTCACTCCTCAGTGTTGTTACATGTTTTTGTCTGTTAGTTTGCATCTCAACACAGAACTGTTTGTTTGAGCTAATTGTTCATGTTATCTTAATTTTGCTCAAATGGAAATGTGCAGATGGATGACAATAAAGTCTCTATGTCTGTGACTCCCGCAGGGCATCATTGATGAACAGAGTGTGTTTGATGAGCTGAAGCAGCTGCAGGCTCAGGCTGATTCTCAACTCGGAGAGGTGAGAAGCAAGAATTCCACTGTACTGCAGGCACTGGAGGGAGCTCCTGTGAAGACAGAGCTGTCCCTGCTGAAGGACAACCAGCAGCTGCAGCTTCAGCTCCAGACCACTGCAGAAAAAGTCAAGGTATGTCTGTGATGTCATACGCTGTCCATGAGCCACACAACCACACCCACACTGTGTTCTTTCAGTACCATAAACACACACTGATGCAGTCCTACATGCAACGTCCTGAGAGCTGTCTGTGACAGATGTTTCTGTTTTTCAGGCTCTGTGTGCAAAGAATGAGCAGCTGGAGGACTCCCAGATCAAAGCCAACAACACGGTCTCCAACCACAAACAGGCCACCCAGCTCCTGCAGACCAAGCTGCAGGACACCCGAGCACAGGTGGAGGAGAAGGAGAGCATGATCCAAACCCTCAGGAGCAAACTGCGAGAGTCTGAGGTTCATCTGAACATCTCATTTTCATCTGGCGTTCACACGCTTGTTCTGACACACTGAGCAATTTTTTTCTGAATATTTTTCTTTCTTTCTCTGTTTAGAAAAATGCATCACCAAGTGCTGCTCAGCTGGAAAAACTACAGAATAAACTGTTCAAAATGGAGGTGGAACTGACTTCAACATCTGATAAACACCAGCAAGCGTAAGAGCTCTTTGGATGCATCCTGCGCCTTTGTTTTTCTCTTATTTATTCACTGTCATGACATGTCAGATTCTGTGTGGTTAGCTTCTATTTAGCTCTTTCAAGGTGTCTGCAGATGGTAAAAGAGGCTTCTCTGTCATGTTAGAAATACTGGATGGAATGTGACTTCACTGTGACACACTTTAGCCCAAAGGTTTACCATCTTATGCGGGGGGCACTACACCTGACAGTCATGGAATGAACAGAATAAACCTATTCTCTCCTATATCTAACTGTTCTGACCAGAGGTTTGTCTCTCTCAGGATCCAGAGGATGACCACATTGCTCAATGAAAAGGAAGATTCAGTGAGGAAGCTGAAGGAGGCCTTGAGGAAAACACAGCAACAAGGAGAGGAGTCGTGTAAGTCAGCAGTGTTTCAAAATATTTTTAAGGAGTGTCATGACTGAATGACTGATCAGCTGTTCACACTGATGTGTTCGTGTTGACTTCAGTCCTGCAGGGTGAAGACCTTCATGCTAGACTGACCAACCCTAGAGGTGTAGTGATCAAGAGCAGCATTCTGCAGGAGAAGACCAAGCTGGAGGAGGAAGTCAAACATCTTCAGCTGAAAATCACAGAGCTGGAAAGGTGAGAAGAGCATTCTGAGGGTAGAACTGCTCAGACAGGTCATGTGATTCATCGCATCTTTTAGTCCCCTTCTGACACCTGTCCCTCCCCCTGTCACAGCTTGGTGTCCAGTCAGCATGCACAGATCAGCAAGTGGAAGAGCAGAGCCATCAGGCTAAAGGTGAAGACGAAGTCTGAGATGGACAGGCCTCCCTCGCCCTGCACTCCCACCAAGAGAGGCCTCCCCATGACCTCTGACTCCAACTTCCTTAACTCACCCAAGAAGTTTCTGGTTACTCCCAAGAAGGTCCTGGCCTCCCCCAGGAAAGTACTTGACTCACCCAGGAAGGAGTCTCCAAGAAAGCTGCTTGAATCTCCCAAGGTCTCTCTGCTTGACTCCTCCAAAAGCAGCTTCTTTGATGTGGGTGGAAGTTCAGAGCTGCTGTCCAGAACCTATCCTAAGCAGTTCTTTGATAATTCCAGTCTTGGGACCATTCCAGGTAAGCTCCATCTAAAGTTCCCATCCCTGTACTGTTGTTTGTCTGTAAGTGTTGATATCATAAAGACCTGAGCTGTTTGTTTTGCCAGAAGTTTCCAATGTTCCTGAAAGATCAGATGCAGAGATGGGTAACTGCTGTAAATGTGTGTTTGGGTCACCACTGAGGGTTCACTAACAGGGGCATGAGGTGTTGAGACTTCACCAGGACTGATGCACTTTTCATAAAAACAGACTGTTGATTGAACTGTGCACTTTAAACAGGGTGGACTAAATAAATACAAATGAAATATCATAGAAGTCCAAATGTTGCTATTTAAGAATTCTATGAATGTCACAGCCATGTCATCATGATAACACGTTCCCTGAGAGTTGTGTCTAATAAAGTTCTTGGGTGTTTCAGATGCAGCTGTGGGAGCAGACAGAAAGGAGGAGTGGTGGCCTCGGTCTCCAAAGCAAGAAGAGATGTGTAAAACCCAGTGAAATGTTCCCCATGTGTGCAATATTATTCAAATGGCTTTGTCTTTTTAATGTTTTAGAGTTTGTTTTTGTTTTTTAAGCAATAAAGCTTCATAACTACACGACTGTTGTCTGTCATGTTTGAGTCCAGTGACTTTGAAGTTTCTTAAAGCACTGAATTGCACAACAATGACTTTTAGTCAAAACTGTAACTAGCATGGGATTTAGTATAGGTTAAAAAGGACCTTTAGAAACAGGAGCTGACAAAACATCTGTTCTGCTTTTGGTTATATCCCATGAACTTCCTCAGAAGATTGAATTTGCTCAGTTGTCATAGACATGTTGATGTTTCCATATCCTGAGCTGACGACTTGTCATGTGAAATGTATTATTTATTTTATGAGACTGTTTTGTGGCATACCAGAGGGTGGCGGTTCAAGTCCCATATGGACCAAAAATATGGAAGGTGGGCTGGTAGCTGGAGAGGTGCCAGTTCACCTTCTGGGCACCGACCAAGGCACCGACCCACCCCTGGTCTGGCTGGCTCCACCATCTCTCTCCACAATTGCATGTCTATGCCCTTGTACCTTGTACTGCATGTGTGTGTCTGGGTTAAAATGCATGTAAAAAAGAGTGAAAAAAGAATTTCCCCATGAGGGATCAATAAAGTATACCTTCTTCTTAAAGGCATTTATATTAATCTAATCTTTGAGTTCAGTTTTGACACCAAAACAGTGTAGCATTTAAGTCATGCCAACAAATGAAGAAATTACCCCTCCCGGTAAAGGTAGGGTTAGTTACTGTTACTATTCTATTCTATGGTTGTATACAGCATAGTTATTTGGTTTGTTCAGTTGAATTGTTCTTTCTGATTATATGTGACAAATAAAGAATTGAATTCAACTAAATTTGAAATAAAGCAACTCCTACAATAATGGGGTTAGTAAGTAAGAACTAAATAAATAAAAATTGTTTAGCTTCTGCGATATTTCAAACTGTCAGATTAAGACTTCCTGTTAGACTGTTCCAAATTAAATCCGTGAGCTTTTACTTTGAAGGATAGAGAAAGTCGTTGATGTGACCGGGTGTGACCTTTTTTTTTACGCTCTGTGGATGTGACCAATCAGAAACCTGAAAGGCTTCCGAAAGACGCCGCCTTACGTCATTGCGTTTCTTGAGTAGGCTGCGCGCGGGAGCTTTGGTTATCAGACAGTGGAGTTTGAGAGAAAGAAGAAGACAGCAGAGAGCAAAACAACATTCACGTCTGCTGCTTATGACTAGAGGACAGGTGAGATATGAGCAATATGAACTTTAATGAACTCTCAGCTCACTGTTTCCAGCTCGCAGCATCGTCAACTGGTTTGCAGCAGCGAACTGTCGAAAACAGCGCTAATGCTAATGAGCTAACAGTTTGAATGTGAAATGAAGCTGTGTCAAAAACACGTTCACGTTAAACCGGCTGTGAACATAACGGCTTCACTTTTACAACTGCTTTACTCGGTGTGTTCAGTTCGCAGCAAATATGTTAGTCTAGCGTTAGTCTAATATTCGTTAACTTGCTTAGCCACTAGGGCGATGAGCATCACGTTTCGTGAATTGTACAATAATGCTGTGCTAAAATTAATCTTGTAATTGTTCTTTGAACGTAAAAACGTTACTTTATTTCTGTGTTAACGGTCATTGTCACACAGTAACATTACATGTAGAGACATGTAATCATACTGTCACACAGGAAGTGAAGTCATGGAGTAAATGTCAGACATGTGTTAACATGACGTCACCTTTACCTGCGTCCTCTGTGTTCAGCGGGCTCAGGTCACGTCATGACTATGAGGAGCGAGGCCAGGGAGCAGGTGGAGGTGGAGGAGGAGGAGAACTTTGGACCGCAGCCTCTGTGCAGACTCGAGGTGTGTATCCTGAGCACAATGTGTTCCTTATTAGAAATGATGCTGTGTTTCACATTTCATTTTTTTTTTAACTTAAGTTTGTTTACATGCATTTTTGCGCCAAATACAAGATGGTGGAGTGATGGGCAGACACACAGAGTGGCGCCCTCAGAGCAGTTGGGGGGTTTGGTGGCTTGCTTAAGTGAACTGGCACCTCTCCAGCCACCAGTCCACCTTCCATTGTTAAAGGTGCACAATGATATTGCCCTATCTGTGGATGCTGGGAATCCTGCTGTACTGGTGCTGCTGGACCTCACAGCAGCCTTCGACACAGTTAACCATGCAGTCCTTCTATCTCGCCGAGAGCAGCACGTTGGCATCTGTGGCACAGCTCTCTTTAGTGGTCTAGGTCATACCTGGCAAACAGGAGTTTTTCTGGCGCGATTGGTGACCACTGCCCCTCAAGTGCATTCCTGTCCTGTGGGGTGCCACAGGGATCTATTCTCGGCCCTATCCTGTTTTTATTATACATGCTACCTCTGGGGTCAATTAAAAAAAAAAAACACAACTTCTCTTTTCACTTTTATGCTGACAATTTGCAGATATATTTGCCCATGAGACCAAACAATAACACTGCACTTGCTCAGCTGTTGGATTGCATCACCGATATAAAGCAGTAGCTGGCACAGAACTTCTTGCATCTAAATGTCAGCAAAACCGAATACATTGTGTTTGGTTAACCTTTTATCTCAAATGTTTTCGCCACAAACTCTGGCACTCCAGCCCTTCTGTTCAAATCACATGTCAAAAACCTTGGTGTAACATTTGATAATAGGCTCAAATTTAACAAATAGATTAGCTCTGTTGTCAGCACAAGCTTCTTTAAGCTCTGTCTCTTGGCCAAAGTAAAGTCTTTTCTCAGTTGGCAGGATCTTGAGAGGGCCATCCATGCTTTCATCAGTTCAAGACTGGACTACTGCAATGCCCTTTACGTTAGTCTCAGTCAGTTCTCAATTTCTCGTCTCCAACTTGTGCAGAACACTGCTGCCCAATTTTTAACACGTCCAGACACGAACATATGTATGATATATATAAACAAATATGTTTTTAACACCATTAATGGCTTGGCTCCCCCCTACCTGGCTGAGATTTTAACTTTTGCAATTCTGACAGAGCCCTGCACTCTTCCGGTCAGCTTCTGTTAGAGGTCCCTAGTTTGAGATTGAAACAGGGGGTTGGTCGTTCTTTTGCTGTCGCTGCTCCCAGACTGTGGAACAAACTGCCCCCTGACATTCGCAGCACTACTGATCTCAGCCTTTTTAAATCGAAGCTTAAGACTCACTTCTTTAGATTGGTGTTCAATTCTGACCAGGGCAGTACTGTTTCTCAGATGTACTCATTCTGTCTGCTCCTTTCTGTGTATTTCTGGAAGGCTTTAAAACCCTGCAGCGCTGTAGCACTTTTAATTGTATTTATTTGTTATGTATTGTTTTATGGCTTTGTTGTAAAGCACTTTGGGTACCACCTTAGTAACTTCACGACATCAGTCTGACATCATTGTGACAATCAGATAGAAGACTTGTCAGCTTAGGTCTGAACATGAAGAACATGAAGAGCTGCACGGGTTAAATACAGTTCAGCTTTCTGGGATCAGTTTAAAAACAATGATAATAAAATGAACAAACACTGTGAATGCAGGACGTACACCCGTCTATAAAAATGTATGCAGGACAAAAGAGGAAATAAGCTTTCTTTCACATCAGCTGCTTACAGTATGAGAGTAAATCAGAGTCACGACCTGATGAACTGAACCTGATTCTCGTGTCATCACTACATGCTGCCTTACTTCAGTTTAAAAATCACTGATGCAGTCTGAGGGAGAACAGACGACTCCCTGTTGTAGTGCAGCTGTGACACTGCTCTCTTTTCTAATCAAGAATAGAATGCCTCTTCTGTTAATCCACACACTTTAGTGTGCAAAGTAACGTTAAATATGCCACAACTGCAAACACTCCACATACAGTCACACAGTGATTTGTGGAGTTCCAGATAGCAGCTAAAAGAGGTGATGATAGAGGTGATTTGGATCATTGCCATGATAAGACATTTACAAAGACCTACAGTGTTTGACATCTCTAACAGCATCCTGTGCATTGCTCAGAGAACAGGTTGGCTTCACCCACAGGACAATAGCAGGACTGTTCCTGATCCAACAGTGTTTACAGGTTTTCTCTCCCGATGAATGAATGCTCCACTGTCTTTTGTTTCAGCAATGTGGAATCAGTGCCAGTGACATCAAGAAGTTGGAGGACGCAGGTTTCCACACCATTGAGGCCGTGGCCTACGCACCCAAGAAGGAGCTGCTCAACATCAAGGGCATCAGTGAGGCCAAGGCCGACAAGATTCTAGTAAGAGACAGCGGCCACCTTCCTCACTTCTGACTGGACTGTACTGTCCTGATGCAGCGTTAAACAGCTCACGTTAGCTGATAAAATGATGTTTGCTTCCATACTACACAGAGAGACCAGCTCTGATTGGATCTCTCCATATTCATCTCATTTCTATTCATTCACGATAATGTCAATAGATTGCTTCAGAGATTTTGTCATCATAAAATCACTTTCATTGAGTTATTTTCCACTTTCAGCGACAAAATGAACAAAATGAGTATTTCTGTGCTGACGTGTGTTTATGTATCAGCCAGCACGTGCAATGATACAGATGCATGTATCACTACATGAGGTGTACTATATTTATTCAGCAGTCTTTTCTTTCTTCCCTCTCAGACAGAAGCTGCCAAACTGGTTCCGATGGGATTCACCACAGCTACCGAGTTCCACCAGAGGAGAGCAGAGATCATCCAGATCTCCACCGGCTCCAAGGAGCTGGACAAACTCCTGCAGGGTTGGTACATCACATGGTCGTGGTCCACCACAGACCAGGACAAGCAGTGACCTGTTTTTCTTCCTGCAGGTGGCATAGAGACAGGCTCCATCACAGAGATGTTTGGAGAGTTTCGCACAGGAAAGACACAGCTGTGCCACACACTAGCTGTCACCTGTCAGGTAGAGTCAAGGCCAACTCACACTGAAGAGTAGTAGTAGTTTAAAGTGATGAAAGGAAGTAAAGTGCATGAGTTCTAGTTCTAGATGGAGAGAGTTACTCTGGGCTCTGTTTTACAGCTGCCCATCGATCAGGGCGGTGGAGAAGGTAAAGCCATGTACATCGACACAGAGGGCACCTTCAGACCAGAGCGGCTGCTCGCTGTCGCAGAGAGGTGAGTCAGCACATTTCCTCCTCAGTCTGACAGCACTCATAGATAAACAGTCTGAGAATGGGAAAGTGAATTGAAATGTGGGACCTGCACAGGACTCTTTAATGTCCGAGTCATGTTTGAATGTCATGTGACCTCTCTCCGCTGTCAGGTACGGACTGGTAGGAAGTGATGTTCTGGACAACGTGGCCTACGCCCGAGCCTTCAACACAGACCATCAGACACAGCTGCTGTACCAAGCCTCTGCCATGATGGCTGAATCCAGGTCAGTCAATTTTGGTTTCATTTTTGACTTGCTGTCGTGTGGAACCATGTCTCCTTGCAGCATACACTCACTCACACACACACTCCCTCTTGCTGGCTGTGTGTCAGGTACGCTCTGCTGATCGTGGACAGCGCCACAGCTCTGTACAGAACAGACTACTCTGGCAGAGGTGAGCTGTCAGCCAGACAGGGACACCTGGGACGCTTCCTCCGCATGCTGCTCAGGCTGGCAGACGAGGTGATGATCACTTTATTTAATGCGTAGCAGCTTAGATACAGGAAACACAGCTCAGAGACATGACAAAAAAAACAGAGATAGAACTACATGATTCATGTCAAACTAACATCTCCAGTCCAGTCTGATGTTGACGTAGATTCAAACTGTGTTGTGTTACAACAGTTTGGTGTTGCCGTGGTGATAACCAACCAGGTGGTAGCACAGGTGGATGGAGCTGCCATGTTTTCTGCAGATCCCAAGAAACCAATTGGAGGCAACATTATGGCTCACGCCTCCACCACGCGGTGAGTGACGCTGTGTGTGTGTTTGACTGTCAGTGCATCTTTTAATGGAGCCTGATAACAGGACAGCACAGTGTGTACACAATGACACCAGTGTGTAACGCGTGTTGATGTGTTTGCAGTCTGTATCTGAGGAAAGGCAGAGGAGAGACAAGGATCTGTAAAATCTACGATTCGCCCTGCCTGCCCGAGGCTGAAGCCATGTTTGCCATTAATGCTGACGGAGTGGGTGATGCCAAGGA
Source organism: Collichthys lucidus (assembly GCA_004119915.2). Taxonomy (NCBI): domain Eukaryota; kingdom Metazoa; phylum Chordata; class Actinopteri; family Sciaenidae; genus Collichthys; species Collichthys lucidus. The sequence continues at coordinate 15,185,954 of CM014086.1, forward strand.
CTGAGCTCACAGAGTCTCTCTCACACACACACACACACTGCTGACTCATTTTTGGTTTAAAGTGTTGTGTGTGTCTCTGTGCATGTGTAATCTTGGTTCCAGACTACTGCCTTCACATGAAGTCTCAGACTGATGTGGAATCAGAGATGGTCAGGACTCGATCACATGGTCCAACCCTCCTGATGCAACAGAAACCTTCCTTGAGGGCTAATTTATTCTGAAGCACGCTGCACTCAGCCCAAGACTTTTGATGCAGTATTTCATAATTACAAGACCTGTTATACTGTTATGAAATACTACGTCATAATTACCTGATGGCATCTCTACCATCACAAAAAAATCTCATGATATGGAGATCTTTATCACGGAACTACATCTGCCAAGAAGCTCCCTGATGATTACAAGCTCTTAATCACGTAATTATTAGTAGTTATTATTCTTTGTCATTTAAATTTCAAAAGCCATAAATAGTCTCCATGTTCTGTCTGAATGCAGCGTGCCTCTGCAGTTCATCTGACGAGTGGGCAGGAAACCTAAAAACTATCTGAAATAGTTTGAGAACTTTTTTCTTTGACTTTCTGTTGAGTGGTCTGACAGTGAAATGTGTGTAAATGCTGCTTTTTTTATGGAATTACTAAAAAAAAAAAGAATTTGTCTTTTTACTTGTTTGTCCTTTTTCTTGTCTCTTCCAGAGCCTTCTGTATATAAGCTCCAGAGCTAAATGAAAATTTGTTTTACTATTAAATGTCTCATTTGTTTACGTCACCCTGGATCATCAGTTTCATACTGTCGCCTGTTCACATGTTCTCAGTGACACATTAGTTACGAAGGGAAGGTCACCAAATTACAAAAGCAGAATTTTATTGTCAGTGTGTCAACAGCAGCAACAGCAAAATAAACTTCAACAATAAATGAATATAAAATAAAGTCAAAGTAACAACATACAGCAGCTTCACTGTCACTTCAGAAAATAACTGGAATGTACACACACACACAGTTCAAGGCAGCGAATCGCAAAGGAAAAAAACGAGATAATTTGAAGGTTTAGCTGCTTCCCTGCTTACTGAGGGGTCAATATGTGATTCATCATACAATAAACAAGAATCATGACCTATTCATAAATCTGAACGATGAGGAGCAAAGTGAACCAGTGAAACATTCGTGCTGTTTCCTCATCAGTTAACATTTCCACAGAAGCAGAAGCAGGCTTTGGTCATTAGTCCCCATGTTTGACCTCACTGCTCTGAGTAACTGCACAGAGTGTCTCTTATAAAAACAAACTAAAAAGGTTGAAACACCCAAATTACAAAACAGGTTTTCTTGCCATGCAGGTACTGTGTGTGTGTTTTGTAGTTCAGGTGAAATGTCTTAAATGGAGCTGATGTGTTTAATCAGTTCAAAAAGCAAGAGTTAAAAACACTAAATATACTACATCTGTTACAATATATATTATCAATTAAAGTTATTAAAGAAAATAAATTAGACATTAATAAACTCAATAGAATTTCACAGTGACAGTTTGACAACGATATCCACCAATGAAGGGAAAGAAGGAGTCTGTAGAGCACATCTGATTGGATGACCACTGATTGACGGCCTGACTCGTCAATTGGTGCCATCAGCTGTGGCTCCGTCTACTGGTTCAAATTTTTCTGTGGGTTAAGACTTGAAGCTGAGCCTCCAGCTTAGACATTTCTTCATCCTGGAAATGACAAAAGAACAATGAACTGTGTTCCGACATGCACGCAGTGGTGACTGTCATGTAGCACACAGTGATCTCTTACATCGTTAGAGTTTGTGGGCGTCTTCAAAGCCAGTTCAGTCCAGTTTGTGGCCTCAGAGATGTTTCCCAGCTCTCTGTGACACTGCGAGTCAAACAACATCATGATTCATGTTTACAGGCTCAATGCAAACACAGAGGAGCTGACTGAAGAAAGACATGAATACAAATGTAACCCAAGTGAAAAATATGGAAACTTCTTTATAAAGTTAGGGTCTTCTCAGATTCACCCAAATTTACAAGCAGGAACTTGTTTACGGATAACGATTACTGTAAAGCAGCATCAGATGTCTTGACCCCATCAATACATCAAAAGTGTGAGCTCCCCTTAAGCTCTCTTTATTTTACACTATTTGTTTACAGTTACAACTCGGAATCATGCGTCATGTTAACACTGTCACCATGGATTACTTTTCATACTGAAAAACGTGTGCGTGCACGCTTGCGAGACTCATTTATGACTCAGAACAAGGGGTACCAGTTGTGGGTACGGAAGAGTCAGTCATGTTCATCTTCATGTTGATGGTGAGTTCATTCTATTTGATCTATGAAACGGTGGATCTGATTGGTTACCTGGGCGATGTAAAGCCTCACGGTCTTGGAGAAACCTGGACTGAGTTCCTCGGCCTAAGAAGACCAAACAAATCAAAGATTTCATGTTTGAAACATTCTGATCTCCAATCACACAGCCATAAAGTTAACAAAGAGCATGTTACTGTGAAGCCTTTGTTGATGCACTCATCAATAAGTCTCATCAATACAGGCAGGAATACCACACAAATATTTCAAAAGGCAGCTGTGAATGAGCTTCAGCTGGACTCCATGGATACATTCCATCTGTTGCATTGATTCCTCTTGTCCACAATGCCATGCATGTGGAGTCCTTGTATGTGTGTTCGGGGCATAGAAAATAAAGTGAGAGTGAAAAAAAGAATTTTCCCGTTGAGGGATTAATAAAGTATCTCTTCTTCTTCTACAAAGAGGACATTCTTTTAACGCAGGAGTATAGACACATCAACAGAGGGTGTTTGAGTTATTGCTGGGTTGTTAGTTCTAATGAGCAAAGCACCACAAGTGTGAGACGATGTCTTTGCTTCCTGTGGGTTGTCTAGACAACCCCAGCAGGCTGATACCTTCAGGAAGTTCTCGAGGGCATCATGCAGTGTGGAGGTGGGGGGGCTCTGGTAGAGGGCGGCAGCAGCCTTCTTCTCCAACCAGTCCAGAGTGGCCACCTGCAGACACAGAGACACACTGCTGAAGTCATGTCCTATATGAAGTCTGTCTGTTCACAGTCACCAGCAGCTTCCTGTCTCACCTCGTAGCACCACCTGCCCAGCAGGTAGAAACACATGGGGTCGTTGTCTCTAAGGGCGACTGCCCGGTCCAGATGCTCCTGAGGGGAGACAGAACTCAGTCATGTTGTTCACAGTTCCAAATATTTAAATGAACCCAAATAGCAAAAGCAGAAACCTTTAAGATGTGGCTGCTCTTCAGTTTGCTGTGCATGCTCTCATGCTGTGTGCTCAGTCCTGTCAGGACAGCGAACCTGAACCACAAACATCAACATGGAAGCAGACGGGTCAGCGGTGGAAACAGAATCTACACAGAGCTGTTCAGTGTGTGTTCACTGCATCATCTTTACCATTTGTGACACTCTGCATTCAGGCCGTTCTTCCTCAGAGCCACCTCTGCCTCCTCCTGACCTGCAACACCAGCTCACAGTTCAATGAGGCGCACACGGCTCAGATTTCACCGTCTAATGTCATAAGGTGCTCGCGAGTGAGCCAGCAGCTTTGCAAGCAGACAGTCTAGTTTAGTTTTTGTTGGGTATATTCCAACTTGCTTAAACTACTTGGCATTCTTTCTGCAACATGTAGGTATGTTTGGAGGATGTACAGACTTTGATTAGATATGTGAGGTGGAGAGAAGCAAATGTTTGAGTGTCCCGAACATTCCCTAAACAACATGGATGTTGTAGTCATGTCAGGTTTGTCCCACAGCAGCTACACTGCTACATCACTTCCTAGCAGTGTACTGAAACAGCTGCACCCCATCATTCTCACTCTGGGAATTACACAATGAGTCTTTTTAGCCATGGATGCAGTTTAACCCTTTAAATGTGTTCATAAAGTCCAGTGTGTGGGATTTAGCAGGATCTATGTACACTCAGTCAGAAACTGAATCTAAAATACTAACTTATCTTCTCATTACTGTAGAATCACCTGAAAATAAGAATGAGACTACTTCATGGAGACATCTCCAGACACTGGGTCCACCATGTTGGTGTTACCTTGCTGTGCATATGTCTTCTTCTCTTGCTTGTCCTCAGTGGACTTGTACATGTCACTGTAAGCCCGAGCCAGTCGCCATAGAAACTCCCTGCTGTCTCCATACTGGACACACAACCAGAAACACACCAGTCAGTGTTCACAGTAATTCTTACTTAAGTACATGTTACAGTAATCAGATTACACTTAAACACAAGGACTGATCAAAATACTAAATCTTTTAGAACTTAACACCTGATAAACAGGAAGTCATGATAAAATTTGTAATAGAAGAATCCACAATGACGTAACATACTGTGTGCACTCAGTAATAACTCATTTGAAGTGTCAGTATGGCCGCTCACTCAGAGGACAGAGGACGGCTTATTGTAGACAAAGTCTCAGTCAATCCATCAGAAATGAAGAGAGCGAGAATACTCTGTGATCAGCTGACTGACACCTACAGGCAGGGCTGCACAGCATACCTGTAGGTTCCTCCAGTAACACCTAAGGTCTTTGATTGTTTGTGTGTGTGTGTGTGTGTGTGTGTGTGTGTGTGTGTGTGTGTGTGTGTGTGTGTGTGTGTGTGTCTAAGTCTAACCACTTTACATCATGTGACCAGTGAGTGAGAGTCGTGTCCTCACCTCAGCTCTGTTGTCCAGCAGCAGGCGAAAGCCCTCTGCCTTTAAACTGGCGTCTCCTGTGTGGAGGATGTCACTCTGAGCCAGGAGGAGAGCCAGTTCCCCACTGGGAACGTCAGTCACCAGCTGCAGCCTCCTTTCATCCTCCTCCTCCTCCTCTTCTTCTATCCCCCTCTCCTCCACCTCTTCGTCCTGGGAGTCTTCCTGGCGGAGGGTAAGGACGGTGGCACAGCTCCTGTCCTCCTCTTCCTCCGACTCCTGTTCAGGCTCCCGCCCACCCTCCTCCCTGTCCGTGTCACGATCCGTGTAGTCTGACTCGGCGTAGGCCGTCGAGTACCTGGGACACATGATGGAGGGTCGCGGGTGAATGAATTAAATTAGTGAAATTCAACAGCAGAATCAGTGTCACTGTCACCCTCATCTGCTGACATCTTCTCTGCTCTCTTTGGCAGAATGAACCTGAAAGCTCAGCTCTGTTGCAGTCTGGACAGGTTTAAAGTATTAACATGGACTATCACGTGTGTTGTTGTTTGGGAATTTGGGGAAATAACTCCCTTGATTTCTTCATGAATATGTAATGTTGTGTTGCACTGTAACATAAGTGTGCTTATGTTACTGGCCAGCAAGCAGGACCGAACGTCAGTCAGTTACTTATACTTAGCATGTCCTAGTTAACTAGTTAACCGCCTGTAATGTTCTTAGAGATTAACACAAATGAGCTGATGAAGCTTGTTAAGAAGCTCATTAAAAGTAGCCACTGTTGTATCAAACCTGGATCAGCCTGATCTGGACGTGCACAATGTTACATCACTGCTCAACTCAAAGCCTCTTTCCAGGCTCCACGGAACCAAAACATTCCAGCGAAAAGCTGCGCTGATCAGTGAATCAATAACCATCAAACATGGAAAAACAAGTCATCAATTCATCGAACAAGCATGTAGTAGAATTGATGATATAACACAGACCACAGTGAGCCCACAACATACCCTCCTTCGCTGGTTTCGTCACACGTGCTGGCCACGCCCTGGCTGGCTGTGAAGTAGATGGAGCTGGAGCTGTTGGAGTCAGTGCGCTCCCTGTGTACGAAATGGCGCCGACGGCGTACCCGCTGACTGTCCTCCACTCCTTTTCTGAACGTGGGAAAGGAGGAGCAGACATGCATCAAACAACAGCACAGCTTCCATGAGGGAAATGTTACTGTAACATTCAGATTATTGGAACTTATTGTACAGAAAGCAGCTGTGTGATTGAGTTACAACGAGCCTTTATGGTATGACAGATCACCACACTCTGACTCACTTGACATCCTGGATGATCTGCAGGGCGATGTCCTGCAGGCCGCCCCTCAGCTCGGCCACCTCAGAGCGCAGCGAGGCCACGCAGTTCAGCACCTGGTCCAGCTGGTTCCTGAGCTCCAGCTGCTGCTCCGGGGACAGACCCTGCACTGCCGCCTCCACCGCCGCCAGAGCCTGCTGCTGAGCCTCCAACTCTGGAGGAGAGAAAGGGAGACGATACGTTAGACATCTGTCCAAACGTGAACTATTCATCCATTCCCTGTGTTTCCTCCTGTGTTCACCAAGGCTGCAGTGACAGCAGGTCCTTACCAACGTGTCAGCTCATGTGCAATATTACAGTTTAAATGTTCAAAATACATGTTAAAGTGCTGACAGAGAGATGGCACCATCTAACATGTTTGCTCACAGCAAGAAGGTTCTAGACTCGGAGCCTTTCTGTGCGGACAGCTGGATAATACGCAGTTCAAACCAAAGCATGTCTCTCACGCACACACACTAGTATGATGATAGGCAGAGCAGAGCAGAGCCACCCACCCTGTTCATCCAGCGTCCCCCGCAGCAGAGCTGCCCCATCCGCCGCGTCAAAGAGCCGGGGAGCTGATCGGGGAGCTGGCCGGGCCTCGAGCACCATTGTGTGGGACTTCCTCCTGCATATCTCTTTGTAAATGATGAACGCGATCAGTCCCAGGCCGGCCGTGGCTCCCACAGCCAGCCCGATCAACCCGTTCCTCCCGAGCGGCGTGTTCATCTCTTCGGTCCAGACGCAGCTCGACAGAAACTGTCGTTGAATGAACGTCACTTTCTCTCAGAAGACACGTTGACGTCACAAAACATCAACCACGAGACTCCTCGTGTGGAATAACGTGGTTCACAAAATACCACGGCTCGCGCTTACTGCTAGCTGTTAGCCCGTTAGCTGATAACACTGTGACGACGTTTAATTAGAAACGTTCAAACGACACTGCAGCGGCACGGTTTAACGTGAGCGCAGTCTGTTTACGTGAGCTGACAGGAACGGTGCCATTAAAATAATGACGTCACAACAGGACGTCAGCAACGAGGCTGTCAAAAAGACACGCGCGTGGGGAAATAACTTCCTGTTTACAAAATAAAACGCATTTCCGCCACAAATTTAAAAGCTGATTTTACATTCTGAAAACAAAAACACTGAATCATTATGAACTTGTGATACTTAATAACAAATGTTAGATACTATGTCAACAACATACAACTAAAAACCAGCACAGGTCAAAATACACATGGAGCTGTGTAAATAACACAGTAAATACACATGAATGAACAATAACAAAGGACTTACACGTCTATGTATAATCTATATGGTATGAAGTGTTTTTATGAACTGCAAACAAATAAAAATAATATGAAGTTATACATATTGAGCAGATCACAGACATGACACAAAACTAAAGTCATTTCAAATGGCAACTTTCTGGCTTTAGGAAACACTGAAAGAAATCAAGAAAAACATTTGTGGTAGTCAGTACTAGTTACTTTTTTAGACCAAGCAGAGGGGGGAAAAAAATGGAATCGCTCAAAGCCGAGGAAAAATTATGGAATCATGAAGAACAAACATACCAAAGAACACTTCAACACCACTAGTACTTTGTTGCACCACCTCTGGCTTTTATAACAGCTTGCAGTCTCTGAGGCATGGACTTAATGAGTGACAAAAAGTACTCTTCATCAATCTGGCTCCAACATTCAATGTTTTTTCTTTATTTGTATTATTTTTAGATGAACATGGAAGACACAGCATCATTGCTTTGTGGTGACGCTTTTATCCAAAGCAACTTACAGGGGAGGACATAAGCTGAAAGAGGTGTAAGGAGCACAAAGTAGTTGTTAGTTTTGTTTCTTTTACTAAATAACAGTAAAAGTGCATTCTGCAGGGTGTCGATTAGCTCAGTTGGTAGAGCATCTGCCCCATGTACTAAGGCTCAGCGGCCCAGGGTTCAAATCTGACCTGCGGTCCTTTGCTATATGTTCTTCCCCATCTCTCAAAACAACAAGGTTACAATGGGCTAAAGCAGTGTTTCTCAAACTTTTTCAGACCAAGGACCACTTTGTCAAAAAAAAAAATTTCAGGGACCACCTGACCCCGTCTTCAGCCACCTATCCATCATTGTTTCCCATCCTCTCCGTGCCTTGTTTTAGTTAAAGTTCACAGCTTTTGCTGCTCTTTTCCTTGCTTTCTTTTCCTTACTTACTGACGTGACAGCGGAATGATTTTGTCTATAGGAGACGCCGTGGTTGCTTAGGCAACAATTTGGGCACTGCTAATTCAGATTTATCTTCATATATCCATTATAGATATTTAAAAAAAATATTTGTCTGCATTTTTGTTCAGAGAACAAATTCGCTTTACACTTCAAATAAAGTTAGGTAGGACTAGGGCTGATATGGCCTGTAACCAATATCTCGATATTTTTAAGCTATATCGCGATACACGATATATATTTCGATATTTTTGTTGTTGTTTTGTATTGTTTATTTCTAATAAATATTGTCATTATTTCCATGATAGCATTGTAATTGCTCAGAATCAACGTAGAACAGTAGATTTACACTTGGTGTGAGACACACCTCTTTTATAGCATTTTAACACTTGTCATATTTTTTATGAATTTTTAATACATTTCATGATGTAAATATGAGCTTTAAAGCTCAATAGCTTCCAGGTCCTGTGACCTTGTTCGTTCGTTCGTCTTCTTCCGCTTTATCCATGATCGGGTCGCGGGGGCAGCAGCTTCAGCAGGGAAACCCAGACTTCCCTCTCCCCAGCCACTTCTGCCAACTCTCCCAGGGGGACCCCAAGGCGTTCCCAGGCCAGCCGAGAGACGTAGTCCCTCCAGCGTGTCCTGGGTCTTCCCCGGGGCCGCCTCCCGGAGAGACGTGCCCGGAACATCTCACCAGGGAGACGTCCAGGAGGCATCCTCACGAGATGCCCGAGCCACCTCAACTGGCTCCTCTCGATGCGGAGGAGCAGCGGTTCTACTCTGAGCTCCTTGCGGATGGCCGAGCTTCTCACCCTATCTCTAAGGGAGACCTCAGCCACCCTGCGAAGGAAGCTCATTTCGGCCGCTTGTATTCGCGATCTTATTCTTTCGGTCACTACCCAAAGCTCGTGACCATAGGTGAGGGTAGGAACGTAGATCGACTGGTAAATCGAGAGCTTCGCCTTTCGGCTCAGCTCCTTCTTCACCACGACGGACCGGTGCAGGGTCCGCATCACTGCAGAAGCCGCACCGATCCGCCGGTCGATCTCCCGTTCCATCCTTCCCTCACTCGTGAACAAGACGCCGAGATACTTGAACTCCTCCACTTGAGGCAGGATCTCATCCCCGACCCGGAGACTGCACTCCACCCTTTTCCGGCTGAGCACCATGGCCTCGGATTTGGAGGTGCTGATTCTCATCCCAGCCGCTTCGCACTCGCACTCACACTCGCTCTGGCACCGACAGTACAGGGACCGGATAGCCCGTATCAAAGGGTCCGGAACCCCATACTCCCGGAGCACCCCCCACAGGACCCCCCGAGGGACACGGTCGAACGCCTTCTCCAGGTCCACAAAACACATGTAGACTGGTTGGGCGAACTCCCATGCACCCTCCAGGGCCGCGCTAAGGGTATAGAGCTGGTCCACAGTTCCACGGCCAGGACGAAAACCACACTGTTCCTCCTGGATCCGAGGTTCGACAATCTTGCGGACCCTCCTCTCCAGGACCCCCGAAAAGACCTTCCCGGGGAGGCTGAGGAGTGTGATCCCCCTATAGTTGGAGCACATCCTCCGGTCCCCCTTTTTGAAGAGGGGAACCACCACCCCGGTCTGCCAGTCCAGAGGCACTGCCCCCGATGTCCACGCGATGTTGCAGAGACGTGTCAACCAAGACAGCCCCACAACATCCAGAGCCTTAAGGAACTCCGGGCGGACCTCATCCACCCCCGGGGCCCTGCCACCGAGGAGTTTTTTGACTACCTCAGCGACCTCAGCCCCAGAGATGGGCGAGACCACCACAGGGTCCCCAGGCTCTGCCTCCTCCAAGGAAGACGTGCTGGTGGGATTGAGGAGGTCTTCGAAGTATTCCCTCCACCGACCCAAGACATCCCCAGTCGAGGTCAGCAGCACACCGTCCCCACTGAACACAGTGTTGACAGTGCACTGCTTCCCCCGCCTGAGCCGCCGGATGGTGGTCCAGAACCTCCTCGAAGCCGTTTGAAAGTCGCTCTCCATGGCCTCACCGAACTCCTCCCACGCCCGAGTTTTTGCCTCCGCAACCGCCGAGGCCGCATTCCGCTTGGCATGTCGATACCCGTCAGCTGCTTCAGGGCTCCCACAGGCCAGAAGGGTTCTGTAGGCCTCCTTCTTCAGCTTGACGGCATCCCTCACCGCTGGTGTCCACCAGCGGGTTCGGGGGCCACCGCCACGACAGGCACCGACCACCTTACGGCCACAGCTCCGGTCGGCCGCCTCGACAATGGAGGAACGGAACAAGGTCCACTCGGACTCAATGTCCCCCGCCTCCCCCGGGACATGGGCGAAGCTCTCCCGGAGGTGGGAGTTAAAACTCTTTCTGACAGGAGATTCAGCCAGACGTTCCCAGCAAACCCGCACAGAACGTTTGGGCCTGCCAGGTCTGACCGCCATCCTCCCCCACCATCGGAGCCAACTCACCACCAGGTGGTGATCAGTTGACAGCTCCGCCCCTCTCTTCACCCGAGTGTCCAAAACATGTGGCCGCAAGTCCGACGACACGACCACAAAGTCGATCATCGAACTACGGCCGAGGGTGTCCTGGTGCCAAGTGCACATGTGGACACCCTTATGCTTGAACATGGTGTTCGTTATGGACAGTCCATGACGAGCACAGAAGTCCAATAACAAAACACCACTCGGGTTCAGATCAGGGGGGCCGTTCTTCCCAATCACGCCCCTCCAGGTCTCACTGTCGCCGCCCACGTGAGCGTTGAAGTCCCCCAGGAGGACGAGGGAGTCCCCAGAGGGAGCGCTCTCCAGCACCCCCCCTAAAGACTCCAAAAAGGGTGGGTACTCTGAACTGCCATTCGGTGCATAAGCACAGACGACAGTCAGGACCCGTCCCCCCACCCGAAGGCGAAGGGAGGCTACCCTCTCGTCCACCGCGGTGAACTCCAACGTGCAAGCGCCGAGCCGGGGGGAAACAAGCATTCCCACCCCCGCTCTGCGCCTCTCACCGGGGGCAACTCCAGAGTGGTAGAGTGTCCAGCCCCTCTCAAGGAAACTGGTTCCGGAACCCACGCTGTGCGTCGAGGCGAGCCCGACTATATCTAGCCGGTACCTCTCAACCTCGTGCACCAGCTCAGGCTCCTTCCCCGCCAGAGAGGTGACGTTCCACGTCCCCAGAGCCAGCTTCTGCAACCGGGGGTCAGACCGCCAGGGTCCCCGCCTCCGACTGCCGCCCATCTCTCTACGCACATGTCCCCCCCTGAGACCCCTCCCATGGGTGGTGGGCCTATGGGAAGGGGGGCCCATGTCGCCTTTTCGGGCTATGCCCGGCCGGGCCCCATGGGTAAGGACCCGACCACCAGGCGCTCGCCAACGAGCCCCACCCCCAGGCCTGGCTCCAGGGGGGGGCCCCGGTGACCCGCGTCCGGGCAAGGGAAACTTGGTGCCATCTGTTTTCTCTCTCATCAGGGGGATGTTGAGCTGCACTTTGTCTGGACCCTCACCTAGGACCTGTTTGCCTTGGGTGACCCTACCAGGGGCATAAAGCCCCCGACAACATAGCTCCTAGGATCATTGGGACACGCAAACCCCTCCACCACGGTAAGGTGGCAGCTCCAGGAGGAGGTCCTGTGACCTATTGGCTCAAAATCAGTGTAGAACAGTCGAGCTACACCTGCTATACGACACACACTCTTTTTTTATAGCATTTTAACTATGAAGGTAGATTAGTGCCATATATCTGAAGAAGAGCAGACTATGATTTGCACTTGTAAAACCCGTAATTCGCAACTTGTGAACGCGGATCTCAGAGTTTGTAAGTGTAACTTCAGATCCACACATCTGCAAAAAGCAAACTGCAAGCATATTTCACAACTTGTGAAAGCGCATCTTCGAATTTGCACTTGTAACTTCAGATCTGCAAAGCTGCACAACATGATTTGCATGCGCAGGTTCCTATTTGCTCGCTCAGTTGCGTCATCCTTCTCACGTGAATTTTGGCACGATTCTCTCGGATGGATTTGAAGGAAACGATTTGCGCGCAGAGACCAGGAATGCCTGTTTTACCACTCTTGTCCAAAAGGTGGCAGTGTGGTTATTGGCCATGCAAAAGTCAGGGATTATCTCAATAAACGGCTGTTCATGAATCATGGTCTGCGACACACGGCGCCACGAGAACATGGAGAGAAGTGTTCAACAACGTGTAAACCATAATGTTACTTACACGTTGTTGAACACTTCTGTCCATGTTCTCATGGCGCCGTGTCGTAGACCAAGAGTCATGGCCAGCCACCCACCACCACCACTGAGCCGTTTATTAAGTCCATTTTAAGATTCTCCACAAGATTTACCCTACAAATGTTAATATTTCAAAATATACTGACATAGACCTAGATTTACATTGCTCTTTTTGTAATAAGGAAGATGAAACACTTGTACATTTATTTTTTGAGTGCGATACTGTTAAGAAATTTCTAATAGACCTTAGTTTTCACCTTTTTGCACAACAGGGCCATTATGTCTTCACTCTCAAAGACATCTTCTTTTATTATGAGAACTCTACAGATTCATCATTTGAATTTTTAGTTAACTTTTATGTTCTACAAGCCAAATTTTTCATTCATAAACAGAAATGGCAAAAGAATCAACCTCTCTTTGATATTTTTATTTTAGAAATTTCCTCTCTTCTCAAATCTCTTAAACTTGTACATAATAAGAAAAACACAAAGCTTCTAAATGTTCTTTAAGATATATTCCTCTTGTATGTCTATGTATGTTTTTTATCTCTTGTTTTTTTTTACTGACTTTATCTTGATGTAATGATCAGCAATTTCTGTTCTACCTGTCACGTGTCATTGTAATACTCTGTCTTATTGCAATAATAAAAAAAATAAATAAAAAAAACTGAGCCGTTTATTGATATATTATCCAATAACCACACTGCCACCTTTTGGACAAGAGTGGTAAAACAGGCATTCCTGGTCTCTGCGCGCAAATCGTTTCCTTCAAATCCATCCGAGAGAATCGTGCCAAAATTCACGTGAGAAGGATGACGCAACTGAGCGAGCAAATAGGAACCTGCGCATGCAAATCATGTTGTGCAGCTTTGCAGATCTGAAGTTACAAGTGCAAATTCGAAGATGCGCTTTCACAAGTTGTGAAATATGCTTGCAGTTTGCTTTTTGCAGATGTGTGGATCTGAAGTTACACTTACAAACTCTGAGATCCGCGTTCACAAGTTGCGAATTACGGGTTTTACAAGTGCAAATCATAGTCTGCTTTTCTTCAGATATATGGCACTAATCTACCTTCATATTTAACACTTGTCATATTTTTTATGAATTTTTAATATATTTCATAATGTACATATGAGCATTGAAGCAGTACAGAATCATACTTGGCATATGAGACACTTTTTTAAATCAAATTTTAACCATTCTTCATATTTTATAAATAAACGTTTAATACATTTAACACCCACGTTTTATTTTGAAAACCGAAAGTGTCCACACGCTGCAGTAAGCTAGCGCTGACTTTCACAGTTTTCTCAAAGTATTTGCCATAAAGTCGGCAATAAGGGCGCACTTGAAAATATTGGAGCAGCTGACGTGACCACGCGAAAACGAGAGACGGCGTGACCGCAGCTGTTTTTCTTCAGAACCAAGTCGTCCGTCTCCATCTTCAATTACCTCACCTCTTGGCTTCACCTCTCCTCACTTGATACAGAAAGTACGCATGCGCGCAGGGGATGTTTCTGGGTGGGCGGGGCAGTGTGCTGCGTGCTGTGAGCAGCAGGAGTGAGTGACAGGCGAATCCCCGGAGAATTAAATGCCGACGGCTTAAAACATTTACGTGACAAGTACTCGATGGTCGCGATATAGTCATTTCATACATCTCACGTAGAACAAGCCGCGATATATCGAGTATCCCTAGGTAGGACTTCACAAACTTGTGTGGGAAATTCGAATATTTTAAGAGATCCTCTCACGGACCACTTGAGGTCGCTCGCGGACCACTACCACACTTTGAGTAACACTGGGCTAAAGAAAAGCAGTTGTGGACTGTGGATGACTGGATGAAAGTCATATTTGCAAATCTGCATTGGGCAAGGTGATGATGCTGGAACTTTTGTTTGGTGCCGTTCCAATGAGATTCATGAAGACTACTGCCTGAAGAAAACATGCAAGTTTCCACAGTCATTGATGATATCCGGCTACATGTCAGGTAAAGCTTCAGCCTGCAAAGCTGATCTGGCAGCAGTAATCAGAGAAAGTTGGAGCCAGATTGATGAAGTACTGTTTGTCACTCATTAAGTCCATACCTCAAAGACTGCAAGCTGTTATAAAAGCCAGAGGTGGTGCAACAAAGTACTAGTGGTGTTGAAGTGTTCTTTTGTTTGTTTGTTTTTCATGATTCCATCATTTTTTCCTCGGCTTTGAGTGATTCCATTTTTTTTCCTCTGCTTGGTCTAAAAAAGTAACTAGTACTGACTACCACAAATGTTTTTCATGATTTCTTTTAGTGTTTCTTAAAGCCAGAAAGTTGCCATTTGAAATGGTGTCTGTGATCTGCTTTTTTCAGCAAAATTAAACAACTGAATGAACATCCTCCAAGACTGGTGATTCCATCATTTTTGCAACTAGGGGTTGTGTAAATATACACACACACAGACACACTACCATTCAAAACTTTGGGGTCCCTTAGAAAATTCCATGTTTTCCTTGAAAACATACCTATATATGCTATATTTCCTAATTATTTTTCAATATGTCATATAGGACATATTGAAAAATGAATAGAAAATATAGCCATTGACAAGGTTAGCATGCAACTATTAAATTTAGACACAAATTTAAGTTCAATGATGTTGGTTTAGGGTTTAAAGGTGAAACTAAAGAATCAGTAAATCCACACAGACACAAACAGACGATCCAGTTCTTAAATTACAAACCTCTGTTTACACTTTCACTTAATAACAAGACCCAGTCTGCACCATCATTAAAAAGCAGCATCCAACAATTATAATCAAGTACACACTTTTTTGGCCTTTTTCAAGCTTTATTTTTGACTGTGGGGAGAGAGAGATGGGAAAGAACATGTAGCAAAGGGCCGCAGGTCAGATTTGAACCCTGGGCCGCTAAGCCTAAGTACATGGGGCAGATGCTCTACCAACTGAGCTAATCAACACCCTGCAGAATGCACTTTTACTGTTATTTATTTTAGCGTTATTGTAATCATCTATGTTATTTAAAATGTGTTTTTTGGGAGGACACCACAAAGCAATGATGCTTTGTCTTCCATGTTGATCTAAAAATAATACAAATAAAGAAAAAACATTGAATGAGAATGTGTCCAATTTTTTGCCTGGAACTTATAAAAATATATATGTAATTTATATACAAATATAATGAACCCTTTGAGCTTTTCCTGTTGATGTCAGCAGGGCTGGACCTAAGCTTTTAGTGGCCCTAATAAATGTTTCGTTTGTGGCCCCAAAAAACCCCTAGTGCAGTCAACAAATCGCACACATGATGAGACACACGCACACAGAATAGAAATGGACAAATTAATTAAAATCTCTGTCTCAGTGCAGTACACAGTGGAGATGACTCTGGCTACAGTCCTGACATCAACCTCCACATGACTGTTTCTGCGGTCGGCCTTCAGGACATCCAGATTTGCCTTCTCAAGATGAACTGGGGTCAGTGTGGTCCGAGGAGGCAAGCTGGAGCCTGCAGGGGGCACCATCAGACCTGGTGGAAGTCCATGGAGCCTGTGAGGAGGTTATGATACAGGCTCAAGACAAAGTGTGTCATAGAGTACACATTGATGCTGCTCAGAAGAGGGTTCCTCAGGTTGGTATTATTATTTTAAATGATTGATGTTGTTTAAGCCCAGCATGATGAAGAATGTTAAGACTTTATGACGCAACATGACATGAAACAGCTTACAGTCCAATCTAACGCCACAGATGGTCAAACTGTGAGAATGGATGCCAAAGCATCTCTGATATATGGGCTCAATATGAAGGACTCTCCCCTCAGCCATCCACATGGAGAACAACAGGTCCAGGTTAACCACGCTGACATCACACATCAGTCTCTGGACAGGTATGTATGTAATATGTGACGTCGTCTCCATGGCGCGTGCCACTTATGCAACTTTTCTTTGTCCTATACATTAAATGTTAAACTGTGTGATCCTGAAGCCCTCCACACACAAAAAAACAACACTTCCCACAGCAGTTTAATACAGGTGTAATATTTTTACCAACCAAATGAAAGAACTCATCTTTATATTAATACATCTGCTGAGCCATGTGAACCCTGTGAACGTGACCCAGATATATGAGAAAGACAATGAGTGAAACTGTTGTTAGGCGTGCTAAGAATGTGTCCAACAGAAAGAACAATGTCACTCATGAAGCCCTGCAGTCAGCATGACACACACCTGCAGGGAGGAAACAGAGATGGCTCAATGAGTCAAGATGTAACACAAAGCTGACTGTTGGCTCCACACCCTCAAACGAATCTGCTTAATGTAAACTCCAGCCAGAAAAATTATGTAAAGTTTTGACACCATACCTCTATCATTAATGTTAGACATATAATGATAGAGGTATGTAATGACAGGCTCACCATTACCTTAAATATATATGTATTGACTGATATAGGAACTGTCTGGCTAACTGAACATTCTTGATATATAGTCACCCAAGGGTAAATTAAAATAGTCTAAAAGCAAAGTACTAATAATACAATATTAAGAACAACTACAGCCCTAAAACTGAGCCCTGCGGGTCACTGGTTTGGTGCTGAAAGTGTGGATTTGTAAACACAGACCAGATCATTCTGAAAATGTTGATGTAAATGATGGGACGATTATGAATCAAGAAAGTTTTATTCTGATTACACTGTGAAAGTAACCACAATATTTTGGTTTGTTTAGAATCAGTGGGGCAAAGTGTTAATGATCACTCTTAAAGCCTTTAAGGAAGTAGCATGCATTCTAAATAACACACTGGCCTCATGAATCGTAAGACTGACAAGTCAAAGGAGTTCTAACCTTAGCATCTGCTAAATGCAATGTAATGTAATGTAATGTAATGTAATGTAATGTAACTCAGACAATAGTGTAAACTCTTGAATGAAAAGAATTAAATGAAGTCCTGATTTTCACCTGCATGTAAAATGATCTGTGGAGCACTTTTACACTGATGCTGTTGGAGATCTTACATAGGTTAATGTTTGTTTAATGACTTCAGTTAAACAAAGAATCTTTGTGAGAATAATATTTCCATGCAGTATATGCAGTCAAACCAGCTCAGTGAGAATTCTTTTAGCCCGTGTGACCTTACCAGCAGCACAGAGCCCCACAGTCACTACAGACTCCTCAGATAGAAATGTCAACTATTGTACTGTACTCTGTCTTTAGGAAAAGAAATAAGGATATTGAAAGGTGTGCTCCAGAGATTTAGTGTTGTGTTCATGAGGTTGAAGGACTTGTGAGAGACAGTTTAAAAAAGAAAGATTGTTGCAAATATCCTGACTTTTCTATGATG
Organism: Collichthys lucidus; assembly: GCA_004119915.2. NCBI lineage: Eukaryota > Metazoa > Chordata > Actinopteri > Sciaenidae > Collichthys > Collichthys lucidus. Next base: position 15,203,720 of record CM014086.1, read on the forward strand.
GGTTCAACTCCCAAAATACTTTATGCACATAATGCAAATCAATTACATATGTCACTAGAAGTTCTTTCAACCCTGTGCTACCCAGCATTTTTAAATGTCACCAAATATGTTGCCTTTTAACAAACACAATATCAGTAATAGATTTAAATATGCCTTTGAGCAGTTTACCTCTTACCTCTCTGGTTCTCTGTTTTAAAATGTTTTTTGTGTTTTTTTTATTATCTTGTGCACATAAGTTCCATTATTTATTAGTAATGACAATCTACAATTTAAAAAAAACTAAACTGCCATAGAAAGATTAGGTCCCTTTAGGAGCTCTGAAAAAATAATAATACTAAAAAATAATAGAGTAACAAAAATAATAATAATAATAATGTCATGTGGAAGTGAGTTCCACAGCTTTGGGGCAGTGTAGCTCTCTCTGCCATTGAAACTAGGGTTATCTTAAAGTGGACTCTTTGGACAACTGGTAGCTCATGAAGCTGCATCAGTAAGGGTGTTACATGGCTTGTGGACTTAGAGCATGTAATCTTCCTGACTACAGAGTTCTTGATTAGTTGGAGACGGTGGAGTGATTTATTTGGTATGCCAGTAAAGATGGAATTGCAGTAGTCAATGCAGGATGTAACATTTTCAAGGACTTCTGCGCTGCGCTGAGAGAGTGATGTGTGTAGTCTTACAATGAAGGATGATGGAAAAGGACACTGCCAGACACTCTGTTCATATGGCCATTGAAGGAGACCAAACCTGGGTGGAGTGAGCTGTGTTGGAGACACACTCACCCTCTCTATATCCATCTTTGCGAGGGCTGTTCTGGAGCCAACAACCAGTAGTTCTGTCTTCTTGCTATTTAGTTTTAGGAATTTGTTTGTCATTCACAGATTGATAACATAAGTGATCGCATCTGGAGGAAGTAGTATGATAACTATGGTATGATATTTTGTGCCCTCAACATAAAAAATGCCATCATTCAGGAATTGCAGGACTAATTTAGACCTCAGCTGAGAATTTTTTTTGCAATACTAGAGAAGTTTAAATAAACATGAAAAATTCAGTGTGAAGGATTTAGTGGGACCTTGTGGTAAGGTGGCAGACTGTAACAAACCAAATACCCCACACTTTACACTCCCCTTCTTCTCCTAAGTGTGTATTAGAAACTACATTGACCATGACGTGCTTGGTCTGTTCATTCTGGGTTAGTGTAAAAAAATGGCGGAGACAGAGACCCTAACCCTCTGTAGATTCATGAAAACATTGTGACTCTTTTCAGGTAATTATACACCAGGCTTGTTCAAAGTCCAGTCCGGTCCAGGGGCCAATTACGGCCCACAGCTTCATTTTTAGAATAATATTTATCACCTGCTAGGATAGCTGGAAGATTTGACTGTTTTTGGCTGACATAATGAAGCATTTGAATGAGCTATACGTTAACCTCTAGGGGCATAACTGCCTGTAGATGACATAAAATATTACTTTCTGAATGACCTCGTTAAGGAAAAGAGCAAGAGTGATGACTTAAATGTTGACACACTTTGCATTACTCATAATAAGTCATGTTTAAAATGAACATGAGGTTAACATTTCTATCAACTTCATGCAAGTTCAACGTATTTTATACAACAGAACATTTATGTCTACATTATATGTAGCTTTTATTATTATTTTTTTAAAATGTTATTTATGTTTTTATATTTATGTTTGCACCTACCTGTCATGTCCCATGTCTTTTAAACTGTACTTATGTTTATACCTGTATGTACAATTGAGAGCAAAGTTGCTCATGTGTGTACGCACACCTGGACAATAAAGTGATTCTGATTCTGATGTTATGATGTTCTTCACACTGTCAAAGAAGTTTACACTAATGAAAACATGTTCAAATTGTACACACTGGATCTTTAACTTAGGGAACAAAACATGAACAACCCAAATAAAACAGAAATGTGATTATTTTGAAGAGTATATTTGGGGACAGGCTTGTTTTCTGAACACCAGGGTCCACTTTTACCACAGTACTGCTAGAATCACGACCTAAAGTGACAGAGGGGCCGGTGTTGAATGTGTTGTTTGTGTCCGTCCTCCTCGGTGTTTTCTCCGCCCTCCATAGTTTATAAATGAGCTGAGCAGCATCCAGCCAGCCAGCCGGCGGGGTTAGCTCAGACAGACGCTGCTCAACGGACGAAACATGGCGGAGAGGAGCAGCAAGCAGCCGCGGTCCACCCGGTCCTGTTCTCCAGCATCACAGTAGAACCAGTGTGTGTCAGGTCTCTGGATACACGGTGAAGAGACAGTTTGCTTCGACACTACATGAGAACAAACCGCTGAAAATGAGCCGCGAACGAGGAATTTGAGATGAGCCGACACGCAACAGGTAGGAGACAAGTGCAACGGTGCACGCGACCAGCTTCTTTATCCACAGCGGCTCGTGAGTAAAACCCGCTTCATTCACACTTCACTTTATAATGGCGCGTTCGTCTTCATCGCTTTACAAACTGCTCTCAGTCAGCCACCTTTTTTTTTGCATCAAAGTGGGGGAGGAATGTGCTGGGCCGGTTCCTCCAGCGCTCATATAGCAAGGAGTTTTGGAAATTCCTGTCGGGCGTGTTTTCAAGACAAATAATCACCTCTCCACAAACCTTTCAGGCGTCCAGGAGTCGGTGCAGGAGTGTGCCCCCTCCCCGCCGCTGCCCGCTGATCATGTGCTCTGCTCCGGAGCTGTGCTCTTCCCTGGTACGCATCAGTCCACACTGCTCTGCCTCTTACACTGTGTGTTCATATGGAGCCTGAACACTGCAGTGTGGCTCACGCTGCGTTCAGGGACAGACATATGAAGACTCATTTAATTAAGAACCTGTCTGAACACTTTAGAGTCATTGCACTGAAGTAACATAACCTTTCTGCACAAAACACTGACAAAATCACTTCATTTTCAGTTATACTGACCAGACTGATACTAAACTGAATTGACTTAAATAGCAGGGCATCTGCTACACATGACTCAGATGAACAGCAGCTTTAGCCAGTAGCCCTGTGCATTCATCATTTTATGTCTTATCTGTCTGTACAGGTGCTTTCGATCAACATGGCTGCCCTTTGATCGTGTTCCCAGTGGATGGACAAGCCAAACTCTCTCCAGAGCTCAGCAAAGCAGAAGTGGTGGACTTCATAAATTACTTTCTGTGTATGCACAAGTAAGTGAAGTCAGGTGTGTGTGTGTGTGTGTGTGTGTGTGTGTGTGTGGTACAAGATACTGACTGGATGGTTCTCTCTTGACAGTAAGAAGCAGGAGAAGCCAAGTTTGGTGTCAGTGGTGGCTGATCTGAGGCACGCCTCGCTCCCTACAACCAGGTTCATTGCAGAGACGCTGATTCTGCTTGAGGTATGGTTGTGGCAGGGTGCAGTGTGTGGTGCTGCTGTAAATGGATAGATGACAGTTACACATTTCCAATGATTTGTACACTACACATCCACCACTTGTAGGAAGTTCCACCTAGACTTTCATATTGATGGCCCAAATAATGGATGGTTCCTTTGTGACTGCAGGACTGGTTACTGGACTCTAAAATGTTGCCTGCTCACGTGAATAAAAGTTTATCACCAATGCATGAGCACAAACTCTTCTCCTCTTTCTGGCTTGCTTCCATGCCGGGCAGCCTACCATGCAGCCTGCACAACACCTCTCTGACCTTGCCCACCCACTTCACGCAGTTAAGCACACACTGCTCAGACCCAGACTCCTCACTATTTAAAACTTTATCAAACCTTCAGGCTTTAAAATCAATAATAACTGGCCTCTTTTTGCAGAGGGTTTCTGTCTTGTAGTAGCACAGTTAACTATTCAGCTCTCTTACATACATCCCATTGACTGATCCTAAGCCCTTCCTCTTTACTATCAGTGCACGAACCACAGCTCAGCATGCGTTGGCGTCTTTGTGATAATTGTGCACTGACAAATACAGATGCAAAGAGACAGACTCTCTGTTGTTCAAGAGAGGAGGTTGCAGGCATGTTGGTGCTGAGCTTATTCTTTAAATACTCTGCTCTGATTGGACAGTTACTTTCTCCCATATGACGGAGTAGTTCATTTATTCATATTTCAATGTTTATTTTTATAAGTCTTACCATCTGCATGAGGGAATCAACGTGAGGACGTTTAACTTGTGTTATGCTGCTGGATTTTTTTTTGAAGTCTTTCAAAAGTAATAGACTGAGTAGTTTTGGTCAGCAGCAGCATGTTTTTCCAGCCTTTGACTCTGTATACTGAGGAGCATGCAGTTTTTTTTAGACGTTTATAGAAATGACACTTCTATCCACAGACTAGCCAGAGCAGTTTAATGTTTAGAGGTGTTTGGGATTGGATCTTTCTCCCCTTTATTAGACAGAAGACGGATAACATATCAATGGTAATGAAGAGGTATGTCTACTGTCTACATCACAGCTGTTAAAACATCTGTCCTTTTAAACTGCACTGGCCGACTTTTTAAAAAGGTACCCGTAACACCTACACATCACACAAAGCTCATTCTATTTACCAACAAGGATGGCTTACTCACAGCTGGATTCAGCCCAACTTTTGATTTGTCATTTCCTGTGGACAGGGAAAAGTCTAACTCTAACAACAGAAGTGAATTTGGGATGAGAATGTCTCATCCACAAGACCACATTCCTCTGCTGCAGGACAGAGTGAGACCACGCCTGCATATGACACGTTAAAGATTTGTACAGGGTCAGTCCAGAAGCATGGAGGCACAGAGCGTTTGTGAAACAGCAGCTCGATGTTTCTGTTGGTTCTGTCTGAATCATGCATGAACAGGACTTGGTCCTGTGCACATGGTACAGTGACGTGCTCAACTTGTGATTGTCCTCTTGACTAGCAGAGCTCTTCCTGGCAGCATAAAGTTATGCAACATTTGTTTTTATTCAAAGAGCTGTAGTCTGAGCTGATCTTCAAAGTACAATACCAAGTGTGTCAGGTCTGTGGGGATCATATTGGAATGTGTGTGGGGGGTGGGGGTCACATGCATGTTTGGTCACATGCTTGGTTATTTAATAGAAAAGCCTCAGTGAAATTACTTTAATTGAGCACAATTATGTAGGGGATGCTGCATTTCTGCATCCAGATCAACTGTTCTCCACTTAAGAAGGAAATAAAATGGAATAGTTTCTGCGGCCTTATTTACTGGCCTGATGTGAACATGCATGCCTGCATGTTTCTAAAGTTTGTAATTACAAAGTGCTGGGTTTGAGGAAAAATCTAACTCATAATTGCCTTTCTGTCTTAATTTATGTGTGTGGTCCATATGAACTTGATGTACTGTTTTCTTTTGCATTCCTAGTCTGATTTATTATAAGAAGCATTCATTGTTGAACAATGATTCATTACAACCGTGGACATCACTGTATCAGTGGATTCCATGCAGGAACATTGTTGGGCTGTGAGGGAGAGCGGGCAACTGCATGACACATGTTTCTTTGTGTGTTGGTGATTTACTGCCAATCTGTTAAGACATTGCATAGAAATTTGTATTTTTGCAACGTACCTCCTACAGTTTCAGAGTCTAATCCCAAAGTGTTAAACATGTTCAGCTGTACGGGAGTATACTAGCGAGTCAACATCAACAAGGTCACCAACACCTCCTTTAGCCTTTTGCATCAACACCCTCTTCAGTCTCTTCTCCTCTGCCATTATCTCCATAGAGGCTGCTGAGCCCTGTCACATTGCCCACTCGCCCAGCTCTGGTTCGCGGTTCGATCCCCAGCTCCTCCAGTCTGCATGTTAAAGTGTCCTTGGGCAAAGTACTGAACCCCAAATGCCACCAGTGTGTGTAAATGTGTATAAATGATTTGGCTCCTCTTCCAGTTGGCACCCTGCGTGGCAGCCGATGCCATCAATGTATAAATGTGTGAATGAGGCGATTTAGCATTAGGTTTACCCACTGAAGTGCAGCTTCAGCATTATTAGCTGAACCTGTTGAGGGGTCTGTCAATGTGTCACCATCTTGTAACACAGAATTCAGTTCTTTTAGATTTAAAAAATGTTTTTGTTTTCTAGCTGCACAGGCGGACAATCCACAGTGTGTATATAATTCAGCCCAAAAAGAAGGACGTTCTCAAACTGTTGCTGAAACTCCTCGTCCCATCCAAGTCCTGCACTGCCTCTTTAAAGGTAAATCAAATGCACACTGGAACTGTGGCTTTGTTTCACATTTGACTTGAGTGGAAAACGCTGACCTTGTCTTTTTGCAGAAGGTCCTTCTGAAAGAAACCTCCGAGCTCTCCAACTACATTGATCGAAGTCAGCTAACGGCACCGCTAGGCGGTTACTTTGTTTACTGTCACCAGAGCTGGGTTTCCTTCATTAAGGTAATTTATTTTTGAATGCAATACTGCGCCGTATCTGTCAAAAGCTCTCTATTGAACACAGCAGGCCTCATGCAAACACAAACTTGAAAATCTAACTAAGAGCAAAACCTCTGAAGCTGTCTTATGATCAGTCAGAGGATTTAATACAAAGTTACATTGTGCTGCTCTCTTTAGCAGCTCGTGTGTGTACACTTACACACTCAGTTATTGTGCTTACGTCTGAAGGAGTACACTGTTTGTCTGACGTACAATACGACATCCGAACAATTTATTCCAGCCAAATATTGCTTCTTTGTGAGAAAGCAAGCTCCGATCACTCGTTTTCATTTGCGAATCCATTCATTAGATCCATCCAAGCGGCCTGCATCTATTGTTTGTTACCTTGGTGAAGCTTGTGCCAATGCCTGGCGTAATCAGCTGACCTTATTAGCAAGTGAAAGGAGCCCCTCTTTCCATGACATTATACATTCAGTCATGTTCAACTGGGGCATTTAGCCGCGATGACAGGATTCATTAACCACGGCAGCTCTGCCTATAGCAGACCTCTTTTGAATGCAGCTACACAGCCTCCAGTTGACCTACATTTAGGCTGTGTGCTGCGCAATTACATCATCAGCTTGGTTCATATATAATTTATAATTCATAGATTAAAATGCTTGAAACAAATGAAAAATAAATCAAATATGTTGACATGAAAAGTTCTAATAACACGATGTGATTATGATGGCAGGAAGGGAAATTGACTTTGGCTCTGTGCTGCTATAGGAGATTGATGCGTTTGTCAAGGAGTTCCTGTCTGTGGTCCAGCGGCTGCCCTCCTGTATCTCCACCCTTCACACTCTGTCCAGGCTGCCGCTGCCCACCACCTTCAGCGAGCTCCGGCACTTCTGCTCCACCAATGAAGCCAAGTTCCAGCACCTCAGGAGGTCAGGCCCAGCTCCAATAACAGTCTAGTACTTGGAGATGCTGTGTGCTCAATCTATCTTCTGACGATGATTCAGCCTCCTGTTTCTGGGCTTCCAACCTGTGATATCTGGAAAACTGAATTTCAAAACTTCCTCTGTAGATAACCTAATAGCTAATCAGTTTTAGATGATAGTGACTGTTTCCACACTGCATTTACCAACATTGCATGTTCCAACTCTTTTACTCTCCACTCAAACGTGACTGGTCAATACAACTCGGACTACAAATGGAAACCAGACATCTATTTGTCTTCACAATGGTATGATATTTTTGATACATTAAATATCATTGACACACATATTCTCAAAGGAAATGATATGAACGCTTGCTGCTCGTGTTGGTCGTCATCACAGCACTGAAAGGCGGAAACACGATCACTCATTGTTGCCAGAGTGCCGGCAGTGTTCTCAGAGAATTGACCACTTGAATGTGAACATATTAGGAACTTGAATTCCCATGTCACTCAAACACAGCACAGCATGTCGAGTGGAAATGACATTAAACTGTGTTTTAGAAAAAAAAATTTATATATATATATTGTTTTTTTTTGTTTTCCACCACCAGTGCAGGTTACATAACCAAGAAACAAAACGCTGAATCGTCTCATGATATTCTCTTGTACTCGTCATCTTCAGACTCAGCTGTGTTAATATTTCTTGCTGCGTGCAGGGAGCTGGGACTGGATGAGCTGCTGAGGCACTGTGACAGCGTGGTGGAGAAGCTGCGTTATCCAGAGAAGGAGCCGTGCTACCAGGCCATGGCCGGCACTGCCCTGTTCACTCACACCACCTTTGACATGCTCCAGAACCACAGCAGGTACTGCACACAGCCAGCTGCCAGAGTGCTCAGTGAAAGGAAACACTGCTACTCTCAAATGCCTCTTTCCTAATCCTCTGTAATGGCTCTTCCACGCATACATTACAACAATGTACAACAATGTTGCAATGGACCTTTTGTTGTACAACAGCTAAAGAACGGTGCTAACTTGAGTATGACCAGTAAAAAATGATCTACATTTAAGGTGGTTAAACTCTGCAGATTTGACCATTTAGTTTCATTAACATGACTAATGGTATGGCCCTGCATCAGGTAGCTGTGTGTGTCCAGCTAGAATAGCACTAAAACAGTAAACATCTTTGACACAGGACTTCATGTAATAAATTACAGCCAGTATAAGTTACAGTATTAATAAACCAAAAAATACTAAGAGTAAAAATAAAAGATGAAATGATGATAAAAAGATAATAAATTATGAAATAAAAGGCATATATATTAAATGCATATATACAAATAAAGTGCAAGAAATAGATGAAAAATGAATAAATAAGTGAATAAATAAGTAAAAATGAAGATAAATGAAGAAATAAGATTAACAACAAACACGTCTGTTTATTTAGGCATTTTAAGATGTATACACAATTCTGTGATAAATCTAAACTGATGATGCCACCTGTTGTATTATCAGGATAACTGCAGCTGTGGAGAAAGTGGAGCTGCTGTGGCAGCAAGCTTTCTCTAAGGCCCGCCTCCAGCTCCAGGTGTTCCAGTTGCGAGAGGATGCACTGCAGGTGAGTCACTGTCAGGTCGCAGGGTGACCAGGAGTCAAACGTGTGTGTGTGTGTTGGACCAGACCTGATGAGATTCACGGTGTGTCCAATTAAGGGTCAATCTTTACCCATCTATACACGTGTGACCCTGTTGGATCGAAACAAGACACGGTGCTGACCTAAGCCGAGTCATGTTTTGTGTCACTGAAGGTCACACACACAGAGCAAACATAGTCTTGACCTCTGGTTGCTTGGGAGACAAACTACAGAGCTCAGCCTTATCAAGGCAGCTACATGAGTCAGAGACAGTTTAACGTGTAACGTTGTGAGCTTTAGCTCTCTCTGACGTGACCTGGGGAAACCCTGTGTGATGTCACTAAAGGACATTTCTAAAATGTCTGTACTTAACAACATAACTAGCTGTTGTTAAAATGTCTTTTGTTTACCTTTGTGTTTTCTTACAGATCACAGAGCAGATTCATACTCTTCAAGAGAAACTCCATGCTTACAAAATAGAGATTGCCAAGGATGCTGCCAGAGCAGTGCTGCTGGTGTCTGAATTTGAGGTGTCCATTCACACGCCTGCCGTGGTAAGCATTTGTGTTTTCACAGTTTAGCTCCTTTAGACTCTCAGAAACGTCTTTCTCCTGATTTCTACTCTCATCCATCATACTGTAGCGAGTGCATTTGTAAACTTTTTCGAAAAAACTCCAAAACGCTGCCCACGTCTCACCTACCAGGCACTTACCCGCTGTGCTGAGGATGTGATCCACACGCTGGCAGAGATCCTGCCCTATGACGGTCAGAGCAGGGAGCGCTGGGTTCTGGATCTGGAGAGGCTGAAGGAAAAACTGCACTTTGCCGTGCACTTCATTCTCCAAACCCTCCGAGCGGTTTCCAGCTACCATCATAACTATAACAAGGTGAGTTCTCATTTCATTCCATCTCATACTTTACATGCACAAAAGATAATGCGGCATGAAACTGAACCCAGCAGGCCTCCTGAACCTGTTCTCTGCTCCTCTTACAGGCCAGCAGTTGGTACAGTCTGGTCCTGTGTGAGAACTTCCTCCAGGAGCTGCTGTCGGACATTACTGGAGTCGGGGCTCCGACACAGAGGCAGAGGAGGAACTGGGGGACGGTCCCCGCATGGAGACGCAGGATGTCCACTTTCCTGAAGAAAAATCCACCTCCAAACGGGGAGGAGCTCCTTCATCTGGCTCATCTGTCTAATGTCATTTCAGATGATGAGGTCCAGCAGGCGGGCACACAGATGTCTCAGCGGTGAGAGCATTAAACTGTGTGCCATGAAGCGGCCGTGAAGATGTCTGTCTTTGTATCTGTCTTCCTACAGCTTATTAACCATTTAATGACCAACGTCATCACTTTAAATCAAAGAACGTCTTCAGGGGCTCTGGTCCCGGTTGTTTGATAAATGCTGTGTACTTATGTATATGCAATGGGATGGAACATTAATTTCCAGAAACTTTTCATGTGAAGTTAAGCTGGGGATTTTTGGAACTGTATAATTTCCAAACATAAATATAACATTTTTATATATTTCTATAATGTTTTGTGATCAGCAGACATCCATGCAAAAATAAAACCATTAAAAAATACATAAAAAAAAAAAGTCCATTTAGCATCTCCCACTCATAACGTGTTTACCGGCTCATCTACGTGGACGTTTAGCTGAGCAGAAATGATGCTGACTGTCAGATTGTATGCAAACACATATTCCATATTTTATAGTAATCGTATTTATTTATTTATTTATGTACAATTTTTAGGTGCATGACTCTGAGAAAACTCCTAATATCTTCAGGACCGGTGGCTGTCGGTCACCTCCAGCTGGCCTTACAGTGGCAGTATGAGTTGTTGCGGAGCAGCCATGTCAAACCTTCTCCTGCTGATAGTGCTACAAATGGAACAGTTAAGGATGTTCAGGACTTCACAAAGTGTGATGGCGGAAAAGAACTCGGATCATCTCCTCCAGCTGCAGCTTCTGGGTTGATGTCAGCTGAGGGCAAACCCCCATCCCTCAGCTCATTCGACTCTGGCTTTGATGGAGCTGGGACCAGCCAGCTGGAGGCCTGTGGAGGTAGAGAAGGAGTGGTAGGTCTCTCTAGATTAGGTAGGACCGGGGACTCTGTGAGAGCTGTCTTAAGCCAGCCTCAAATCCACAAAGAGAACTTGTACAGCGTTTCAGACTCTGAGGTTCTCAAAGAGCAGTTTGACTTTGGCTCTGTGGGAAACTCCTCCAGGGCTAGCATCCAGATCATCCCCAAAGTAACCGTGGAGTCCCTAAACTTTGAGATCAAAGTGAAGCGCTCTGCTGCGCTACCAAATAATCCATGGCTTAGCTTGCCGGTAGACGATCTGGAAAACTCATACACAGTCACCGTCACACAGAACCCAACGCCGCAGAAGAGAGACCTACAGTTCTATGATCCCCCAGACTCCTGCACAACTGCTAGCAAGTCCCGAGATCAGCCCACACAGACGGAGGTGCTGAGCGGCACAGGAGTGTCCACCGGACCACAGAGCAGTGACTGGATGCTGCATTCACAAAGTAGCCTAGAGGATCCTGAGCTGAGTCCCATTTGTAACGTCCTCTCCAGTACTATTACAGACGAAAGGGACAAGTCCATCTGCACCACAGAGGGGATTCCCACCCTGTTCTGGGATTCTTATGACCTTCATGACCAGAATCAAGATTCTGTGGATGGGTAATGCCACTGACTCTTCACGAACCCGCTTCATGTTGCTATACTCTTCAAGCTATTCATCTTAGCATGGCATGTTTGCAGTTCACTGTGCTAACAGCACCTTTCTGTCAGCTTCAGCTGAAAAATCCTTACTTTAATTTGCTGACTGCAGCCAGCCATGGTTCGGTGTTACAGATGGATGTTTTTGTTTTTTGTCAGCTCCATTGATCTCTCGCTGAAGGACTGGGATGTGAAGGAGCAGGAGGGTTTGAGGGAAGTGGAGGAGATCCTGGACAGAGCTGATGAAATACTGGAGGTAAGACATACACCATTAAATATGTCAAATATAATCACAAGTTACAAGAGCCCAAAGATCTGTTTCTTACACGAGCAGTAAAATGAACGTGTTGCTCCACAGAAAGAAGAGAGCGTTCTGGCTCAGGAGGCTGTGCTGGAAGCTCTGCTCAGGTCTGAGAACAATCAGTGGCCACAGTGGAACAGCGAGGAGCAGCTTGGCATGGTAGGTTCAGTTCAGCACATGGCCAATCAAATCGAGGGTGTAAATGTTTTACCTCTCTGGTCATACCACTCTTGTCCGGTGGCTTCCTCCTCGCTCACTCTCTCCTTTTCATCTGATTACAACTCAATGTAGCATCGATGTGATTTTAAAATCCGTGAGATTATGTAATTTCTTAAAGAAAATGTACAGCCATACCTGTTTTCACTGCTGTGTCAGATATTAGTCATTGATGGTGGTATACTCTACTAGATACTCTGGATAGACAGCAACAGAAGTCCATTTGTAAAAAATGAGTTTGCATTTTTGTGAGCACTGTCATAAATGTCTACGTTCAGCCAGTGTAGACCTGCAGTGTTTACTGCTTCCTCTGTTTATGCTCATGTTTAAAGATGTCGTCCAGTAAGCTGGCTGAAGCTGGCGTCCTCGGCCTCGAAGATTACCTGGATCCTGCAGAATCTGACAGCCTCAGTGAACCCGCATCAGCTGCGTCTGTGAGTGAAATGAAGGCTTCCGACGATGACTTCTCTGAGGCTGCCGCAGGAGCGGACACCGCAGTGTTTCAGAGCAGGCCAGACCTGCTGACGGAACTGAGAAAAGTCCATGTCCTGGATGAGCTGATCATGGAGGAGAACCTCAAAATCCATGCGCTCAGACGCTGTAAAGAAAACCCGGACAAGGAAGCCTGTGAGTCTGATACGAGCGGGTCGGCAAGTCTGAGCAAAGAGAGGGAGGCTTTTCGGTTTCAGCTGGAAAAGGAGAAAAGGGAGGTGGATAAGCTTGAGAAGAGTTTGGACAAAGAGTGTAAAGTGAAGAAGGACAAGGATGGAGCTCGAAAGGTTGTAAAATGTTCTGTAATGGAGAAAGCTAGAAGGGAGGACAAGGAGGACCAAGCACTCTGTGACGTACAGGATCCCTCTACTAGTGAACATATTCAAGCTGTACTGGGCCTTGATGTTGTCCAAGAGGCTGCGCCACAAGACTTGGTTGAACTTGCAGATCATTGCTCTGAAGCTGAGCCATTATTATTTAATAGAAGTACTTTAGTTAGTGCCTCTGATTTGAAGGACCCTCCTGAAGAGGTGGAAGCTCAGGGATGTGTCTTTGGGGAGGAATTTGACAGATTTAGTGAAAAGGCTATTGTTTGCCAACCAGAAGCTTCTTTGACCCCTGAAATGAGGCCAGATGATGGAGCGTTTGACCCGGGTGGAAGGCCTCGCCTTCCTCCTGTGCCTAAGCCAAGAAAGGCTTTGCTTCCTGCAGAACACGAAACTCCTCATTCCACAGAGCTGCACGTTCCAGCTCAAGACGCTGCTATTGTGCAACTTAATCCACAAGATAAACCACTCGATGCACTGCCAGAGAATGTGAATCCAGCCATCAGCCCCAGCTTGGTTCTCAGTGCAAATGTGAAGGAGCACAGCAACAACAACAATAATAACCATGCAGTGCCAGAAATATGCAACGTGCCTGTGGACCACTTGTCTGGAATAATCTCTCAAGATGAAGAGGGGACATCAGAGGTGCCTGCATGTTTGCTGCAGACAGAGTTACAGCCAGCAGAGGAAATCCACACTTCATCTCCTGCAGACGAGTGCACACAGCCGCCGACTCCTCCTCAGCAGCCGCCTCCTCCTCAGCAGCCGCCTCCTCAGCAGCCTTCTCCGGGGCCTCTGGAATTTGAGCCCAGTGGAAGAGCTGAGCAGAGTGAAGACCTGCCTCATCATGGTGCTCAGAGCTCTGAGGCTGTGAGGATATCAGGCTCTGGGTCACCTGGGATTCAGGCCCAGCTTGACATCAGCATGAGACAGGTACAGTCTACTGTAAGATATATATGTTCATTGAAGAACCTCAACTCATCTCACACTACATGAAACTTACAGAAACATTTTAGAATTGTGCTTATTCACATGGATGGATGAATAATCCTGTCTGATGTCAGAGGAAAAACCTTTATATGTCGATGACAAATGTGGTCAGAAGCAATAATTTCCTGACAGATATGGCTGCAAAATATGTTCTTCTTCCATCACCAGCACTGTCATTTGACATTTAGTGACGTAGTTTGTATCAGTGAGGCTTTTTTGAGCCTTGGAGCTGGAAGGTAACAGTATATCTACACGTGGAGGGAAAAATGCAGCTTTGATTAGCACCTAGAAGCTAACCTGCTTCATGGGCTAAAGACTCATCCTCGAACATGTAGCTTCTGATACTCCATCACTGAACAGAACACAGAATTATTGCTTCATATGACTATATCAAGACCAATGAGTATACTCAGTATTGTTGTTCATTTGATCCACATGGATTTCTTTTGTGTGATTGCAGATGTCAGATTTCAAGACCCCCATAGTCCTGGACACAGGCTCTGGACTGATGAAAGCAGGATTTGCCGATCAAGACCTCCCAAACGTTATATTCCCAACAATTATTGGGATGCCAAAATATGAGGTAAAGACGTGCGTATGACTACTAAAACTGTGACATGTCTTTACTTTACTAGTCGTTCTTTGTGATCAGAGGTTTGGTCTTCGCAGGAAATAATGAATGGTCACGTTGAAAGGGAGACCTACATCGGACACGAGGCTCAGCACATGAGGGGGGTCCTGGCTCTGAGGCATCCCATAAAGAATGGGATCATTCATAACTGGGATGAAATGGAAAAGGTAAGGTTACAGTGTGAAGGGTGGAGCCTCAGTTTCTATTCCCACTACTACGCGGCCACGTGTTGAAGAGCCATTCTGATAAAAAGTAAATGTGCACGTTACCTTTCAGATTTGGCATCACACGTTCCAGCAGCTGTATGTGGATCCAGAGGATCACCCTGTCCTGCTGACTGAAGCAGCCATGAACCCCTTGGAGAACCGTCAGCGCATGGTGGAGATCATGTTTGAGTGTTTCAATGTTCCCTTCACCTACATAGCCATGCAGGCGGTGCTGGCTCTTTACGCTGCAGGCAAATCCACGGGTAATTTGATCAGCTCATGTGCCTCCGGGTGACTTTGATTTATGCATTGTGTTGGATGGACTTCATTTAGACCCATCAATGTGTTGTTTTATCAAATAATGTAATAGGACTCTCGTGTCTTGGCATTATAATTTCCTCTACTAGGTCAGAATGTGTTCACTGCTGTTATTTTTCGTTGAAGGCGTGGTGTTTGACTCTGGAGATGGAGTGAGCCACAGTGTTCCCGTGTTCAATGGGTACAGTCTACCTCATGCCGTGCAGCGCTTCCCTCTGGCTGGTGTAGATGTTACAATGCATCTTAAAAAGGTATTCATTGATGGTGAACTTCAGATGAAGTATATTTATTCAGAACATATAGGCACCTACACAGCTATGGTTTGGGTGTAGTACAAAAATCTGATGTTTCCATAAAATTTCTGCTCCAGCAGCAGGTCTGAGCTAAATGTTGCTTTAATGTGAAGACGGCAGCAGAATGGAAGTACTGACAGTGTAAAGAGTGGACGGCTGAGCGTGACGTCACCCACAGGTTTCTGGAGAGCTGTTATAAAGTTCAGTGCTGAACGCTGCCACGTTTAAAGTCCTGCTTCTTCTGCCTCCCGACTAATCAAAAATATCTAATGCGAACTAAACGATGCCTCGTGGCTTAAATAAGCCACCTTTAACAGCACCCACCTGTCAATCAAAGTGTTCACGCTCCTAATCCTGCATAACGTTATAACTTTAAGCCTTAATATAATGTGAACAGGTGAGTTGTATATAAATTCACCCTCAGTACAGTTGTCATGGACGGGGAAATTGGCTACAGAGACCAAAACTGTTTTTGTACCAGGCTGTAAACCTGTTTATTTCTGCTGTGAAGTTGGACATGTCTTTCTAGAATATTTGCCACCCGTGTCTGTGACACACGAGTGAACATGGACATGGACAGTGCTGTGTGTGTGTCCACATTACAAAACAAGTTTAACTGCCACAGCTGAGCATTTTTCTCAATCTGTGCTTGAAGCTTCTGCAGGAACAAGGAGTATGCATGCGCACCACAGCAGAGATGGAGATAGTGAGGGAGATGAAGGAGAAGTGCTGCTGCGTGGCTCTCAACTATGAAGCTGAGCTGAGCCCGGGGGGGGCGTCCTGCAGAGAGATGCATTACACCATGCCAGACGGACAGATCGTCACTCTCGGCACTGAGAGGTTCAGGTAACCGCCTGCACTTTATGCCCTCTGGACATTTCATCCACTCAGGAGGGCTTAAAGGGAATGAATATAACATTAGAGAACTTTAAATTGGTGTTTGTTTTTTAATGATCAGTCTGAGTAGACAGAAAATGTCACTCTTAAAGTTGTAACTAGGATGTGGTGGGCCTATCTGAGAACAATGACTGAATCTGTTGGAAACTTTCACCATATATTTCTATGACGTGTACAAAGAAATGTAAAAAACAAACAGACACACTGTCCTTGTTAGCCATACTAACAGCATGATGGCATCAGTTGGTTCTCCTGAAACTGAAATATCTTAACAGCTATTGGATGGATTGTTGTAAAACTGCCATGATGGGAGGATGGCTTTTCTTTTCATGCTGTCATCAAATGATCGGCTGAACGGATTCTAGAATTAGTCAGGGCCCACCAGTTAGAGCCGGGCCTAATCAGTACTGTGTCTACCTGGCGTCAGTCTTGTTGAATAAAGTAAAATCCAGAGAGGCTTGTCCTGCAGGCGCTGCACACGTTAGACTGAGACGGGCCAAACTAACTAACTACTTCTTGTGACAGATGACTCAGATATCTCTATTCATCCAGGGCTCCTGAGATTCTCTTCAAACCTGAGCTGATTGGACGGGACCATTATGGGATGCACGAGTCAATCTTCAAGTCGATCCTCCGCTCAGACATCGACCTGCGGCGCTGCTTCCTGGGAAATATCGTGCTGTCAGGTAACAGCTGTTTTCTGTTAAGGTGTTACACAACAGTCTGAGGGCTCCCACATGTGTTCCAGCTGCAGCCATTTAATCAAAAGGTTGTCATGCTTTATGCTTTGATTTTGAATAATTAGAATTTTCATTTGGCTGTCCTCCTGAAGGTGGGAACACGCTGCTGGCTGGCCTGCCTGAGCGGCTCCAGGCTGAAATTCAAAGGACTGGTTCCTGCCAACATGGGGGAGAGTGTTCGCGTCACCAGCCCCAAAGACAGAGACTTCTCAGTGTGGAGTGGAGGAGCGGTGCTGGCCAACATGCCCTCCTTCAGCTCTGCATGGATCAGTCAGGAAGAGTATGAGGAGATCGGACCGCAGATCGTCTTCAGGAAGTGCTTCTGAGACTGTGAGACGCACGCTGGACTCGGGCGTTAATGAAAGCGTTTTATTTAAGTGCAATATACCCAGAGCAGTGCCATAGACCGCTCCATCTGTAAACATGTCTGTCAATTTTATATGTATGGATGAGTTTTCCTCTTGGCGTCGATGTGGATCCTGACCTGACACAGTGGGTTTCTGCTGACCTGCTGCTTGTCTTATGCCTGTTCTTCTGAGATCCACCAACATGCGTGAACTTCCTGTCTGTCCACGTCATTGTCCCTCAAGAACCTTTAACTGTCTCGTTGTTTTTCCATGTTCTGAGAATTGAAGCTCATGTCTGTGGTTAAGGGACTAGAATTGAAGCTGGCCTTGAATTGATGTCTCACGACTTTTTTTCCCTACATTGAGCAGGTGAGGGACATAAATTCAGCTCAACGTGCTGACTATATATTAATCTATTATCAAATAATGATGTGTATTTATACAAATTTAAAGTAAATCGGTCTAACAAATGAAATATGACATGGTGAAAGTTGCTTTCAGTTTTGAATTTAGATCAGTGCAGCTGTGCAGTATTAAAGCAGCATAAAATGTTTGAGGGATTATCTGGGCCACTGTTGGGAAAGAAGATTGTTCTCATTAGATTCTCTAAATGTTATGTCTTCATGTAATAATCTCAATATTTGAACTTCCTTTCTTGTAATGTGACTTTTCTTTTACATTTACGTCACGGTACAACTTTTCTTCAATATTTAGAATTTTTTTGTAAACTGGATACAATCTGTTTCCTCATAATTCCATTTAATAACCTCAGTTTGTGTTTCCCCTGGCAGTGGCTCAAATATATGAAATCATTGGACATGAACACTTTCTGTTGCTGCAGCTGTGTAAACAGGAGAGGACAGAGGTGTGGATTTGTGATGATGGTTCATGTTCCCATCATGTTGATTCTCCACCTGAGCTATTGGGATTAGTGAATGTCAGCCTGTAGTTGGTAATACTGAGATGTGAGTACAGTATTGGTGTGTGTGTGGTAATGCTGATCACTTGATTTCACAGATAAATGCTGCTGCTGCAGGTCCAGTGTTTGTCTTTGTGTTAAAGCTCTCTTTAATGTTTCTCTTTGAATGACATGTCTTATTTTCAAATCCCGTCTGATCTGAGAGCAGTGTTTGTGTGGATTTAAACACTTGCACAGTAGTGTTGTTTTTGTAAAAAGTGTTCAGTGGTGTCGGCACTGCTGCTGTCTCATTATCATTATCTAAACCATGTCAACCCTGTGTATGTATATGAGTCTGCCTTTCATCTCTCTTGCATGAAATAATTTTGTTGCATGTAATTTAGTTGCACCTTTTTGCACATGCTCCTCTGTCTGCATGCTTTTCTTTATTCATGTAAACGTCTCTAGGCATGGGGTTGTCATGTGACCTAAAGCTCAGCTCTTCAGTGGAAATCATGTGACTGTGTGAACCCCAGTCTGAGCCTGACAGAGATGAACTGCTCAGGCTGGTTTAGCGGCTGTAGTTTCTCTGCGCCGCCTCCTCCTCTAAATGTACTGTGACAGTCTGAACTGAGTCTGGCAAGTTTTCACCCAAGCCATGCTATTTATGTCATGTCGTTTTTATAATAAATATTTTAAGCATCATTCTCCTGGGTTCATCTTTGCTTCTACAGTCACAGCTGTTTAAAGCAGTGAGCTTCATATAAGTCCATTCATTGAGCTGTGGATGACCTCATTCACCTCCCTGCTGTTTGAACTGTAGCGCGCTCTAGTGGCCACGGCTGCGCAGTGCAGGCCGCGTTCAGACACGGTTACCATGGCACCCAGTTGTCAACAGGCCGTTGTGGATGTAGCTCGTTAGCTGTGTCGGTAACAATTAACTGTAGTTACAACAAGTTAAAATGTCTCGAGCTCGGGCAGAAAGCGTCATTAAAAACATAATTCGTGAAATAGCACAGCAGTGCGCGGTGAGAGGACATGCGGTGTCCGAGACTCTGGTGGCTTTCACGGTCAGTAAACCGAACTAACCCGCTGACAGTAATGTAACAGCTAACTACGTAGTTACCGGATAACATAACACGCGAGGTGCTGTGTTGTATTATGTGTCTTGATCCAAAATGGAGACGCTAAAGACATTTTTAAACTTGTTTGGAGTCAGATATTCCGCCAGCATCCAGTGACGTCACTAAATTGAAATTTTGGGGTGTCTTTGTTTTTATATTGAATATTGTCAGGTGAAAGCTGTGGTTCTGGACCCCAGAAATGGATTTAACGTTGATCGGACACTGACCAGACAAGATGTCCAGAAAATTGAAGAGGTGAGTTATTAATATTATTTCAGATGAAGCAAACTAACCCACCTTAATGCTTCCTGTGTTGTACTTCTGGATATGAACATGACTCATGCTCTGTATGTTGAACTTCTGATAGAATTCTATTGTTGATCACATTCAGTTTGTAGTTGTATTTTGTAAATGAACCCAAATATTGCTGAATTTCATGCGTTTGCTCCATGGCAGGCCTGTAGTCCGAGGTCATGAGGCTGAGCCCCACTGCAGTGTTTTTACAGATACTGTAAATTATATTTTTTTCTAATTGTTCTATTTATTCAATTAACTGTCAATATAGACTATTAGATTTAGCTTCTTCACACTGCTAAGCATAAAGTTCTGAGGGGGTAAATGTAGTACTCTTTAATCATTAATTATATGTATTTGTTTATTGTTGGTGTTTTATATATTAGAACATACTGAACCATACATGACCTTAGTGTCCACAGTGGTAACAGAGGCTCAGCATGAATACATATGTCACATTTCTTACAGCTCTGTCTGGACAAGCTGATGGAAGAGTGCAGCCCGTCCCTGGACACAATCAAAATGCAGGTGTACTTTGAAATGAACTACACCTCCAGACGTAAGTGACACTGTGTGGATGTACACAATCCAAAGTGAGGAGATGTGTCATCATGATGAATGTACTGTAGTTTCTGTTGAGTGCTTTAGCTGTTATTTTCATTGCCCATTATTCTATCAGTTCTTTGTTTGGTTCATTGAATATTTGTTCTAAAATGTTCATATAATATATATAATAAGAGTTCTAAAAGTTTAAATCCTCACATTGGAGAGCTTCCTTCCTATCTTCCTTGACAAATCAACTCCTAAAAGTGCACTATTATGTCCACTCATAGGTATGTATATTTTCTAAGCAAGAGGATTATTGTTTCTTGATGATATTAAACATGTAGCTCAAATCTGACCCTGTCTTAAATGAAGTCAGATAATTAAGATAATTGAGTGGAGTTTTCAGCTTCTGAACTGAAAAGACTGAACTTGTGTACGGCCACTGAACCTGTCATACATGCCTTGTTTAGTTTATCTGGATCATGACAGTCCTCTTACACATGATTTAGCCATTTAACCTGACTGGCTGTTTGTTGTTAACTTTGAAAACACTAAAGATTTACAATAATAACATCATAACAAAGCAGGCACAATGTTTGCTGTTGGTGCAGATGAGTTTCTGGAGGAAATCCACCGGGTGTCGGAGTCCAAGCTGAGTCCAGTGAGCAGAGAGATCACTGACAGCAGGGTGAAGACACGGGAGGAATTAGACGCTCTGTACTGTAAAATCATCACATATATCCTGCTGCGCTCTGGCATGGGCTCGCCTACTGACGTCAACACCGTGCAAGAGGCTACAGGTTTCACACTTGCACTTCTCTCAGTTTGAGAATCTGAATCAGGTTTTCTTACCAACAAACTTAGTGAGTAGAAAAAATAGAAGATAAAAAGCAAGTACGAACAGGTGAAGAAGATTAAATAGAAATATACAAAACGTATAAAAATAAGTTCAGTATTTTCAGATTTAAATCAGTCAGTAAAGCTGACAAACACTTGCTGCAGTGCTGTAGATAATGTTGTTCCAGTGCTCCTGACTGCTGCTTTCTCGTCATCCTCTTCTCTCCCAGCTGCCCTGCAGAGCATCTTCCCTCAGACTGAACTGGGAGTGTTCATGGTCCTCTTAAAGAAGGACAAGGAGCAGCAGCTCAAGGAGCTGACCATGATTGTCACAGGGATCCGACTCTTCAACAAAGCCAGCGAGAAGGGAGAAGAGGACACTGACCTCAGTGAACTGAGTACAGTACACCAGACTGCTGCCATAAAAGCAGGCTACATCCACATTACCATAAGATGTAGTCAGACAGATCTGCTCTCATGTGCCGTGAACACAGTAGTACACTCTAGATATGGAGCCAACAGAAGTTCTGAAGTTTTCTGTGTTAACACACACCACCTTCTGGCTGCTTCAGGGAAGGACAGCTTACCACCACTAACTCAGCAGCCACATTTACACTGCATACACCTCAGGAAATAGCTCCACCATTGTGAGATGGATGTTAAATTACAGCAGCTATAGTCAATTGTATTCAGCTGTGATTATTATTTTTATTTTATTTTTAGATTATTAATTGTTGACTGTTGTTGAGCTAGTTTGGTGGAAACTTACTATCTTATCGTCACATTTCATCTCATAACTACTCGTATGTGTGTGCTACGTGGCGTGAATGTGACCTAATTGGGGCGGCAGTAGCTCAGTCTGTAGGAATCGGAGGGTGGACGGTTCAAGTCCAGTATGGACTAAAGTATAGAAGGTGGACTGGTAGGTGGAGAGGTGCCAGTTCACCTCCTGGGCACTGTCGATGTGCCCTTTTCATGTTGTATGTACGTCATCAGACTGCTTTGTCTCCTCCACTGATGACCAAAAGAACATTTGGTAAATACAGCACTTTAACTTTATCTCCACAGTTCCCACTATCCTTAATGAGGCTCTTCCGGTCACCAGTAAAAGCATAGAAACTGAGCTGCGTGCGTCACAGAGTTTGGCATGGAAATACACAGCATTGCTGGAGAAGCTGACGGATCCCGACAGTCAGCCCGGAGTGTGTGACGTGCCCACAGTTCTGCTTAAACAGGCTCTCTACAACGTCAGGCAGCATGAAGCCTTCCTCAAAATGTTACTGGTGGGGTCACACCACTGCTCTGTGCAAATGTGGATTTGTTGTAGATTCCAGTTTTGCAGCTTATTCAATAAAAGTAATCAGGTGGATTTATCTTTCTTTAGCAAAGTGAACATGTGTTTTCTGTTTCCCATCAGGCTGACGCGAGTTCATGTGGCAAGCACGCTGAAATCCTGCAGATTGAGTTCTCCTCACAGATGAAGCTGCTCAAAGAAACTGTGAAGGCAAAGACAGCTGTCCCAACCGCAAAGGTTTTTGTAAGTGTCTCTGCTGTCATCTCTTAAAGAACAGTTCAGTATTTACTTTCTTTTTGAGGAGAACTAAAGAGATGGATATCACTCTCCCTTCTGTGTTAGTGCACAGCTGAATTCAGGATGTGCTTAGCTTAGCTCAACATATAGACTGCTTTTGTATATGTCATCAATCTGAAAGTACACTGTACTGTATCTTTGACAAATATGCTATATAAATGGAAAAAAATCATTTTTTGTTATTTCTCCCACCTCACATTATCTCTCAGCCACTGTTCAAGGCCTTGTCAAGGCTGTGGTCTATACTTCAGGATGAGGGGGAGCTGCTGAACATCCTCGGTAACATTGCACTGAATCTGCAGCCCTTTATCACCTCTCAGGCAAAAATATTCTCTGAAGCTTATATGGACAGCCTGCTGGACGCTTCAGAGGTGAAGACAGATGACCAGAGAATGGCTGAGTCCTCAGGTAGTGCTCATATCACCAGCACATGTGGAGTGTCAGCGTCTAAAGTAATGGACTGAAAGCAGAGCTTACTCAGTGCTGTTGTGTGTGCTTGTTTTTCTTCGTTACTCCTTTCAGATGAGGGTGTTGATCCAGTGCAGATGAAGACACATGAGTGGCTCCTGCCTGAAACATTAACCAGCTTCAATGAGCTGCCCTTACAGTACAATGGAGTCTGTGGCTATACACTTGTCACCAGAGATGGACTTCTGCTTCCAGGTACTGTTCTCATCGTCCACAACTGTGATTGCAGGAAAGGTAAAATATTGTCCAAAATGTGCACTTAAACAGTAAACCTTAAATAAAACAACACAATAATAATAATTAATAATAATACATAAGCACAAATAAAACAATTAATAGATCAAAATGAACTTAATCATCTTTTTTCATTTCTGTCATCTAAACAAGGCACAAAATGATCTATATATTGTAATAGGGCACTGATGTAATGAGAGGTAGGGATACAGAAAATATATAGATGGGTATCAACATAGCTATGAAATTCAATGATATGCTTTCTGATAAAATATCTAAGCATGAGTATATTAAGCCTAAAAAGGACCTAAAATAGAACCTTGCGAGCATTATGTCCTGTAATAAATTTCTACTATAGCCGCATATGCATACGTATATATCTGTGGTAGGTGAGTAGTGGCCACACTCCCTGCTTTCCAGAAAACTCCAGGAAAACACTTGAACTGACTCATTCAGAAAATAGCAGCTGCTCCGTCCTCACCCTGTCTGCAAGGCTGAGACCTGCCACGCTGTGAAGACAGCTTGTGTTGGTCACTTGTATCCATAATCTCATTCTTTGTCATTCTCTAGATAGTTTCTACAAACAAATATCTGCATAGGAATGTGAAATCTGTAGAGTGTTTGAAAAGAGTTCTTGTCTGTGTTCCTCCCCCACATAATATAGATTAGATACAGGTTCTTGCCCCTAAAATCTATATCATAGACAGCCGATATCTGATGAGTTCTTAGATTGCGCATTGAGTGGCTAACTAACTTTGCCTTGAGGCTCAGCCTTCTGTTCTCCCCTCCGCCTGTGATGATGATGACTTTACACAAGATATTTGAACTCCTTTACTCTGGGCAGTGACTTGAATGAAGGGGGTAATCTGCTGTTTTCAGGCAGGGTATGATGGCCTCAGACCTGCTCATTGTCATCTTGGATGAAGACACTTTCTGTCCCATCAGCCGTCCTTCAGGATTCTGTCACAAATTCACAAATTAAAGGATGCCAAATCATATCTGTGTATATACGATATATGGTGTTAATATCATTTATTCACTCCAGTCCAGTCTGTTCAAACGATCCTTCATATAGACTATTGTGCTTGAAGTTCATTCAGTGTGAAATATGTGACACTTGTTTTGCAGGTAATCCACACATTGGAGTCCTCAAACACAAGGAGAAGCTGTATGTTTTTAACTCCAAGGAAGCTGCGTTGAAATTTGCCTGCAGTTCAGAAGAGTTCATTGCGGAGGTGGCAGAAAAAGCCAAGTACTTCCCCGAACTCATTCAGCTCCTCAAACTCCACCAACAGTTTTCCTGCATCAGTCCTCACTCTGAGGTTAGCAGCTTCTTCCACGTCGAGCATTCTCAGAGCACTTACATGTTTAGATCGCTTACCGCACTCACAACTTTGTTTATGCTACACTGCATGCTATGCAAAAAGTTTATTACCACTTCGCTTTGCACACTGCTTCCTGTCCAGAAACGTTCCACACTCTGACTTTAGTGGAAATTCGATCCAGACTTAGTGGTTGCCTTGTGCTTTCACAGATGCAGCCAGGAGAGAGTTTACTGGTGAAACCAATCACCAAGTGTGAGAGCGGCACACAGACTGACATCCACCCACTGGAGACAAACATTGTCAAGTCATACGAGTGGAATGAATGGGAGCTGCGAAGAAAAGCTATCCACCTGGTTAGAGTTCATTGATGCATCACATTCACACTCTTTTGGGTATACCAGGAATTTAATTTAATGACACAAAATGTTTTTTTTGTTTGATACTTTTTCATATTCCTTGGATATAGGCTGATCTCTTGACCAAACAGACACACTCAACACAGACTGATCTGAGCCACATGAGACGGGAAAACGTCACTCAGACATGGCTGCCCAAGGACGCTGCCTGTCAAAGCAAGAGAGATGGTGAGAGCAACGTGCCCAAACCTCAGGTCTACCTGGCAGGTCTGAGAGGACAGAGAGATGGACAAGTGGTCAAAACAAACCTGACCAGATCTGTTGATGAATAATATTGTCGTGTAAAATAAAAGTTGATGTAAGCACGGAATTATTTTGATTCATTTTGCTCTTGTGGTACTTGGTGAGGACTGCAGGACACGAAGGAGAAAGGTCTGCACACTGATAGACTCCAAGTATATACTGTAGTTTCATTCTTTTTTAGGCATATTTTAAGAGAAATCTGTCAGTGCATGTAGAAGCAACAACCAACTCAAATCTCTTAACACCTGCTCGTCATCCAGAGAAGTGAAAGACCAACTCTAGAGAATAAACACCAAAAAAGTGTTATTTGTTTATTATGACAGAACCTGGGAAACGCATGTAGCAGTAAGACAAGTCTACTGTATCAATTCCCATTTAAAAATGCAAATGTATCACCTTAAATCTGGACTCTGTGCACATAAGACATTTTTACAGGAGAGAAATTATGTATAAACGCACAGTATATCAATAATAGACTTGTTTAAAAAACGTAATCTTTAAGAGGGGATTGTGTGTCACACCACAATAAATATAATCTAACAGGGAAAAGGACTATATAAAGAAACGGTAACATTTGAAAAAAATGTATATTTTGACCTTGAGGTACACAGTTTAATTAAAAAAAGCAGAACCAGAAAATTTATTGTTCTGAACAACTTGTTTAAAAAAACTAATCAATCCTTGAGGTGATAAAAGCATGCATTCATAGGAATGGTCTGGTCGGGAATGGTCTGATATTAGTAATCTTTCTGAAATGATAAAATGACATTTTTGTGATATTTCTGATGTGTTTCAAAACTGAGGTCAGAATTTAAAGTAACTGGCCTAAAAGTTATAATCTCAGTCCTGTCCTAATTGAAGTAATGGATGTTGTTTGACATCCAGTCATTTCTAAATAGGGCACACAATTATCTATATATTATAATAGGGGACTGACGTAATGAGGGGATACAGAAAATACACTGCTCAAAAAAATTAAAGGAACACTTTGAAAACACATCGGATCTCAATGGGAAAAGAAATCATGCTGGATATCTTTCCTGATATGGACTCGGTAATGTGTTTGGAACAAAAGGATGCTACATCCTTAATGGAAATGAAAATGATCAACCTACAGAGGGCTGAATTCAAAGACAATCCCAAAACAAAGCAAAAAATGATGTGGCAGTCCATTTTGCCAAAATTCGACAACTCAAAATGGTACTCAGTAGTTTGTATGGCCTCCACATGCTTGTACGCATGCCTGACAATGTCAGGGCGCGCTCCCAATGAGACGACGGATGGTGTCCTGGAGGATCTCCTCCCAGATCTGGACCAGGGCATCACTGAGCTCCTGGACAGTCTGAGGTGCAACCTGGCAGCATCGGATGGACCAAAACATAATGACCAAGAGGTGTTCTATTGGATTTAGGTCAGGCGAGAATTGGGTCCAGCCAATCACCCTTATGAAGTCTGTTTCTGATTGTTTGGTCAGAGACATTCACACCTGTGGTCTCCTGTAGGTCTTCTGTAGGGCTCTGGCAGTGTTCATCCCATTCTTTGCACAAAGGAGCAGATACTGGTCCTGCTGATGGGTCAAGGACCTTCTACGACCCTGTCCAGGTCTCCTAGAGTAACTGTCTCCTGGAATTTCCATGCTCTTGAGACTGTGCTGGGAGACTCAGCAAACTTTCTCGCAATGGCCCATAATGATGTCCCACCCTGGAGGAGTTGGACTACCTGTGCAACCTCTGTACTATGTACCAGGACTTTGAACAAAATTATAAATTACTGAATATATTTTTTCCAAATAGTGTAAAATCCAAAAGTATTAATATTAATTTTATTCTTTAAAATGTAGTTTCATATATTTCAGCTCATTCTGTATGATGATTCTCTATGCTGATACACATGACAGGCTTCTTGAAGGGAAGTGAAACAATGTGTGAGTGAGACTGGTGGGGCAGAAAAATCATCTGACAGAAACTCCTTAAAGGACAAAAATCAGCTTTCACACAGGGAAGGTGTCCAAGTGTCTACTGGTTGATTGACAGCTGTGGTCAAATCTGACTCCCTGACGGTGCTGCCCCCCCCTCCAGTGAGCAGCTACAGCAGGGGAAGGCCACATTCATGTGTCTGGCCAACAAGGGCTTCCCCTCAGACTGGAGTCTGTCTTGGAAGGTGAACAGCAGCAGCATCAGCTGGGAGGAGAGCAGGAGCCCCGTTGTGCTGGAGCAGCACCCTGAGGCTTGATGCAGACCAGGGGAGGAAGGTGGGGCCTGTGAGGCCACCCAGGGCTCCCAGACACTAAGGAGACCAGTGTTCCCAGTCCCGACCTGACTCACTGGGACTCTGATACTATTGCTCTCCGTTTCTCTCATGACACGTTTCAAGATGATCATTTTCCACACTTAAATCCCAAAAATGTTTCCACATGCGGTGCGACGTGAAGAAAAAGGGGGAAGTTATCCAACAACACCACCTGTGGAATTGCACCGCAGGAAATACACTCAGCCCTATACCTGGGCTACTAGAAGGTCACACAGATTCATTGCACCAATTTATGAGGACATGAGACAGACTTCCAAAAATACCAATTTTTATTTACAATAATTTACTAGCTAGAAGAGTTAAAAGCAGATACCTCACAACCTGAGTGTCAGTTGTACCACAATAATTTACAAAAACAGGAACAAATCAAATCAGTCACAAAGTACATTTGCCTCAGAGGGCTTTACATTCTGTACAATCTCGGTTCGAGAGATCTCAGGAAGAGCCACAGAGGAGGGATCCCTCTCCCAGGACAGACAGACGTGCAATGGAAGTCGTGGACGTGTACAGGACATAAACACAAACATATTGTACAATGAATGATAAAGTGACCACAGGAGCAATAATGACAGTAATATCCATGATCCACGAGAACCTGCTCGACGACAGAGCACAGAAACTCCGGGGAAGGGAAAAAAAAAAGAGAGAGAGAGAGAGAGAAAGCGAACTATAAGCTTTATCAAAAAGGAAAGTCTTAAGTCTACTCTTAAGTGTTGACCGTGTCTGCCTCCCGAACCCAGAATGGTAGTTTGTTACACAGAAGAGGAGCCTGATAGCTGAAAGCTCTGGCTCCCAATCTATTTTTGGAGACTATAGGAACCACAAGGAACCCAGCGTCCTGAGAGTGCAGTGTTCTAGAGGGGTAGTAAGGTACTATGAGCTCTTTTAGATATGATGGTGCCTGACCATGAAGAGATTTGTAAGTAAGGAGGAGAATTTTAAATTCTAGATTTAATAGGTAGCCAATGCAAGGAAGCCAAAATGGGAGAGATGTGATCTCTGATCTTGGTTCCTGTCAGAACACGTGCAGCAGCATTCTGAATTAACTGCAAAGTGGAGCTGAAGGCCAGGGTGATCCCATCTAAGGTAACAAAGTCTCTAGAAAGAGAGTTTGAAGTGTTTGGGTCCAATTACAAGAACTTCAGTTTTGTCTGAATTAAACATCAGAAAATTATAGGTCATCCAATTTTTGATATCCTTTAGGCATGCTTGGAGTTTAGTTAACTGATTGGTTGCATCAGGCTTGATCGATAAACAATTGGGTGTCGTCAGCATAACAATGAAAATTGATCGAGTGATTCCTAATAATGTTCCCTAAAAGAAGCATATATGAACTGAATAGAAGTGGTCCTAGTACAGAACCTTGTGGGACTCCACGACAAACTTTGGTATGCATGGAGGATTTATCATTGACGTGAACAAACTGAGATCGATCTAAAAAATATGATTTAAACCAGCTTAGGGTGGTTCCTTTG
Source organism: Collichthys lucidus (assembly GCA_004119915.2). Lineage (NCBI taxonomy): Eukaryota > Metazoa > Chordata > Actinopteri > Sciaenidae > Collichthys > Collichthys lucidus. Next base: position 15,232,882 of record CM014086.1, read on the forward strand.
ATGCCAATTTGATGTTCCAGTCTCTGTAAAAGAATTTGATGGTCAATGGTGTCAAATGCAGCACTAAGATCTAACAGGACAAGTACAGAGACGAGTCCTTTGTCTGATGCCATGCGGTCTCTGTGCTATGATGCACTCTAAATCCTGACTGAAATTCCTCAAATAGACTATTGTTATGGAGAAAGTCACACAGTTGATTAGCTACAGTTTTCTCAAGTATCTTAGACACAAAGGGAAGGTTTGATATCGGTCTGTAGTTGGCTAAGACCTCTGGGTCTAGAGTGGGCTTTTTAAGAAGAGGTTTAATTACAGCTACCTTAAAGGACTGTGGTACATATCCTGATAATAAAGACAGATTAATCATACCCAAAAACGAATGACTAACTAGAGGTAAAACATCCTGCAGCCTGGTTGGGATGGGGTCTAAGAGACAGGTTGAAGGCTTAGCTGCAGAAATGATTAGTTATTTGATGAAGGTTGATGGGAGAAAAACAGTCTAAATACACATCAGGTTTTACAGCCGTTTCCAAACTTGCTGTATCAGAATGCAGATCAATGCCTGTTGAGGGCAAGAGGTGATTGATTTTGTCTCTAATAGTTATAATCTTATCATTAAAGAAGCTCATGAAGTCATTGCTACCTAGACCTAAGGGAATAGATGGTTCAGTAGAGCTGTGATTCTGTTAGCCTGGCTACAGTGCTGAAGAGAAACCTGTGGTTGTTCTTATTCTCCTCAATTAAAGAGTAGTAGGCTGCTCTGGCATTACAGAGAGCCTTCCTGTATGTTCTGAGATTATCTTGCCAGACTAGATGAGATTCTTCCAGTTTAGTGGCACGCCATTTGCGTTCAGATTTACGTGCCTCTTGTTTTAATTTGCAAGTCTGCTGGCTATATCATGGTGCTAGCCTTCTTTGATAATTGAATTCAATGCTGAAGGAATTCCTTAAATTTGGCTACAGCACTATCAGATAAACATCTGCTGTATTAGTTTCTACACAAAGGGTTATTGTCCAGTAGTATGAACTAGGGATGTGACTTTTGATCAAAAACACTATTCGAAATTCGCTAAACACTATTCGATATTCGATTCGAAAATCGACAGACCCCCCCCCCCCCCCCCCCCCCCCCCCCCGCCCACACCCACACACCCAAACGCGCACACATGACAGACAGGGTGAAAGCAGTAGCGGTTTAATGACTCAATAAACAATGATTAACAAATAAACAATAAACTTCCATTTACATCACATAGCCAACAGTCTCGAACAATAATTTAGGCTTCCAATTTTATTATTTATATTTACTATTATTTACTACTCACGTGTTCCTGTTAAAAGGAACCGCGGGTGAAACTGCCCGTTTAGGGAACGATATTTAAAGTGTTAGAACAGAGTAGAATAAACCTAACCTAAACCTAAGACATATTTTTGTTAAGAAAAATTAACATGTCGACGTGGTCGGGATGGAGACGGGTACGCAGCCGATTGACGATCAGACCGGCTGCGGAGAACACGCGTTCCGATGGCACGGACGTTGCTGGCACACATAGGTAGGCGCTGGCCAACTTTGCCAGGCGAGGGTATTTGTGTTTATTGTCTTTCCACCATGTCATCGGGTCAGTGTGGAGTGGTGGGCATGTGTCCTGGCAGTACTGAGTCAATTCAGTCACGCATGTTGCGCTCTGTGTGCCATAATCCTCGCCAAATATGACGGCAATTGCTGCGGTTAACGGGCCATCCTTTCGGGAATGTTTCGGGGCGCTGGGCCCTTCATGCGGGTCCGCAGCCTCTCCGGCCTCTTCATCATCTGCCACGGACAGAAGGTTTCTAACCTCGGCCTGCACTGCGTTTCTCACCTCGTCAGTCGCGAACCTCAGGTGTTTGTGTCTGGGATCCAAAAATGAGGCAATGTATGCGACCTTTCGTGCGCTGCTGGCATCTTCAGGTGCAAGGCGCTCTTTCAGTGAGGCAGACACCGCTTTTTTGAAATCGGCGACTTTGGATGATTCTTCTGGGAGTTCTTTGAGATGTTTGGACTGTAGGTTTGCAACCACTGGAAAAATCATAGAGAGCGACATGTTCGACTCTCCACATAACGCAGTGGTGGCGCATTTCAGTGAGTACAGCACAGGCAAAATTTCCTCCATCACAACCCAGCTATCATCGGCCAAGTCCAGGGTGCGCGCATCCGATAATTTGGTGACATTTCTGTCTGACAAGACGGCGCACACAGCCCATCTCTGTTCTAACAAGCGCTCGAACATGTCATGTATCGAATTCCATCTTGTCCGGCAGCTTTGCACTAACTTGTGTGCAGGCACGTTTAGGAGCTGTTGCTTTTGTTTCAGCGCTTCTGTTGCCACCGTGCTATGATGGAAGTGAGACACCAGACGATTGGCAGCTTTTACAACGTGGTTTATGTGTTGCAATTTGAAACCGTCGTTTGTAGCCAGTTGAAGAGTGTGTGCAAAACAAGGCTGCGAGTCCCATCCCAGTCCGGCGTCGGAATTGGCTAGAACCATGTTTCTGGCGTTATCATGCACGCACGCTGTGACTTTTCCAGTGAGACCCCAGTGGTCCCTCGCGTTAGACAGTACATTTGCGAGATTCTCCGCTGTATGTCTCTCGGGCATGGCTTTGGTCTGCAGAACAGCACTCTGCATCTCCCAGTCTAGCATGTAATGACAGGTGATGGTGACATAGGATTCCGTTGTCAGCGCCGTCCACGAATCTGTAGTTATGGACACTTTATGAGCATTCGCTAATTTCTCTTGTAGGATGCTTACGTTTTCATCACGAAGTTTTTCCAGCCTGCTAGTGATTGTTTTTCGACATGGAACTCTGTATTCAGGCTCAAGAAAGTTCATCAACTCTCGAAAGCCTTCTCCTTCCACAAAGCTAACAGGCAGCATATCTTTAGCTATCATCTTAGTGAGGAGAGTTGATATTTTTTCGGCACGGGCGGCATTCAACTTTGATGACCTCATCATGAAAGCGGCAACTGACTGCTGGCCCGAAGTCACTTCTACTGGATGTTTCGCTTTCAGGTGGTTGTGCATGGTGGTGGTTGATTTGTGGTATGCCAGCTTTACCTGACAGATGTTGCATTTCACTTCATTTTGATTGATCAAAGTAAATGAGGACCATACGGAACTTTTGCTACCTCGCTGCATCTCTGCATCACACTACACGTTACCGGCCGCTTGCAATTCTTCTTCCGGTAATTGACTACCATTACTGTACGATAGCGACACCCTCTGGCCGAATTAATGAAGTGTATGTTAGGAACTAGAAAACGCCTTAACGTGCTCATTTTCGAATGCCGTAAGCCAAAACGGCATTCGAAACTACTATTCAATATTCGAACTCGTCACGAATATTCGACTATTCGAAAATCATGTCCCATCCCTAGTATGAACTCAAAGGTTATTTAAAAAAATGGTTAGACAGAAGAGGATTCTGTGGAAAGACTATTAGATTATCAATTTCAATGCCATATGAAAGAACAAGATCCAGAGTGTGGTTCAGACAATGAGTCGGTTTATTTACACTTTGACAAAAGCCAATTGAGTCTAATAGAGAGATAAACGCAGTACTAAGACTCATTGTGGTTGTCCACATGAATGTTAAAATCACCTACAATAATTACTTTATCTGTTTTAAGGATCAAGCCTGATGCAAATTCAGATAAAAATTCAGAATAAGGACCAGGAGCTCGATATACAGAGCACAGCTACAGCACAGAGCTACGGCTTAGCGAGGTGGGCAGACTAAAAACTCAAATCACACAAACCCACTACAAACCGAATAACCACATGCCACGGCAAAATTAAGGGATGTGAAAAGGGGACCTCCACCAGGAAAGTCTGCCACACACTGCACCAGCTCCTATGCTGAAAAGAAACAAAATTATGTGGATGGACACTCTGGAAGCTTGGTGCTATACAAAAAGTTAACAGAAGGTCTGGGCTAAAACACACTTACAACAGAAAGGAATACAAATGACTAAATATCTAAAGAAAAATGTACTTAAAAAAAAGACAAACCAACTCAACACCAAAATTTAACTGTGGGTGGAGGCCAGATCTAATAGCCCCATCTATTAACGCCCTACTAGCTAAATAAACTAGAGAACAGAAAATTTGTAACCAAATAACTAAATAATGAAGATATATCATGAACACCAAAAAAGAGAAGTCTTGGAAACAAGGAAACTTGGAAACAAAGAATGTTTAAACAGCTGGCCCACAAGGAGCAAACCAAATGAGCAACAAAATAAAACCAATTAAGTAGCAAAATTAATATTTAAACAACTAAACAAAACAATTTAAACCAACAGGAGTTGTGGTGAGGCTAAAAACCACCAGGAGCCCGAAAGGACTGCGAGTAAGACGGCGTATAGAAGACAGACTGAGCGTCCGCATCAGGCTGGAGGCTGCAAACGGTTTACGTTTGGATAGCCGCTGTGGCGCTCGTCACTGAGCTGTGCGGCCTCACACGGAGCGCAGGAGGAGAAATGGAGGAAGCGCTGTGGCTTCAACAGCTACAGCAGGACAGAGAGCAGAGAGCAAACAGCTTTTAGCATAAGGCAACAACAGCCAACAGAGTTTAATAAAACAGCACGCTTACCCGAACGAGGAGCGCTTAAGCACCCCAGTTCCAGTCACAGTCTGCGGTGACAGAGAGCGGACACCACACTCCACACTTTCACGGCACTCCTCTCAATCAGCCCGGCCACTGAAAATAGCAAAATCACGGCAGCTGTCACGCCATGATGTGCCATAAGATTGCGCAAAGTAGCGGCACCCATGCTTACCTTAAAATGACCACAAACGAAGCGCGCCAAGCACATCAAGCAACCTGAACACGCCAGACCGAGACCTTCCAGGTGAACGCCAAGAGACAAAGTGCGCCCGAGGGAAGCGCGGTAATTGACAGGTGGCACCAATGCGCAATCAAGCACCGGTGATGCTGATTGCGGGAGGGTGGGGCAACGCTCGACGTGCTACACACACTTATTGCAACACTGAACAGGAGATCTAACAGAGAGTAAGCTAAAATAAATAAATAAATAAATAAATAAAAGAAAGATTCCACGACCATGTCTGTGGCAGCGCCTGACTCCTCATTTTGGGCAGTGTGTGCTCCAGCTCCAGAATATTTTAGAAGTGCCCCTGAATTTACAATTAAGATACAATGTTTAAGTTAGATCACACTCACATCACACATGCACTAGTTACCCAATTAAAATGACCATGATGCACATTTTAATAACATTTGTTAACATCCTATAAACTAAGCATAACATACTACAAATAATTTAAAAAGCTATATCACATGTAGCTTACACAATGCCATGTCACTGTATATTAGAAGTTATTTAAGTTAGCATATAGCAATAAAAAAATCCACAGTCTGTGTGAATCTGCACTTGTTGTGTTGCGAACACAAACCAGACTAGGTTGCCTATGGGTGAAATTAGTTGCATGACATGAAGCCTCAACTATATAGCCTACTGTCACTCAGGTCACTCACAGAAATCTGCATTCCTTTATCTTTGGCCCATTTCTTCTCTTCTTCTTTTTTTTTGAACTGGGCACCCAGTGGTTTCTTTGGTCTTTTACTTTGATCCATGAAGATCCTTGTGCGCCCTCACATAGATTGCGCCCAAAACCAGCCCTGTGGCATGGGGACAAAAGAACAGGTCCCCTAAAGGGAAGCTCTTCTAAATGAATGCTGGAGAGCGTGCCTGAGTTGGCTCATAAGTCACATTTACCGGTTTGTGTGTGCGCCTGTGTGTGTGTCTGTGCGTGTGTGCATGTGCCATTTTGACATTTGACAAATTTAGCCCTCATACTGAGAGCAGTGTTTCTTGTAACTTAACACTGCAGGAGACACTGTGAAGTTAATGATGACCGCCAAGATGGCTGACAGAGCAGAGCTGCTGCTGGAGCTGAAGCAGACAGTTTCACAGTGTATAGAAGAAGCCAAAGCAAAGCTCCACACACTCAGTAAGGACATATGGAGCTGTCCGGAGCTGGCTTATGAGGAAAGTCGCTCTCATGACACACTGGTGGCGTTTTTCAGTCAGGAGGAGGGCTGGAAGGTCGATAGTCACTTCAAACTCCACACTGCGTTTCGAGCCACCTGGGGAGCCGGAGTCAGCGAGCAGGTCAACGTGGGTTTCCTGTGTGAGTACGAATGCACAGCGGAATGGCGTCGTCGCATCCATGATATGCGAGACCCCGGTTACAATTTTTCAGGCATCAAATTCGACTGTTGATGCTCCGAAGAAGAGCGTAGTCTATCTATGCAGACTGCGAATCTCTGCGTGAGGAGTGGTCTCTGGAGCCGTACGGAGTGCAAGGCTATTGGGGGTATGTGTTCAAGTACTCGACGGGTGAACTCTGGCTGTATCAGAGGAGTGAGGGTGAGACAGCGGGGCCTCTGTCTGCTGTGGGAATGCTGAGTTCCAACGACTGGGCAGTGCTGAGACTGGTGATGTCAAATCGCTCTGCCCTACTCACCCAGTCCGAGGACCCCGAGGATCAGGAAGGCGCTGTAACCGCTAAACAGCCCAGATTGGAGGCCGAGACTGAGACTACTTTCAACGCGGTCTGGCAATCAAGATCCTGCCCCTCCGGTCGCTGGTTCTTACGTGGCACTCTCAGGCCTTCTGGAGAGACAGGATCTGCGGAGCGCTTCCTCTTGGAGTGTTTTAATTCAGAGTGTGGTGTATTCCAGACCCTGATAGATCTGCCGGGAGCTGCGTGGAGGGACAAGATGGCTGAAATTGGAGAAAAAATTACATCTCTGTTTGCCTGCTGCCGGAAATGGAATGACATTCTGGCGGTAAAAAAAAATCTGTCCTTCTGAAACCACGCCTTCCCTCATCCGTGCGATGCATAAAAAGGAGACACATCTCACGGACTGGTTCATTCCTGACTGAAAGACATGGAAAATTTCAACCGACGCTACAACCAGAGACGGGTCACCACCGCATGGACCCCCTGCCTCAGGAGCCTGCACCCTGGTGTGAAGTTTCTGCTCAGGCCTCCGCGACCCTCCCATCCCCTTCTCCGGACCATGTGCAGAGCTTGGCCTCTGCACCTCCGATCCTCGACGACCACACTGCCGCAGACATGGAGGTGGACACGGAGTCTCCGTGTCCCCCTACGCCACCCTCTTCACCCGCTACACCGTCTCCTGTAGACGAGATCGACGGGGTGCTGTCATCATCCTTCTTCACCGGTGTAAAGGCAGCCGTCATGCATCTGCTCAACATCACTGTTCAAAAGTATCGAACCAAGCAGTGCTATGGTTGTCAGACCAACCACCCTAGCCAGAGACATCATCCGTGTCTGGACCCTGTGGATGATGAGTACTACCGGATCAACTTTCAGGGGATAACGAAGATGCTTTTCACTCACCCTCACTTCATTCCCTCCGTCCAGCGCCTCCTGACCGCACGCAACATCCGAGAGGACGACGGGAGAGTCAGAACCGTGGCGCTGACCATATTACATGAGCTCAGATCCGCGAGAAACATGCTGGATTACATCAACAGCGTGTACGACGAGCTGATTGACCGGAACATAGTCGGAATAAGAGAACTGACACTGTTGAAAGAAGAGTTATTTTGAGTATTTTTTTTTTTAAATGGGTAATTATTGTAGAAAACTTGTAACCTATGTAGAAGGGAGGATGACCATCGGGGTTGTCTCCTTTTATGTAAATAATAATATGTAACAGTATTACGCTTTGTGTGTGTGTGTGCGTGTGTTTTATCCTTTATGTATCTTAACCATTGTTGTATCCTATTACAATACAATCATTAAAAGAGATAAAGAAGCGATCCGAAGTGGTGTGTTTTTCATTAAACCCTGAGAGTTTGGTGCAGGCAGAATGGCGGTGAGACGGATCATGAAAAGAGTGTATTACAACCCGGCGCACCCGGCTAGTTTTGGAGGTGTAGACAGACTGCATAGGGGTGTGCAGGATGAAATGGGGAAGAGAGTCAGTGTGGAAAATGTTAAAGATTTTTTACAAGAGCAAGATACCTACACTCTGCATAAACCAGCCAGAATACATTTCACCAGAAACAGAGTTTTTGTCCCTAGGCCTTTAAATCAATTTCAAGCAGATCTCTGTGACATGCAGGCCTTGGTGGAACACAACGACGGGTTTAAATATTTACTAACGGTCATAGATGTATTTTCAAAAAAAGCATACGTGCGTGTTTTAAAGAGAAAAAACGCAGACGAGGTGGTGAAGGCCTTTGTTTCAATCTTCAAAGACAGTCAGATCCCTGAAAAGTTACAAACGGATGCCGGTAAGGAGTTTTTCAACAAGAGTTTTGACGCTCTGATGAAGAAGCATGACATTGTACACTTTGCTACAGCGAGTGATCTGAAGGCCTCTGTTATTGAGAGGTTTAACCGTACGTTAAAAACTAGAATGTGGAGATATTTTACGGCTAACAACACAAGGCGATACCTCGACGTTTTACAGGATTTGGTGAAAAGCTACAATCACAGCTTTCATAAAAGTATAAAAATGGCGCCTAAGCAGGTGACCTCCGAGAATGCCTCTCAAGTGTTTCAAAATCTGTACGGTACGTTTCCTACGCGACACCGTCAGGCGGTGCAGATGAAATTTAAAAAGGGTGATCTTGTCAGATTATCCAAGGTCAGAGGTGCGTTTGATAAAAAATATGAACAGAGTTTTACGGACGAAGTGTTTACGGTGGAGGGCTGCATTCCTCGTACACCCCCTGTGTACAAACTCCGAGATTATGACGGCGAGCCTATCGAGGGCTCCTTTTACGAGGCAGAGTTGCAAAAAGTAAAAATGCCTAAAGACAGGACGTATCACGTTGAAGAAATATTGAAACGACGTACCGTCAAGGGTGAAAAACAGGTTTTTGTGCGCTGGAAAAACTGGCCTGATAAATTCAATAGCTGGGTCAAGGCCTCGGATCTGAAAAATATATAAAAGCCGCGCTCAACGACGCGAACCGATCATACCGTCGGATATGGCGACAGACGTAGGATTTTACGTCACCTTACCTTCCAACGCTAGTAAAGACGTGTTTAAAAATAACACCAGCTCAAATTACACGGTAGACTTAGCCAAGGCTATCGAGCTGAACGGAGAATGGGAGGTGGGTCTGTGCGAAATCATTTATCCTCACACGTGGTATACTTTACCTCAGGAGAACGCTTATATCGAGCTTATGAAAAACCCGGATGAATCTGTAATTCCAGCGGGGAAAGAAGAAAAATATGATGGTACACAGCCTGGAACGCTCATCATTCAAACGTTCGGTCGGGGAGGATATTATGAGAAACCGAGAGACCTCCTGGAACAATTTGTACCGAAACTCAAAAAATATGACCCCGCAGCCGATGCTGTTTACAACAACGTGACCAAGTGCATTGATTTCAGAGGCACCGGTCAGTATAAAATCCGAGCGCAAGCCCCCTTGGCCTACATGTTGGGTCTTAAACCGGGTGAGTGGTGGAACCTCTCTCCCCGTTCGGCTACCTATCCGTGCGATCTCAAAAGAGGTATTTATAACCTCTTTATTTACACAGACATCATTCAGTATCAACCGATCGGTGACAGCTATTCACCGCTGCTGAGCGTGGTGAATGTTAAAGGTGCTTTTGGAGACGTGGTGAGTCTCAGGTACAATACGGTGCATTACGTGCGCGTGTCTAAAAGTTACATTAAAACTATTCATATCGAGGTTAAAACGGATCGCAACCGTTGTGTGGACTTTGTCTACGGGAAGGTTATTTTGAAACTTCACTTTAAACCAGCCGCGACTCAGCATCCTGTATTAAAATAAATAAAAAACATGGCCCATGTGCGTCTGAGAGAAGATCCTCATCGCTTCATAAACTATTATGAAAGTCAAGTGGGAGGTGCTTTACCCGGTTTTTACGGAGCACCGGTCATGTACGGTCGTGGTATAGGCTCCATCTTCTCGAGATTGTTTCGTTTTGTCTCTCCTCTAGTGAAAAGAGGCTTTGCCCTCGCCAAGCCACACCTTAAATCGGCCGCTAGCAACATCGCCTCTGATGTGATAAAAACTGCGGTGGGGAGTATGACCAACCTACAGAATCAGGAGGGGTCTGGAGGGATTATGGTTTTATCGCGTAGACAAAGGAGGAGGCCGCCGGGGGATCGTGTTTTTTCGCTCCCTAATAAACGTGCGAGTCACAAAAGGAAAAAATCAGTAGGGAGAAGCAAGCCGAAGGGGAGGAAGTCTGCCAGAAGCAGCGACATCTTTTAGACCTAATTAATACAACAAGAAGACGGAAATTTTAAAAAAAGCAATATGGCTCTTTTACACCAAAAATCACCCGAGTGCACACTGGCGGAGCTGGATTTATTTTCAGCCCCCATGACGCAGCTGTCTATCGAAGATAAGGTCTACACTGAAATTCTTCCTCTATCGGCCATCACCGACGGGGGCCACATTGAGTTCTTTATTCCCGGAGATGGTGAAAAGTATTTGGATTTGAACGACACCTTGCTGCATCTCCGCGTGAAAATCACCAACGCAGACGGTACAGACCTGGCGAATGACGCCGCTGTGGGCCTGATCAACTACCCTCTGAATACAATTTTCAGTCAGTGCGACGTTATTCTGGGGGATAGATTAATTTCACAATCTAGTGCTACGCATCCGTACAGAGCCATGATTGAAACCCTACTCAATTACTCTGAAGATACGCTCAAGAGTCAATTCAGCGCGGGTCTTTTTTACAAAGACACGGCCGGAGCAGTGAACTCTATTGTGACCAACAACGGTCCTAATCGCGGGCTTAACTCACGAGCAGCCTTCTCAGCCAATTCCCGGGAAGTACACCTGTTTGGTCCCCTCCATGGGGATGTATTTTTCTGTGAGAGACTCCTTCTGAATTCGGTGGATATGAGAATCAAGTTGACCAGAGCCAGTGACGCTTTTTGCCTGATGGGAGCTCGCGATTCTGCTTTCCGTCTGAGAATACTAGGCGCCTCGCTGTTTGTTAAAAAAGTGACAGTCTCCCCCGCTATACGTCTGGGTCACGCAGCCGCTCTGCAGAGGGGTAACGCGCTGTACCCCCTGTCACGCGTCAATGTAAAAACCTACTCCATACCCGCGAATTCCAGGATTTGTAACCAGGAGAACCTCTTTCTGGGTGCTATGCCCAAATACGTGGTGCTGGGTATGGTACACCATGAAGCTTTCACAGGACGAAGAGACCTGTCGCCTTTCAATTTTATCCACAACAGCGTAGAATATATGGCCCTCTGTAAGGACGGCAGACAGGTTCCGGCTAAGGCTTTCCAGCCCCAGTTTAATCAAGGCAGCTCGGTCAGAGAGTTTTACAACATGTTTATCGCCACAGGAAGACACCTGAAAGATCTACCTCTGAGCATCAGCCGTGACGAATTTAACCACGGATACTCTCTGTTTGTGTTTAATCTCAACCCGACTGATGACAGCGATGCTCTGTCCCCTGTTTCCAATGGTAATTTAAGATTGGAGATGAGATTCAGAGTAGCCTTACCACACACCACCACCCTGATCGTCTACGCCTGTTACGATTCCATTCTGGAAATTAACTCTAAAAGACAGGTGCTGGTGGATTATTATTAAAAAAAACAAACAAAAAAAAAACAAACAAAACATGAATAATCATGAACTGGAAAACCTTTTGCATCGTCTCCTAGGAGATGAATTCTGCGGTGTGTGGGCTTCTGATCAGTTGCCGTTACTGACACGTTCCTTTGACACCCCAGTCTACTTTATAGTCAACACACACCCTGCAGACCAGCCCGGTGAGCACTGGCTCTCTCTGACTCTGGAAGAGGACGGCGTAGCCACCTTTTTTGACTCTTTTGGTTTTCCTCCGGACTTTACTCATTACCCCTCAACCATCTTACAGTTTTTGGAGCAGCGTTCTGATCGGATATTGTACCACGATCGTCAGCTTCAACACACCCTGTCCACCGTATGCGGTCAACATTGCGTTTATTATCTCTGCCATAGGGCATGCGGAGTGTCCTTTGATCGACTGTTGTCTCTGTATGACGACGATGTGATAAAAAATGATCATACTGTATCACATTTTGTGGAGAAATATCAACGCTGTATTAGAAATCGAAGCTCCAGATGTTTTAACCACGGATCTTGTTCTTTGCAAATGTTTAATCAGTGTTACAACCTATGAATGACCTATTATTATGAAAAATAACTCTCTGTAGACAGAATGTGATCAATAAAGTCTTTATTGAGAAAAACAATTTTTGTACGTTTACATTCATTTAAAGAGAAAAGGGGATCCAGGGAGATTTATTCTTTTTACCCCGTCTACGACCACGTCCTTTTGGGGTTTCTATTGGAGTAATCCACTGCGGGGAGGGGGTTACCTTCCTTCTGGTCGCTCTTTTTGGGATTTCTGGAGGAGCTAATGTGTTTTCTTCTTCTTCTTCTTCTTCTTCTTTCGGAGTAATCCACTGTGGGGAGAGGGTTACCTTCCTTCTGGACACTCGTTTGATCGCTGGAGGAGCTAATGTGTTTTCTTCTTCTTCGTTATCTTGACCCTCTGGTCTGCTCCAGCGTGGGGACAGTATTATTTTCCGCTTTTCAAGACCGCCCCGGGTTTCATCCATTTTGAGGCGACGATATTGCTCGCGAGCTCGAGGGTTATTCACAGAGGATAAGGGAATGTTGAGGTCTGACAGAGTATTTAAGAAACTCATCCAGCCTCTAGGCGGCGTGGTCTGGGTTTTTTTATAAGGGAGGGAGATGTTTTTAAATAAATCAATCATATGAGACCCTTTCACGGTTTGTCCTTTATAAATAAATTCACCCTTTGAATTCCATCCAGCGTCGCTTCTGGATAATTTCTTCATAATGTACTCGGCATTCTTGCGGTCGCGCGGGGGAAGGCTTTTTATGACCTCGTTCAGTGTGTCATCCGAATCAAACCTCTCTGTGTCAGCAAGATGGCTAGGTGTAAAATCCGACGGCTCTTCTCTCGGGTCGTGTTGTAAAGTCAAAGTTACCCTACGCTCCTCTTTTTGACCTTGTTTCATCAGCTTGAGATATTTCTGCAGCAAGGCGTCGTATTTTTTAATTTTTTCATAAGAACTCAGCCCCGGCTCATTTAATACCTCTTTCATTTTTGCGTCTAAATCATTTTCGGCCGTTTGTCTGATGGAGGATTCAGGTTGATTCAGGCGGTTTAACTGATGAGGTGCGACGAGAAACATTTTCTGCGACGTTTTCAGGGCCATGTCTTTTTATCTTCTATTAACAAGTCCTCCTATAAGATTACCGAGGATGGGTACCGCAGCTGAAAGCAGAGGCAAAATAAAGCCCCCCGACTGTTTCATCAAGGTTCGACGTTTCTGATTTAAACCCGTCTTTTTATCAGCAAGCAGTCTGATAACTTTTCGTCGGCTTTTCAGTTTTTTGTATTGAGGAGAAGACAGAGGAATGTTCCCTTTTAAAAGATTCAAAGCAATCTCACACAGAGCTTGCAGAAAGTCCGGGGAAGAGTGGGCAAGAATGTCTTTACGTTTACGAGGCGTGGCGTGGTACAGAGCTTTAAGTAAGGGTGCATTTCTTCTTATACGCGCCGACATGCTGCTCCTGCTGCTGATGACGATGACAGAGACTTACTTTGTTCTAGGAACATATACGGTCGGCCACTGTGGAGGCACTACACCCGTCCTCAGCCTGTACGGTTCTGGACAGGAAGGTGTGAGATCGACTAATAAATACCCGCGGGGGTCTTTGGTGGCGTCTTCGAAACTCTCTAAAAAGAAAGCTTTTTGATATGGGAAGATCTGATGTGCCAATATATTCATCTGTAATTTGTCCCTGGGGTTTTTAAACAATACAAGATAATTACTGTTCAAACTCATGGTACGACTGTGTTTACCCCGATGAAATACATTCTGCGTCAACATAAACACTCATATTTCTATGATGTCTGTACTGAGTAAAAATTTTGACCACTTCAGGATGGTCGGAGGCTTGAAAAATAACATCGTCCAAAATGATCAAATGGTTCTGATCAGGAGGAAACAGCTCTGGGTCATCAAAAGAATCAGGAAGTCCTTCAACAAACTTAATCTTTTTATTCGATTTCTGTAACTCGGCATACATTGGTTGAAAAGAAGTATAAATCCAAACAATATTTTCAGGTACAACATTTATTACATTTTCACACTTTTCAATAACACTTTTTACAAAATAAGTTTTCCCACACCCACTCGGTCCCACAATCATGCATGAAAATGGTGCTACAAGTCTGGGATCAAACTCAACTTCCTCCATGCTAGGAAGGTGTGACATTTTTTTTTTCGGGTCTGTCTGATTTATTGCTCTCCTCCTGTTTCAATAGCCAAAAGGTAGAGTTGTGCCGTCGCTAAAGAGACGCCTCTTGTCATACACCACTCGAAACTTTTTCTGAAATGTGGAGTTTTTCAAGACGAAGTTCTTTTTATCACGTCTGATGGTGTGCTGCGGTGTCTCAATAACGCCCCCGCGAGAGCCCTCAAGGTAACCTTCCAACTCCCTGACACTGTCAAAGTTGACCTTTTCAGCGCACTCTCTCGTCTGAGTGATGCCTTTGACGCGCAGTACTACTTTTTTCCTGTGTTTAGTCTGGTAGGCATAGCTTTTGGGACCAGCGGCTGCAAATTCCTGAATGGTGTCACCGTCCAGCTCGTCGGTCAAATCCCCCAGATAGTTACCCAGTTTTAGAGGAGTTTGCCCTTCTTTCACCACATATATCAGACTGTCGGTATCCATGTACAGAACATTTTCCTCCACCTGCTCTAGATAGCCGTAGAGTTTAAGACGGGCATAAGCGGTAGTGAATGCAGCGATAAACACATTATTGGCTCTACCTGGAGGCACGACGCACTGCTTCTGATAATTCCACTGAATCATAGCGGTCTTGTCGTTCAGAAAATTAAAGTACTTCACTTTGTACTGACCAGAAAACATGAATTTGAGAAATTCATCAGGATCACTGACCAGGGTGGTCTGGGGCAGATTGCTTCTCTGCGCAAACTTTCCCCAGAAGCTGTTGAGGCATAATTTGGCCACCTGTCTCTTTGCGGGGTTCACCTCAATCTTGTCAGCCTCCAGCTGCACACCCTGATGCAGCTTATAGTCTCTGATGTACTTTTCCCGGCTTTCTTGATCAGTGGCCTCTGGCGGGTAGCCTGAAGCCTCCTGCTTACCTTTTAGGAAGGTATGCATGTAGCCGACAAAAATGGAGTCGCTACGTTGGTCAAAGTGCCACACTTCAATGATCTCGCCTACTCTGTAACCGAGTTCGAGAGCTTTAGTCACTTCAACGCTGACCCACACCCCCGTCAATGCTCTACCCCGCTCGTCATGACTACACGGACCCGTCTGATTGTTGATTTCAGCGCAGGTACGACAGAGGGTGAACACCAATTTCCCGTTAGATGTTTTGTAAGGTAACACAGGGAACCGCAGACCTCTAGGAGGGTGAATGGTGGCTTTGATAAACCCAAAGTAGTTTTGTGGGGCATCAAAGTCTTTGTGGATGATGGTGGGGTGACCTAGAGGGTAGGAGAAGCTACAGTTCACATACGGATACAAAGAAGTGACGTCTACGTAGTGCACAGTCTCGTTAGGCCCTGCTGTGTACCTCAGCCTCACAGCGCTTGTTCTGCCGCCAAAGAGAGCGTCGCGGGGGCACAGGGGTTCGGGAGGGAGGAAGCTTCTGAGAAAAGCTTTCACACCCACGTGCACATTTTTCATAGACAGCCATTCATGCTCCCACATCACAACCGTACGAACACCATGAACAGATTTCAAAGCATCAATTTTTTTCTCATTCGCCGCGAAAACCTCCTCAAAGGGGATGCGCCTCAGAGGGCAAGTGTCAAGCGGGTTAAAACAAGATGGGCAACCGTGATAAAAGCACCCCAGAAACTCCCAGGCATGCGCAACACCGTCTATCTCGGCATAACCGTCGACAAAGTACGGCCCCACCTGCTTCTCCCCCATGTTTAACGCGTGCTGAATGAACACATTGTTGCTGCGCGCTACCCACTCCAACCACTGGATGGAGGCGTGAGAGTAGCTCTTGGTCTGGCGCCTGTAGTTGTCTGGTGAAGGTATGGCCAGGGTTTTAGGAGGAAGGAAATTTGTGAGAAAGACCTTCATGCATGCTGAGGCAATGGTGATGCATCCGAAAGGGTCTACACCCGTGTCAGCGAGGAACTGGTTTCTGAACATGATACAACCCTTGGCAAGAATGTCAACATCATTTTCGCAGTACCACAGAGCTTCCTTCTTGAAGTCAAACACATCCTGACTCGCCTCTCTGTACCAGTCGTAAAACTCACGCTGCTGAGCAGGAGCCATGCGCTCCACACCGTAATCAGACGGCGGAGGGTAAGCTCCGATGTATTGCAAATGCCTCTCTGAACTGAAAATGTGAGGGAAATGCCCTTTGGTCTGGTCAGAGAAACCTAACGCTTTAGGCATAGCACTGAGACGCATGGTGAGGAAAGACAGCGAGTCGATGAATTTTAGATTGTAATCAGGGTCCTGGAAACAGAGAATTTTACTGCCCTGCATGATGAGAGAAGGCTGTAGCCCCATCTCTATCATGGTGTTTATGACCAAATAGCTGTCAAAGCCTTTAGCGTTGTGAGCCACAAACACGCTGTCTCGGTACATGGGCCTCCTGAAATGCAGGAGAAAGTCCCTGACACAATTCAGACCGTAAGACGACCAGCGCACACCCTTCAACGTTTTGGTGCAGACAAGAAAAGGCTTGTGCACATCTTGCTGAACAACAAATGTTTCAAAGTCATAGAAAATCAGTTTCTGCGCATGAGTCGCAGTAGCAGGCAAAGGTTGCATGAAACAGTGGTGGTGATCAGTGGCGTCTGAGACTAATTTCTCTCCGCAGATGGTGCATTTAGGCCGCATGCATTTGTGATCTTTACTTTGAGACGCGTAATAATTATTTTTACATTTATTACATTTCTTGATGGTTTCGCATATACTACTGCTAGTGGTAGTACCGCTATTTGTTTTACGCGGTAGTCTTTCTCGAGGCTCCTTATGCCTAACAAGACACTGAGCCGTACGACACGTCCTGTTGCAATCGTTGCACACAACAGGTTTGAGCGCCTGCTTAGTGCATTCGGGGTCGTTGCAAACAGAGCAGTGACCTTTGCATTGATGTGCGTAGGGCTTCGTGTAGGTTTTGTAACAGTATTGACAGACGTATGGAGCACCGAGAAAGGCTTTCAGATTTTTTATGCCGTAATAATGGTTTTGGAATAAAAATAGAAACAGAGGATTAGATCTATCGGTGAAAGCCGTCTCAAAATGAGAGAGCGGCTGCTGATCAGGGTTTCTGTAAAAAATTACAATTTTGCGTTTTATAATTTGCTCAAATTTGCACACGTCGGTAAAGGTGACTGGGGTTTGATCGCTCAGACCGGCAAGGCTCTGCAGCCTTCTCCCTCGCTCCAAAGCCTGATTATCCGCGGCAAGAGGATCGATCACATGGGCCAAGTTGACAGCAAAGCAGAGCTGATCATCCACGTTGTTTACTACGTACAGATGACGCTTTTTGATGCGTAATATCTCACAGTCCAGCGTTTTTTCCATCTTACGCTTCACACCACCTCTAGGATCATGCACAACCTGAACCACTAATTCCAACCTTGCATCTGACGCTATCTCAGCGTTAGATTGCACCAGCCGTTCCAGCAAACCCTCAAAAGCAGGCAGGATAGCATCGCCATCCTCATCCTCAACAGCCACAGAGACATGATTTTGAACATTCTCGCCAATCAATTCGAGCTGTATCACATCATTACGCCTAACCCGACCTCTGACCTCATCAGCCATTTCTCTGAGGATCAACATCACATCATCATAAAACTGTGCAAGATCTGGTATGTTTCTGGCAGGGGGAACGGCAAACACGCGTCTCAACTCCACATTGTTGAACCGCTCGCGGGACACGGTCGTCGTGTTGGACGAGTTGGAGGAGGTGGATGGTCTGGGGGGTGAATCAGGCTGACCGCTCACAATCCCGCCACCATGCTGGACATTTCTAGCGACTTCAGCTAAATTTGGTGTTGAACCCGAATAATTTGAGGTGTTTGGCAATTGGTTTTCATCTGACAGTGAGGAAGAGTTGGTGGAGGTGGATGGGGTGGAGGGAGGAGTCTTGTTAACCTGCAGGAGAGCCAGTTCTAAAGGCTGAAAATAATTCTCAGAATCGGTTGAAGACGGGTTTTGATTTAGATGCAAAAGAGCATCTTCTAAGGATTGAAAAAAGTTATCGACCACCGATGCTGTCGGATCATCTACGTTAGCAACGGCTACATCTACCGGAGGAGGTGGGGTGAGTTGGTTCAGTTGCTCAACCGCTTGCATTAAATCAGACAGATCCACAGACTCTAAAAACATTCGTTCATCCATTTTTTACTTAATTTCAGTTAACCGTCACACAGCTTAATATCACAGCCTTCTACAGAAAGACACCAAACAGTTTAAAAGTAGCTGTAAATGCGCCAACCTGTCCAGCTCGTCGAGGACGCCAAAGCCCGTAGGAGGCGTTGGGAGATCCGTTATGTTTGTGGCTCCGTCTTCGGCACCGGGTTGATTTTGATTAAACTCTGCTTCGGCACCGGGTTGATTTTGATTAGTCTGTATTCCTGTTTGGGTATCCTCAGCCTCTCTGGCTGCGGGTTCCTCTCGCTTCGGTTGCGCTTCGGTCTGCGTGCCGACGCTCCTTTGCCCGCACTCCGCCGCCGCTGCGGTATCCTCTGCCTCTCTGGCTGCGGGTTCCTCTCGCTTCGGTTGCGCTTCGGTCTGCGTGCCGATGCTCCTTTGTTCTACAACTGCGGCAAAAAAATAAAAGAATGTTATATTTACATTTCACACAACAATTCTTTCAAAGCTCAGTTTATATTTTGAAAACATTTGCCTACCTTGCTGACTGACGCGGCGTTTTTTAGGCCAAGGCGGCTCCGTCACAGACCTCCCGAGAGGAGAAACCGAAGGCCCGGGTTCTGTTTAAAATATCATAGAAATTCAATTTCTTTCTCTCTTTTTTTTTCTTAGAAAGTACTTATTTCCAGAAAGTTTTGTGACTTACCCGATGCTCCACTCGTGCTTCCGTCAGATTCTCTGGTTAGGGGCTCAACTGTAGGGTTTTCCCTACGACTTTGAGGTCTGGCTCGTCCTGATCCTAGACGATATGTGCGACGTTGTACAGGCGATCTAGCACTGTCTAGCAGCGACGCTCCATCTATAAGATCTATAGATGAAAGTTTGGGAGAAAATAAGAATGTTAAATCTTATCAATTTACTGAAAAAGGTAAAGAAAGTAAAGAGCAAATGTTAAACCTACCAAAATCCGTCTGCGTGAGCCTGATGTCCTCAAATTCAAGAGGAATCACTTGAAGAATGAAAAAGGATATTCATTGTTGAAAACAAACAACAAAAAATAGTAGTAAAATAAATTAAAAGATGTTAAAAAACTTACCGGGATAATTGGTAAATTCCTCGTCAGAAGGAATAGAAGTAGGCTGAACCACCGATGAAATGTTATTTTCTAAAAATACGTGAGAGTGCCACGTAAGAACCAGCGACCGGAGGGGCAGGATCTTGATTGCCAGACCGCGTTGAAAGTAGTCTCAGTCTCGGCCTCCAATCTGGGCTGTTTAGCGGTTACAGCGCCTTCCTGATCCTCGGGGTCCTCGGACTGGGTGAGTAGGGCAGAGCGATTTGACATCACCAGTCTCAGCACTGCCCAGTCGTTGGAACTCAGCATTCCCACAGCAGACAGAGGCCCCGCTGTCTCACCCTCACTCCTCTGATACAGCCAGAGTTCACCCGTCGAGTACTTGAACACATACCCCCAATAGCCTTGCACTCCGTACGGCTCCAGAGACCACTCCTCACGCAGAGATTCGCACGCGGGTGCTTGCAGTCTGCATAGATAGACTACGCTCTTCTTCGGAGCATCAACAGTCGAATTTGATGCCTGAAAAATTGTAACCGGGGTCTCGCATATCATGGATGCGACGACGCCATTCCTGCTGTGCATTCTGCCCTGCATTCTGCATGTCTTCGTTGCTGTCTCTGACGGGACTAGATCTTTTCAGCGGCATGATGATGATGAGTGTCTTCGTTTTTCAGCAAGATGGTTTTTGAGCTGCACGCAGTCGCTTTATAGGAATCGTACAGTGATTTCCACACCTCCTTTCTCCCTTTGGTTGTTTCTCTTTGTTATCCTAACTGACGCAGCAGACAACAGCAGGTCGCAGAAAGGCGTGAAACATGTCATAACATGCCTCACCTCTGTTTTCCCACAAGACACAGGAAGGTTGCCGGGGGTCAGCGGACAACTGGCTGCAGGAAAGTGTGACTCTCACAAACTCTCTATCAAGAGATCGGGGCATCATCAAAGTGTGTTCAATAACTCTATTAAGACATCAGGAGCTAACAAAAACATGTGAAACATGTCATAACATGCCTCACCTCTTCCGGAAGGGGGGAGGGCTAGGGGGGACTTCCTTCCGGTAGCATTGACAGCTGTCAGGGGGCAGGGACTTAGAGGGGGGAGCTCCCTTCCGGAAGGGGAAGGGCTAGGGGGGGGACTTCCTTCCGGTACAGTGACAGCTGTCAGGGGGCAGGGACTTAGAGGGGGGAGCTCCCTTCCGGAAGGGGAAGGGCTAGGGGGGGGGGGGGGGACTTCCTTCCGGTACAGTGACAGCTGTCAGGGGGGGGGGGAGCTCCCTTCCGGAAGGGGGAAGGGCTGGGGGGGGGGGGGGGGGTTCCTTCCGGTACAGTGACAGCTGTCAGGGGGCGGGGCTTAGGGGCAATAAAACTGTCACTTTGAGTTTGATGACAAGTGTGAAGTATAACTCTCTGTGGTTGTCCACATGAATGTTAAAATCACCTACAATAATTACTTTATCTGTTTTAAGGATCAAGCCTGATGCAAATTCAGATAAAAATTCAGAATAAGGACCAGGAGCTCGATATACAGAGCACAGCTACAGCACAGAGCTACGGCTTAGCGAGGTGGGCAGACTAAAAACTCAAATCACACAAACCCACTACAAACCGAATAACCACATGCCACGGCAAAATTAAGGGATGTGAAAAGGGGACCTCCACCAGGAAAGTCTGCCACACACTGCACCAGCTCCTATGCTGAAAAGAAACAAAATTATGTGGATGGACACTCTGGAAGCTTGGTGCTATACAAAAAGTTAACAGAAGGTCTGGGCTAAAACACACTTACAACAGAAAGGAATACAAATGACTAAATATCTAAAGAAAAATTTACTTAAAAAAAAGACAAACCAACTCAACACCAAAATTTAACTGTGGGTGGAGGCCAGATCTAATAGCCCCATCTATTAACGCCCTACTAGCTAAATAAACTAGAGAACAGAAAATTTGTAACCAAATAACTAAATAATGAAGATATATCATGAACACCAAAAAAGAGAAGTCTTGGAAACAAGGAAACTTGGAAACAAAGAATGTTTAAACAGCTGGCCCACAAGGAGCAAACCAAATGAGCAACAAAATAAAACCAATTAAGTAGCAAAATTAATATTTAAACAACTAAACAAAACAATTTAAACCAACAGGAGTTGTGGTGAGGCTAAAAACCACCAGGAGCCCGAAAGGACTGCGAGTAAGACGGCGTATAGAAGACAGACTGAGCGTCCGCATCAGGCTGGAGGCTGCAAACGGTTTACGTTTGGATAGCCGCTGTGGCGCTCGTCACTGAGCTGTGCGGCCTCACACGGAGCGCAGGAGGAGAAATGGAGGAAGCGCTGTGGCTTCAACAGCTACAGCAGGACAGAGAGCAGAGAGCAAACAGCTTTTAGCATAAGGCAACAACAGCCAACAGAGTTTAATAAAACAGCACGCTTACCCGAACGAGGAGCGCTTAAGCACCCCAGTTCCAGTCACAGTCTGCGGTGACAGAGAGCGGACACCACACTCCACACTTTCACGGCACTCCTCTCAATCAGCCCGGCCACTGAAAATAGCAAAATCACGGCAGCTGTCACGCCATGATGTGCCATAAGATTGCGCAAAGTAGCGGCACCCATGCTTACCTTAAAATGACTACAAACGAAGCGCGCCAAGCACATCAAGCAACCTGAACACGCCAGACCGAGACCTTCCAGGTGAACGCCAAGAGACAAAGTGCGCCCGAGGGAAGCGCGGTAATTGACAGGTGGCACCAATGCGCAATCAAGCACCGGTGATGCTGATTGCGGGAGGGTGGGGCAACGCTCGACGTGCTACACACACTTATTGCAACACTGAACAGGAGATCTAACAGAGAGTAAGCTAAAATAAATAAATAAATAAATAAATAAAAGAAAGATTCCACGACCATGTCTGTGGCAGCGCCTGACTCCTCATTTTGGGCAGTGTGTGCTCCAGCTCCAGAATATTTCAGAAGTGCCCCTGAATTTACAATTAAGATACAATGTTTAAGTTAGATCACACTCACATCACACATGCACTAGTTACCCAATTAAAATGACCATGATGCACATTTTAATAACATTTGTTAACATCCTATAAACTAAGCATAACATACTACAAATGATTTAAAAAGCTATATCACATGTAGCTTACACAATGCCATGTCACTGTATATTAGAAGTTATTTAAGTTAGCATATAGCAATAAAAAAATCCACAGTCTGTGTGAATCTGCACTTGTTGTGTTGCGAACACAAACCAGACTAGGTTGCCTATGGGTGAAATTAGTTGCATGACATGAAGCCTCAACTATATAGCCTACTGTCACTCAGGTCACTCACAGAAATCTGCATTCCTTTATCTTTGGCCCATTTCTTCTCTTCTTCTTTTTTTTTGAACTGGGCACCCAGTGGTTTCTTTGGTCTTTTACTTTGATCCATGAAGATCCTTGTGCGCCCTCACATAGATTGCGCCCAAAACCAGCCCTGTGGCATGGGGACAAAAGAACAGGTCCCCTAAAGGGAAGCTCTTCTAAATGAATGCTGGAGAGCGTGCCTGAGTTGGCTCATAAGTCACATTTACCGGTTTGTGTGTGCGTATGTCTGTGTGCGCCTGTGTGTGTGTGTGTCTGTGCGTGTGTGCATGTGCCATTTTGACATTTGACAAATTTAGCCCTCATACTGAGAGCAGTGTTTCTTGTAACTTAACACTGCAGGAGACACTGTGAAGTTAATGATGACCGCCAAGATGGCTGACAGAGCAGAGCTGCTGCTGGAGCTGAAGCAGACAGTTTCACAGTGTATAGAAGAAGCCAAAGCAAAGCTCCACACACTCAGTAAGGACATATGGAGCTGTCCGGAGCTGGCTTATGAGGAAAGTCGCTCTCATGACACACTGGTGGCGTTTTTCAGTCAGGAGGAGGGCTGGAAGGTCGATAGTCACTTCAAACTCCACACTGCGTTTCGAGCCACCTGGGGAGCCGGAGTCAGCGAGCAGGTCAACGTGGGTTTCCTGTGTGAGTACGACGCCCTGCCGGAGATCGGACACGCGTGTGGACACAACCTGATAGCGGAGGTTGGAGCTGCTGCGGCTCTGGGGCTCAAAGCTGTGCTGGAGAACACACACGGGAAGCTCCCTGTCCAGGTATACAGACGATTTGTATTCATGAAGTTTTGCAGTTTGGTTTGTTTCATAATAAAGGATGAATTTAAGTACCGGAAGATATAAAATGTGAAGAAGTAGTGCACGTCAAGGACAAAAGATGATCTCTCAAATTATTCACAGCAAATGAATAAACAGCTTTGGTAAATTCAATTAAATTGTGGAGAATCTTCCATACAGAGTGTTGTCTGTTGTATTTGGCATTGTACTGTATAATGCACTGATATTCAGCAGGGGCTGGCTCTGCCACGGCAGGTCCGTGGCAGCTGCCTCAGATACTGGCAGCTGCCACGGACCGGCAGTTGCTGTTGTTATGGGCATCTATTTTTAATTTTATTTTATAAAACAGTCGTCAGAGTTGTATTAGCCTCGTTGGTAATAGCTAGTTGGTATTACACGAGTTCTGCATTAATTTGCGAGGTTTTAATTAATCTCTCAACTGCTGTGTGTGTGTGTGTCACGACAGTTGCTGCTCCTATGGGGATTATTTTTAATTTATTTTTATTTTTTTTATTTTAGTCATTGTTGTATTAGATTACAGTTCATAACATCTTTTACGTGAGTTCCGCATTAGCTGATCTGCCGTTGTGTGTGTGTGTGTGTGTGTGTGTTTGTGCGTGTGTGTGTGTGTGTGTGTGTGTGTGTGTGTGTGTGTGTGTGTGTGTGTGTGTGTGTGTGTGTGTGTGTGTCACGACCAGGGATGTAGTGGTAAAAAAAGAGGTGGGTAAACTATACATTTTGGGATCGGGGGACCACGACGTTGTAAGAGCCAATTCATAGTCGACGCAAGCATGACGCAAGGAGGCTACGATGTGTATTTTATGAAACAACTTTTCTGACACATAGGATTGTGTGTGTATGAGTGTTTGTAAATGTGCATATGTGTGTACTTGTTTGTGTGTGAATGCATGTATGTATGTTTGTGTGTGACAAGGGTTCCCTGAGGTCTTTACTCTGTATCAGTCATAATTCGAGATACACAATATGCATGTTTGAGGTTTATTAAATCTTAATAAAGAGAAAAATAATGTCATAAGTTTCTATCTATCTATCTATCTATCTATCTATCTATCTATCTATCTATCTATCTATCTATCTATCTATCTATCTATCTATCTATCTATCTATCTTCAGGTGAATTTACAATAACGAAAACATATTTATAAATATTATATTTTCATTTTTGCCATATGCTGCCCTAAATCTTACAAACTGGACCTTTAACTTTATAATCTATCTATCTATCTATCTATCTATCTATCTATCTATCTATCTATCTATCTATCTATCTATCTATCTATCTATCTATCTATCTATCTGTAGGTGAATTTACAATAATGAAAACATAAGCTACATTTCTTTCCTAGATCTTTCACACAGGACCTTTTAAAGCCTCCTCATGCACAGTATCTGGGGTCACACGGGCATGCATGTGTGTTAGATTTGTGCACATTATATAGACATTTTTTTTGCATTACTTCTCACCCTGAAAATTTCGAAGTGAAATTAAAACAAAGTGAGTGCACAAAAGTTTTCAGGCTTCCAGGCTGAGCAGCTCCACGTCGAAGGTGAGAGTGGCGTTTGGTGGGATGATCCCCGGGTGCCCTTTGCTGCCGTAGGCAAAGTCTGGCGAGCAGATCAGCTTGGCCCGCTGACCCACGCTCATCTGTTGGAGGAGACACAGCATGCTGGCGTTACTTCGAAACAAACCGTGTATGTAAAGTCCAAGTGCAGGAGTTTCAAAACAAGCTCCTCACCTGGGCTACTCCTTCTTCCCAGCCACGGATGACCTCCTGGTACCCGATCTTGAATTTGAACGGCTTTCCCCTGGACCTCGAGAAGTCAAACACTTTCCCATCTGCCAGTGTGCCTGGTAAAAACACAACAACAACATAAAACAAAATAAAAACAAAACCTGACGGTGACAACCGAGAGCTAGCTGGCGTTAGCATCCTACGGCTAGTTAGCTCCGGTTGCTTTGGCTTTTGACAGACAGCAGCTACGGCGCTGTTAGCTCGACCCAGCGCTGCCGTTAAAGGATGTAAGACACAAACACAAACACGCTGACTTTTAACATACTCATTAAATCGTATTAAAGGCAATTGAAAAATAACGGGAAAGCGTTATTAATATCTGTAGTTTAAAAAACAAGAGACATGCGTGCGTAAACTGTATGTAGAGGTGGATAAACTATGATTGAACGTGCGCAAACTGTATTTAGAGGTGCGTAAACGCTATTTCCAAAAATCTGGAGGTGGGTAAACGGCGTTTACGTGCGTTTACCCACCACTACATCCCTGGTCACGACAGTTGCCGGTATTTGAGCTGGCGGTGGCAGCTTAGCGGTATCTGAGGCAGCTGCCACTGACCTGCTCGCATGTGTCAGTGTGTGTGTGTCACGACAGTTGGCGGTATCTGAGACAGCTGCCATCGCCTTAGCGGCAGGTCCGTGGCAGCTGCTGTTAAGAGAGATGTTGAAAGATTAATTAAAATCAATGCAAATGCTAATACAGAAATCACATGATGGCAATGTTACTTCCATCAAGTCCAATACAACAATGATTGTTTTATAGGATAAAAAATCAAAACAGATGATCAGTAGTTGCCGTGGCAGGTCACCTGCGCCACACAGCGGCAGCAGTGGTAACTGCCCCAGACACTGCCATCACTGCGACACAAATCGCGTAATGGAAATGCCAATACCAGGGACACAACACTGACGACTGTCTTATAAAATAAAAATAAATGCCCATAACAGCAGCAGTTGCGGTGGCAGTGGCAGTGCCAGACACCGACACACACACACACACACACACACACACACACACACACACACACACACACACACAGCAGTTGAGAGATTAATTAAAACCTCGCAAATTAATGCAGAACTCACGTAATACCAACTAGCTATTACCAACGAGGCTAATACAACTCTGACAACTGTTTTATAAAATAAAATAACACCAGCAAATGCTGCGGCAGGTCCGTGGCAGCTGCCTCAGACACCGCTAAGGCAGAGGCAGCTGCCTCAAATACTGGCAGCTGCCACCGGAAATGCCACTACTAGCTGCCGCTGCCACAAATTGAGCCAGCCCTCTCTCCTGATATTGGGTAAAGAGTTTAGCAAACTGTTTTCATGGATTTCTGTACATCTTCCTTTTGAGTCTCTTCAGTCTCAAAAGCTCTAACTTCAAAATAACAGTTCAGCCTGACCCAAAGCAACTCACTACATGTTTGCTGTGAGGAATGAATGAATTGAAATGAATGGCTGATTGACAGGTATGAAACCAATTTAAAAACTGTATTTAGACTTTAAACTTTAGACTTTATTGTTCTCAATGGGAGGTTCATTTCCATAGCACTGTACATATCCGAACACAAAACACCGCAACATATAATGACATATGACTGTACACACTCAGTGAGGCCTATTCGTAAATGTAGCTATCTGTACTGTACATAATGGACCCAAATAGGCAACAACTGGAAATACATAGTCAAACAATGACTCATTTACCACAGAAAGGTGTGGGTGTGACTGCAGCTCGAGGAAATGTCTCCTCAGTACATGATATCTCAAGAACTTATTTTAGTGAGAAATGTTTCATCCAGGTTGTGCAGTGTGTAAAGTGCCTGCTGTCTTCCACAGGTGACGGTGCTGGGCACCCCAGCCGAGGAGGATGGTGGAGGTAAAATTGACATGCTAAGTGAGGGAGCATTTGAAGGCCTCGATGTGGTGTTCATGGCCCACCCATCAAAGGAGGATGCCATGTACCTGCCCTGTGTGGCTGAGCATGAGTACGTTTGGTTTGTGTGCTATACTCTGAAACACAGTGTTCTTCACTGAAGGCCTGGCATACAGTACAACTGTGTAGTTGCATAAATGTAACAAGTTATCTCATGACACTTTCCATATAGAGCAGGTCTAGACCGTACTCTTCATAATATTATTATCAGAGACTTAACAGTTCCACAATGAGCAAGCCCTTAGTGTGCACTGCTGCTTATTTTGGCATGTGTAAGTGTGTCTATGTACGTCTAAAACTCAGCAGCCTTTGCTTGCACTCTGTACAGAAGCAGAGACTGACGTGTGCTTTGTCTTGTGTTCCAGTGTAACCATCAAGTATCACGGTAAAGCATCTCATGCCTCAGCCTACCCCTGGGAGGGAATCAATGCGCTGGATGCAGCTGTGCTGTGCTACAACAACCTGTCTGTGCTCAGACAGCAGATGAAGCCAGACTGGAGAGTTCATGGTGAGCAGCTGGTGAACCTCTGTCCTCCTTGTGTTGCTCTGAGGAGTTCAGGAAGCTTGCTTTAAAATCACCCGGTGTCGCGCAGGTATCATAAAGCACGGTGGCGTGAAACCAAACATCATCCCTGCCTACGCTGAGCTGGAGTACTATCTGAGAACCCCTTCACGAGCTGAGCTTCACGTCCTGAAGGCAAAAGCTGAGATGTGTTTTAGATCAGCTGCCGTGGCAACTGGCTGTGAGGTAAAAAAACAACAAACAAAACACAATAAGAGATAGATACAAGATAGAGATACAAGATACAATGGGGAAATTCTTTTTTTCACTCAGTTTTTATTTTACATGCATTTTTTTTTTACCCCAAACACACATACAGTACAAGTACAAGGCTCATAGACATGCAAATGTGGAGAGAGATGGTGGAGTGATGGGCAGCCAGCCAGACTGGTGCCCTGCGAGCAGTTGGGGGGGGGGTGCTGAGGTGCTCAAGGGCACCTCAGCAGTGCCCAGGAGGTGAACTGGCACCTCTCCAGCTACAAGTCCACCTTCCATATATTCGGTCCATGCTGGACTTGAGCCAGCCACCCTACGGTTCCCAAGCCAAGTCTCTATGACTGAACTACTGCTGCCCCAATATAGTGATGTTCAAAGTGACAATGAATAATGAGCTTCTTTGGCTTGAATTGGTGACTGTCAGGAACTGAACTGTGCATTGCTGTCTGACTGCCACACTAAGAGGTATTTTAATCCAGAGGCTTTCAAAGGCCATGGGTGCTCCAAACAGGTCCAGTCAGGGTCTAAGGGTGGAGTTTTTGTTTTGCTTGCCTTACCTCTACAGGCTTCATTTTGTTTATTGGTTGATTTTCATTGACACCCAACTCCCCCTTTATATTCTTTCAGTTAGTCACTTGTGAGACCTTTTCTCCAAATAAATATCTTTTGTATTACGTGTTTGGGAACTGTTTCTCAGACTTCTGCTCGACCAGTTAAAATCTGGGGAATCAGTACCACCATGAGGGAAGGCTCAGTTAGTCTAGTTCAGTTACGAAAAGGAGATCAGACAGAACAGTGTGTGTGTGTGTGTGATGTGGTTAAAGAGAGTTACAGTATATTGGGAGATCTTTAGTGTTTTCCCAGAGTCACAAACTAATAAATACATCATACCTTATTATCAGAGCTTTTTTTCTGTATTTGGTGAGCTCTGAATTCTGTCAACAGTAATTTGAGGCTATCTTGGTTCAACTGGGGGTTAAACCAATCTTAGGTTTCAACTGGGGGTTAAACCAATCTTAGGTTTCAACTGGTGGCAGCTTTCTTACAATCCACCTTGGAAAGAATCTTTTCGATGCCTGATCCATCTCTGGCAATCTTCTGCAGATATGTCCAGACATCCAGCATTCCATTGTATCCAGCAGAGAGATCTGATCATGTGGCTCCTGGTCATAAACTTTCCAAATTCATGATGATTTGAATTCCTCTTTGGCGTTGAGGAATGAAGAGTTAAGGTAGAAGGAAAGGTGACACTGTCCTGGGAGTCTCTGTGAAGAATTGTGAAAATTAAACTCCAGTTGTAACAAAACTGTAAAACAAATAATGTATGACACATTTACTCTCTTTTTCTAGTCTATTTAGCTGCATTGTGAAGTGAAATGTCACTGTCAATGGAAGCCTCTTTATGTATGTTGACACACATTCATTTGAAGATTTTTTAGGCCAGTCCTGGCAAAGTCTTGCAGCTTTAAGAAGTCAACACTGAACCATCTAACCTTCAGGTCAAAGTAGAGTTTGCAAGAAATAAATATGACAACATGCTGCGCAATGCTGTGCTAGAGAAGCTGTACGAGACAAACGGCAAGGCGCTGGGGATGGACTTCACCACAGATGAAGATGTTCTCAAGAATGAATCTGGTACGTGGATGTCAAACAACAGCTCTGTGCTGGACACACTGAAAAATGAAGGAGTGGACAATGGTAGACAAAATGTGTATTGAGGCGAGACACTACAGGCAGAAACATGTTTTTTGTTTTGTTTTTTATTGAGAACACTGTGTAACTTTTAGATTTTAGGCTCTTTTGCTTCCATAACATATCTTCTTGCAGATTAGTGGAAAGAAAACTCCCAAAATCTACATTTCAGTGTTTATTTAATTCACATTTCTTTTGCTTGTGTCTGTAGTTTCTATCAGAAGTTAGCATTAAATAATGTCTTATTTGTATATTTAAACATAACATTTCAGAAAACTTGCAATGCAAAAACTATTGTCTCAATGTAAGTAATAAGTAGAGGTTTTGTGAAACCCGGCAAACAGCAGCTTCAGTTCAAGATAGATGCAGGTTCTTCTATCAGGATGTTAGCGGTGTTCTGTAATAGAGACTAAATAAGTATTTCTCAAAATTTTTAAAATATTACTCTAAATACATGAAGGACTCCCCCTCCCCTGTCTCCCCTCATCCCCCTTTTCTCTACAGGCTCTACAGACTTTGGCAATGTGACGTTTGCGGTTCCTGGCATCCATCCGTACTTCTACATCGGTTCTAATGCTTTGAACCACACAGAGGAATACACTGTTGCTGCTGGTATGGTACCACAACACTTAGAGGATTATATTTAAAACTATTTCTGGTGTCTGATATGAGTTTGTATGGCTAATAATGTGTTTGTGACTTTGATGCAGGCGATGACAGAGCTCAGTTCTTCACCCTGAGGACGGCGAAGGCTCTGGCCATGACGGCCCTGGATGTGCTGCTGAATCCGGAGCTGCTGCAGAGAGTGAAGCAAGAGTTCACTGAGGCCAAACTGAAGGAGGACAGGACGCTGACAGGAGAGCACACAGAGCTGTCTGATAAACACTGATGATCCTCCCTGCACACTGACACTCAGATGTGCTCTTGTGGTTGAATCCAACGTCCAGAGTCAAAGTGGCTAGAGCATTATGTGAGATAATCAGGAGGTTAGGTCCGTGTGTGTGCAGCATTGAAGCTAAAAGCAGCTTCACCCTGTTTGCGTCTGACTCGAGGAGCTGCAGCTGAATGTTTTCCAAATATCCAAGAGAAGATGAGACGTATGTATGTAATAAATGTAATATTATTTCATTTTGATCATGTATGGATGTTCTGTTAAATAAATATTACATAAAAACAAAACAGAATGCACACACCTTTCTATTAATTAACGTTTTTGTCTATTTTTGGAGGCTTTGGCAAAGTTATGTACATTGATTTTACAAAGTCCTAACCAACCTTATCTGTGATGACATAGTGTGTGACTAGCGTGCCCTAAATGGTTCAACATGTTGATGTTGCTTTATGTTGTGGTTTGTGCACACAGGAGCTGGTTAATGACCCACAGCCTCCCGCCATGTGGCAGCGCCCCGAGAGCACTGAGGGATCAATAAAGTCAATCTTCTCCATATGTATTTGTGTCATTTATTTCAACATTGTGTATGGTTATTATTACTGAAAAGTGTTATTGTTCCTTCAAGAATTTACATTATAGAGGTGTGTGGACGGGGGCGTGGTGCATCAGCTGCAGGAGAGAGGTGTGGGGAGGGCTCAGAAGAGCAGCGCCAGGTGAGCGTGATTGGCACACCTGTTTCGAACTGGCTAATCACTCTCGCCCTCTTTTCCACTCAGTAGCGGGCTGGGCCAGAGAGGACAAAAAGACAAGCACGCGGCAGACGGCAGCGAGGACGCCTGCGAACGGCTGCAGCGTGACACTGTGCGAATTTGAATAAAATAATCCATTATAAATCAGCTTTGGTCTCCGACTGGTCTGTGCTGGAACCCACAGTGGCAGAGAGCGTGTCACAAGGTGGAATAAAGTTTTTGAGGAAAAACAACTGTTCATCAGATGTTTTTCAATTAATGAGAAAATTTACACAGTATTAAACAAAGAGTAAAACATAGAAGACACCTGATTTCATACAGGTCTGTTATGTAACTTGGACTTCAGGGTTCATTTATGTATTTATTCTGTAAACAGAACATTTAAAAAAAAACTAGTCATGTGTTTCTGTTGTTCTGTATGCGTAGACGGTGTGTTATTGTCAAACATGGTTAATACATAATAATAATAATAATAATAATAATAATATGAAAAAATGAAATGTTGCTCCTCAGCAGGCAGCAGCGCGTCAACTTTTGGCGCCTTATAAGGTGCTGACATCAACAACAACATGACCGCCAAGATGGCTGAAAGAGCAGAGCTGCTGCTGGAGCTGAAGCAGAGAGTTTCACAGTGTATAGAAGAAGCCAAAGCAAAGCTCCACACACTCAGTAAGGACATATGGAGCTGTCCGGAGCTGGCTTATGAGGAAAGTCGCTCTCATGACACACTGGTGGCGTTTTTCAGGAGGGCTGGAAGGTCGACAGTCACTTCAAACTCCACACTGCGTTTCAAGCCACCTGGGGAGCCGGAGGCAGCGAGCAGGTCAACGTGGGTTTCCTGTGTGAGTACGACACGCGTGTGGACACAACCTGATAGCGGAGGTTGGAGCTGCTGCGGCTCTGGGGCTCAAAGCTGTGCTGGAGGACACACACGAGAAGCTCCCTGTCCAGGTGCAGGTAGGACAACTACATGACAAAGTGTGTACAGCCGAGTAGTTAAAAAAAACGACTTCCTGTGTCCTTTCCTAAACACTTGGTGCGAAGTGAGGAGGAGACGGCCGCGGTGTTTACCATAGACGTAATAAAGAGTAGACACCGCAACGACCTGCCTATTGGACCATGGCCCGGTCACCCGCTCCACTCAGTGTCATCTGTTTGGCAGGCGCAGTCAAGTGTCAGCGCATTTAACCAATCAGAACTCGCTGAATACTTCACTGATTTTCGCGTTTTTCGCGTATTTTTGCTGCAAACGTCATACATGTAACTATAATGCCACACACACATTATATATATATATATATATATATATATATATAGTATTATAAAGCTTTTCTAGTTATTAACATTTTACAACTTGAGAAAGTTTTTCACAACAGCAAACTTGAACACCTCTATGTGTGAAAGCAGCTCCACAGTCAATAGACTTCATCAAATCAGAAGTTTTTATATCCCGTCAAGACAGTCTCTCCATTTAGAATTCATACAGCTCTTATCATGGCGGCTATGTTAATAAGTCAGGCAGGGTAATTTCACTTAGTGAGGAACCTTATTAAGAAAAATAGACAGAAACACAGCAGTTAATTGATGCAGTAAAATGAACCATGGTAACTAACTTATTAACAGCAGATGCACACATACAACACAAACTTCAACATTTGTCTGCACAAATTGCACTGAGGGCACACGCTCTGTCAAAAAGGCTACAGACATGTTTACATGCATGTGACAGATTTGATTTCATGTGCCTGAGAGGAAAGGAAAATAACGAAAGTGTTGACATATTACAGTGTAAATAATTTCTTTTCATTCTTTGTACAGAACCAAATTTAAATATTTGACATCCTGCTAGTGTAGTAAAGATACTAGAAATCTTATTAAGAATGGTCTCTTCCAAATCAACAGTACAATTTGAGATGAAAAAAATACAAAAATCTACATGAAACAATACCATATATCATATTGAAATCTTAAATGCTATGCTCATCTTTCTATTTGGCAGTCGAGACATCATTCTTCACATTCACAGTCTATTGATTTGGTTTGTATGAAACAAAGAAAAGACTGTTCATATCAGTTTGTTCACACATCTGTCAGTCAGCCTGTTCAATGACTCTTGTTCAGTAAGTTCATGTACAGATTCACTTCATCCACACACTCAGTTTCTCAGAGCAGAATCTCACACATGTACAAGAAAATGACTCATCTCTTTATTGATTATGATCATGGAAACTAAAGTCACACACAGGAACAAGTTAAAGAAATGAAACACACACTTTAACCCCTTAAATGACTTCTTTCTATCTGAGTTTACACAACTCAACAGTGTCTTCATAATTAAAAACATGAAGTCCAGCATAGAGAGGCTGAGTGAACGTGGTCTGGACTCTATGGAGGAGAGTCATTGTTTCAGAGACGCTGTAGAAGGACAGAATACCTGCGCTGTGGTCCAGGTACACTCCAACTCTGGAGGACTGAGGACCTGAGACGAGAGTTTGGACATTGTTGTAATAAAAGTTATAACTGCTTGAGAGACAATTCAACTTCCAAGATTTGTCATTTGATCCAAATGAACATTCAAGTAACCTCCCTGCTCTGCTGATATTCTTGTATGTGACTGCTACACCAACTCCTGCCCCTCTCCACTCCACCTCCCAGTAACAACGTCCAGTCAGACTCTCTCTACTCAGGACCTGAGCCCACCAAGTGAATCTGTCTGGGTGACTAGAATAAGACAGATGTTGATTAATTCTTGTCACTTTTCTGTTCCCCTCAGATAATAACAGCTGTTTGTGTGCTGTGTTTAGATTAAGTGTGAGTTCACATGAATATTCCAAGAACTCAGCTCTGGTCTTGGGCTCTGGTTCTGACAGTGAAACATGGACTTCAGTGTCTGTCAGTGAGATGTTTGTCCATTGGTCCCTCAGAACGTCATGTAGTTTATCTCTGAGCTCTGACACAGCAGCTGTCACATCCTCAAAGTACCTCAGAGGACGGATATTGATGCTGGATGAGTCTATAGATTGGCTGAGTCTTGACAGTGAGGGGTAGTTGTGTAGAAACTGGTTGTGGTCCTCTGTGTGTGAGAGCTTCTTCAGATCAGCGTCCTTCCTCTTCAGCTCAGTGATCTCCTGCTCCAGCTTCTCCTGAAGCTCTTTGACTCGACTCACTTCAGTTTGCTGCTGGGATCTGACCTGCTGCTTCACATCAGACCTTCTTTTCTCCACGAGACGGATCAGCTCAGTGAAGATCTTCTCACTGTCCTCCACTGCTTTATCAGCAGAGCCATTGATAGCCTCCACCTCCTGTTGGAGCTCCTTCACATCTTTCTCTCGGTCCTGGATTTTCTGCTGGATGTTTTGTCGACTCATCTCAAGCTCTCTCTGCCTCTCAGTCCTTTCTGCTACAGCTGAGACTGTGTCGTGGCCTTTATGTTCATCTACAGGGCAGAGATAACAGATACACTGCTGATCAGTACGGCAGAACATCTTCATCACCTCATCATGACGAGAGCAGATGTTCTCCTGAAGCTTCTTGGAGGGCTCCACCAGCTTGTGTTTTTGGAACTGAGCTACACCGTAATGAGGTTGGAGGTGTTTCTCACAGTAAGAGACCAGACAGACCAGACAGGACTTCAGGGCTTTACATTTCCTCCCAATGCAGAAATCACAGGCCACATCTTCATGTCCAGCATAGCAGTGATCATCAGGAGCAGCTTGGAGTCCGGTCTTCTTCAGTTCCTCCAC
Organism: Collichthys lucidus; assembly: GCA_004119915.2. Lineage (NCBI taxonomy): Eukaryota > Metazoa > Chordata > Actinopteri > Sciaenidae > Collichthys > Collichthys lucidus. The sequence continues at coordinate 15,268,194 of CM014086.1, forward strand.
TAAAGCTGCTAACATGGTGTTTTTCACCAGGACAGGCCTCGGTGTGAAGGTCTGCCTACACTGAGGGCAGCTGTGGATTCTCTTCACATCCTCCCCATCCCAGTGCATTTTAATACACTTCATGCAGTAGCTGTGTCCACAGGGAGTAGTCACCGGATCTCTCAGCAGATCCAGACAGATTGCACAGGAGAAGGTTTCCTGGTCCAGCTGAACTCCTTTCTGCGCCATCTCTTCTCTCATGGACAAAATGGAGCTCTCTGTGTTTGAGAGCAGGAAGCAGGGGGAGGCGTTATCACGTGCTAAGCAGTGCTGTGAATCTAAACTCCGTTTCGTCATTATTCTGAAGCCTTATTCAAATCTGCTGCACATGTGAAAACATAAGTCTTTAGGTGTACCGTGCTTCTTGGCCCGCCTCACCGGGCGCCTATGCCACGTGTCCCGCTACCTTGTTTTGATCAGTCCTGACTTCAGCCGCACCGGGAGCGTTTCAGACGCGTGCAGAAACTTTGTTTACGCGCTCAGATTTTTACGACGCGGTTTGCACGGGGCTGTATTATTTTGAAAATCAACCTATGGCGTTTCTGGCGAGCTCGAGCCGCGCACGCGGAACACGTCACATCCGTGTGTGATGTAACGATGGGCATTCCGGTTCTTTTTAGTAAACCGGATCATTTGACTCAGATCACCAAGAAGAGCCGGCTCTTCATTCGACCACACACACACACACACACACACACACACACACACACACACACACACACACACACACACACACACACACACACACACACACACACACATAGTGCCTATCATAAGTATTCACTCCCTTGGATGTTTTACCCTTGTATTACTTTCATAAATCAGTCAATAAAATTGGGCTTTTTTATCATAAAAAAATATTGGAAAAAAACTCTTTAATGTCGAAGTCAAACAGATTTCTAGAAAGTAATGTTAATGAAACAAAATTATATAAAGAAGAAGAATTGTTTGCATAATTCACCCGCTTCAAGTCAGTATAGATGCACCTTTGGCTGCAATCACAGCACTGAGTCTGTGTGGATAAGTCTCAATCAGTCTTGTACATCTGCACACTGCAATTATGCTCTATTCTTCTTTGCAAAACTGCTCAAGCTCTGTCAGGTTGCGCGGGTATCAGGCATGAACAGCTTTTTTTTACTACAATGTGTATTCTTATAATGTGCTGTTCATAATAGTACATAATTCAGTTTGTTCACACATCTGTCAGTCAGCTCGTTCATTGACTCTTGTTCAGTAAGTTCATGTACAGATTCACTTCATCCACACACTCATTTTGTAAGAGCAGAATCTTACATGTATAAGAAAAGAATGACTCATCTCTTTATTGATTATGATCATGGAAACTAAAGTCATCATGAGCAGTGACAGCCTTCATGGCTAAACAGACACAGGAAGCAGTATGACCTAAAGGACCACTGAGAAGATGAATGAGAAGTACTGCTCATCATGTTTGATTGATAGGTGAAGAAATGCCACAACAGTCAGCTCTTAGCAACAATGATGGAAACTAAACAAGTTAAGGAAATGAAACACACACTTTAACCCTTAAATGACCTATGTCTATCTGAGTTTACACAACTCAGCAGTGACTCTATAATCTAAAGGCTGAAGTCCAGCATAGAGAGGCTGAGTGAACGTGGTCTGGACTCTGTGGAGGAGAGTCATGGTTTCAGAGACGCTGTAGAAGGACAGAGTACCTGCGCTGTGGTCCAGGTACACTCCAACTCTGGAGGACTGAGGACCTGAGATAGAAGTGTGGACATTGTTGTAATAAAAATAAGATGAGTTACTGTTTGCGTAACAAATTAACTTCCAAGATTTGTCATTTGATCCGAATGAACATTTAAGTAACCTCCCTGCTCTGCTGATATTCTTGTATGCGACTGCTACACCAACTCCTGCCCCTCTCCACTCCACCTCCCAATAACAACGTCCAGTCAGACTCTCTCTACTCAGGACCTGATAATATACAGTAAATCTGTCTGGGTGACTAGAATAAGACTGATATCGTCTCATAAATGTAACTTTTCTGTTCCCCTCAGATAATAACAGCTTCATGTGTGCTGTGTTTGGATCCAGTGTGAGTTCACATGAATATTCCAAGAACTCAGCTCTGGTCTTGGGCTCTGGTTCTGGTCCTGACAGTGAAACATGGACTTCAGTGTCTGTCAGTGAGATGTTTGTCCATTGGTCCCTCAGAACGTCATGTAGTTTATCTCTGAGCTCTGACACAGCAGCTGTCACATCCTCAAAGTACCTCAGAGGACGGATATTGATGCTGGATGAGTCTATAGATTGGCTGAGTCTTGACAGTGAGGGGTAGTTGTGTAGAAACTGGTTGTGGTCCTCTGTGTGTGAGAGCTTCTTCAGATCAGCGTCCTTCCTCTTCAGCTCAGTGATCTCCTGCTCCAGCTTCTCCTGAAGCTCTTTGACTCGACTCACTTCAGTTTGCTGCTGGGATCTGACCTGCTGCTTCACATCAGACCTTCTTTTCTCCACGAGACGGATCAGCTCAGTGAAGATCTTCTCACTGTCCTCCACTGCTTTATCAGCAGAGCCATTGATAGCCTCCACCTCCTGTTGGAGCTCCTTCACATCTTTCTCTCTGTCCTGGATTTTCTGCTGGATGTTTTGTCGACTCATCTCGAGCTCTCTCTGCCTCTCAGTCCTTTCTGCTGCAGCTGAGACTGTGTCGTGGCCTTTATGTTCATCCACAGAGCAGAGATAACAGATACACTGCTGATCAGTACGGCAGAACATCTTCATCACCTCATCATGACGAGAGCAGATGTTCTCCTGGAGCTTCTTTGAGGGCTCCACCAGCTTGTGTTTCTGGAACTGAGCTACACCGTAATGAGGTTGGAGGTGTTTCTCACAGTAAGAGACCAGACAGACCAGACAGGACTTCAGGGCTTTACATTTCCTCCCAGTGCAGAAATCACAGGCCACATCTTCAGGTCCAGCATAGCAGTGATCATCAGGAGCAGCTTGGAGTCCGGTCTTCTTCAGTTCCTCCACTAAAGCTGCTAACATGGTGTTTTTCACCAGGACAGGCCTCTGTGTGAAGGTCTGCCTACACTGAGGGCAGCTGTGGATTCTCTTCTCATCCTCTCCATCCCACAAGTTTTGAATACAGTTCATGCAGTAGCTGTGTCCACAGGGAGTAGCCACCGGATCCTTCAGTAGATCCAGACAAATTGGACAAGAGATGGTTTCCCGGTCCAGCTGAACTCCTTTCTGCGCCATCTTTTCTCCCAGCGTTGATGACTGTCTGAGTTTCACTTCCGTATAAATGACACTGGTTTGAACTCTGATCTCAACAACATGTGTCTGCAGTGAACGGGGCCTGTGTGCTCTTGCTCTGCACCACATGTTGGTTACACCCATCATCAAACTGCAGATCTGAGGGGGAGGGAACAAGGAAGTGTATGGACAGAGTGGAGTTGGCTGTGTTTGAGAGCAGGAAGAAGAGGGAGGAGTTATTAAAGGCTGAGCAGTGCTGTGAATCTGAACTTTGTTTCTTCTTTTTCATTCATGCAGCCTCAATCCAAGCTGCTCCACATCTGAAAACATTTCAGTCTTTACATGTAACATACTTGTTGGCCCTTCAGACTTTGCTGATGGCTCCATGTCAAACACCTCAGAAACTCTCTTTCTAGAGACTTAGTTACTTTAGACATCCTGGCCTCCAGCTCCACTGTAAAGAATCTTGGGTTTTTTATGGGCAAGTTTTTCCTCACTGGAACCGAGGGTCTAAGGACAGAGGGTGTCACTCCCTGTACAGATTGTAAAGCCCTCTGAGGCAAATGTACTTTGTGACTTTGGGCTATACAAATAAAATTTGATTTGATTTGAAATGTAGTACTAGAATTACAGATTCAATATACAAAATAAACAATATAAAGAGCAAAGAGTTCCAGATTATATGTGACCTGTGCAACCGACACTTTGACCCTCAGGGAGGCGGTACAGACAATTCAGAGCCACTGAACATGTCATCTGTTGATGAAATATTAAATAGTTTTATTGCATTATTGCAAGGAAGACAAAAAGGTTTACGCATTGTAGACAGTAAAGTGAGTGACTGACTCACTGACTAAGAAAACATGAACGGGTGGATCTAACGTGGCGATACAAATGACCTGTCTGTTTGAAAGTTTTTCCACATGTTGAGCAAGTATGCAGCTTCTCGCCTGTGTGGAGTGTCATGTGTTAGCAGTTTGGACTTGTCTAGTCTTCATGCTCATACCCTTTCTCATCCTGGCTCTCAGCTACATAAGAGTTGTTTAGCAGGACCTGGTTACAGAGCTGCTGCTGAGCGAGAACCGCTTCCTCTTTCTGCTGTAGGAGATCTGGAGGGACAGGGAACAAAAGGAATGTGATACCACTGTGATGGGGGAGAGGAAATGCTGACATGCAAGTAAATCAGCAGCAGTAACGTTACTGATGTATCTAACTGCTGAGATTATGGGTGCGGTCGAATAGTCAGTTTTGCTCAGGAACCTTCCTCACTGAGTGAAATGACCCGGAAATATTAACGTAGCCGCCATGATAAGAGCTGTTCAGATTCTCGACGCACCATTCAGTCATTCACAACCAGACAAAAGCCAAACATCAGTGTATTTAAACAGTGTGATGCAGCCTGCAGCAGAGAGAAGTTTGTTCTGTTGCTGACTGTGAAGCTGCGTTCACACACAGTAAAAACTGTTTTCTAAATGTGACATCCAGCGTCCTGCAGATTATCATGACACTACAGTTGCTGATTCATCATATATCTTTGCCATAACTTGCTAATATGTTTGTATATGAGTAGACAGGAGGATGAGCGATCATACCAGCGTAACAAACACTTTATTTGACTCCTATGATAGGTGGACAATATTCATTTATTATTTGAATTCTGACGTCTTCCACACCTGTCCTGTGTAACCTGACTTCAGATCTCCACGTGCCGTCCAGCTGTCTGCGCTGACGCTCGAGCCTTTCTTTGTGCTTGACGACAGTTCTATTATTATTATTATTATTATTATTATTATTATTATTGTTAATGATGTATGTATGTATCTATGTATGTGTGTATGAACATGTAATTGTATCCGTGTGAAAACACAGCAAGCATCAGGCACACTCAAAACTTCTTGAGATCATTTACAGCATTTAATATATAATATAATCAACACATATTGAGTAACAGATTCATAATGACAACCTTCCAACCTAAATCTTCTATAAACAGTTAGTCTTAATAATGATGCTGATCTCCACAGCTGACAGTGCTGGGGACTCCAGCTGAGGAGGATGGTGGTGGGAAAATAGACTTGTTGAGGAAGGGAGCCTTTGACAACATGGATGTGGTGTTCATGGCCCACCCCCTGTAGGATGACGCCCCATATCTCCCTCTGGTGGCTGAACATGAGTAAGTTTTAGACGAACAATTTCAGATTTACAAGCGTGTTGAAATGCTGGACGGCTGTGTCATGTGAAGTGAATACTTAACCTCAAGGAAATATGTTCACCGTTATTGGTCCAACTTTGTTACCAGCTCCATCCTCTGACCTGGGTTATCATAGTAATGATCAGAGTAAACACTAACATACAGCTGCTCAGTCAGTGTCCTCATAACAATCTAAGATTTAACACTGTCTTTACAGTGACCTCAGGACATACTTGACCCTGAGAAACCCGTATGTGACACAGTAGAAGAGGCACTTCCCTCAGTAGCCACTTTTTGATTTGATGACATGCTTTGCACATTCTTTCAGTCAGAGAAGCAGAGACTGACGTGTGCTTTGTCTTGTGTTCCAGTGTAACCATCAAGTATCACGGTAAAGCATCTCATGCCTCAGCCTACCCCTGGGAGGGAATCAATGCGCTGGATGCAGCTGTGCTGTGCTACAACAACCTGTCTGTGCTCAGACAGCAGATGAAGCCAGACTGGAGAGTTCATGGTGAGCAGCTGGTGAACCTCTGTCCTCCTTGTGTTGCTCTGAGGAGTTCAGGAAGCTTGCTTTAAAATCACCCGGTGTCGCGCAGGTATCATAAAGCACGGTGGCGTGAAACCAAACATCATCCCTGCCTACGCTGAGCTGGAGCACTATCTGAGAACCCCTTCACGAGCTGAGCTTCACGTCCTGAAGGCGAAAGCTGAGATGTGTTTTAGATCAGCTGCCGTGGCAACTGGCTGTGAGGTAAACATGTCTGAATTACAAAGTGAGTTGACTAATTTGTCCTGCTGGTCAGTGCTTCACCTTCCCTTCCTCCTCAGGTGGAAGTGGAGTATGCGAGAAACGCTTTTGATAACATACTGCAAAACACAACTCTAGAAGATTTGTATGAGAACAATGGCAAAGCTCTGGGCATGGAATTCACCACAGATGAAGAAGTCCTCAGCAATGCTTCTGGTTAGAGGACAAAGAGACAAAGAGGACTCTTCACTGCAGACACCAGGGCTTGCGCTCATGATCGTTGATTTTGGTTGAGTTGATTTGTCCTCAGTGTTCTAGGCTTTATTCAAGTTTTATTGCTTTGCACATTTCCTGAAGGCACCTGTAAACTAATGTCACACATGGGGACCTGCAGCAGAACCTCTTTAGTCTGTCACAGCAGCAATAACATATTGCTAAATGATGATGATAATAATAGTAGTATATGTAGTGGGCGTCATGTAGGACCACAGCAGCAGGGTTGATCAATACCTGATTTCGGTGTAGAAACAATTCGTGAAGGAAGAAGAAGTTAAAGCAGCGTGAATCGCTGCCTACTTCATCCAGATGAAAGCATCACAGTCTTCCTGAGCCTATGTTAACCCCATCAGGCTGTTCAGACAAGAAGCACAGCATCGGCAGTTTGTTTATTCTCTCTGTGCGCCACGCACACTGATCATTTATTATATTTGAGATAAATGATCTGATGACATCTGAATGATCAAATATGCATCCCATGTTTGTCAGCCCCTTTCCTTCCTCTTTCCATGCTGTCCTCCAATATCGACTTAGAAGAACAGGTAGCATCATGCTGTGTGCATTTCATCCATCAGTCCCAAAGATAGTCTTTTAACTCTCAGTGTGGACACAGGCCATGTAAATGCTCATGTCTTACTCATGCTGTGTGTGTGTAATGCAACACACTGTTCTGGATGCTGTTGATATCTGTCTGTCTTTTTGCATGATACATTTACTGAAGTATTATCCTTCATACAGTCATGTGGGTTTTAATGCAGTGCTGTCTGAGGGGTCAAAGGTCACAGAGATTCAGTGTGGGTTTCTAGCCTGGCCCTTTACATGCAGTTATTTGTAGAATGTTTCTGAATGATATTCTGGTTTGTAGATGGTGAAATCTAGAAATTAATTCAAACTGTGTGCTGACAAACATTCCTTCTAAACTGTTTTTTATTGTTTGTGAATGACAGAACTTTCCATAACCATCATGACACCATCACCTGTCACCTGTGTGAAGCTTCCGAACCGTGCTTTGTTGCTCCTGTCCAAACCTTTTTGTAACGTTTTCTTTGTGACTTTGATGCAGGCGATGACAGAGCTCAGTTCTTCACCCTGAGGACGGCGAAGGCTCTGGCCATGACGGCCCTGGATGTGCTGCTGAATCCGGAGCTGCTGCAGAGAGCGAAGCAAGAGTTCACTGAGGCCAAACTGAAGGAGGACAGGACGCTGACAGGAGAGCACACAGAGCTGTCTGATAAACACTGATGATCCTCCCTGCACACTGACTGCACTGAAGAGTCAGGAAAACCCGTTGTTGTCAGGGGATGAGGAATAATAGTGAAAGTTGATTCACTGATTTGACATCTTGAAGTACATCTCACTGGGTCGAGATCTGTGCTCAAACTGCTGGTGTGTTGCTGGCAGGGATACCATACCGATGATACGTGGAGAAAAGATATCATATCAGCTTTGTTCAGTTCAGTTTAAACATGTATTATGTCTAAACAAGTATTTTGTCTTTGCACTAAAATCTGAGGTCAAAAAAGATGCAAATCATTTTGATGTGTTCTTGTTACGCTTCAAACAACATGACAACTTTTTGGAATCAGGATTAAACTTTTGTCTCTAGAACATTTATTTCAGCTGCTGTCATGATCTAACATACATGTGTAGGCTTTGGTAAATCTTTGTTATTTAGAGTACAAATAACACTATTATCACAGTATGTAAAGTGAAACACTCCTTCATTTCAGTTATCAGTTTTTTATAGCCTACAGGCAAAAAACTGTTCTTTGTTTAGAGTGACAGGTAACATCTGCAGAGGGACACCTGATAAAAACTCTGCTGCTCTTACAGCAATGTGTATTAATATGCACCGTCTCTGTTTAATAAATAGAACGCCACAATCCTCTGCTAGAACTAAAAGTCCTGCACTAAGTGTTACCACCTAAATGTAATGTGTTGGGGCATATTGTGGCACACATGAAGAAGAACTATGGGAAATAAAATGAGTGATGTTTTAATGACCACACCTCTGTAATACTATTACACCCACTGTTATTGAGTGTGACTGTGAGTAACTATTTTACACCCAGGTGTGATGGTACTTAAATCTTTGCGTTGGGTTTGGGCTTCATGTGTATTCACTTGATACACAGACAGGACGTCTGATGACTCCAGAGAGAGCCACCTTAAATGTATGTTTTCTGCATTGAAGTTAAAAAGTCAGCACTGGAAGTTTGGCAGTGTAGTGACTTCTCACAGAGCGATCTACTGCAGCTGTTCTGATAGGTCACAGAACACAGTAATTGATAGTAAATCATAATGTTAGATAAGGCCAATTTCAATGGTAGTAGTAAGTACCAGAATGATCCATTAAGAATAACACTATCATATAGATATTAAAGAAGCAGCCTGAAATCAGCCCTTATTTCAAAACCTTGTAGGTCCATCTCAAGACCTTCTATTTACAAGAAATAAAAGAAAAGTGCAGAAAAAAAACAGGAATAGAGATTTCTGAAGAGGCTTCGACTACCTCCATAAATTGGAGAGAACACTGCTGGAAAAAAAAATTTAAGATCAGTAAAAATACAGGAATATGAGTTTGATTTGTTTCGAGACAACGTGGCTCAACTGAGTTTTCTGTACAAAAAAAAAATCAGCCTGTAATAGATGGTGTTACCGAGTGTGAGAGTATCTGAACAGAATGGGTTAGAGGACGTTTGAACTGTAGGTTTGTGTTTGTGTCTCAAATCTGACACGAGCATGTCCCAGCTGAATTCCAGGAGATGGAAGCAACAGGAGGATGCATTTTAAAACCAGCCTCTATAAACCTTTGCATGTTGATCCTGAGAGAGGCCTCCTCTCATCTGTTCATCAAACAGACTTCTTTTGACTCCAGCGTGTCAGACGTTCTGCATCCCCATGGCAGCAAGTTTGATTTGTCGAAGTAAGTCAGTGATACAGTCAAAGGACAACCGCTGTTAGGGAACATTATTAGGAATCACTCCATTCATTTTCATTGTTATGCCAATGACACCCAATTATATTTATCGATCAAGCCTGATGAAACTAATCAGTTAACTAAACTCCAAACACCTCAGAAACTCTCTTTCTAGAGACTTAGTTACTTTAGATGGGATCACCCTGGCCTCCAGCTCCACTGTAAAGAATCTTGGAGTTGTTTTTGATCAGGATTTGTCCTTTAACGTTCACATAAAACAAATTTCGAGGACTGCATTCTTCCACTTACGTAACATCGCTAAAATCAGACGCATTGTGTCTCAAGCGGATGCAGAAAAACTAGTCCACGCATTTGTTACTTCTAGGCTGCTCTAATAAGTCTCTTAGGACTTTGCAGCTAATTCAGAATGCTGCTGCACGTGTTCTGACAGGAACCAAGATCAGAGATCACACCTCTCCAATTGTGGTTTCCTTGCATTGGCTACCTGTTAAATCTAGAATATAAATTATCCTCCTTGTTTGGGAGAAATTGCTGAAGTCAAAGGTCAATGGTGAGGTCAGGAGGAAAAAAAGTATTCAGGAGCCTCTGATGTCTTATGCTGTATTATTTATTGACGCTTGGCCAAGGAGAATTAGAGACACTCTCAAAGTTCATCAGAAGTGCCTAAGTTGGTCTCACATTCTGCCCAACTCATCCTGGTGGATAGACTTTAAACCCCAAGATAACACCACAAATACTACACACCCAGAATTAGTCAAAGAGAATGTCTTTACCCACACGTGACCTTGTGTAACCTAAGGATAGAAAATTCCATAATACTCCTTACTTATAAAGCTCTTCATGGTCAGGCACCATCTTATCTAAAAGAGCTCATAGTACCTTACTACCCCTCTAGAACACTGCACTCTCAGGACGCTGGGTTCCTTGTGGTTCCTATAGTTTCCAAAAGTAGATTGGGAGCCAGAGCTTTCAGCTATCAGGCTCCTCTTCTGTGGAACAAACTACCAATCTGGGTTCTGGAGGCCGACACGGTCAACACTTCTAAGAGTAGGCTTAACCTTTCCTTTTTAATAAAGCTTATAGTTAGGGCTGGCTCAGGTCACTACACTGCCGGGAGACTCTCTCTCTCTCTCCCTCCTCTACTTTCTAACATTACTATAGTGACCACTAAATACTTGAAAGTGCCTGGTCTAGACCCAGTGTTCAGTTTGTCCATTATGGGCTACTGTAGAACACATATTTAATTTCATACATTAAGTGTTTACACTGAAATCAAAGTTTTGAATGTTATATTCAGTAAAGAGAGACCCCTAAATCGGACACAGTGGACCTTTTAAAATGGCGCTATGAAGATGAGATAAACAAGAGTTGTGACAGTAGAAGAAAGCTCAGTTCCATCTGAGAAGTTCTCTAGGTTCTGTTGAGACCCATCTGAGGTAAAGAAGATGTGTTGAGCACTGATGTAGCTCATGTTCTTCTTTCAGACTGAAGACACAAAAGCTTGAATCTGCAAGTGTAGTGCACATGTCTTCACTCTACTGCAACATCTGCTAACCACTTTGAAAAGTGACTTCACTGTCTGCTACAAGTGTGTGTGTTACACACAGGTCTGTTTGAGTCCCATCTGTGTTAGGAGTAGATAGACCAGTAGATGATGTTGAAGAGGATGTAAGATCCAGGAAAGACAACCCTGGAGTACTTATCTATGGCATGTGTGTCAATCCAGATGTTGGCGTAAGCACTGGAGCCAACATGACCGGTGACCTGGTCGCTCTCCATCGCCAGCTGCACCAGCATCCTCTCTCGTTTTATGCCGTTCACTTCGGGCATGCTGTAGTTTCCTGTCGTGTTGGCGTCCACCTCACTGTAGCTGGCTGACATCATGCCAGGATGGGTCATGCCACAGGTACACAGCAGCTACGCAGCAAGAGATTCAAGGTCAAACTTAATGGCTTTAAAAAAGCACTACATGTCCACAACTTGTTCATCTTTTCACTTTAGAAGACTACCACGTGCCCGATTTCGTACATTTTGTTAATCTTGTTTAACAGAAAAACTGATTTGGAGTAAGAGAATAAATACTTGAGATTTTTTAATTTTGCAGCTTCTCGAGGGCTTAGGAGAGCTAATAGCTAATAACACAAATATTCAATTTGACAAATAAACTTTACTGTCATTTCATTTCAAATTCTGAATTGTGTCTCAACAACTGTTCAATTTTACAAACAGTAGCAAATATTTAGCTAAAACTATGACCTAAAAGTCATGCTAGCAGCTCTGTGAGGCTGTATTGACGCACAGCAGTGCTTTAGGCTAAATGGTAACATGTTCACAACAGGCTAATGTTTACCATATTTACCACGGCAGTTGCTAACATGCTAACATTTGCTAGTGAGTGCTAAACACAAACTACAGCCTTTTGTACATGGGGAGCCCACTTTACCAGTTGAGTCACAAGGGTGGCCAGGCTCTCTTATCCTATGTGTATGGTATGTATTCATAAAATTCAAACAATATTTGTTTTTGAGAGTTTTCTGTCTAGACCAGATGGAATGACCAACTGACCAACCACCCAACATTACTATCCTTAAGGACTGTGCCTCTGTCCTGGTCTGAAATATATAGTGCTTCTGGGGTGGTGTTTAGCTCAGTTGGTAGAGCAGCCGCCCCATGTACAAGGCTCAGTCCTTTCCGTGGCAGCCCATGGTTTGAATCCGACCTGTGGCTCTTTCCTGCATGTCATTCCCCATCTCTCTCTCCCCACATTCCTGTGGGGCTGTTTCTATCAAAAATAAAGCTTGAAAAGGCCAAAAAATATCTTTAAAATATATAGTGCTTCTAAATGTGCTATGAGCATGAAGCTGGGAGACTGGTACTAACCTCGTCTCTGAGTTTCCTCTCCTTGCGTTCTTGTAAAGTGGACAGGTAGTTGACTGCAGCGTACTCTATCACCGACAGGAAGACAAAGACGAAACTGACCCACAGGTAAATGTCCACAGCTTTGATGTATGACACCCGGGGCATGGAGGCGTTGACTCCGGTGATGATGGTAGACATAGTGAGCACTGTGGTTATACCTAAAGCAGGACAACAAGTTCAGAGCACATGTGAACCAGTCTCATGTCTCATGTTCAAGTTGTAGTGATAAACAAGGGCCGTCCCTGTACTGTGAACTACAATATTACATCACAATGAAGCAGTACCTCAGAATAAATCTTTTACCTCAGTAATGTAACACATGAATACACCTAACCTCACCTGCCAAGTGTATAGGTGAACCTATGTTGGACCCTAAACACGATGGGCACTCTCTAGAGGCAATAATGAGTATTTCCATTCTGGGCTACTGTAGAAACATGGTGATGCAACATACAGGACTGTATGGAAGAGGACCCGCTCATTCTAAGGTAGCATTTTGATTCCATATTCTGCCAATAGACCCCCATAAATCTGACACACTGGACCTTTAATTGAATTTTTGTGTATGCCTGATGATGATATGATTCAAAAGCGGTATGCCATACAACACCCTCTGCTGTCCGTATACTCTTGAATTGGATGAGGAAAAACTTCACAAATAAAGAAGTCATCGATTATCTAACTAACCATTGCATTAATTAGATAACCATGACCAGGCACTCTCACCTAATGGTACTCTGGCAGGGACGGCCCTGCGGTCGATCCAGAAGGACACCCAGGACAACATGACCATCAGAGTGGCAGGGAAGTAGGTCTGCAGCAGGAAGAAGAAGATGTGACGCCGCAGAGTGAAGTTGATGTACAGACGGTTGTACCAGCCTGCAGAGGAGATGAAGTCAGATGTTGTATAGTTAGTGTAGGCCTGAATCATGAGACAGCTCTGTGCTTTCTGCCAGTACCTGTGCTGCTGTAGAAGGCCAGCCTTGTGGTGGTGTGGAACTCCTGTATGAGAAACTGGGAGAGAGAAATTCTCTCGTCTGTGTTTAATGACCTGTTCCCTTCCTTCCAGTACAGCATCAGGTCATCATCTGTATACGCATCTAAAGAGACAATAGCATAAACTAAGTCATTTGTGGCACTCCTTCTATTATAATTAATATGATAATCACCAGTGAAAACTCTAACATCCTCCACAACTAGCAAATGAATGGCACTGCGTCTGCAGCTACAACAGTACTACTCTACAGAAGTCAGAGGAATTATCAGAATGCAGTTAGTTGAAAGAGAAACTCACAGCTCTCTATCTCCAACGAGCACGTCTGAGTGTCAAGAGGAAAGCGGCTCAGGTCCATGCTACACATGGCTGTGACTGTCACCCTGCAATAAAACAATGCAACAGGAAAAAATTATTTTGATTATACTCTTGGAATGTGCACAGTTGAGTCTTATTTATTTAATTTTTGTCTCAGTCAGGTCAGTCAGGTGTGTGTGTGTGTGTGTGTGTGTGTGTGTGTGTGTGTGTGTGTGTGTGTGTGTGTGTGTGTGTGTGTGTGTGTGTGTGTGTGCGTGCGTGTGTGTGTGTGTGCCTGTGTGTCCACAGCTAATCTTGCACACTACTGGACCAGTCAGTCTAATATTTTCATGTTGAAGGAAGTGTTCACTGAATTCATGGTTACATGCTTTGTGGACCCCAACAAGCTTTTTCTTCGGCTACCTAAAGGACCCAGTGCAGCTTACAGCTCTGAGTTTACACTTGTATAACCTGGAGTTACAGTACTAAAGTAACATACTTTGTATAGGCTTGGCCCTGTAAGGCTTTTGCCAGTGGGATAACAGTGAAAACAGAAGGGTGGTTTCTGTAACAGGATGAAATAAATGGGAAATAGTGGCCGCCTGGAATGTGCAAAACAGTTTTAAAGGCTACAGTTTGATTTGTAAAATTAGGTGGCAGCAAGCTAGCTGTAAAATATGCGACTTAAACCTGCTGAGTTAACAGACCAAGCAATGAAAAGATCCTCAGATGGTTGACATTGTCAGCTATGGCGTTCTGGCACTGGATCCTGTGCAGTTTTCATGATGGATCACAGGAAGTTAAATGTTTTTTGTGGAAGGTTAAGCAGAGACAGTGGCTCACGGAGGATGTGACACTCATTCATAACACTAGCTAAGATGTTTGTAGTGTTGATCTGGTGATAAACAACTTTTCATATCAACCCATGATGCATATCTGACCTTAAGCAGAGAATGACCCCTCCATTCACTGCGAGATTTGTCTTCCAGCAGATGATAAATGAAAATACCTAATCCAGCTCAAGGATCAGAGGCCATACATGGTCTGCACACAAGGTCTACAAACTGCCATCCTCGCCTGCCAATCTGCCTTAGTCTGGAAAATCTCCAACCAGCAGCAAACCTCACACAGATTAACCCAGGTCATGTGATGTTCTATTTACCATCAAGTACTCTTCCCACATGCATACAGTATACATTCACCAGGCACCACAATCCACATCAAGATCAGGTTCATCTCTCATTGAGTTCCTAGCAGTTTGACTTTATTTTTCGATGTTGTATATCAGTAACACATCTATCAGTCGCACATTCAGACATTTCAGCATGTTGGCGAATGCACATTTGTAGATGCTTATGTCATCATTTGTCAGGAAGTCAGTACTATGCCCGAGTGGTCACAACATGAGGCAGATGGCCAGCTCTTAATCTCCACCAGGCTCTGTAATGTGGATTACAAAATCAACTATCTTGGCACGGAGCCTCCTATCACTTGCCAAAAATATGAGGTCTTGCCTGGCAGTATTAGCAGTCATAATTGGCAGAGCATTATCCCCTTAAATACACAACTTGTACTGTGCCAGCTGGTGCTACTTTGTCTGGCTGGGACAGCAAACAGTAATTACATCCCTGAACACCCACATCATAAGCTGCCCTAGTGATTAATAACATGTTCTGTTTATATGCAGTTCTAATGAAAACTGTGGAATATATTAAAATGCACATTTTGAAACCACAGTTTCGGTAAACTATGACAGGTGACAGTGCACACCAGGACCCTGAAACTGAACCAACTAAAGGAATTAAGACATGACTTGATTTATTACTTTTTTTTTCCTTCTGTCAAAATATCTTCTGTGAAAAAAGTCCTCTTAATGAAGACCAAATCAGACCTTGAAGCAATATTTGGACTGGAGGCCGACTGATTCTGCAGTGGTCAGTGATTTTAATCTCATGTGGAGCACAGACTGTGATTGTTCACACCATCAAGTCCAGTCCAGATAAACATTTTGCATTTTAAAGGTATAGCTGCACACTATGACATCTGAGGAAAGGATTTTAGTAACCAAATCACTGATCAGGCAACAAAAGTCAGCTTTACCATACTGAGCCCATGAATGTCCACATGTTCCACCCAAGCAGCTGGGAAATTAAGCCAAGTGCCAAAAATGGCAGCTCCTCGAATGGCCACTTGAGGATGGCTACAAAACATTTCTGTCTCCATGTTCAAATGTCTGACTTCACAGCAGAAATAAACATGTTTACAGCCTGGTACAAAAAACAGTTTTGGTCTCTGTAGCTAATTCCCCTGTTCATAACAACTGTACTGAGGGTGAAGTTATATACCTGTTCACATTATATTAAGGTAAGTTATGCAGAATTAAGAGTGTGACCACTTTGATTGACAGGTAGGTGGCGTTACAGATGGCTTGTTTGAGTACTGAGCTGTGATTCAGCCTGATTCAGCTCTGCTGATGATCCATGTCTTTGCTATTTGTTAGATTGGTGATAGGACAACAATCAACTATCTTTCTCCATGATGACTGACCCCACTTATTTGTCTATTTGAGTGTATTCTTCTGTTCAGCAAGTTTGCCAGATACAGTGAACATAAGTTTTAGTATGGGTATGGGTATTTAGTATGGATTTGGTGGAAAACTTACTGTGATGACACAGACTAGGCTACTATTATGCACTGTTACGGCCGCCGGCCTGTGTTATTGTTTGTTTGCCTTCGGTTTCTTCTCTCCTCCTCCCCTCTAGGTTCTGCCCCTTTTTCCTCCCGGCACTGATTGCTGATCTGGGTTACCTGTGGCCACTTAAGCGGGCGGGGCATATATAGGCCGGAGGTGGAGCCGGCTCTCTCTCTCTCTCGCTCTCTCTCTCATCCTGCGGTCGGTCTGTGTGGCAGAGACCGGGTGATAGCTGTGTGTGTGTGTGTGTGTGTGTGTGTGTGTGTGTGTGTGTGGGTGAACGACCTAATCCAGGAGCCGCGTAGCTGTGTGTGGGTGCGCGTATCGGCTCTGGAGTGAGCCACGGCAAAAACTGGTGGTTCGGCTCCCTGTGTTTTGGAGGAGTCCGTTTTGTGTTCTCTCGTTCTCCTTATTTTCCAAAATAAACCTATTTTGCTGGTTATATTGTTTATCGTTTTCCGTCAGAACTCCCGGTTATTTCATTATATGTTACTCCCTCATCCCCTGGCCCAACTGGGGACGTAACATGCACATATTAGGAGTTGGAGGTATCAAGAACAGTGGGTGAAGATAATTCTCCAGTTGGGTACCATTAACACCACTGCAGAGGTAGAGGACGTTATGAGTAGATAGAATTAAAGGAACACCAGTCAAACCTGAAAAACATTTGAAAAAACATTATGATGGAAATATTATTAAGGAATTGAATTTAAAGTGAAAAATCATGTCATCATGTCATCATGGAGTAATTTGATTAATTTAAAGTTGATAAGATTAAAACAGGTTTTCACCAAGAAATAGTTCCAGTAGTAAGAGTTCCATGTCACTCTTTAAAAACAAATGATAAACTTTTCCTCTATACACTTCCTGACTGAACTTTCTCATGCTGGGCTCTGCTGACAGCAGGGATTACCTTAGGCTGTAGAGGACTTTACCATCCGGGTACACTCGCAGCATGACGTTGTCAGTGGTGGTGTCATGGGTAAAAGACTTCTTCGAGTGGACGAAAAACATGTCAGGTACCCAGATTTTCTTCACCAGGCGGCTATCGAAGGTCATGCTGTGGTTGTTGTTGCTTCTGAAGGACAGACGTTCATCTTTCCAGTAGTGCCTCAGGTACAGGGTCATAGTAAAGTCCTTAAACAAGGGAGTTAATGTTTGTTACAGTGCTATCTCAAATCACAATATACATGATTGATCTTATGTATAGTTGGGTCAACACATACCATATCCACCTCTGAAATAGCATCCAAACTTTCAACCTGAACGTCCACTCCAACTGGGACTGCAGGCCCTAGAGAAGAATATACAGTAGCACAACAACATATGAATCTGCAGTTTAGTTTTGCACTCAGTGGCCACTGTAACATGTAGCTACATTTTACTAGTTCTATGTATGACCCAACATGCAACTGTTCTCGCTGGGAAGTGAACCCAAAGCAAAAGTGCCAAAAACTGCAGTTCACCAAACGTCCACTTGAGGCTGGCTCCAGAAGTGAGTCAGTCTCCATAAGTCCCCATGTTCAAATGTCCAACTTCACAGCAGAAATAAACATGTTTACAGCCTGGTACAAAAAACTGTTTTGGTCTCTATAGCTAATTTCCCCGTTCATGACAACTGTACTGAGGGTGAGTTTATATACAACTCACCTGTTCACATGATATTATGCAGAATTAAGAGCATGGCAGCTTTGGGAACTGAGCTGAAAATGTTCGTCTAGCTTGTTTATGCAGCAGTCTTGATTACAATTATTACAATCTTCTGCTGTCCAGTTTTGGTGAGTTCACTCAGTTTTGTGTTAGAATGACTGGAGATACTTACTTTTCCCAAATGTGTGTCAGAATTACATTTCAGATTTAAGCTTTTGTGCTTTGAATAACTTCCACATTCATGCAGATTACCTTCATGTGTCGAAGGTAACTTCCAGTGTGTCAAATATGTTTGTTTCAGTGTCAGTGTACAGTAAATGTGTTCAGGTGACTGAGAGTGTACGTGTCCTAGTGGTAAGGTTTTGTCCATTGTCACGTGTCATTGTATTGAGGTTGAAATAGCATCCAAATTTTCAACATGAACGTCTGCTCCAACTGGCCATAGAGAAGAATACAGTATCACAACAACGTATGAACCTGTACTTTACAGTCAT
Organism: Collichthys lucidus; assembly: GCA_004119915.2. Taxonomy (NCBI): domain Eukaryota; kingdom Metazoa; phylum Chordata; class Actinopteri; family Sciaenidae; genus Collichthys; species Collichthys lucidus. The sequence continues at coordinate 15,286,681 of CM014086.1, forward strand.
GTTGACATGATTGTTATCTTCAAATACAGCGATGTACAGATGTAGACCAGGTGTTTTATCTGGAACATTATGTGTATTTTTTTTTTTTTTTTTTGGAGGTTGTGACTCCTCTTTATGCCGATCCATTGGCTTCAAACAATGACTTCTGCTCTCTTTTATCCAAATCCCCATAAATGCAGTTTGGTGCAGATTTCCAAAAAAATGCCACAGAACCAGCTGAGTGACTGCTGTAATCCTGACTGACTTTATAGTGCAGGCTGTTGTCTTGTGTTGTTGTTTTCTTACAAGGCTCTCTTGACATTTTCAAAATGGAAAAAAACAAAAGTAGTCCGAAATTTCTGATGTTTTCCCTGTTTAAAGTATAATCCTGCTTGTGCTGCCCCCTAGTGGTTGCAGCAAGATCCCTCAGTGCAGCACCACAGAGATACATGCAGTAATTGCACAAAACTACTTGAGCAGACTATCAAAGTGTTTCTGGCCACCTCATGACTACACACAGTCCAACATTCACATACATTTTAGCATGGTTTCAGTCTATAAACTCCTAAATATTTGGGTTTATCTGCTGTTTTGATGTTCGGTTTTCTTTGTGGGGGATTGGTGAGCGCAGCATTACTCAATGATTTTACACTTCTATGAAGACGCAAACATAAGACATGTAAATGTCTCTGCAGAGGTGGTGTTATGAGTTATTGCGGCTCCAAATTGCCAAATCTCAACAGCACGCTGTGTCAACGTGCATGATGAACAAGATCGAACAAGCCAACCGAGTTTAAAAAAGAACAGCCATGCAAATGCCTCAGAACTCTCTCTCTCTCTTTACTTAGATGCAAAAAGAAGCATGTATGGATATCATTTTATTTTTGAGGGCTGTTTGAAGTACTTTGTGCACATTAAATCAGCTCAAGTTTTCTAATGTAAATAAAAGAAACAAAGACAATAAAGACTAACTGAAGTCTGCCATTGAAGGAGAAAGGGTTTTCCAAGAGCCCTCACACAGATTCAAGCTTATTGTGGCAGATTAGGAAAGTTATGATAAACTAAAGCCACAGACCGTGGCTGCCTGGTAATTATTCATCAGCATAGTTCAGACATAATCTACCCTGTTATGTTATCTTTTCAATCCAGAGCTGGGCACTCCACCTCTCACACTGAGATGCCGTATAGACTGGATGATGTTTAGTGTAAACTCTGAAAGAACACTTGATGTGGCTAATGACTTGTCTGGACACTGAATTAAAACACCAGTCTTCTGGCTGCCTGCATGACGACTGACTGACACAGTTTAATTCAGATAGATTAACTTTCTTACCGCCAAATCCTGGCCTCATTGTGAAGTCATGCTCGTCTATCCTCAGCAGATGCTCTGTCTTTGTACCCCAGGCTTTAGTTATGTCTGGACTCCTCTTGAGTATGGGACTGAGTTTTGGGAAACAACAATTGAATTATTTTTTCAGAACCAATACATGTGAAGTTTATGGTCTCTAAAAAGCATGAAAATTATTATCCTGACATTATCCACTTAGATGAGGTTACAGTCCTGAGAAGCTAGTGTGTTCTATCTATATTTACTGAATGAAACCTTTTATGCCATTTCTCTCAATCGATCCAATATTTGCCACATTTTTTACTTTATTCCCAGGACAGACCAACTGAATACAAGGACCCATGAAAACTTCATGTTTCTGAGGTGCTATGTTATGAGAATGCTCCTTAAACTTTCATTATGGTGTAGTGCCAGCCAAATTTTGTAAATGTAAGTGTGCCAACCTGTCTCCAACCGCTCTGCATTATTACGATTTCTTATGTACAGATACATGTGCTGGATTAATTATTGTGGCATTGACCAATCCTGGTCCAAGCTTTTCATTCAGACTGTGAAACCACTGGAGCTCAAGTCTGTATGTAGATACACTCAGTTGATTTCTGTCTTTCAGTCTTTTCAGATGCATATGTGTTGCTATGTATTTACTGTTTTTTGTATATATTATGTTCCTTTTTATCTACTGTGCTATGGTCCTTTTACCGTATCTTTGAATGTGTGAAATAAAGTTATGGTTTGTTGTGATGCACAAAATAAATCAATAGAAACAATATGCCTATAATAAGGGGACCTCCGGAATCTAACAGGGTGTCAGGTGCATAGGACATCATTTTCTGGAACCAGAATCATATTTCCACTTGAAAAAGGTTTGAACTAAAGGTCATAACATGACATGAAGACATAACTAAGTCAAGTACTGAATTAAAAGTTTACATTGATAAAAGCACTCAGTGGCCACTGTAACATGTAGCTACATTTTTCTAGTTCTATGTATGACCCAACCTGCAAATTCTCTTGCTGGGAAGTGAACCCAATGCAAAAGTGCCAAAAACTGCAGTTCCTCAAACGTCCACTTGAGGCTGGCTCCAGAAGTGAGTCAGTCTCCATAAGTCCCTATGTTCAAATGTCCAACTTCACAGCAGAAATAAACATGTTTACAGCCTGGTACAAAAAAACAGTTTTGGTCTCTATAGCTAATTTATATACAAGTCACCTGTTTAAATGATATTATGCAGAATTAAGAGCATGGCAGCTTTGGGAACTGAGCTGAAAATGTTCGTTTAGCTTGTTTAGGCAGCAGTCTTGATTACAATTATTACAATCTTCTGCTGTCCAGTTTTGGTGAGTCCACTCAGTTTTGTGTTAGAATGACTGGAGATACTTACTTTTCCCAAATATGTGTCAGAATTACATTTCAGATTTAAGCTTTTGTGCTTTGAATAACTTCCACATTCACGCAGATTACCTTCATGTGTCAGAGGTGACTTCCAGTGTGTCAAATATGTTTGTTTCAGTGTCAGTGTACAGTAGATGTGTTCCGGTGAGAGTGTACGTGTCCTAGTGGTAAGGTTTTGTCCATTGTCACGTGTCATTGTATTGAGGTTATGTAGAATAAGTGAATAATCTTTTCCTCATTCTTAAGGATGAGAATGGATTATAGTATGAGCTTAGTAAGATACACAGAAGCAGCCCATCCTCCTCACTACATACCGCTAACAATGGTATGATTAAAATGTTGACCATGGACCTCTAAGTCCAGCGAGGCTCCTTTAATCTCCACTATAGGATTCTCCTGCTTCAGTTATCATTCTAATTGAACAAAAAAACATTTTACACACACATACCTGCCAATCTTGCGACTGGATCCTTTTGTCGGAGGCATCTCTCTTTTCGACCTGAAAGGGGAAAAACGTGATGATGAAAAAAAAGTGATGTTACACAAACATTATAACAACATTAAACAACACTGAAGATAAGTTGGACATGTTAGAAAATAGAAAAAAATGCAAACAAACATATTCTAATGAATAAAGATTGAAACTTTGGAGTCCGATGTGATGACTTCCTGTGCACAACAGTATGCTGTGCACAGGAAGTTATCAGCAACTGAAATCACCCTCTGACTTCCACTGACCATTGTAAATCACCCAATGGTCACTGTCACTGTTGTGACTGTCTCTTATCATTGCAGTGAGTCTAACTGACAGATGTTGGAGATTTCTGGAGCCATATTACTGGGAAAGGTTAACTCGTTTGAACTAAAAGGTTAGTCCTCTATCTTCTATCTTCTTCTATCTAGCCAGTGCTTTTACCTTAACTCATCAGCCAGTATGTTAGTAGCTCTATTTTTTCTCAGCAGGAACACCCGTGATTTTCTGTTTTTCCCTCAGTTTTGGTGACATATTAGAACTGTTTATTGCAGTTTTGTTTCAGCACTGCATTTCTTGGAAACCATTTTGCAATACTGTCCTGTTCAGAAGAGCAGCATCAGTCATTTACTCAAACAATCCAAGTTTTTCTGCAATGGACCTCATGTGACTGTACAAATAAACACAGTTGTCCCTCTGAAGCAAATTAGTCATTTTTATAAATTATGATATAATGCACATTATGGAATTTCCTATCCTTAGGTTACACATGGTCATGCATGGGCTTGATGTCATAGACAGTTACAGCACTAAATCATATCAAAGAAGACTCTCTCTCTTTAGAATGTGAGGCCGCTGTTTGGATTGCTGAAGGAGTGCAGGTGCCAGCCTCTCTTAGAGTTGCCTGGTGACCAGGGACGAAGAAACTGAATGTTGCCCTCCTAGACATTATAAATATATAGACTGTTGACGTTCCATTAACATGAACAGACAAGAGTGTCTCCAGACGAGAATGTGCTGAAGGTGAACACTAACATGGGTAAAAACATTCTCTTTGACTAATTCTGGGCGTATAGTATTTGTGGCAACATCTGTATGGGCTTAAAGTCTGACCACAAGGATGAGTTGGGCAGAATAAAGACCAACTTATATGCATACCTGATTATATGTGTGAATGTCTCTTTCTCCTTGATTGAGTGTTAATAAATATCACAGCTTAAGACATCAGAGACTTAAGACATCAGAGACTCCTGAACACTTTCTCAACTCAAACTCAACTCAAACTCAGTATTTCATTTGAAGAGGAATTATCTGTTTAAGAGGTTCTGTAAGAGGTTCAGTTTTATTAGATAAGCTCATAACACAAATTTAAATCATGTACTGATGCCAATGACAACATGGAATTTATGATGAATCTGGTGCAAATCGTCATCATACTCTGTGTAGACCAGAGGAGCTTTCCTGTGGCAGAACATAGCTCACTGTATACGGAATAAGTGTAAAGGCTTTAGGTTGAGTCACTGTTGTCATTATTCAGTGACAGGAGACAGTGACACAATTCATTATATCCTGGATCCTTTAGTCATTTTCTCACAGCAGAACTTGCATTGGCACACACTTTCCATGAAGTAAGATGTGGCTTTAGTTTCTGGAGGCAAGTGAAGTATGTGTCTAGTTATAAGCTAAACTTCTCAAGTTCAAAACTGTAGCTTTGAACAGATGCAGCGCAGACAGACAGTATAACACGTTCTACATCTGTGCTTTACTAAAAATGATATTTAATTGCTGGCCTTCATTCTGCCCGGCTGACCTTTCCCAAAGCCACAATAGCAATAATTCAGAAAGCACATTAACACGCTTAGATTACAGGTTACATAATCAGAGTAAGTGATTTTCTAAACATGCACATGTCACATTTTGCTGCTGTCAGCTAAAACATTAAGCATTAATTATCAGGCATGCAGGACAGCTCTGTCCTGAATCCACATCAGCCCGGCTAAGAAAAGACACCCCCCCCCCCACTGGTGCCCGACCTCCCTCTCCATCTCTATACATATGTACCATATCTGACAACATTATGTCTTATGTAAATATGACATATGAAATTATTCAGCTAACTTGTAGCTTAACCAAACTAAGCTGGGTGATACGCAGACTGGATAATTTTTGCACTTTCAAATTCTTTTGGGGAAAACGTTTGATATATTTTGGCTTTATTTGCAGATATATGACCAGACATGACTTGCAGAAAGAAGCTTTAGGACCAGTTGGCTGTGACTCAGGTTGTCTAATAAGGATCGCTAGTTTGATTACTTACTTCCCCGGTTGACGCTCCAGTTAAAGTGCTCTGGACAAGATACCGAACCCCAAATAGCACACTCACACACCGTGACGTCGTTGTGTAAGTGAGTGTATGGGTGAGTTCATCGTGAGCACTTTTGACAGGAAGTGCTGTATTACTCCTATGAGCTGTTGGCACCTTACAAAGCTTTGAGTTGTTGAACATTTCATAAATAGTCAATTTTACTATAAATTATTTGCTTTCTTACACTTATTATATCACTGAGCTCCATGCTGAGATAAAAAGCAAATCTGAGATCTGAAACAAACATAGATCATTTCAGAAAAACTGAATTTGTCTTAACTCAATGTTCACTCTAGCTTTCAACCATATGTCACCATCTTCATCATCACATAGATTGAATAGATTTACAGAAAACAAATAGCAATTTGCATTGTGTATTTGATTAACAGTGATAATAGCATATAAGTCAACCAAGTATGAGTTGAAGAAGTAAAATGTTAATGTTATGACAAAGTGAGAAAACACAATCAGTTGAGGAAGACCATGATCGAAAGTTCCTGAACAAGTCTGTAAGTGGATTACAGCTGACATTGTTTAGCCAACTGCTGTTTATCTGTCAGCTAATTGAAGAACCTTCTCGAATGAAGATGTATTTTCTTGGTTCCAAAGCACTGCGTTTTTATCAAATTCTTTTAAAGTGTTTAACGGATACAACCGTAATGGAGGAAATGTTGCTTGTTTAAATAAAAGTATGACATTTAAGATCTCACAGTTTAAATGGCTGCTTTCAGCTTTACGCGTGTTTACGCACGGCGCATTACGCCATGTGAGCCTAGCGTCTCCTACATTTCCATCATAATGAACTGACCTGACGTGTCTGTATGACTGTAGTATTTGACCATTCGGACGCGGCTGCCCGGACACAACGACCATCCAAAGCAGAAAGCTGAGCAGCACCAAATCCGGATGCATGGTGTCCGGCGTCCCAGCTCCTCTCCAAAAGTCTCAAAACTTCAGCCTGCTGCCACAACTTTCCCCGTAGAGGACGCGCATTCCATTCCGCACATAATTTCCGCTCAAACATAGTGAGAATCTATACATGGATGTCACGGTATTTAATCTCAGAGGAGTGGGGGAAGCAATTTTGCATAAACCTACAAATCCTCCACGTCAGATGGCACGGATTTGCTTTCTGTGCGCTTTGGTGGAACGCTGAGCGACTTTTATTCCCGCGTCTTTCACCTCCACATGCACAGGTAGAAGCTGACAGCTGTGCAGGTCATCACAATGAAGCATCTGATGTGCAGACTCTCTTATATCACGCGATAAATGATGAATTATTAGAATTAGATGAAGTGAACAAAGGAAAACATTTGGCATTATTTGATCCGTTTATATTCACAGGTGTATCAGGATGATGGATCATCAGAGCTGGTTAATCAGCTGGATGCTGTGTGAGACAAACATGTGATGTCCTGTTTAATCTGTATCCTGAGTACATTATGTCTTCACGCTGAAGGTAAAAGAAGGATATTCAGACCACAGAGGGTTCAGTGGGTCTGCTATGATCTTCTGAGTTAGATTTGCAGTGTACTGGTTTGGCATGTAAGTTATAATGCACATTCTCACACAGTTTAACTACCAAACAAACAAACTCTGTTTTCATTAGTGTAAAATCACCTGCAAATAAGAATCTTTATCTTTTTGTTTTTTTCCACAGAGTCCGTCATATTGAAACATTTCTACAGTAACCCAGAACGGACAAATATAACAGCTTGAAAAAGTTTGCAGCCACAGTAGTCTGATGAGGAGATGACGAGATAAGGGGGTTGTAATCATCAACTTTACCACGAGATGCTCACCACTAAATCACTGGACCTTTAAAATTTGTCACAGCGACCTGCTGATAGTGTCAATATTACGTGTTCCTGTGGAATTACCAGGCCAGGAAAAGTGTCAAAAACATCAAATCAAATAAATAAATTAGACAGAAATTATTTATATGAAAAGTTTATATGAAAGTTTCAAAGTCAAAGAGATATTACATGGAGATTATGTCCGGATTATGACTAAGTCGTATTAGTTAATATGAAATGTAATAATAAATAAAACATGTAAAACAGAACGTTCATTACATTATGGTCCACATCAGCTAAATAGAACTGCTGGCTTTTAAAGGTGCACTTCCACTTTCATTTAAAAGACAAACTTGGTGCAGCAGAGTTAGCTATCCTGTCCCTATGAGTCAAACTCTAAGACTGTGGAGCCTACATTTCCCACAATGCAATACTATAGCATCTCTCTCTATTAGAATACCTCTAAACACAGTCAACACATCCAGTTTGCAACAGACTTTCTATAAATGTGTAGTCTAAATCAGAGATGATGAGTTAGTTCTCAGGCTTCGAATAAAATGAGTGAAGTTCTCCTCTAACATAACAGCCAGTGTTTATTATCCGTGCTCTATATTCATTTTTTCAGTAAGTTGATATGTTGTCAGATATGCTGTTTATAGGATTAACCAAAGAGAACCAAAGCTTTATTTAACTTTACTGCATGAGATTACGTTTGATCCTATGTGATTATGTTTGCTATTGTCATTAAATCACAACATGGTAACAGTAAGTGCAGACAGTCTGTCCAATGGGGGCTCAGAAGGGAGCTTCTGTCCGAGGTAACAGAGCGAGGCCTGGATCTGTTTCTAGGAGCTGTAAAGGTGGAAGACTACAGCTGTCGCTCCTCTAACACAATGGTTTAGGTAGTTTAGGACAGACTAACAACAACAGTGGGGTTAAAGATTCTGGATGCCCAGTACCGAGGCCAAATCTTCACCTCAACAGTCTGGGTTAGATGCCAATCTTTGCTGCATGTTGTACACTAAACAATATTATTGTATACAATATGTTGTAAAATGAAAAGCAGTGCAGGAATTGCACAACTGTCGGCCTTGTTGATAAGGCTAGTAGCAGATGGAAAGAAACTGTTTCTGTGCTGTGAGGTTTTGGTCCTGATGGACAGCAGCCTCCTACCAGAGGGGAGTGATTCAAAGAGTCTGTGTTAGCCACAATCTTTTCTGCACGCCCCAGAGTCCTGGAGAGATGGCAGATTGTGGTTAATCACCTTCTCTGCTGACTGAATGACACGCTGCAGTCTGCCCTTGATCTTGGCAGTGGCAGTAGCGTGCTAGGTAGTGAAGGAGGAGGTGAGCATGGACTCAATGATGGAGGTGTAGGAACTGCCCACTTCAGGTCCTGGGAGATGATGGTTCACTGTTTGTGCTAATTAAATGTTGTTCTGATGCTATGACGTGTTTAGAATGCCTGACAGCGTTAAGTAACTAAGTCCAAGGACCAGCTGACTGAGAGGACTCTCATCCTCTTGGGTGTTTGTGAAGTGAGTGGGGCTCAATTGTTTTTAGTTTTTCTAAATGGTGATGTTTACAGGGAGGAGCTGAGTGTGTGGTGCATTGTGAAAAATGCTGGTTGAGTTTTAACTGATCCTCTCCCCAGTTCCAAAATCTACATTGTGTGAGACTGTACTCTACTCACTGCCATGAAAATACCAAAACATTTTTAGATATTCAGCCACATTTGAATAATAATAATCTTAAATAATAAAAGGTGTTTCACTTTTATTACTGACATTTATTTTCAATGCAGTAAAACCTTCTGACTGGCTCTGTTGTATCAACCTGCTCCAAATCTACAAGTACCACTAAACTGATTTATATAGTTTGTTATCTACAGTATAATTTATATGTATAACTATATACTGGATATTGTATTAATTATTATTGAGTGTGGGTGTAAGGTGCACACTATATGTTATCTACCATACTTATTGAGTGTGCCTGAAAGAGCACACTCTTTAAAACCTCTCGGGCTTATTCTCATCTTTATTGAGTGTGCGTGCGTGAGCTAGCTGCTCCTGTGTCTAAATCAGTGTTACTCAAAGTGTGGTCCGCGGACCACTAGTGGTCCGCGAGCGACCTCAAGTGGTCCGTGAGAGGATCTCTTAAAATATTCGAATTTCCCACACAAGTTTGTGGAGTCCTACCTAGGGATACTCGATATATCGCGGCTTGTTCTACGTGAGATGTATGAAATGACTATATCGCGACCATCGAGTACTTGTCACGTAAATGTTTTAAGCCGTCTGCATTTAATTCTCCGGGGATTCGCCTGTCACTCGCTCCTGCTGCTCACAGCACGCAGCACACTGCCCCGCCCACCCAGAAACATCCCCTGCGCGCATGCGTACTTTCTGTATCAAGTGAGGAGAGGTGAAGCCAAGAGGTGAGGTAATTGAAGATGGAGACGGACGACTTGTTTCTGAAGAAAAACAGCTGCGGTCACGCCGTCTCTCGTTTTCGCGTGGTCACGTCAGCTGCTCCAATATTTTCAAGTGCGCCCGTATTGCCGACTTTATTGAAAACACTTTTAAAAAACTGGAAAGTCAGCACTAGCTTACGGCAGCGTGTGGACACTTTCGGTTTTTTAAAATAAAACGTGGGTGTTAAATGTATTAAACGTTTATTTATAAAATATGAAGAATGGTTAAAATTTGATTTAAAAAAGTGTCTCATATGCCAAGTATGATTCTGCACTGCTTCAATGCTCATATGTACATTATGAAATATATTAAAAATTCATAAAAAATATGACAAGTGTTAAAATGCTATAAAAAAGAGTGTGTGTCGTATAGCAGGTGTAGCTCGACTGTTCTACACTGATTTTGAGCCAATAGGTCACAGGACATGGAAGCTGTTGAGCTTTAAAGCTCATATTTACATCATGAAATGTATTAAAAATTCATAAAAAATATGACAAGTGTTAAAATGCTATAAAAGAGGTGTGTCTCACAGCAAGTGTAAATCTACTGTTCTACGTTGATTCTGAGCAATTACAATGCTATCATGGAAATAATGACAATATTTATTAGAAATAAACAATACAAAACAACAACAACAAAAATATCGAAATATATATCGTGTATCGCGATATAGCTTAAAAATATCGAGATATTGGTTACAGGCCATATCAGCCCTAGTCCTACCTAACATTATTTGAAGTGTAAAGCGAATTTGTTCTCTGAACAAAAATGCAGACAAATATTTTTTTAAAATATGTATAATAGATATATGAAGATAAATCTGAATTAGCAGTGCCCAAATTGTTGCCTAAGCAACCACGGCGTCTCCTATAGACAAAATCATTCCGCTGTCACGTCAGGAAGTAAGGAAAAGAAAGCAAGGAAAAGAGCAGCAAAAGCTGTGAACTTTAACTAAAACAAGGCACGGAGAGGATGGGAAACAATGATGGATAGGTGGCTGAAGACGGGGTCAGGTGGTCCCTGAAATTTTTTTTTTTGACAAAGTGGTCCTTGGTCTGAAAAAGTTTGAGAAACACTGGTCTAAATAAACATGTTAGAAATGACTATTTGGGGTGTGCTGTGTGAATACAGACCCCCGACAACAGCCCACTCGTCAGTGAGTAGTGCCTACGACACTCGTCAACTATTGTTCTTCTGCGTGTTTCATGGAATTATTATTAGTGACGAGTGCTGCAAAAAATTTCCCATAGGGAATAAATGGGGAGAAATAAATTTCAACAGACATTTTCAACGAATGAACTGCTCTTGCATACTTTCACAGAGAGACTTCATTTAAACTTTAAAACATAGGTATGCTTGCCTTCTCTTGCGCCGATGAGTGTAGGATTCACTACACTCATCGGCAACTTTATCAAGGCTAAAAGTTCAGCAGGTTTTTAGTCAAATTTCTGGGTTTATAATGGGTGTGTATGTGGCGGAATGTTTGTGCTAGAGTGGATGACATCATCAGCAAGAGTGAGGAACAGGGAGAAAAATCAGTGAGAAAATAAGGGGGGGGGGGGGGGGGGGCAGCAGACAGAAGCCGAACGCAGCCATTTTTGTAGTTCTTGGCACTCAATTTAAACTTGTCTGTGTAAAATGGCAGACAGAGACAGCAGAGCGTTAGCGCGCGCACACACACACAGTAACACTGACACACACACAAACAGACACACACACACACACACACACACACACACACACACACACACACACACACACACACACACACACACACACATACAGTCAAAGAGGCACGGGACACAGACACAGATTGAAACACATAAGACAAAAGACTCCATTCAAAATAAGAGGCCCTTCAAAATAAAAGACTTAAAACTCTTCTTAACAGCTCTCACCTACTTCCACAAATTTTGTATTACAGAAATAAAAATTATATCACAACATTCAGCACATTCATGTCACTCCTGCTATTACTTTTCTACATTCTACTATTAATATTCTACAAATTATTTAACTTTTTCTGCAAATATTTTTCCTATTAAAATGCATTACACAAACTTCAAATCATTCTACAAACCTTCTACAACAAACATTCTACAATTTCAACAATTTCTACTACTACTACAGACTTCATTTATTTAAAATTGTACACAAACTCTTCAACTATTAAACCTGTATTTAACTTTTTTCAAAATCTTTTACCGTTTTTAAACTATCAAGGCTCAAATTTGAGCAGGTTTGTACTCAAATTCTGCGTTTATAATGAGTGTGTATGTGGTTTCCTAGAGTGATGACATCATCAGCTAGAGTGTGAAGATGACAAAACGATCAGTGAAAAAATAAAACGTTTTCGACTATGGTGGCCTCAAATGCACAGCTACAGACACGATTATACCATCAATTCGAGGCGGTCGCAGTGATAACGCTGTTAAAGCTGTCTCTGTTATAGTTCTGGCTCCCTACACGCTCATTGATCGACTACTCCCCCCCACAGCCTCATACACTCCTATGTTAAAAAAGCGGGAAATTTTCTGGAGAAAGGCAGAAGTAACGTTTCTCTCTATTGCTCCTACGGGCACATTTCTTTATTTATCGACACCAAACAAGTATCTAAAGTATCTAAAACAATCAGGAAGTTCTCATCTTGCTTGTGGTTAAGTCGGCTCAATGATTGGAAATACTGTTTGGCCAGAAGTCCTTCCTGTTCGAGAGGAGGTCAGGTGCAGTAACTGCTCTGCTGATTACAGTTGGTCCTGGTTGCTTGGCAACCTCAGCCTGCTTAAAGGAGAAGAGGGGGGAGGGGCCAGCAGCCATTTTAGTAGTTCTTGGTACTTAAGTTGAACCTGTCTGTGTAAAATGGCAGACAGAGACAGCAGAGCGTTAGCGCAAGCTTCACTCTTTGGATTGGTCGTTCACTTTATCAGTTGTTCTGTTCTGTTATTGTTCTACATTAAATATATAATTTAATATATCCATAAAATATGTCAGTCGGTTTTGGGAACCTCTGCCCAGTTCCACACTACACGGAAAAATCACAGTAAAGGAGACCCACTAAGAGCTGAGCCTCTTGGAAGCTGCTTGGGATACGATTTCTTTCTCAAGGACACTTCAGTAGACTCTTTGTGTGTGTGTGTGTGTGTGTGTGTGTGTGTGTGTGTGTGTGTGTGTGTGTGTGTGTGTGTGTGTGTGTGTGTGTGTGTGTGTGTGTGTGTGTTTGTGTGTGTGTGTGTTTGTGTGTGTCTTCCTGTGAAATACAAAAGCAGCCCAGATGGAAACAGACACTGTTGTTGGTTTAAATGGAACCCCAGTCATTCTTCATAACTTCAGATTGTCAACAAACAAAGCAGCAGACTGTTGAAAATCAAGATGTTTAAGAGGCTGTAAAGATGTAATGGTTATGTTTGTCACGCTCCTGTAGCTCTTTCAACAAAACCTAGTCTTTTTCAACTGTGAACAGCTCCTCCAATTCCTTTGTGCACTGCATTATGGGAGAATAGTGTGCACAAAGGTTTGTTTTGACTGCAGTATACTTTATTTGTATCTTTTACAGTATCACAGTAACAAACCACAGATACAAAACCGTCTTTAAAATACTGTGAATATGAGACACAGTGAGTGTTCAAACATCTTCAACCATCGGACCAGTGGAATTCTCTCAGTGTAGTGAGGAGAGATTACAAACTCAAGTCTAACATCTTGCTAAAATCATGGATCTCACCTGTGATGACATCACAGCAGGCATGCAAGGTTTTTGTACGTTTGATGTAATTGTGATAACTCCACAAACAGGGAAATTTTAGTGCACAATGATCTGCACGTTGTTCTAACACGTTCTATAATCATATTTAGAAAGCATATGAAATTATGCCTGAGGTCATTTGAGGTATTGTTGATGTAGGATTGGTCAGGGGCGTTTTTTTTTGTACTGTCACATTAATACTTTCTTTTTATTGCTTCACAGCAACCGCAAAATAAATAAAACTCATCTTAAACAGAAAAAAACTCAGTGTCTCTCAAAATGAAAATAGTTTGCCCTTCCGCTCTGAAGCCGAACACACCTGTTCACCTGCGCTCAGGTGATGTCTACATCTAGAGCCAACACCACCTGACATCATCATTGCATCATCATAATCATATTAGCAATATCACGTCAACATGATCAACAATATTTAATTATGATCAGCATAATTTGATATGTAGATGGCAGCATGATTATAAGTTACTCACATGAATATGGTATAGTATAGGTGAAGCACAAACTAGTGTGATGGCTTCAACAGTTGATCATGATCCAGCTAACTGTCAATAATGGAACTTTTGTCGCTCACAACAGTTTCAGATGAATTTTGAACTAGCTTTGCATGGAGACAACAAAAAGTCGATTCTCAAAATTGGATTTTTAATTCTAAGCAAAAAAGAAAACACTGTAACATATCATCAGAATAAATGTTTGCTTTTGATGCATCAGAAACTAATCCGTCACCCTAGGACTTGATTCTGTACTGGTGGTACAGCTCCACCTGCTGATTACTGAGAACACTGACAGTCAGCGCTGACGTTCATGTGAAGGCTTGTCACAGAAGTGTAGAAAACAGATACAGGGAAGTGAAAGTGGATACATTTTTCAAAGCAAAATAGCACTTCATCTACTGGTTCAATCTTAATCTCCAGATGCATTGTGTGCAGAAAAGTGCACTTAAAAGACATATTTTATAGACTGTGAAGCGCAAATGCTGTTCCATCAGATGTTAACGTACTGCTGTCATCTGCACCTAAAGATTTAATTCTACCCACAGCAGATTCATACTTACTGCTAGTGAACTGTGAATTCACATCCAGTTTCAAGTACAAACAAATGTATAAGGAACAATCAGTGCGCCCACCTCAAACATTAACAGTAGACTGTGGGAGAACATGGTTTTCACCCAGGAAACATGAATTTTAGATAAAATATGAGCAGCCTCTGACAATATTGCACATTTTTTATTTATTACTTAGAACTCGAACTTGACATGATTTGTTTTTTATTATTTACTGTATGTACTAACTTGATAGAGTAGTAGTAGTGATACTAGGAGCTTTGCTTTTCTAAATGAAGTGGTTAAAACATTAAATCTGACTCTGCTGGATTAAAAAAAGCCTGTCCCTTTTTCATGTCGTCTGATTTTTAAAGATCTCAGTGGATTGTTTTGCCTATTTGCACCTCGCTCCTTGTTTCCTCTCCGAATTTGGAATTTAATCAGACTGCTACCAACTGTTGAATAATCCGTGCCAAATCATCCCACATCAATCTCCCTTCTCTGCTTCGCTCCAGCGTCTAATTAGTTTGTTCACAGCATTGATGAGATGTGTTATGTCCTTTGGGTAATGTGCATGTGCAGGGCTATGTGTGCATGCGCATGCATGAGCAAATAAATAAATAAAACCTGACATTGCTGGGTTTATGACGTCTTTGTGCATTTCATCTATTGAGTCAGTAGAGGGCAGAATAGACTAAACCTTGATGAGACATGGAGCGTGTGATTTCTAATCAAATCAATAAATACTCAATATCTAATACCTGTCTGCCAGAAATGTACTGAGTGTGTGTTAACTTCAAGTCCACACCACCAGCACACACTCATAATAATCATGTGTGGCGGTTTCTTTCAGCAACTGAGAGATTTTCCCTGTCTCTCTCACACACATGCTCATGCTAACACACACACACCTACACACACATTTGCACACACACACACACACACACACACACACACACACACACACACACACACACACACACACACACACACACACACACACACACACACACACACACACACACACACACAGGCAGAATTAATCTGGATTTGGTGAGTGGAAGATTGCTGCACTTGATGGAGAGCCAAGCTCATGGCGTTACATAAAGCTTTTTTCTGTCTCCCTTCATTAGAGGTTAATCTACACACACACACACAAACAAACACAAACACACACACACGCACACACACACACACACACACACACACACACACACACACACACACACACACACACACACACACACACACACACACACACACACACACACTGTTCAGCTGATCATATGGCCCAGGCGTGTCAAAATCACACACCATCATTTTTACAGCAGTGAAGCAATGTGATAAGTCTTTATTTATTTATTTATTTATTTATTTATTTATTTATTTATTTATTTATTTATTTATTTATTTATTTATTATCACAGACGATGAGACGCAGTTAAAGTTGATGTTCAGAATTTGAATAGTCAAAGTTAGCACAGAAGGCTTCACTGTGAGACCGAGGGATGCCAAATAAAAACAAGCCACATTAACTGCAACATTTCAAGTTTCACAGTAAAAAATGATGATGATGCTTTATATGATTTTAAATATCACTTTATCAAACGACTGTCATGTCAAAAACATCATCATTTTCTTTGCAGTATAGAAGAGCCTGTGGCTCATCGTGAGACACCACCATTCTGCATTTATCGATGATTAAAACCCAAACCACAAACACGACTAAAGAAATAATAGTTCAGCATTTTGGGAAATATGTACATTTACTTTCATAAATTCACTGTCTGAATTACAAGCAGTCCTTTATCTTGTTGTGTCTTCCATATTCACACAGAAATTGAACTGAGTGAATGTAGGGGCATTACATGTCTGTTGATGCTGTTAATCTGGCTGCAGTTTGTCAAGAAATAGTTCCAGCACGTAACTCCATCTGAAACCAGAAATTGTTGATTAATTAGAGAACTTTTAAGGTGTTGTAAGTGCTTTTTTTTTTAAACTTTGGCGTGAGCCAGATTATCTCCCATTGGTCCCATCCTGTGACTGGGAGTTGGTGGTTCACAGGGTGGGTGGTGGCTTGACCTTTGATTGGGCATGGCACGGTGTCTGAGCCGCAAGGTAGAGGCAGACCATGTTGTCCCCATTTGCGTCCTGCCGGGTTTGGGTTACCCAAATCTTCCCTGGGATACAGGTAGGGACAGTCAGGTGCCCAATGTCCTTGCTCCTGACAGTAGTAAAAGCGGCCTCCTCCTGGCACTCCTCTTGGTGGTCCGCCCCTTCCTCGACCCCCTCTCCACATGCCTCTGCCTCTCACTGCTCCAACCCCACCTCCCCGTGCAAACTGCTGAGATGGTTGTGGCACCCAAGGGGGAACAGGATAAAGATCAGGAGTCCCTGGCGGCTCAGCGGCTACCATCACCTTAGCCTGTGATTTATCTTGTTTTTTCTTATCATTCACTTTTTGTTTCGCCTCTAGTATCTGCATCCTCAACAGCTGTGCCTGTAGATCTTTAATTGTGTCTTGTGGTCTAGATAAATGATGTATAAGATGTTTTTCCCACACATGTGACTCACACCCTAGCATGTCCGCATTATTCTTCATAGCATTTCTCACTTCCTCTGGAACACCCTCTAAAATGGCCTGTCTATACCACTCTCTCTGTACCCCTGTCTTTCCTGGATGACAGCCTGTATGTTTTACCCACGTGTCTTTACCTTTATCTAAGAACTCACGTGGGTTCTGTTTTGGATCCCATTTTAACTTAGGCATAACTGCTGCATTAGGGAGGGGGTACTTCTCTCTCATCACTCTCCCTACTCGTGTACTAACCTGTGTGAACGGCATGCTATCATCTGTAAGTTGGGTTTGGGCCTGTTGTTCAATCTCGTATACGTCTGCCCCTGTCAAGCATCTAGCTATCACTGCTCTGAAATCTCCCAGAGCTAACCTGTGTCCTGCTGTGAGACTGTCCAACTGGCTTAGCCATAAACCCCCCCCTTCTGCTACTGGGGGTAATTTATCCACTAGGGCCTGTACGTCACCTATTCCAAAGGGGCGATATTTATGATGGTTTCCTGTGCCAATTAAGGGGTAGGGCTAGGGGCTGTGTAGGGTTTCTGTGGGATCGGGTCATCATGTGGTGGGTTCTACCTGTGGCTTGATCAAGCCCATAACAGTCAGTTATGTCAGTTAATAAATCCTGTTCCTCTTCTTCCCCTGGCTGTTCTGATCCTTCTGCCTCCCACATCCCTTTCATGAACCCTGTGACGTCTGCCTTTTTCCCTATTTTCGGCCCATCCTCCCACTTCCGAGCTGCCCTAGGATACACCTTCACCTGTTATGTTCTTCTTCTCGTGTTCTGCGTTGTGCAAAGGGATCGTCTTTCTCAGTCTCAGGCACTTCTGGCTTCCGAGGTGTACATTCTATAGGTCTATATTTAGTTGATGTGGTGTCAGCGTCACTTCCTTGTCCAGTCCAGTCTGAGTCTGGGTCATCGTCAATGTGTAGCTTACCTTCTGTAAGCTGTATAGTGGGATAAATACCCACCGTCGGCGGTGCACTAGGAGAGGCATATGGAGGTGGAGATGTAGGTTGTGAGTCTGGTCTTACCTTATGTTGGCATGATGGCTTCCCTTCATCCTTATTCAAATGTTCAACGCTTTGCCACCAAACTGCCAGCTCAGACCATCCCCGCCGATCTTGATCTAGATCTTTCCTTTCCTTTTTCCACTTGCCTTTCTGCAGTCTACCTGCTTTCTTTTCCTTCTCTTGTGCCTCATCTCTCCTGACTGCACATTCCTTTTCTTTCTGCCATAGCCAGGCTCCTAAGGAGCCTGTACCGGAGAGCCTTTTTCCGTTATATTTAACTAGCTGTTCTAGCTGTTCCCTCACACTCTTTAACCTAGCCTCCTTATCTTTTCTCTCTATAACTCTGGCCGCAGCCATCATTACATTAGAAATTTGTTCTTCAAACGGCTTCCACGTCCACACGGAGCCCCATCCGCCGTTATTTTTATCAAATTCACCTTTCATTCTACACTATCCTACTAATCCTGGCTAAACTTTTAAGCCAACTGGTTTGTATGTGTTACGGGAATTTTTTAAAGAGAAACCCTTAAATAAAGAGGATCGGATTCAAAGCATCAAAGTTTAAGTTGAATTTATTATTCTTGTACAAGAAGGAGCGTTTCACAGTGCAACCCCCTAAAAGGGGTTACAGAGAAAAAGGCTCCCAGAGGAGCGTTAACAGTTGGTTCTTATACATTTTCCTGAAGTTGGGCTGTCTCAACCCCTGTGAATTGTTAACAGTCAATTTGCATACTATGCATTTAAACAGCTTTCTTCAACATATCACCTAATGAGTAGCCAGTATGTCCCCAATCTTGATGTCACCTCTCTGACCTGTCCCTAGGCTTCATTTTGTTCTCAAATCCCTCTATTTATACATTAACCTGAACTTTACCTTACCCTGCCAGTCTCAGGAAAACAGCAATAAAGGGAAGTGCCCTAAGGACATATAATAAATAGGAACAAACATTGTATAAGTTAAAACATCCAACTAGCTGTGTAACCCTAATTTTTATAACATTTCCCCCCTGTTTGTACTATTTCAAAAAGGTACAAAACAAAATCACAAGAATAAAAATTAATCAGTGTTCAGTGGTTGGTACAAATAATCATAGATAATGTGGGAGCAAAAAACCTGTCTGGCAGTTCTTTAACATTCTTATTGTTTCATACTGTTGCTTTCTAGACAGTAAAATTCTCAATAATTTATATTAATAACCATTACAATCACCTCAGTATGCTTAATCACTCAAAACGATGTAAAATATTAATGCAGAAAATATTCATTCTGATAACAGCAAATGCATAGGTACATTTATGAATCTAATAAAAAAATAAATAAATAAAAACAGGCTGATCGACTCATCGGACCCTCTTTCCCTGCCTACAGGTGCTGTCCCTGAGACGAGAAAAAAAAAAACCTTAAATGTATATACAATTTGCCATCAGTCTTTTTCTCTTAAGCATACATTACATCAGAACACTTTTGTGCTGTGAAACAAAAACTAAATAGTGTGTCATTTTCAGTAGGTGTTTCTCCCCTCATGGGCGCGTAGATTGACTCTTCTACTCGCTGAACTGGATCCATTCTTCATACTCGTCCTTATTCTCGTATCTACCCACACCTTGTCCTTTAGTCATCTCATGCCTCTCGAACTCATCAACTGTGGAGACAGGCTGATAGAACAATTGTTGTTTCGTTAGTGTGGTAGTAATCAATCTTTGTATCAATTCTCTCATACATGGGATACAACAGCATCTGCAGGTGATTAGGACAGCAATTGCAATTCCTACAGACATTATCAGTACCTTTAGGATGTTTCCCCATCTCCCAAATATGCTTTCCATCCATTTTGTGATTGGATCTGTTATACCTGAGTTGTCTGCCAGCTCGTCTGACAATGACGTCAGTCCTTCTAGTGCCTTTGTGATGCTGCCGTCAGGTGCTGTGTTATTTGGGATGAAGGTACAACATAGATTTCCAAATAATTTACACACACCTCCTTTTTCAGCTAGTAGCATATCTAAAGCTAATTTGTTCTGCCAGGCCATTAAACTAGTTTTATCTAATTGTTCGTGGATTCCTCTAAATCCATCACGAGTGTAATTAATGAAGCGTTGTTGATTATAATAAATGTAATTTATCCAATCCACATTTTTATTTATTGTCACCCACCAGGTAAAGAATGATTCAAAACCTGCTGCCACCTGGTTTCTAGCTTTAAACTCATTTGGGACCCCTCTGGGAACACCAATTGAATCTAAATAAACTTTAGAATCAAATGAGGTGGGTATCAACTTATCACGTTTAACCCTGTGCATATCCTCTGTATTTAGTTTAGGAAACTGTGGACTCATAGGAAGCAAGTATGTAGGCATCATTAAGTGAATCAAAGCGCAGGTACCATACCAGAGTTTAGGCAACCTAGGTCTTAATCTCTGTCCGCCACAATACCACCATATATCTGCTCATGCATATTCGTGTGTAGTCACCAACTCATCAGTGATCCCATAGGGATTTTCTCCTACCGTTATTATAGTGCCACACCCTGTCAGGGATCCTGTGTCTTGTTCTCTCCTTGTTCCCCTCGTATGGTGTGAACCATGGTGGAATAATCTCAGTGGGAACAGCTGGAAAGAAATACTTGAGAGTGGTACAGTCCTGTAATATTAGGTCATATGTGAAGACTCAGCATTACTGCTGGCAAACAGGTTACCCATCCTTTTCCTGTCTCATCCATGGCTTTCCTAAGTTTAGCCTTGATTGTACCATTCGCTCTTTCCACTAGTCCTGCTGATTGTGGAGGATAAGAACAATGATATTTCATTTTAATGGAAAACAGTTCACTCAATTTAGCAATTACATCATTTCTGAAATGCGGTCCATTATCACTGTATATGATTTCTGGAAATCCAAATCTTGGTGCAATATGTGTTGCTAAAGCTTTAGCTACTGTTATTGCATCATTTCGTGTGGTTGGAATAACTTCAATCCATTTTGAGTATAAGTCTATGATCACTAGACAATACTTCTTATTTTCACATTTATTTAATTCCATGAAATCCATGCATATCGTATGGAATGGATACTGAGCATTAGGCATTTTACCTGGTCTTGGTCTTAATCTGCCTTTGACATTCTGCTTTCCACACACTAGACATGATGCACAAAAAATTTTTGCATAATTTTGGAATCCATATGCTGTATATATTTTGTTTATTAGCTCATACATCCCCCCTGTTGATGCATGTGTTAATCCATGCGTCAATACTGCTGCAAATCGAAATAAATTCTTTGGAAGTATGTACTTGCCCTCTGGTCATTTCCATAACTCATTATCAGATAATGTCGCCCCCCTGTTCATCCAAGATCGTTTTTCTGATTCAGGTGAGCTTTGTTGCATGTCTTTTAAGATGTCATGGTCAATGTGTGTGATCTCTTCAGCCATGTATATGTCTTGGTAATCTTGTCTAGCAGCAGCTATCTTTGCTTCCTCATCTGCTTTCCGATTTCCTTGTGAAACCAAATCTGTACCTGTTGTGTGGGCTGCACACTTACATACTGCTATCTGAAGTGGCAGTTGTGCAGCTTTTAATAAGGCTAAAATCAGATTTGTATGTAGAATCGATTTACCTGTCGATGTAATCATACCTCTATTTTTCCACTGTTGTGCAAAAACATGTAGGGTATTAAAAGCATATGCACTATCAGTATAGACAGTTATTCTCTTTCCTGTTCCTAATTTACATGCTTCAGTTAGTGCAATCAGTTCTGCTGCTTGAGCTGAGAGGTGGGGTGCAAGTGCTCTAGACTTTAAAACTTTGTCTATTGTTACCACTGCATATCCACCACTGTTTATCCCATCTGGGTTCTTTTTACATGATCCATCTACAAACATCACTACATCCGGATTTTGTAATGCCACATCAGTTAAATCTGCTCTTGGCAAGACTTTTTCTGTGGTTTCAGCTACACAATCATGTTTAACACCTTCTGTTTCGTTTGGTAGTAACGTTGCTGGATTCAAAATTGTACACCTTTCAATAGTTAGATGAGGCTGAGAGAGTAGGATAGTCATACAGTTAAGATGTCTAGCTGGAGACATGAAGGATATTTTTGACTGTGTCAGTAGAGTGTCTACAGCATGTGACACCTTTAATGTTAAAGGATGAAACAAGAAAATTGTAGCTGAACTCTGTATTGCTAATGCTGCGGCCTGTACAGCTTGCAAACACTGCGGCATTGCTCTGGCTATTGGATCTAATTTAGACGAATAATATGCTACGGGTCTAAGTTTTCCTCCAAAAGGTTGGGTTAGCACACTGGTCATAAATCCACTTCTAGCATCACACATTTGTATAAATGGTTTCTTATAATCTGGGAGTGCCAAAACTCCTGAACTTACTAGTAATTGTTTTACTTGCACAAACGCATGTTCTCCCTCCGGAGTCCATGTGATCACATCATTAGCTGCCATAGGTTGATCATAGATAAGCATTTGAAGTGGATGTGTGACTTCAGCATAATTTGCAATCCATGCTCTACAGAAGTTAGTCATTCCCAAAAAAGACATCATTTGTTTTTTTGTCTGTGGTTTAGGTGCATGTAATATCGCAGTCTTCCTATTTTCATCTAGGTGTTTACCTTCAAAAGAGATATTGAAACCTAGATATTTCACTACTTTTTTCCATAACTGCAATTTATTTTTACTCACTTTGTGGCCCTGTTCTGCTAAATATTTTAATAGAGCAATAGTGTCAATTTTGCAGTCCTGTTCGTTTTCTGAGGCTAGCAAAATATCATCAACATACAATAATAGCTGGCTTCCTCTCGGGGGAATAAATTGTGCTAAGTTAGATGACATTGCCATTGAAAAGATGGTCGGACTTTCACAATATCCTTGTGGGAGTCTTGTGAATGTATACCTTTTACCTCTATACTGAAATGCAAACCAAAATTGATCTTCTTTGTGAAGTGGTACAGAGAAAAATGCATTAGCTAAATCTACCACTGTAAAATATTTAGCTTTTGGATTGAGTTCATTTAACAGAGTGTGTGGGTCTGGTACAAGAGGAGCACGTGGTATTATTGCTTTGTTTACTGCTTGCAAATCCTGTACCATCCTCCATCCTGTCGATGGAGCCGCTTTCTTTACAGGAAACAAAGGACTATTACATGCTGCATTTGGACACTCTCTAATAACTCCTGCACTCAGTAAATCCTGTATTATTGGTGCTATTCCTTCTTCGGCTTCTGGTTTAAGTGGATACTGTCTCTGATACGGCCTATAAGAGCTTTTTGGAGTTATTTTAACTGATTGCACCCCTTTAATGAGTCCCACATCAGCTGACCCCTTGGACCACAACTCTTGGGGTATATTAGTTAATTCTAACTCTTCGTCAGCAGTTAAAGTATATCAATCGGTGATAGTATCTAGACTAGTTTCTCCACTGAGGTGCACAGCCTTGACCGCTTGTGTGACCCAATTCAAATGGGTGCAATACACGTTCAATTTAGGTGCAAATAGCACTTTTCCCCCCACTTCTCTCCATTCATAGTTTGATCTTTTTATTTTTGAGATAAACTCACCAAAATCCTTCCACTGTGGGTTTATCAAT
Organism: Collichthys lucidus; assembly: GCA_004119915.2. NCBI lineage: Eukaryota > Metazoa > Chordata > Actinopteri > Sciaenidae > Collichthys > Collichthys lucidus. The sequence continues at coordinate 15,310,499 of CM014086.1, forward strand.
TTTGAACAGGAAATGTGTGGTGTGAGTCCCCCCCTAAACAATTTCATTTCTGGCTTCTGGAGGCTCACCGCGCAAACACAATTTCCCCTTTTGTCCCAATATAGATCAGTAAGAGTTACTTTACAGCTGGGCTCTTTAAATAATTTGTCATGATATTCCTCGTCTGGTCCGGGCTCGTGCCGATAGTACATTGTACAATGTAACTGTTCGGGTGTATGTATTTCAACATTTTTCATCTCAGCGAAAGGAATGCAGGTTTTTACCAATTTCATTAATTCTTGAGTTATGCTACTTGGTCCTGTTTGAATTAGATCTAAACTGTACCAGTAGTTCACTGTTAGTCCTTCGCGCACAAACGTTTCTACTTCGTCCTCGTCATCGCTGTCTGCTGTTTTTAGATTTATACGGCATGCTTTCATACCGAGACCAATTTTGTCCGGTACTACTGCTATTCCTAGTTTAGTCATCAGATCTCTGCCTAAAAGGTTAATGGGACACAATCGTGATGACGCAACTGAGGCCAGTATACTTCTATTTGTTTTAGGATCACTTATTTTTAGTGGTTTGGTCATAGGTTCAACAGTTACATGTCCTGTGGCTGACCTGACTCTTAACCCGCTATTTCGCTGCATAGGGAAATTTTCTTCTGTTTCGCTACGTCGCACAACTGTTCTACAGGCTCCAGTATCACACAAGAAGGTTATTGTTTTTCCATGCACTTCTAATTTTATCCATGGTTTAGTTCCTTCCTGTGATAGTAGAATCTCAGCTGTTTGTAACGATAGAATCTCATCTACCTCTGCCTCATCATCTGTTGCTGTGCTTGTGTCTGTAATGTCATTTATCTCTATCTGTGTGCGTGTATGTGTGTGTGTGTGTGTGTGCGTGTCTGCATGACCTGCTTCTGGAGTTAGTCATGCGGTGCGATCCTTTTCTCTCCTGTCCTGCCAGGGCTCCGCTCCTTCGCCTCCTCCCGCTCTCCATCCTCCCCTCCTTCCTCTCCTCTTTGGAGCTCTGCAGTCTCTTGCATAGTGTCCAAATTTTCCACAATTGTAGCACACATCATTGTCCATTCTTCTGGTCTCACCACCTCCACGTCCTCTCCCTCTTCCTTGATTATCTCGAAGGAAAAGTTCACCAGTGTTACCATCATAACATAAAAATGCATTTGTATATACTGTACCGCATCTTGTCTCTGGAGGAGATTGCCAACGGGGAGGCATCTCTCCCTTTCGTAGTGAGTGGACGGGAGGCGGCGGAGCAGTTGGTGGTGCAGGAGGAGGTTGAGGCGCGGGATAAGGCGGAGGATCCGAACGGAGCCCATATGGCACGTACTCGTTATCACCTTGAGGGTCTCGGGCAGAAAACAAGACAAGATATATGTTAATTTCTTTTTTCGCTGCTCTGTTGAGCTTCTTTCTGTTCACATACATTTTCTTCTCTTTTAGCAACTTTCTCTTTTCCTTCTTCTTTCTTTCTCTGAATACTGGCTTGTCTGGCCCTAGCTTCTATCAGCCACAACTTGGCCTGTAACAGTCCTTCTTTCCTTGACTTACCTTTTCTCCTTCTCACTAATAGCTTTCACCAACTCTTCACCTTCTTACACATCCAATCGTCCTACAAAATCATACTTTTTCTGCTATCTCTGAAGATATTTAACATTATCAGGATTTTAACTTTTCCATACGTTTGGCATCACCACTATATTGTTCTATTTTACGACTATTTTATAACTCTATTACCCATTTTGGGTTTTTTATTTATTTATTTTATTTTTTCAACTTAATCTTTTTACAAATGATAGGATTATTTTACTTCTCTTATTATTATTATTATTATTTCTATTATTATTATTATTATTATTATTATTATTTCTATTATTATTATTATTATTTTTGCGGGGTTTAAATGGTAAATGGACTGTAAATATAAAACACCTTTCTAGTCTTCTGACCACTCAAAGCACTTTACATTACATATCACATTCACCCATTCATACACTGATGGCACTGGCCATTTGCTCATCAGTTTCAAGCATTCATACACATTCACACAAGCAATTTGGGGTTCTGTATCTTGCCCAAGGACACTTCGAAATGCAGGCTGGAGGAGCCAGGGATCGGACCACTAATATTCTGCTTAGTGGATGACCCACTCTACCTCCAAGCCACAACCGCCCCACTAATAATTTAAATTCAATTTTAATTATTTAAGTTTAAGACCTCGTTTCAATGTTTCCAGTCTTACCTTAAATATCTAGCTTATATGAACAAAACACTAAAGCATGCTTTCCTTTTTTGTTTTCTTCTCCCCGGAGTCCTAGAATCCCAGTATTACCTTAAGTATGTAACTTACAAGCAACACTATACTGACGAAGTCCCTGACTTCTCTGACGTCTTTTTTGTTTACTCAGGCCTGAAGGATCAAGTTTTCCAATTGTCGTTCCAAAGACATTACCCCCTAGTCCCTGACTGAGGCTCTTCCCCCAAGTTCCCAAATGAACTGAGGCTCTCCCCCAAGTTCCCAAATGAACTGAGGCTCTCCCCCAAGTTCCCAAATGAACTGAGGCTCTCCCCCAAGTTCCCAAATGAACTGAGGCTCTCCCCCAAGTTCCCAAATGAACTGAGGCTCTCCCCCAAGTTCCCAAATGAACTGAGGCTCTCTGGCCAATAATCAAAATTCAACTTACTCTTTTGTTTCCTCAATCCTGTGGGTTCGTCTCCTTTTTTTTCTTTTTTGTGTGGTTGGCCCCGTCACTGCCTCCTCTCTCAGCTGGTTCTGGATCACGCCAAAACAAGGTTTTTAAAAACCTTGTGGCGGTTTTCAGTCAATATACCTGCAGGTTTTTTCCAGTGCCGTCGCTTCCAGAGGAGAACAGATATTGGGGCCCCACGTTGGGCGCCAGATGTTACGGGAATTTTTTAAAGAGAAACCCTTAAATAAAGAGGATCGGATTCAAAGCATCAAAGTTTAAGTTGAATTTATTATTCTTGTACAAGAAGGAGCGTTTCACAGTGCAACCCCCTAAAAGGGGTTACAGAGAAAAAGGCTCCCAGAGGAGCGTTAACAGTTGGTTCTTATACATTTTCCTGAAGTTGGGCTGTCTCAACCCCTGTGAATTGTTAACAGTCAATTTGCATACTATGCATTTAAACAGCTTTCTTCAACATATCACCTAATGAGTAGCCAGTATGTCCCCAATCTTGATGTCACCTCTCTGACCTGTCCCTAGGCTTCATTTTGTTCTCAAATCCCTCTATTTATACATTAACCTGAACTTTACCTTACCCTGCCAGTCTCAGGAAAACAGCAATAAAGGGAAGTGCCCTAAGGACATATAATAAATAGGAACAAACATTGTATAAGTTAAAACATCCAACTAGCTGTGTAACCCTAATTTTTATAACAGTATGGAATAGCCCCAAACAACCAGTCCTATCCAGTAGTAGAGTCAGAGCAGCCAGTAAGTTTATATGGCATAAACCAGAGCAACTGACCTTTATGACAAAAATGACCACTTCTGTTCACACCACAAAGGTTTCCTCCGTCTGTTTTTTTTTTTTTTGTCAAGACACTGCTCTATATGCCTCTTACCTCAACAGACAATTAGACATCAAAGATACAGCAACATTTAACACAATATTTCAACACATAATTTTCAGCTGAGCATTTAAAACACATTTACAATTTAATTATACCTCATGGGACCCTGTCCCAGCCTTTGTGGCGATTTTTTACGGGATTTTAACCCAACAGACTTTCCTCTAGAATTTCCGGAGATATTGCACTCCGTGGGCCTCTTTTCCCCACAAAAGTTTACGGAGATATTACACTCTGATGGCTTCAAACCTAGTTGGATTTCGTGGGCCTTGAACTTCCCGGGTCTACTAACCCAGCCGCCCCCTTAAGGCACCGTCCCTGCGCCCACGGACGGCTTTGTCCCGCCACGACCAAGGCAGTCTGGTATTTGTCTTTTTTGCCAATTGAGGTATTTTACACTTTTTTACTCTTCTTATTTTCTCAATCTTATTAATTATCTCTCATTAATTCTGGCCGTTTACCAAACTTTGCAACGATCACATGCTTTAAATTTAGAGACTTTACACTCACAGATCCAGGACACTTAATTTAGCTTTTTCAATATGCAGAATTTGAATTAAACAGGCTTCTGCTTATCTTCTGTTAGACCTGGTCTGTGTCCTGTCTTGCTCGTGTGTTGTCCTTTAAGCCAAAACCAGCTCTTCCTGCATCCCGGACGAGCCCCCAAAACTGTTGAGGCAATCTTAATTCACCTCCCCGAATTGGTTGATGCAAGATGAGCACTCAGAAGACGTGGATCCATTCAAAGTATTTATTCCAGTTATAACAACAGCTTTTGGAGATCCTACCACAGAACATACATCTGTTACAGCCAAAGGCCAAGTAAGATCTGAGGAGTTCTTCCTGCTCCCTGTTCTTATACCCCCCACACCTGTTTACCAACATCACTTCTTGCCTTAACTTATATGGTTATATGTCCCTTTAGTCTTTAACTGCTGTAAATACTATTTTCCCTTTTGAGGGCGCAATCCTTTTGCTCTATCTTGTGCAAACCTTTTTACGACACTCCTAAAATAGCCCTATAGTCAACACTGACTGAGGTTTTTTCTGCTGAGTCGTAAACTCCATACATCTGTTTCATGCATTCACTCTATTATACCTTCCTTAAACATTGTATTTACTTGAATAGTTAGTGGGTTTGTGCTCTACATCTATATCCACACTTGCCAGTCTTTTCCCTGCATGTTCTCCTCTCCTTGTGTTTCTGTCTTGTTGTGTGTGTCTCTCACCTGACTGATCACTACACCACCTGCTCCTCGTCATCCATCAACCCATGTGATATAAAAGACCTGTTCAAACTCCTGGACGCTGGCAGATCCTTCGGTCTCTCTTATGACAATGACACTGTGATCAACTCTTTAGATTCCCTCACTACAAAACCTCCACCTGCCTCCACCATACATTTTTCAATAAAGTGTTCAAACTGTTTTTAGTCTCTGGTTGTGTTGGCATTTTGGGTCTGTTATGTTTCGAAATAATACTCAAGTTACAGCCATGAGGGGCCTGGAGTGGGAATGAAAGAGGAGCCATTCTCACTTTTACAAGTCAGTGTAGCATCAGGATATTTCTGAAGCTATTATTCTGAGGTAAAACAGTTGCATAATGTTGCTTTAAGTCCTTTGGGTAATATGTATGCACGAGGGTCTGCACACTTCACACATTAAAAAAGGAAGTAGAGGGGTAAAATTGGACCTGTAGATTTACTGTTGTTACCTCCCATTTTACATTCATATCTCTCATCGTTAGTCACTGTCTAGAGAATCAGAAATAATTAAGACACAAAGGACGCAGTGGGTTATCTCATGATTTAAAGCATTACTTCTTTATGTTGAAATTTTTTAGCAGTAATGTGACATTAATATGGCATAAAATTAATGACATGATTCTAACAGGTCGCTGTGACACACTGGATCGAAGGGACACTGAGCTTTAAGTTCGGCACATTTCCTGCGAATGTATCTGAGGCACTCACTCACATTTAGCAGCATGAGATGGATTCAGAAGGAGTGAACGCCTGGAAGAGCCTACTGTTCGGTCGTGACATTGAGATGACTCATTACCACTGTGGCATGGACACTGCAGGGCTGCACAGAGAAGGTCAACTCAGATTGGAGGTTAATAATCCTCTGCCCTGATGGAGTGTCTCTGAGCAAGACTGTTGTGTCTGTATACATTACATATATTAAACTAATTGACCTACTGTAATATTGTACTGTACAATTTTGTAGTTAGCAAACAAGATACTTCATTAGCAAAAAGACAAAGACATGACCAAACTTCCAGAATTTTACACTTAAAAACCAAATGGGCAACTTTTTAAAATAATTGAAAAAAGTATAAATATTAAAAATTCATTCATTACTTTACTTTTCATTTAATATGCTTTTTGATGCCCTGGGAATCTGAATGTGATGAGAGCGATCAACTGTAAGGGTTGAAGTGTGAGGGCACACATGCAGAAGAAGTGGATTTCACTTGATGTGGTGTGACATGAGCCGGTGGTCAAACATCTCTTTGTTGCTTTGCAAAATCATCTGGAGATCTGATCATTTTGAAGTCACAGACTCTTCTATAGTTAATATTGTAGAACAGTGATGTGCTGTTCTGCTGTCCCAGCAAAGTTGAATACAGTAAAATGTGTCCCACTTGGCCCTTATCTGTGTCAAAGGATTGTTTTCCCTTTTCCATTTCTTCCTTCGACGCAAGTAGAAGACATTTGATTTTTAATATTGAAACTTCATCACAGACTTCAGATGTGAATAGCTATCCCGTTCCTGTTATGGATAAAGAATCTTTAGCTTATCTTTCCAGAAACAGTGATGGGACTGCACCTCTGGCCTGATGATGACTATTTTTAAGGCAAATGCAAAAGTACACAGATACAAACATAACCACAAGAAAGAAACTCCTGCCATAGCATGCCCATTTCCTGACCTGGGATCTGAATGAGAGCAGTGTCAAGATGAGTTGAGGGCATAGCTGGGGTCATGTTGTATACTATGTGCTCTACGTGCGATGGCTTTGTTGTTGAGGTTGAACGGGTTTAGTGTGGGGAGACCAATGATTTTGGAGGCATTGTGTGTGTGTTCCTGTTGGAGAAGGTGAATAGGAGGAACAATAGAAGACAGTGGGTTGGATTATACTTTTATAGAGCAGGAACAGAAAGTGGAGGGCAACAGAATGCACTTTGAGTTTGCAGATGTCAGAGAGTCTTTGTTGGCAGCATTTCTAGACATTGGTGGTCTGTTGTTCAAAGCTGACTTTATTGTCCATCGTGAGGTATTTCCATCATCTCAACAGTTTCATTACTGATGCAGGTGGGGTTGTGGGTGGAGTCGTGAGCTGTGCTGTGAGTTCTTGAAGTGTTGCGTAACAGTTCTTTAGTTTTTTTTAACTTCCCCAGTCTGATGTCTTATAAGATGGTTGATAACTTGGTCTTTGGGATTGCTTGGTTGTTCTGTGTGTGTGGATACAGTTTATACAGTTTCATTTTCATTTGCTGTGTAAAGTTTTTGAAAAAGAACACTCGACCAAACTCGACCAGACCTGTTGTGTTGAAGGCCTGGATCTCTACAAAGACTGGTCATCAGGAGCCACATGCACGTTCACAAAGTTTTAACAGCTGGTGAGTAATACCTATCTGCACGATATTACTCATACTTCTTCTTTTAGATGATTTTGCATTTAAAGTACAAATGGTCTTCCTCAGGTAAATGTGAGAGTGCGTGCCATGTTGTTGTGTCCAGATGTTTTCTTTTTTTTGTCTGGATCTCCACATAATTTTCCATCTAAACATATCTTGCCAGCTCCTAATGAACATGCTCCTCCTGAGGCTTCAGGGATCATCTCTGGATCAGACCTCAAATGGATGGGCCAAGTTTTTTTATGAGATGAAATATGATTATTAAAAGTAATTCTTACTGATTAGGTTCGGTTAGAACCTACTGCTTGGTTCAGACCATGGTCTTACTGTCTGCACCTGCTTTTGTTTGCTCCCATTTCTTGCCTCTATTTTTTTTTCTCTCTTGTGCACAATGTACTCACTCACACAGGTGTGTTATCTACACATACTTTACTTTGCTTTCTTTCTCACATTGATTAAATGAATACATCTGGGAGGCCAATAGAGTTAAATGTATCCAGAGATTCAAAAGAAAAGGCCAAACACTGGAGGACAGAATTTTTTTTGTCAGTTTAGTATTTATTTATGTTTTTTAGTAGGGCACTACTCCTTCTCCTCCAGCTCCTCCTGGGGCATCCCAAGGCATTCCCGGGGTAAATGGACTATGTAGTCCAGCGGGTGCCCGAAACACTTCCAAAGAAAGGTACCCATGATGATAACAGGCATTTATTTTGGAGTATTTGTCAAAAAATGTAATGTATGTAACATGAAAACTCATGTTACATATATGTCACTTTAATGAGGAAATTGTGAAAAGACTACGTCCAAGAGAATGCATTGAATTTCATTTGGATGATTCAAGATATTCATTGTTATAACTATCTATACCTTGTGAAATCTTGGGAAATTACTTCTTCAAGGAACTTTTTGAATACATTTAATAAACACTTGCAGGGCAAAGCCATGAACAGATGAAGATCAAAGTAACCCCCATTAACCTTCAAAAAGCTTTCAAATCTGTAGAATCTCTGTAAAATACCCTGCTCTGAAGGTCCCAGATTTCCCTGTATTGCTTCATCCCTGAAACTGGCATTTGCTTGGCTTTTCAGCTTTTGAATAACTTTTGCATTAATGTTAAAAGGCAAAGAAGTGTGGGGGAAGGACAGATTTTTTTTTTTTTTTTTTTGCTATATTCAAATCCTCGCCTTTGGAATGTTTGCTGACAAAAAGAGGAAGACAGTATTGTGGCAGTTAGCTCTAAACATAAAGCTGGATCAATACAGAAAGATCATATATGAGCACTACCTGTGGTGGGACTGACAGCGGTGCAGAAGGGTGTCAGCAGAGCCTCATGGTAGAGTTTCTAAACAGCCTGGGAGATGTCAAGCAGAATGACTGTGTGCTTTTTGACTCAGTAAAAAAAAACATGCAGGGAACATAAAACAAAAGATGGGACATGGAATGTCTTATTATGTCTCACTTCACCTGACAGCACCTGCTTGTGTATCAGCTTCTGCCAGCGCTCAGGAAGATGAAATTTAAATAGACAAAAATATGCTGTTTGAATATGACTGTGTGCAGAATATAGCACCAATTCTGCCATTTCAGCTGGTTTTGATCTGCAGCCATGACCTGCATAATCCAAACATACACACACTATCTAATATTCAGATAGTTTAAGATATGAGAAGTAAGTATAGGGCTGTATGGGTAAGTTGTATAACAAATACAATGCATTCTGTGAAGTTTGATAATACATTGTCCTACTATTTCATGTCAAAATGGCTGCTGTGAAAAATGTCTGTGTTTCTAAGAAATGCTTTTACAAGACACTACTTAGGTTAAAGGGACTGAAATGTTCTAAAACTGATATTTAAGTTGGCCCTTCTTATAACTGATCTTATCTAACAAGTTAATCATCAAGATTACTTGCTTAAATTTAATTGTTTATGAGGTTTTGTGTACAGGAGGCCAGTTCAACAAGTGAACTTCAAAAGCTGGTTTTGCATTAGAAGACAAGTTAACAGAACTTTCTGACCTTGTCATAAGTCACAGCTGAACAGTCCAAATGATTAGAACTAACTTACTTTATTGACTTTAAAAAGCAAGCCTGTTGTGTTAACACAACATAGTGAGTTTATTTTTGTTGTTGCTTTGTTTGTTTGTTATTAAAGCTAATAACTGATTATTATAATATTTGAACTGAATTACAATTTCAATCCTTAAAAAGTTTAATCCTAATAATTTGAAATCCTTGTTTATTCTGAAGAATATAAACTGGCATGTTTACATGACACTGTAAGAAGTAGTTGGTTGGTTGGTAGGTTGTTATGGAATTTTCTATCCTTAGGTTACACATGCTCATGCATGGGCCTTGATGTCATAGACAGTTACAGCACTAAATCATATCAAAGAAGACTCTCTTTGGAATGCGAGGCCGCTGTTTGGATTGCTGAAGGAGTGCAGGTGCCTCTCTTAGGGTTGCCTGGTGACCAGGGACGAAGAAACTGAACGTTGCCCTCCTAGACATAATAGATATAAAGACTGTTGACGTTCCATTAACATGAACAGACAAGGGTGTCTCCAGACGAGAATGTGCTGAAGGTGAACACTAACATGGGTAAAAACATTCTCTTTGACTAATTCTGGGCGTATAGTATTTGTGGCATCATCTGTATGGGTTTAAGTCTGACCACTAGGATGAGTTAGGCAGGATTGAGACCAACTTAGATGCATACCTGATTATATGTGTAAATGTCTCTTTCTCTTTGATCAAGGGTCAATAAATATCACAGCATAAGACATCAGAGACTCCTGAACACTTTCTTCCCTCCTGACCTGGTGCCACTGATTTCCAGCGATTTCTCCACAACAAGGGTCACGTAGTACTCTGCCAGTGATGCAGTAAATGTTAAATCAGTTTGTCTCAAACTTTTTAGACTGTGTACCATGCACCTCAGAATATATTACCATTATGACAGATGTTAAAATACAGCAGTGTTGTCTGACCTATTTCAGCTGCAGGCAGCAGGTTTATTACTAATATGAAGGTTATTTATTGTTGACTGTTGAATCCTGAATCACACCGGTTAAAGAACCAGAGCTCATTTGTTGGAAAGCGATCTCCTGATTCACACTTCTATTCCTGATTTTTTCCATTTGGAGCCACAATTGCACAATTTATAAACCACTTTTCTACATCACACTGGTATCATGTATTGTATGTGTGCAAAGGGCAAGAATGTGACTACATAGCAGGATAGTGAAACCAAACATTTTAGGAAATGCAAAAATCTTGATAGTGTAATATACTATTAAATGTATTTAACTCATTTTTTACTACTGCAGGAAGGTCATGTACCACTAGTGGTACTCAAAGAAAGATAATGCTATTTAATACAGCATTCACTTGTTATTAAACATATTGTTTTTTTACTATTGGGTAGAATAGAATAGAATAGAATAGAATAGAATAGAATAGAATGCCTTTATTGTCACTATACAAGTATAATGAGATTACAGGCTTCCCCATAGTGTGCACACATAAATAAAAGTAGAGATATGTACAATAAAACTACTATAACAACTACTACTATAATAGTATTTGAATCATAACCTGTGAATCCCAAAATATAATTATAAAAAAATATATTTTTTTAAATATTCTTGAATCTGTATACAAACAAACTCTAAAAAACTCTAGCAAATGCATTTCCATCACTGTAGGGTTCTGGAAAAATACAATTTTCTGAGCTTTGAGAATTTTAGATTATTTTCAAATTTGTGCCTTGTTTATAAAATTTTAAATGGATTGGCCTCTCCTCCACTACGTGACTTTGTGTATACTCGCTCAGTAAGCTCTATTAGATCCTCCAGAATATCCTCTGTACGAGATTGTACTGTACCATTTCGTCGCTCTGCATTTGGGCGATCACCGTTCTCTGTGAAAGCCACAACTCAGTGGAATGACCTACCTGATATAAAAAGCTGCATTTCCATCAGTACATTTAAAACCAAATTAAAAAGTCTGAGGATACTCAGCTCTGTAGCCACTGACATTGTGGGTGTATGTTATGTGCTATTGTGTGTAACTGTGTGTACTATTAAGTGCCCTGTGTGTTTTTTGCTTTGTACTGTTTGTTATTGTGCTGTAATATGTTTTATATGTGTCTGCAGAAGGGACTGCAGATGAAAAGTAGTTGTAAGCTAACTCTGGTGCAGTACATCAAATGGAATCATTTATGTTTATGTTTAATACTGTACATGCTCCCATTAAATAAATCAATAAAACAATCGAACATTTCATTAATGGGAATTCACACCACAAAGTAAATACTGAAAGTTTATTTGCTGTTTACATTACAACATTAATAATTCAGCAGAGTCAAATCTTTAAGGTCAGTCATAAACAAACAGGATTACGTGACATGCTGAGTTATCTGACAAAGTTCCCTTGCCTTAACGCGCATGCGCACCCTCAGCTCTCCAGCCAGCCAGCCAGTACTCAGTCACTTCCTGTTTACGTTTCCACAAATGACGTCACGCGGATACCATTGCACTCACAGTTTTCAAAGCCGAACAGAACCAGAGCAGAACTTGACAAACTGCTTCCCAACACTCTATTGACGGCTACGTTCCAGTAGCTCCTCCTTTAGCTACACACCGGAGCCCCGGGGAGCGGGAACGAGCCTCGGCGCCAGCTGTCCGAAGCGAGCTAGCCCGGCTACAAAGTGAAGCTAACGTTAAGGAGGCAGCAGGCTAGCTGGTGGCTAGCTAGCGAGTCAGCAAGAGGAAGTGAGCAGCCGTTCATCATCACACAGAAAGCCCAGCGGCGGGAGCATGGAGAGCAGATACAACCTGAAGAGTCCAGGTAAGCCCTGCTGCTCGGAGTCATGACTGACAGCTGGAGCCCCCAGACTACTTAATGACGTCAACATACAGCTGGGCAAAGTGAGAGTGACACCTGGCATTAGTGTATACTGCACATAGTGTGTTTGTGTGTGTGTTCAGTAGTGCAGTCCATACAGAGCTGCTTTGTTTTGACATGATTCAGTACTGGGTCAGTTCTCATGGACTTGGACAAAGAGTATGTGGTGCTGAAGAAGCTGAAATATGCATGTTACTGTGTCATAAGTGCAAGCAAATCAAAGCAGAGAACAACACAGTTAGTTAAGACCAGAGAAAAAAGAAACACAGGGAGGGTCACAGTAAGTGCAGGACATTGAACCTGGTCAGTCAGTGTTGACATGGACATTCTCTGTCTCTGTCTCTCTCAAACTGTCGCTCACAAATCAAACTTCTTTGTGTCAGTATTTTGGAGCCTAAACTTTAGTCAGGCTCAGATTTAGAAGCGTGTACATAAAAGAGCTCAACAGGCAGAGTATCAGAGTGTAGATGCTCTCAGTTTGAGAGACGCTTCAGGCTGACTGCTCAGTCCCAGCTTGTGATTGGCGGCCGCAGCATGACGTCGGGCGTCTGATGCAAGTTTTGTGAAGTCCTGGTTTTGTGTGTGTTTCTTAAAAGGATACAGTGTTAACATTATATCCTTCACACCCAGCCACATTAACGTCATAACCAGTGCTTTAAAAAACAAAACAGAATGTGCTTCCTGGAATACTACAACAGAAACCATGAAACTGTGCCTGGAGACGCCCTTCTCTGGTGTCTTCAATTCAATTTTCCTTTATTGTCCCCGACCAGACGAAGCATTTGAAGAAGAGCCTTTGTGAGGCTGTGAATAGCATTGCTTTTACTGCTGGTTTCTGCCATTTCATAGGCCAAATGACTCCCAGGGGTTTGATTGCAACCTGTGGCCATTTGCTGAATGTCATCTTCCCTTTCAGCTGTCACTATATGATAAAGGTTCAAAAGCCCCAAAATGAAATATAATAATCAGCAATTGATCTATAATAAGAGCTTACAGTTAAAGCTGTGGTAACTAGGTGTATGTAACTTTGTTTTCTTGATATTTAGACTTGTGAATGTGCGTGTCCCAGCTCTCCTTCACACGCAGCTGTTATATGACACAGTGTGGTAAACTGAAACTGAGAACTGAGAACAAAAAACAAAAACAGGATCCTGATAACATAATAAAAGCACTGTGTGACTAGTTGACTTGTCTAAATCTTAATTTCTGGGAAATTATTTGTTAGGAACTTCCAAGAAAGCAATGAGTTTATGCCACGTATCACCAAGTAGAGTATCATGTAAGTATAATATTTGCTCTTCTGGTGTACAGCTTCTCTTACCGCATACACGCATATGCAGGTGCTCTGTACCCACGAGCATACATGATTTGTTTGTTTAGGGTCATTGGGTTGGAAATAGTGAGTCTAGTCTTTTAGTTTCAATATTCACAGTTTCAGAATGACTAATCCTAATGAAGAGTCTGTTTAATGCTAACAAATCATGCCAGACCTTACTGACCATAAAACAAGGTTAAATACTACAGAGCAAGTTAGTTAAACTTCAAAAAGTACACATACACAGATTAAATATGAAATATATTTACATATTATGGGATACTTGGTGACCTGAGAGTATCTGAGTGAGAGAGCAATACATTTACACCATTGGTCAGTTGAGTGCTGGAGTTTCCCCATTGGCTGTTGCTCTTTAAAAATGAATAAGCATCAACGTTAGATTCTGCCTGATTCTTCTGAGTGAGAGATGAACACACCAGCAAATATCCTTAGCCCGTACTCATAGACTCTGGAGCTAAACTGCTTCTAAAGCTTGTTCCTAAAACAAATCTCATTGTCGCACCACAAATTGCCTTCTGTGTCACGCTCTCACGCTGTCCAGTACTGCACACAAACTGACACTGAGACACTGACACAGCAGGTTTAGTGAAAGCTCTAAGATAAGGGAAACTTAGAACGCATGACATGGTAACTGACTTAGCCGTTTTTACGTACTGTCAGTCATTTCTTTGAGCACAATAATATGAAGCAGAATAGAACAGAAGAAGTGTTCTATCTTCTGTATATCATTCCTTTTAGAGGAGTTTGTGCTAATCCCACAGTTGTTTACAGGCTTTTCATTTCAGCCAAGTGATGAGTCCCAAACACACCATGAACACAAGACACATGACTAAGAGGACAGAAACACTCCTGCACATTGCCTAGGTGTGGTCCTCCTTGTAAAATGTGGCCTTATCCACAGCTGCTTACTGTGTGGGCCACCTTGTGGCTCCAGTAAACAGCTTTTTTTCTGCTGTACTCAGAGTACGTGGTGTTTCTTATTACCGTCTAAAGCAGCAGTCATGGTTGGTTGGCTGTGCACTTTTGCAGACAGCAGTCCTGTTTGATTAAGAGCTGAAAAGCTCTGAGAAGCTTTTAATCAATCAATGGCCTGGTGGTAACATCTGTTCTCATGGCTGGAGCTACGTGCAGCCATGCTTCTGTATCGTCTGCCTGATGGTCCCTGACGATGCACTGACCGTGGTGTGTGAAGTGTCCAGGAGAGGTCCTTTGTCAGAGGGTGGGGATCATTGACTGTCTAAGGGAGACTTAACTGCTAGTTGATCACTGCACGCCCTAAGACCCCAGCCTGTGATACTGATGGCACACAGATGGCACAGTACATTACCTGATATTTACGAGGGAATGACACTGTAAAACAACATAAAACCTCCCACTGTGAGTATCATAGATGGTGCTTATGCTCTGTAACAGTCCAGCAGAGTAAAAAGGGCTTTCTGTATGTCCTGTGGCGGGGGCGGGGTCATAGAATAGATAGAATTATAATAAACATCTTATGAGAAGAGTGGAAAGTTTAGTTCTTGCAACAGCATTTAATGTTTTTTTTGACTCAAATGTAATTAAATGGTTTGACCACACTGTCCAGTCCTCCCTCAATAAACTTCTGCATGATCAGTTGCCTCAACATCTCCTTTTAGTTTTCCAGTGCCAAGCAGCATCCTCCTTTATGGGGTGGTGACACTACATGCAGCAGCATAAGCTTCCAGGATAGCTGCATTATTCAATAATGTACAATATGTATGATTTGGTATGTGTTACAATTTGGCGGCCCCAGTTTCTGTTGTTAAAAACTACTGTAAATAGTTACAGTGCCTGCTCACCCTGCTGTGGAGTGAGATAACAATCGTTCACTGTTAGTTCCAGTGTTAACATTAACATACCACAGCCTGGTGCAGTACGGCTAACAAACTATCAGCAGCTACATTTTGCAGCATATCACTTCACTGTCCATCATAAACGCTGTAATTCACAGAGAGTTAAGGTAGAGCAGCCAGAGGACATCAGAGGGAAAATCAGAAAACATTTTCTCCATTAAATATGATCCAGTTTTACCAAAATCAGTCAGATAGTTGGTGCTGTGTGTCTTAGCTAGTCCTGACCCGGACAGTATGAGAACAGACATAAGGAGTATATTTGTTCAATAGGTGGGTTGCAGTTACGTCATCACGGGAGCGCTCGAATTTAAAGTGGTGGACAACCTGGGCTTGGAGCCATTGAAACCCATTCAAAACTTCATTTTTTCGATCTGACACAGAATGTTTGTAATTAAAGGTAGCCCACTTTAAGTGCGGAATTACTTTTCTAAAGATAGCGTTTTGTTTCCTTGGAAACGGGCGTGGTTTATGTGTTAGTCATTGTTGGTGGACAGGAAGCTCCTGGAAGCGAACGGGGCACCGGCGGGCGCCGTAGCTGGGGAGATCCGCGAGAAGGGCCCGGCGCGCGTCCAGAGTCGCTGCCGCCGTACCCGGTCCCCTCCGCCGGCCCGCCTTCCGCGCGGCGTCGGACACCGCCCCGCGAAGAACCCCCCACGCCCGGCGACGCCGTGAGGCGCCGCGCGGACCGAGGGGCCCCGCGAGGCGGGCTGCGCGCCGCGCCTCCGGCGGCGGAGAGAGGAAGGCGACGGGGCGACTGCTCCCCCAGCCGCGGCTCGAGCCCAGCCTGACCGACCCAGCCCTTAGAGCCAATCCTTAACCCCGAAGTTACGGATCTGTCTCACAGATGACGATGACTTTAGCTCTGTGCCTCCGGACTCGTAACCCAGGTTGACCGTCGGAGCCCAGTCCATTGACTCAGTAGCGAACAACGCGCTGGGGCGGCCTTCAAGGCAAAGTCCAAACGTAGCCCGTATTATTATATCATTACTGTTGGCATTGGTATTGACATTTAACAACATAATACTCCACTACGCTAGGCTACTACAAAGCTGTTAGATTTTTTTACACATACCTTTAACAAAGTGGTCGCCGCAGACACGAGCATAAGCAGTTTCAGCTCCCTTAGTCTTTAAACGAAGATTAGCTATCCACTTTTTACGTCGTTGTTCGGACAGTTTTTTCCATTTTTCACCTCTATGGACGATTACCTTAGGTACTCGGAGGTAACCCTTTCCCTTCTCTCGATTAGACCGATTGGAACAGCCAAAAACTGCACAAAATTGAGGCATTGTGAAAGCTGAAAACACTGTGATATCAATGGGCTGTGCCACCAGTTGACCACCACTTAAGGTTCGCGCGCAGACGTGACGTAACGTGCAACCCACCTATTAGAAGTCAGTGTAGCATCTAGAGTTGTCACGATACTAAAATGAGTAACCACGATACTATACCAGACAAAGTATCGCGGTTCCGGGTATTACCGCGATACTGCAGCCTTTTGTTATTATTATTATCTTTATAAACTGCAATGTATTTGTACAAGTTAGTCTGACGACGTTTGTTTTTAAGCAAAATTAGTGTTGCCACTGACAAAGACGCCACAGCAGACTCGCTGCTCGGGCCCGGTGCTTCTGCCATGGTGAGTGTGTTGTCTCGTGTCTGGGCGAGACAGAACTTTAGCTTGTTGTTTGTTTTGAAGCGAGTTTCTATCGAAGCGGAGCTGTCTTCATGGAGTTCATGCTTGCCGGCAGAAACACGCGAACAGCCAATCAGCTAACAGACGGGTGGACCCAGCGTGCAACAGCCTATCATATCCCTGGACGTCACCAGTACCAGGCAAACAGCCAATCATTCAGCAGCTGTGTAGTTCGGTTGCAGCACATGCCATGTTTTTTTACGAGTGAGTAGCATGCAGTGAGAAGCCGGGAGGAGAGCAGAGGCGGCCGCTATGTAGCGGAGACTGGCACCGGTAATATAGTAATCCACGGTAGTACCGTTGTGTAAAATTTCTAGTATAGTAGCGACGGTTATGATTTGGCACCGCGGGGTACCGTGTATACCATGGGTATCGTGCAACTCTAGTAGCATCAAAATGATAACAAAGCTGTTGTAACGAGGCCTTACTGGGTTCAGTTCTGACCCGCGTCCCCTTGCTGCATGCCATCCCCACTTTCCTGTCTCAACTGCTCCTACCGAGTTATTACATAAAAGAAAATAAATAGTGAGAATGTTGATAGTGAATATCTCCTAAATTAATGTAGCCAGCTGTTTCTATTTGACTCCTTGCTGGCCCTTTATTTTTCTGTGCACGTCACTGATGATCACATCCACAGTGCAGTTATGTATGTAATATTTTAAAGGCTGCAGTTAGTCTGTCTGTGCAAAACCATTCCTTACTGTCTCGCCATTTTTATTAAATTCAGGAGCTGACTGAAAGAACGGGATTAGCTCCCCTTTGTACTCTTGGCTTTCCCTTTGTAGCTGAACGTGTTGGAAGTGGAGTGAGGGAACTGCTAAGACTTTAGAGGAGTCTTTCCTTTCCCTCCTCTTTCTCTGTGCCTTTCACATCTTTGGAGTTGTTGCTATTATGCAACAGTGTCTCCTCTGGACCAACTATGAATCACTCCCGGTGGCAAACACTCAAAAAGGTGTTGCATAATATGATTTGGCATACAAGGATTGTCACCCCATCGCCTTGGGGAAGTGACCAGACCTCCGCTAACCCAGCAGAGTCCAGAGGCACTTGTGTGGGAAAGGGCTTTTCCATGTCATCTCTGCTTACTGTTACTGGCACAGGATATGGAATTCAGAAGCGGATATGGGGCACTGGAGTGCCTGTCACAGTGCATCCTGCCACTGGCAGGGA
Source organism: Collichthys lucidus (assembly GCA_004119915.2). Lineage (NCBI taxonomy): Eukaryota > Metazoa > Chordata > Actinopteri > Sciaenidae > Collichthys > Collichthys lucidus. Next base: position 15,328,724 of record CM014086.1, read on the forward strand.
CAGTGGTGTTAAGAGGATGCTGTGCTGAGATCTGGAATGCCTGCGCCTGCGCCTGCCCTCTCCTTTTCCAGGTGTTACAGTTTATACTGGACAAATGTGAAGCACACATCCAATCTACATCCATTTATTGACCCTCACATAGTGAGACAGAAACAGTATGAAGGTTTGGGTAATGGATGAAAAAGTCACAAGAAGTTAGTGTAATAGTTGTCTAATCATGGGCAGCAGCCAACATGTGTGACTTAAAATTATGAATGTTAATAAATGTTGTATACCATAGAAATCTCACCAGAGCCCCACTGGAGAGAGGTGCAACTTGTCATCACATTACAAGAGCTATGGCCCTAATCTAACATCTTTATCTGTGCATGAATACATGTGTTTCTTAAGTGGCTGGAGCAGCTCTTTCCCCACGCTAATAAAGACATAGAGTAACAATAACAGAGAGCGAGCACAGACCTCGATAAAGCTGTTATTAATCAGAGAAATAAAAAGTTCTTTCCTGATTTTTTACAGCGGTTACAGTCAGCAGGTATAGACACGCCTACAGCAACACACCACCAGCTCCCTCTAGCCTTTATTATTGTTTTGGTGATAGATTTATAGTCAAAAATTAGTGTTTATTCATCGTCATTTTTATCATAACTGTGATAAATACCAGAAATGATTGGGATACATTTTTAAGTCCACATCGCCCATCCCTAGTGTGTGTATATACAGTAAGTGTGCCTGTAGTGTATCACAAAGAATGAGTGTCAGAGGCTGCTGTAAGTCGGTATGAGAGTCTCTGAGCTTGCTTTCCACCCTCATTTGTTTTATTGTCTTATTGTTCTATCTATCTATCTATCTATCTATTAGGGATGGGACATGATTTTCGAATAGTCGAATATTCGTGACGAGTTCGAATATTGAATAGTAATTTCGAATGCCGTTTTGGATTACGTTGCATTCCACTAAAAAAAAAGAGCACGGAAAGGCGTTTCCTAGTTCCTAACATACTCTGTTTCATTAATTCGGCCAGAGGGTGCCGCTATCGTACAGTAAACGTAGTCAAAATAACAGAAGAAGAATAGCGACCCGAAACATTCCCGAAAGGTTGGCCCGTTGACCGCAGCAATTGCCGTCATATTCGGCGAGGATTACCGCACACAGAGCGCAACATGCGTGACTGAATTGATTCAGTACTGCCAGGATACATGCCCACCACTTCACACTGACCCGATGACATGGTGGAAAGACAATAAACAGAAATACCCTCGCCTGGCAAAGTTGGCCAGCACCTACCTGTGTGTGCCAGCAACGTCCGTGCCATCGGAACGTGTGTTCTCCGCAGCCGGTCTGATTGTCAATAGGCTGCGTACCCGTCTCCATCCCGACCACGTCGACATGTTAATTTTTACAAAATATGTCTTAGGTTTATTCTACTCTGTTCGAGTGCTTTCAATATCGTTCCCTAAACGGGCAGTTTCACCCGCGGTTGCTTCTAACAGACGTAAATAGGAATAGTAAATATAAATAATAAAATTGGAAGCCTATATTATTGTTTGAGACTGTTGGCTATGTGATGTGAATGGAAGTTTATTGTGTATTTGTTTATCATTGTTTATTGACTCATAAAACCGTTACCGCTTTCACCCTGTCTGTCATGTGTGCGCGCGTTTGGGTGTGTGTGTGTGTGTGTGTGTGTGTGTGTGTGTGTGTGTGTGTGTGTGGTGTGTGTGTGTGTGTGTGTGTGTGTGGTGTGTGTGTGTGTGTGTGGGTGGTGGTGGGGGGGGGGCTGTCGATTTTCGAATCGAATATCGAATAGTGTTTAGCGAATTTCGAATAGTGTTTTTGATCAAAAGTCACATCCCTACTATCTATCTATCTATCTATCTATCTATCTATCTATCTATCTATCTATCTATCTATCTATCTATCTATCTATCTATCTATCTATCTATCTATCTATCTATCTATCTATCTATCTATGTCTATATCCAGTGACAGTGCATGATGATGTATAATATGTACAAAATTATACATTTCTTTAATTAGTAGGTAAGTGGATGTTTATTGTTACTGACACTGCCTAATGTTAACTGTTGACTATAGATACAAACTGGTTGGCGGTTCTACAGCACCAAAACAACAACTCTGGACATGTTCAAGTACCAAATGGGGACAGGTCAGCACCAGTGCTTTTCTCTAGTTGTCCTGTTTGGTGGCCAAGCCAGATCAGACAATGATGGATCAACAGAGACCAGACTGGATTGTTCTAAAGTAGAACTGCATCAGCAGATCATGGGGCAGGTGAACTTTCTGACCTGGGGCAGCAGTGACGTTCTTTGCTTGGTCTTTTTGAGTCTATGCTGATCACCCACTCTGGGTCCTGGGAGACTGTGGATCCAAGTGACTGACAGAGTAGGCACAGTATTGTTGAGTATAGTAATGGTGAGCAGTGAGGGGGCTCCTCCTCCTGTAGTCCACTATCATCTCCACTTTGAGTGGTTTTCCTGCATAGACATATATACATAGACGCTGCATTGAGCGGGTTGGTTGCTGGTCGTGATGCGTCAACGGGTCCGCCATATTGGATGTGGCAGATCTGCCTGTAAACTAATACAAGGAAATGGACTGAACTTTATAAAGCCCCTTTCTACACAGTTCTTTAAGTTAATGCCTCTTATACACCCATTCACACACCCACAAATATATCTGGGAAACAAATAGGCACCAAAAACAATGTATGCACCTTTTAAAGTGATGATTATAAATGTTTTATATATATATATATATATATACATATATATATATATATATATATATATATATATATATATATATATATATATATATATATATATATATATATATATATATATATGCTTCCCAATAGGAGTGTTTTGAGTATTCATGAACCTATGTAGGCATCAAACTCGAAAGAGTTCATGTTTCATTTGTACATATATATATTCAATTAAATACAGGTCAATGGATCTGCAATCGTTACATTCTGTTCTCATTTATGTTTTACAGTGTCCAATCTTTTTTGGAATCATGGTCGTAAATTCTGACGTGACAGGCTCCATAAAGTCTGTCAAGTTGTCCAGTTCTCTCTTACTATCCATGAGAAAATTAAGGGCAGCTTCATTAAATATTCTAGAGCGAACAACATGGCCAATAGAACAATATCTTCAAAGCTGGATGATGCTGTAAGTAGCTCACACTGACAACAAAGCATGTGTCCAAATGATTGATTATTCAATCATGGGCTGCGTAGCCTTATTCCCTAACTATTAGGATGATACCATCTGCAACAATTTCATCAGATGCCACGTACATTGCATTGAACATTGTCTTGTAATGGCAAAACCAAACCATTTATAATTTGCTCTCAACAGTGTATAATTAATACTCAGCTTTCACAAAGTGTGACCACATTCATATTCCATCCCGACACACACACACACACACACACACACACACACACACACACACACACACACACACACACACACACACACACACACACACACACACACACACACTCAAAAAGAGGAGGAAAAGTTTAGACACTGTTGAATCAGGCAGCCAGTAAGAAGCTTCACTAAAAACCAGGCTTTACTTGACTTAAATGGGGCATGGTCAGAGAAGTTGTATGATTGTCAGACAGATTTTATTGTCCACACACACAGAATAAACCAATGCCCCTCCTCCACTGCGCTTTGCGGATAAAGATAATCACACTTTGCTTCGTCTCCAGAGCAGCTAACTCCCCTGACTGGGTAACCAGTTAGTATGTGACTTCTGCAGCATAAAGAAAATCCCACCATGTTGTTGTCTGGCTGCTGTCTGCAGGGATTAAGGTTCTTCGTTGATACGACGGATTTCCATCAGTTGTAGTCCAGAGAGGCCATGTAAGCAATCAGTGCAATAACAGCAGTTGGAACAGTAGTTTTCCTGTGGACCGCTTGTCAGTTGGGGCTGAAGCAGTAATACATTTATTTTGAAATGACCCCAGCCCCTGCTTAATTACAAATAACCAAGTGCTGAGTGGCTGACTAGCCCAGGCATGTGGGCTACCCAAACAGGTTTGGGTATCATATCTGTCAGCCTCTCTCTGGACTAGAACTGTTCCCATGTCTGTTGTATAGATTTCAAACTTTTGGATAAATAATGGACTGGAGTGAGATGGACAAACAAAAACTTAAAAATAGTGCTGCAGAGTTCAAACGAGAGTAAAAAGAAGAGAAAGTCTTGTAGGGCTAATGCAGAAAAATGTTTTAAAAGCAAATCATTCATTCTGTGTCCTTACCGGTCAATCATCTGAACTCAGTGAACCTGAACGGCACTGACAGCTGAGAGCGCAGCCCAGTGATTCCAGTTCAACTCTATCAAGCAGCTGCAGCAGTAAGACAGAAGACAACAGGGATGTACTGGAGTTTATCTAGCTGACTCTTTAGCTACATCAGGAGCCTTTCGTACAAACATGGTCAACTTTTCATAAAATTGCATTCATTAATGCCACCTGGACCAGACAGTGACAGGCTGAAATCAGGATGATCACATTAACCAGCGCGCAATCATCAGACTTGAAAATTATCCCACAAAAACAAAAGTCTTTCTGTTGTATCGAGATAACGAAATAATTAATTCGTTATCACAAGAAAACGATCTTTGTTATATCGAGACAATCACGTCATAACAGTGCATGAAGAAAAGAAGAATCCATGGCCATCTCAGCTCCCGTAGGATCCTTATCACCAATTTTATTCATGTTATGTTAAAGATGAACTATTTTTAAAATGCCAATATTCATATTATATATTGACCATGACTGACATGGCCTTTAGGTTTTGATGATGAATGGCTGGATATACAGACACGTGGAAAGATAACTTGACACAGGAGTGCTCTGAGATTTGGTCTAGACACCAGGATATTTAGTCCATGGCCCACAGAGCTGCCACTTGCCCTGCCATCAAAGCTAGTGCTGCCACCCGCCATGCCAGAAGATACTGGTGTATGAGGCACTGAGCTGACTCCCCTAAATGGCTCATCTCTCATTCTGAAGCGCCTGTTCGGCCCTGATAACCTATTACACCTCTGAGTGCTCTGATTCCTCTCTGCAGGCCACTGATGGTTTCCCCAAGTGGAGAATCATGACTAACTGGTGGCCAGGAAGATAGAGAAGATGTTTTAACCTTAATAGCTTTTAGCTAGAGTCTCCCCCCTCACACACACACACACACACACACACACACACACACACACACACACACACACACACACACACACACACACACACACACATAAAATTTTCTCTGTTTCTCTGTTTGTCTATCTGACCCATGTCACCAGTATTTTAAGGAACAGGTACAAAAAGTTCTTCAGTGTTTGGACAAGTCATCACATAAACATGTGTATGTGGAGACAAAAACCGTGGCATGGCACATGGTCCTGATAGTTTTATCTGCTCACACAGTAAGTCCTCTACACAGCCAGAATATTAGAGTTAAATGCCTCATTTGCTGCTGCTTCTGCCGCTGTGGGAGCAAAACCGAGTGCTGCTGGCGTGTGCCAAGGCCTGCTGGGTAGTTGTTGAGGGGTACCACTACTCCCTGTGCTGTCAGGACAACTTAAGCCACACATCGGGCTTGTTGTCGCTTTGGGCAACAGCCATGTACCATACTCTGAAGCTGTATTTACTGTAAACACTACATACACGTAGATGCATGGTAACTGGAAGTCATTTACTGCATGGCAACTCAATGCCCCAGGCTTCCTACACAGGCCTGGAACTGACAGAAAAGCACAGATAAGGCTGAACGATGCATCGTTTGAAAGTGTGTGACTTTTAAATTACTGGGCAGCAGAATTATCAATGTTTTAACAACCTGCAGGAGATGGAGATTTTTGTTAAAGTTAGCAAATTAACACTACTCCTGTGAGTTGTTGGGTTATTCTGCTCTCTGCATGTTGATGTACTGCTATTTACACTTGACCAAATGATTTTATAACTTTTAAAAATAAATACACTCTGCTCCGTGTAAGTGTACTGCTGGGAAAATATCAAATATAGTGACCTGCGTGACTCTGATGTGGGTCCAAGAACTCCATGAGAGTGCAGGGCTCCCCTCGGGAGGTCGGTTAGTCGTAATCCCCTCTCATCATAGTCGACACGGAGCTAGCTAACACATGTCCATGACTGGCCTCTCCGGTCGGGCTTTAGCTACACAGCTTCACTCTTGCGGTGCACTTAAATGTGTATGTGTAGATTAGAGGTGTTGCCTCCAGATGCTACCACCTTCATCAGGCTTACAGGTTGTCCCATTAAAGTTATCAGTCAGTTCCCCTTTAGCACCGGGATTAAATCCAACATTTTGCCAAATAAGTGCTTTTTCTTTTTGCTTTGACATCAAAATCTCTGCCATCATCACGCCGTTCTACTCTCCTTACTTTCGTCATGTGATAAGTAAAATCTGAGTCCAACTTAGACTCTGCTGCTACTTCACAGAGCACACACTTCCAGTTTATAATTGTCATGTCTGTCATCCGGCTATTTTACAAATTGAAATTTAAATTTGATGGATGTTGGAGCTGATATATGAAAATCAACTAAAATAATTATTTATATTATTTATTATAATTAAAAGACTGAGTTGGGTAAGTGATGCGGTAGTGTGTAATCAGGTGTGTACTCAACGACTGTGTAACACCAGCTACCACAGCAAGCCCACCTGTGGCTGTAGGAATGGCAATCTGTGGCAAGATGCTGAGTCTCTGAGTCTGAATTTGGTGTCCCCAGTCTATTCCTCTATTGCACCATGAGGTTGACTTATGTTTGTGGTTCTGAGTGAATATCCCACCAACTATTTTATAGATTGCCATAAAATTTAGTTCACATATGCAAGCTCCCAAGAGGATGACATTATATGATTTTGGTTATCCACTCACAGTGAGCTTGACTTTTGGGTTTTTATTGAGCCATCACGCCAACTATTGGATGGATAGATACTAAATTGGGTTCAGACATAAAATAACTTATTCTTTGACTTTTCATATCACACCCTCATCAGGTCTTTAGTTTGTCTAATACTTGGATGGATTATGACCAAATACCTGAAAAACAGTGACAGTCCCATCAGCTGCAGCTGTACTTTGTTAATAGACCCTTTTCACAGCAGCCATTTTGATAGTCAGGTCAACAGGTGTCACCAGTGAGACAAATTCAAGTTTAGTTAGATTTAGTGCAGCAGAGCCTTTCCAGTGAGCCAACATGCCCCACAGCAGCACCCTGACTCTGTCTGAGCTGAATGGAACTGAACCTTAACTACTATCATTGGAAAAACTTGTGTTTACACCACTATTTTATGTTAAGATGGCTGCTGGGTCTATATGCAAGTGTTGGCATGCATGCTAGCACCCTAAACTAAATTGGGGAACATGGTAAATACATCTGCATTCTAGTATTGTGAGCATGTTGGTGTGCTGATGTAACCTTTTAGTCTTGTTCTATAGAAAAGTAGCTGAAGTCATTTAGAAGTTGACTTCTCTGTGACTGAGTGGTAATGAGTGTTGTTAAGTCTGCTTCTATTCATTTAGACAAAAGTTATGTTTTAATTATAGAAAATCAAACATTAAGTAGGCAGAGTTAGTTCATTAACATTAGGCAAAGTTCATTTTCCAACTTTGAAATGTTGCTGTGATTTGCAAAGCTCTATAAATTGCTGATTCTGTGCCAGACTCTGAGCACACACACACACAGGCACATAATTACATATTAACTGCACTCGTACAGACAAAGCCCTTCACTAAATTTAGGTGGTGTTGGCCATAGTACCATGAACTGTTGCACCAGCACAGAACACGGATGAAAGACTCAAATCTTTTAAGGCAGGTGAAGATTAAACTTCAAAAATAAACTGAAATGGAAAACATGTAAGTAGCCAATAATAAAAGAAATGTAACAAAAGAGACACACACACACACACACACACACACACACACACACACACACACACACACACACACACACACACACACACACACACACACACACACACACACACACACAGTGATTAGACCTGTAGCTTTCGTTTTCCTCCTCACACTCTCAGCAATGCAACACATGTCCTCCAGTCTCCTCTGCATTGACAGCACAGGCACAACAGACATAACAGCAGCGTATCAATCAGCATTTTTCAAAGTTTCCCTCTTCGGTCCAAAATGGTGGGATGACATTTTCCTCTTCAGTGGCACACACATGCTCTGCAGCTTCCATCGCAGGTTGAAAACTCACTTGAAGAGGTACCTCACGTCACCTTCTCCCGGCTCATTCATCTCCTTCTCCTCTTTTCATCCTAATTGCTGTCAAAAATATTTCTCTTTATTTCTTTTCAGAGCGCCGCTCTCTTCTGCTCTCTGGCATAACAATTCTGTGGTCTCACCATCAACCAACATCTTTAGGCAATTTGGTTGACTCCCGGCTACCAGCTGCTTGTACTTTTGGTGTAGTAGGAACTTTAAGGATGTTATTGGTGTGTTTGTGACCGACATTAAAGTCTTTTTTCTTTTTCTACCTTCAGAGGAATTCCATTGCTTTTGTCTCTCATTTTTCTTTAGCATGAGAAACCACTTCACACAGAATGGAGTCAGAGTTAGATAATAAAAGAAATAAAACTTTCTTTAGTTCAGTGAGACTTTCTGTTTTAAATCAAATCAAATCAATTTTATTTGTATAGCCCAAAGTCACACAGTACATTAGAGGGCTTTACAATCTGTACAGGGAGTGACACCCTCTGTCCTTAGACCCTCGGTTCAAGTGAGGAAAAACTTGCCCACAAAAAAACCTTTAACAGGGAAAAAAGGTGGAAGAAACCTCAGGAAGAGCCACGTTGTTATTATTATTTCATTCATTATATTAAGTTTCAAAATAATGTGAGCATTCAGAGACCTTCTATTAGACTGCAGAAAGTCTGTGGCTCTCTGATTTGGCTTGTGTGTGTGCGTGCCTCAATATATTATTTCATTGGAATATTTCATTAGATATCAGGCGGAGTAGTGGATAATATGTTGATGCCATAATCATATATTCTCTGTCCTTGAAACAGAATGGTAATATGCTTATTAAACTGTTCTAGTTGACTAACATCAAAGTTATTCTGCCTGTTTGGTCACATTCTTTTTTTATCAGCAAAGCAACAACCATGTCGGAAACTTTCAGGTAGCAGGCCTGTTATTTTTAGCTTACACCAAAAGAAACATCACACTCTATCAACACTTGTTAGTGGGCCGTGTGTTTCTGTAGTTAAACAACACCAACAGAGTGATGACTTGTATAAAAGATGCCAGTTTTAGGAGAATCTCCCAGTTCAACTTCAGTGCATATTGTACCAGTATTTTAAGACTCCCAGTATGTCAATAATTCAGACTGCCAGTATTTGTAACTGCAACTGGCACATGGAACATTAGACCTGCAGAGTTGGTAGAATACACATTTTAATTCAATGCGTCTGATCCACTTTTTTCCTCAGCTGCTAATTTCTTTTTCAGGTTGTGAGCATTAATTATGCAGCTGCTAAAAACTCCAAACAGCCAGACAGTTCTCCAGGTGATTAAGAAAGGATTTGATTTGAAGGTCTGGACCAGGCAAAGTTATAACTCAAGTCCTACAGGAACGTAGAATGTGAAATCTTATTGGATTCAGTAAAAGAGCTGATATAATTTGGGTTGGATTAGCATATCTGATACTCAATTTGGATTCAATAAAATACTGGTGAACCTCAGACCTAACTCTGTCAGTACCACCCAGCCTGAACATCCTTAATAATCACTGTCCTGCCTGTCTGTCTGAAAGCTTTGTATGGTTGGACAGGCTGATCACACTTTCACAAGTCACATTTTTGACCTTCCAGTTCTGGTTGTCAGTTGGTCTTTTCAACATGTAGGGCTGCTCCACCTACAGCTGGCTCAGTCAGCAGTCGTGAATTTGAGGTTTTGTTTTCGCTCGTGACGGATGGAGCTCACACTGTGAAGCGCTGCAGCTGCATGTTGAGCTGTTCACAGATCGCTGCACAGTTAAGCTTCCTGTCTGTTATTTAATTTGTTGGCTCTCAAGTGCGTCGCCACATGGGAAAACAGCTTTGTCATAATTTGGGTTTGTGCTGAAGCTTGACATTTCCAGAAAAGCCGACAGATTGTCAGTGATGGAGGTGGAATAATGTATGCATACATTATGTGTGGAGAGAGCAGAGATGACACCAGGAGCCGGAATCAAACTCACAACATAAAAGGAACGTGCCATTATTCCCAGGCAGTAACAGCCCCTAAAGCAGATTATTTCATCATTCTGATGGAGATGTCACTCAGCTCAGGACTTCTGTTTTTGGAGTTGTCTTTGAGTGAAATGTCAGCTGATGGATGTTGGTTGGTGGAGTTGAGCAGTAAAGACAGAAGGCAGGAATCCTGGCTCCTTTCCTCTTCTAAAACCTGGGAAACATTTTTGAGGTTCATCACCCTGGGATACAGTCTGAAAGATTTTTGCTGTGCAGAACCGCCAGAACATGAGGTGTATTCTGATCAGTGCTGGGACGGGATGCTTCTTCAGTAGGCTGGTGCATGGAGGGTGTATTTCTTCATTCACAGGTTCAGCTTCTCATATGCCCCCTTGTCTAATTTTAGGCTTGAGTGAGACAGCAAGGACTCAATGACCCCTGCACTATTGTGTAAAGCAGAGGAGGCGGTGGAAGCCACAGACCCACGTCCTCTTCCCCCAGTCTCCTTGTGTGTCCAATGTGGGATTACTGTGGTTTGTTCACATCTTCACTGAAGAGTGTCTGTCCTCAGGCAGAATGTGACAGAACACGTGCCCCGATAGCCGCGTTGTGTCAGACCATCTCTCTGCTCCACTGCTTCACCCCCCCTTGCAGCCTGCACATCCTCAGCTCGCCTTGCCTTCATCCCTGTTATTTGCCCTCCCACCCATCTCCACCACTGCCCTTCGTCCGCTTCTTCTCTGTACATTTCACAGTCTCCATTTCCAGCTCAACACCCGAGCAGCCTGCGCTCGATTGGATTCCAAACCAATTTTGCCTCCATGAATACCTCTTAGTTCCGCTTTCCTTTTCACAATTACTTTCCAATTTTCAGCCCCGTCCTGTTTCCTCTTGCAGCGGGCTGGTAGCTGATAGCTGGAGCTGGAGTAGCAGCCCAATTAAGAGAGCAAAAGCAAGCAAATTGACCTCGCTGTCCGATGAACACATTATCAACATGAGGCTGAGACTGTGACATCAGCACCTGTTGTTGTGACTCATGACCTTGTGTTAGAGCACGATGGGATATTTAACCCCAAGCTTTGCCCTGGATGGACTCTAATGTGGGCTCAGTGCGAGAACCCGCCTCCTGGACTGGTGTAGCTGCAGCCTGGTGGTCAGAATTACATCAAGGAGCATCTCTGTGTCTTTGCTGCCAGGACAGTGAGTAACAACAGCTGGACTTGTGTAACCATCCTTTTAAGAGTGATGAGGTTGTTTATATTCAGATTAACCCAGAAGGCCTTAGTGTGTTGCAGGCTGGGTCATGACACGAGGGTTAATGCCAGCAGATGTTTCCCCGCCACCTCATTCTAAGAGCATGTTGCATCCGCACATAAATTCCCCAAATGGTGCCGTTGGCAGAGATTGACCCCTCGTACACAAATGGAAAAAATAACTTGTTTACTCTCTTTGTGCCTTGAGCCTGACTTCAGCTGTTTGTGGCATACCACAGGATCACGACTCCCGCTGTCACTTTGCTTTAATATGCAATCTTTCAGTTTGACCAGAGCAGGTTGAGCTCTGACATCAACAGCATATATTCATATTGTCTTTCTTTCTGCAGAGTGCTGGATTGATCTGACAATTGCTGTCTTTATCAGTTGATTTATCATTTGGTTAATTTTGTATCATAAAAGACAGATAGACAAATAGTCACATTTGAGATGCTGGAACTAGTTATATTTGTCATTTTCATTCATTTAGAATTTGACACTTTCTATACAGAGCAGGTCTAGACAGTACTCTTTATAATATTATTTACAGAGACCAACAATTCCATCATTAAAAAGCACTTAGCGACAGTGGTGAGGAAAAACTTCCCAAAGCTTTAACCTTTAACCTTATGCAGACCCAAGCTTATTGGTGGACGGTCATCCACCACGACCAGTTGAGTTAAAGAGAACTTTTAATGGAGATATGACTAAAGGTAGCTAATAATGGTAATCATGATAATAGTATAGTGAATGTCAAGAATGACCACAACAGCAGGCTCGACCAATCCCTGCTCTCGGTGTAGCCACCATCTATGAGAACCTGCAAAATGAAAAAGCACAAAAACTTCCAGGAAAAAGTTTAGTTAGTAACATGCATTAATGAGACACGAATGGAGAGAGAGAGAGCGATCTTAAAAGTGTTGACCGTGTCTGCCTCCTGAACCCAGAATGCTAGTTTGTTCCACAGAAGAGGAGCCTGATAGCTGAAAGCTCTGGCTCCCAATCTACTTTTGGAGACTATAGGAACCACAAGGAACCCAGCGTCCTGAGAGCGCAGTGTTCTAGAGGGGTAGTAAGGTATTATGAGCTCTTTTAGATATGATGGTGCCTGACCATGAAGAGATTTTCCAGTTAATCAACTTATCATGTTGATTAGCTCAGTATACGATGATGATGAGCAGGGTAAGATCAGTAAAAGGTACAATTCTGGACCACTAATTTCATCAGCATAACAACAAACACAGCGTGACGTCATGTCATAAAAAGTTCCAATTCTACTTTGATGAATTTTGTTCAGAGTTAAGCCAACGCATTAAAACATTAAAAAGCTCAAAGAGGCACACGCAGCCAGGGTAAAAAATATCTTCACAAAGAGTTGGAAAAACCCCATCACAGAGCTGTCTTATTTCCACTTTTTTTATTCTACACGGACATGACAACTTCCATTTATAGCATTCCTCACCTTTACCTATGGAAGATCCATTTGTGGTGGAAACACACGTCACATTAAAACCCTATCAGGACACGGAGGTATTATGGCCTTTGAGACGCTGGAAAGCTTTTAATGTGACAGCAGCTTAACAGCAAAGTATAGTGGATTGTGATTAATTACTAAGTGAAATGAGAATTGCTTTTAAAAAGGGAAACTGCAAGCAGCCAAGTGGTGAGTATGACATGATTCTGTTTCTGTACTGATGGAATTAGTGCTGTAGAAAAGTACACTCTGCTGAATGAACAGGGATACAATCTTCTGACAGCTTGCCTGTCCCCTGTAACTAAATACGTATCCAGTGTTCTGCTTCTCAAGTGTTAAAATCTGTTTCCTAATCAAAGACTCATGATTTAATCATGCAGTATGCCAGTCCACTCACCGAGGGCTTAGTGGGAGCCGTTGTGACATGGAAGTGTCTTATTGAATATATGCAAAGAAACAGAAGAGCCAAAGGTGGTTTTAACCCCAGATTTTTAGATAGTACAAGGAGCTTCATTGTTGCTTCAGCTTTTTTTGTCCTACCTGTCTGAATGTGTGTGACTGTCAGTGTGAATTCTAGCAGAGACTTTGTGCGCCGTCGTTATGCAGAGCCCAGTCCCTCTGCTTGCTCTTCTCATCTGTCGGTCCGTGTTAACGTCCTGTTACTCGGGAGCAGCAGATCCGCAGCCCTCTGCATCTATAAATCAGAAATGTCAGCCTGTAAAAGTGCTGCATTTGAAAACTGAATTGTAGGGCTTCACACACAAGGTGGTGGACTACTGCAGACACTGAGGATGTAAGCTGTAAAGATCATGAAGAAGATGTGAATTGTTTGACCCTGCATGCACTAATCTTGGTGTTTTTTTGTTTTTCTGTGTGTGTGTGTGTGTGTGTGTGTGTGTGTGTGTCTGTGTTTCTTTTGAATAACCAGCGGTAAAGAGGCTGATGAAAGAGGCTGCTGAACTGAGGGATCCCACAGAGCACTACCACGCCCAGCCACTGGAAGTAAGTTCACCACAGGACACTACTGTGCTGAGGTACCTGTAAAGTGCCAGTGTTTATACTACAATATTTGACTTAAGGATCACCACAATAACTCTATTTCTGGATTCATACAATTGCTGTCTTATTTTGATACTGTTGTTTTCTCCAATTTCTATCAATGATAATATGGAGGAACATGGTAACAGCACAAAATAAAAGTCAGGGTGCACTGTACCTGCCATAGGGCTGTCATGGTATGGATTCTTTTTTACTGTAGTGAAAAAGCAACATATCCCAGCAGTTTGGCAGCTTACCCCAGTATGATTGGGCAAGTTTAAATATAAAGACAGATGTAAAAAAGTCAGCCATAAAATTTCTACATTTCCAGAAACTTTCTGGAAATTTTCCATGGGAAGTCAAACCAGGGAATTTTGGAAATATTCCAAATCGGAAACTCCATGGAAATTATGAAAAAAAAAAAAAATATATATATATATATGTGAATTAATGGCAATTTATGAGAATTAACTGTAAATGGTTTTAAATGCAAGTGTACCTGCATGAAACCTAGTTATTTTAGTCAAGCTTATGCTAAAATACATTTTCCCCAACTATACTTAAGTTCCCTGTTAAGGGCCAACCTTCAGTTTTGTAAATTACTGGTTTATTCACATTTATTCCCATAAATTCCTCTTAATCCCCATGAAAGTTTCCAACTTTGAAAATTACCAGAACTTTGCAACCCTAGCAGAGACTGGATCAGTCGTATCCAAAAGATCAGAAGATGACTACATCCAGACATCCATCAAGAATTTGCTGAATAAAGGCAACAATGGACTGAATAAATGAGTAGCAGTTTCTAAACCACTGCGCAAGAGGGCAAACAAGGCCTAACACTTGGGGTGGACTAAGAAACACCAGCAGTGGATAACTGAAAAAAAAAGTTTTATATACTGAAAAATCCAAGTTTGAGATTTCTGGCAGTAACAGAAGGGTGTATGGAAGGAGACAGGAGGAGATAATGACACTGCAGGGTATCAAACCCACAGTGAAACATGGTGGTCTGAGGGAATATTCAAGTCTAGGGGTGTTTTTTCTGTTTCTGAAGTTGAACACCTGCATTGAATTGACTCCACCCTGACTCCATGGAAAAGTTGCACCCCAGTCTTCAGAGAGCTCCCTCTGGTTTGAATCTGTGGAGAAGGATTCATACTGCAGCAGGATAATGAGCCCAAACACACCTCCAGGATTTGCAAGAACTACTTAACCAAGAAGTCCTGACTGTCATTGACTCCATAGTCACCTGACCTTAATCCCAGTATGAGGATGATAATGGAGGAACACGCGTGACAGTCCCACCCCCACATGCTCTATATGAATATATATGTGTGTGTGTACACTCAGCTGAGAAGTCGGACACATGAATGGTACCAGGCTTTAACAGGACAGTTGTCATGTAGCAATGAAGCTAGATATGACTGTATGTCTATGCAGGCGGCAGCATGTACAGTGCATACGGAAAGTATTCACAGCGCTTCACTTTAACACATTTTAACACATTATGTCACAGCCTTATTCCAAAATGGATTCACACATAATACCCCATAATGACAACTTAAAAAAAAGTTTGTTTGAGATTTTTGCAAATTTCTTTAAAATAAAAAACAAAGAAATCACTTGTACATAAATATTCACAGTCTTTGTAATCAAACTCAAAATTGAGCTCAGGTGCATCCTGTTTCAAAACGTTATGTTTGGAGGAAAGCAGGCACCGCTCATCACCTGGCCAATACCATCCCTACAGTGAAGCATGCTGGTGGCAGCATCATGGTGGTGGCAGCATCGTGCTGGTGGCAGCATCATGGTGGTGGCAGCATCGTGGCGGTGGCGGCATCGTGCTGGTGGCGGCATCGTGCTGGTGGCGGCATCGTGCTGGTGGCGGCATCGTGCTGGTGGCGGCATCGTGCTGGTGGCGGCATCGTGGTGGTGGCGGCATCGTGGTGGTGGCGGCATCATTGTGGTGGCAGCATCATGGTGGTGGCAGCATCATGGTGGTGGCAGCATCATGGTGGTGGCAGTATCATTCTGTGGGGATGTTTTTCAGCGGCAGAAACTGAGAGATTAGTCAGGATTGAGGGAAAGATGAATGCAGCAATGTACAGAGACATCCTGGAAGAAAACCTGCTCAAGAGCCCTCTTGACCTCAGACTGGGCCGAAGGTCTTTCAACAGAACAACGCCCCTAAGAACACAGCCAAGATATTGAAGGAGTGGCTTCAGGACACCTCTGTGAATGTCCTAGAGTGGCCCAGCCAGAACCCAGACTTGAATCCCATTGAACATCTCTGGAGGGATCTGAAATGGCTGTGCACCAACACTCCCCATCCAACCTGATGGAACTCGAAAGGTTCTGTAAAGAGGAATGGGGGAAACTGGCCAAAGATAGGTGTGCCAAGGATGTGGCTTCATATTCCAAAAGACTTTTGGCTGTAACTGCTGCCAAAGGTGCCTCCACAAAGTATTGAGCAAAGGCTGTGAATACTTATATACATATTATATGTTCCTTCTTTATTTCTAATAAATCTGCAAACAAAAACTTCATGTTGTCATTATGGGGTATTATGTGAAAAAAAAGAACTGAATCAATTTCCGAATAATGCTGTAACATAACCAAATGTGGAAAATGTGAAGCGCTGTGAATTCTTTCCATATGCACTGTATACAGAGAAACTGTCTGAAACACAGCTTTTAAGAAACGTGTGTGTGTGTGTGTGTGTGTGTGTGTGTGTGTGTGTGTGTGTGTGTGTGTGTGTGTGTGTGTGTGTGTGTGTGTGTGTGTGTGTGTGTGTGTGAAAGGTGTGCAGGAGTCAACGTCAAGCATTCTAACTTCTGTATGAATGCTTTCAAATCTTCACTCATGAAGGTAATGAAGAAATGATTTATGGTTTTTACAGAGGATTCTGAGAAATCGATCATTTTCAAAAAATATTAGCTCTTTGCTTCTATGATTGCAGACAGAAAAGATCAAATTTTTATGAGAAGTTAGGGGGACACTGTTTTCCTTCTGCAATTTCTGCTTAGACTCCCTTTATTGTCTTTTTACAATTCTTAATGCTTCATTTAACCTTGGCACAGAAAAAAGATTTGGACAGGTGCTACAGAATCTAAAATATTCAGGCATGATCTATTGAAAACACTGACAGCTTCCACTATAGTGAGGCCTTAGTATCCATGGGTACTGAAAAATGTGTTTGAGGCAGTAAAAACTTGACAGAAACGAGGAACAATTACAAGAGTAATTTTAGAGGGGCGGAAAGAACAAATCCTCCACACTGATTGATGATATACCAAGACATGTAGTGGATGTCATGCCAAAAGGCTGAACATAAAGAGAGAGAGACCTGAGCCAAAACAGCCTAGAGGTTAGAAATGTTTCATCTACATTCTATAAATAAAAATCATTTTTTTATTAATTAGAAACTCCTCCACAAGAAATGTGACTGTCACTGCTGGACTTCATCCTGATCAACCTGTGTAGTATGTGCTCAGTGTGACCTCTCTCTCTTTCTGCAGGATAACCTCTTTGAGTGGCACTTCTCTGTACGGGGCCCCCCAGATTCCGATTTCGATGGCGGAGTTTACCACGGCAGGATCGTGCTTCCCCCAGAGTACCCCATGAAGCCCCCCAGCATCATACTCCTCACGGTAAGATGCAGACGAGTTCCGTGTCACAATCCCATCCAACTATTCCCCCAGCTGAAGCGGAACGGAAGACGCCAAATCAGATGATCAAAGAGTGGAAAACGGACAGCGTGTCATTTAACCCTCAGCCATTTCTGGTTGCAACACACCAAGTGACAGTTTTTGGATCAAAGCCCTGCCTGTCAACACACTGTCGGAGGGAATTGCTCTGGTTTTGTGAGAATATGAGACTGTCTTATTATATTATTATATTCAGACAGCTGTATGACTCCTTCACTAATGACAGACTGATAAAGGCAGAGTCCTTGTTGTGACAGTCATCACCTTTCATTGTGTCCGGCTGCTCTGTCCTTTTTCTAATGTGTCTTCTTTAGTTTTGCATTCATTGTTCGAAAACTCTGCAGAGCAGCCTGCGATTCTTCATTCAACACTCTCAACTGTTTCAAACTTTCAGTCTTTCTGTCTGCATGCCATAACTTTTGAGAATGTATGTTTTATTCATGTCTCCACCCTCTGCCTCCTTTTATTGCCTTTCCTTCTAGCCGAATGGAAGATTTGAAGTTGGGAAGAAGATTTGTCTAAGCATCTCTGGTCATCATCCAGAAACCTGGCAACCCTCTTGGAGCAGTAAGTATCCTCAAGTTCACATATAGTTACTTTCCCGAGTCTCTCTAGTTAGTCATTGTCCAAGGTCAGTGTTTTAGTGTAGCCTGGAGAGTCTGGAAAAGTCTCAATAATGAGTCTTATTATTTGTAGAGCTGGAAAATATGATCAGTCACAGACATTTATAGCAGAAATATGAAAAACTATTGATGCTCTGTCCTCATGTGTCAGTCTACGCACACTTAAGTCTCACTTAATAATATTTTATCTCTGTTCTAAAGAGGAATCTTGAATAACAATCACTTTTCTCATAAACCACCCTAATTCTCAAATAAATGCCGCTATTCAGATAATGGCAGGGTCTCAGAGTAGGGCGGCACTAAGGGTTGGTTGCAAATAAAAGCAGAGCAATTATCTGTACTCTAACGACTCGCACAGTAAAATCAGCATTTCAGGAAATTTGTACATTTCCACAGCACTAATTCCATCGGTACAGACTATTCACTAATTATTTCCGAATTGAAATAGTTTTTTGGCACTGCCATCAATAAAACCCTGCACATTAAAAAGAACAGAAGAAATGACTCCCTTTGAGTTGCTAGCTGGCTTTCATTTTCATAGCTCTCTGCAGAAGTTTCATTGATAGAAGCTAACAGCAACCAAAGATTTGTCAAAATGGTAGTGACTGAAAATAATTAGTCAGTTCGCTGTATTTTATATGACTCTGTTGTACTGATGGAATTATTAATTTATCAGGACAATAAGTAGACATGGAAAACATGGATTCTTCTTCTAAAATATGAGTTGATACATTGATAAATTCAGACGGATAAAGCCTGTTTAAAGTGAAGGCATGTCAGCACTTGAGGTAAATAAAGGCCCCACTGTCTTTTTTCACAGCAGCAGTAAATAATAATACTAATTAAGGTACTGTTCCATTTAGTGCAGCAGAGCCAGTAACTGGGAAATGAAGCCAATGCCAAAAACTGTAGTTCCTTGAGCGTCCCACTTGGCTGGCTACAGAACAGCAGAAATAAACATGTTTACAGCCTGGTACAAAAAACAGTTTTGGTCTCTGTAGCTAATTTTCCTGTTCATGACAACTGTACTGAGGGTGAGGGTCAATTTATATACAACTCACCTGTTCACATGAAATTAGGACGTAAAGTTATGCAGAATTAACTGCATGGCTACTATGATTGACAGGTTGGTGCTGTCACAGATGACTTGTCAGTGGTCTACATGCAACACTGACTCTGTTTAACATGAATGGAACTGAACCTTAATTAGTATCATTGGTAACACCTGTGTTTACATACTATGTCATAATGGCTACTGTGAAGAAGGTCTGTTAGACAAATATGACACCTTTACTCACAGAGGTGAAGGTGCTCTGTGATCTGTGGTTTAAAATTAAATTAAAACTTCCATCACACATGACAGTCCATATCTATGTCAAAATAAATAATAAATCAATGGATTTAACCTTATATCCTTAGTGTTTGTTGCTGCTAATTCCATACTTATCGAGGACCCCATGGTGAGCCTGTTCATTAGCAGAAAGGCATATTTTTGTACCTCTATAGTCAAAGCTGATAATTTATTTCTACCAAGAACTCATTTTAGTTCTACTGGCGATTCATCCTTGTGCCGAGTCCTGCTTTCATGTTGCGTCTCAGCATGGATCTTTAATCAGAGAGAACTCAGTGGGAGGTGGTGTGTCTTCCTCAAGCGTTTTCCCTAACTGGTTCCTTTTCATAACAAAAAAAAAAAGAAAAAGTTGTCAATAACAGGATTAAATCAAAGACAAAGGTTGCTCTAAACCTCTTTCTACCAGCACACTGCAGGTCGAATGGCTGGCCATGCCTTGGAGATTTGATTTCCCTTGCTGAGTTCTTAAAGTGTTGTGTACAAGTTGTGTCTCATCATGTTTGGAATGACCGCAGGAGGCCTGGCTGGATAATTGCTCTGAGTTCTCGCACAGGCAGGCCAGCTGCAGTGATTCCAGGGTTACGCCAGACTGCTGGCTGCTGCTTTACTTCATATGCTTCACTTACATTAATAAAATAAAGTGTGGCTAAGTAATTCAAACATTCCCTCTGATGTCACTTTCGAGAAGATTTACATTTTTCTATTTTACATATTCCTATTTATTTAGATCCATTCATGAATAAATATTTATCTATGAATATGCATGTATATATTTGTGTTTTTTTCAAGCTCCTTTACTCGTCCGCTCGTATTTTAATGTGCAGTCCGCAATGAGTTTTACTATGCATTTTTTAGTTGCATTCACATAGATTGTTGAATTGTTGAAGGAGGAGTAGTACACACACAGACACATAGATCCATTCTTCTTTTTCTAGAAATTAAGACTTAAAAGTTCAGAAGTTGGACCTGAGGAGAGTTATAGACTTGCAGACTGCTGTCAGATGTGCTCCAGCTCAAAACTAACTTTTTGCTCTTACTTTGATTTTTCGGCTTATATAATTCAAATGACACAGAGTTGAGTTAATTTAATGTAATGGGTTTTCATCTCAGGCCACGCTGCAACTACATAATTTGACAAGGTTTGTAGAGCACTGATATCCACTGTGAGTCTGAGAAAAGGAAAGTGCTCTCAATCTAAAAACTGCTGTCTTCACAAAAACCTTTGTGTGTGTGTGTGTTTGTGTTTCAATTCAGATGCTGCTGTCTTTAGTCCACTTTGGCATTGTAAGCAGTAGTACATACTGCAGTACAGTCCCTGTATGATCTTATGTTACACATTAGACACCATGAAGTGGAAATGATGACATGTAACAACTACGAGGTGTCATGGTGATGGCTGCTATAAATTACTATTTTAACATAGACCAGATCTTCCTGGTTCTATATTTAAACATAAGACCTATATTCAGGATTCAGAAACATGGAAAAATGGATGTTAGCTGGAGTACTCAGATTATTCTTGTGGCATGTAATAATCAGTCCAGGTGTCTGATCACTGTCTGTCATGAGGGCAGCTGCTTCTTTATGTTGAATTACATTATCATGTTAGTTAGGTAAAACCATACAGCCTTAGTGTGGTACGTTCCAAATTTAGCTGCTTCTACTGGTAGCCTATCTTTTCCAATAGGAATTTGAGAATGCAAATGACAGTCGTCATTAAAACCAATGAACTGTAAAATTAAGACCTGATAGTCTAACAATGGCAGAGCAGTCAGTGCTGGAAAATAAAAGTTCAAATCAAAAATTGAATTAAGTTGTGGATTTCAAGAATTGTGACACCTTGTACAGGAAGCTGAATAACCACTTCTGATGTACGGATGGAAAAAATGGAATAACAATCCACCAAGAGTATTTTTAATGGACCGTACCAAAGAGTGACTGCTGCCAGGTGTAAACTGCTTTTACTGTATGTTGCCATGTAGCTGTTGGGATGCGGGACATGACTTGTGAGAGCCTGAACCTGTGGCCAAATCTAAAGTGATATGTGACAAATGACTGTCCAAAACAATTGGTACTGTGTAAATTCTTTCTTATTATTGGGTATATTGGATAGATTGATGCACAGCCAGTTATAACCGAGACACAAACAAACCCCTGACCCTAAACGTATTGTAAAACGTGTCTCGTGCCAGCTGAAGAATGTGAGTACAGACACATGGTGGATGTCCTCACAGAGAGACCAGGGTAAATCCAGGATTAGACACACAAAACAAAGCATCCCCGCCACTTATGTAACATGGGTACTGAACATGGCGACAGCACGGCCTGACTTGTAATTTCACCTACTGTTGAATGTGCTCTGTTTTTAATTTTTCTCATCTCCTCTTTGTTTTTTCTCCTCTTGTCTGTCTTCCAGTCCGAACCGCCCTAATAGCTATAATCGGATTCATGCCAACAAAAGGAGAGGGAGCAATAGGATCTCTTGATTATACCCCAGAAGAGAGGAGAGCCCTTGCCAAAAAGTAAGATGTGGTAGATGAAAATCTGTCCGATGTTTACTCTGCAGAGCATGTGTTGTGTGTGCTCTGCTATGGATAGAGAATGATAATAAGGTGAGTGTGGGGAGAGGTGTGGAACAGTGTATATCATATAGATGATAATGATGTTGTATGCTGGATTAGCAAACATACAGATTGCCAGCATTACACGCATGATGCTGGCTATTAACAAAGTAAACTTTATACGAACATGTCATGTTATCAGCACCTGAGTCTAATAACTGCTTAGTCACAAAGGGAAAGGAGCACGGCCATGCCAGTCTTGGTATTGCAAGATGACAAATTAATTATCACCAAAATACCTGGTCTCTGGAGGGGGCACGAATGGGCACGTTGCTCTTCATTTCACACCGCATTTCCTTCGGAGAAAACGGTACAAAGGAGGAGAAGGAGAGGATCCAGCTAAAGTCACTCTTCTATTAGCAGATGTGATGGGGGTCTTGATCAACGGGCTGTTTCATTAGCACATGGATATGAGATAGACAGGAAGACACACTTTGCTATAAATACATTGCTGCTTATCTCCTTGATGAAAAACCTTTTTTATTCTTTTTTCCCCACACTCAGTCTAAGGCTGAGGCAGCACTTCTCTTTGGTTTCTCATCTTCAGTTTCTGTGCCCCTAGTGACTGTGAGAACTGTCAGTCAGAGAAGGTCCTCTGCACAGCAGGAAAAGGCTCCTGTCCAATATTTTCAGAGTTTGCTGAGTTTGTGACTGACAGGTAAACTGCCAAAGAAGTTTTCCATCTTGTGATGTGGCAGGACAAACACACAGGGCCCTGTGGAGGTCTGGGAAATCTCTGAAAAGAATATGAACAATGTCATTAATTCCTGACACCTTCACATTTTATATACAGCAGACCTGCTGTCATGACATACATATAGTGTGATATTAATTGAAATAGTTTGTACAGGGGCAATACAAAATTTACTTTGAGCAAGTGGATTTCTGACCCATACATTAAAAAACTGAAGTTGGACACACCTTTTCATTCAGTGATTTTTCTATTTGTAATATTTTCTACATTGTAGATAAACACTGAAAACATCTAAACTTTATATTAACACAGATGAAATTATTAGAGAGAGACAGAGAGAGAGATATTTGCTGTCCTAAGAAACTAGTTTTCCTGCATCCACTTGAGACACGTTGCGTCTGATTTTGCCGATGTTACGTAAGTGGAAGAATGCAGTCCTCCAATTACAAGAACTGAATTTAACATAAAAAAAAAGTGGGTCATCCAACTTTTTATATCCTTAAGGCATGCTTGGAGTTTAGTTAACTGGTTGGTTTCATCAGGCTTGATCGATAAATATAATTGGGTGTCATCGGCATGACAATGAAAATTAATGGAGTGATTCCTAATAATGTTCCCTAAAGGAAGCATATATAATCTGAATAGAAGTGGTCCTAGTACAGAACCTTGTGTGACTCAGTGACAGACTTCGGTATGCATGGAGGAATAATCATTGACATGAACAAACTAAGATAGATCTAATAAATACAACTTAAACCCGCTTAGGGCTGTTCCTTTGATGCCTATCAATAATATTTGATGGTTTTGTGAAATGAAGACGCATTCAAAGTTGTTGAAATGTTCTGGACTGACAAAGTTAATGTCAGCCACTGTTAGTCAGTCAGTCCACACTTTAGCCATTTAACTCCCCAGTCTTCTCTTCTACAAATCAAAGTTAACTTCAGATGCTCAGTGGGTTATTGTGATAGAAAGGAAAAAAAGATTATAGGAAAAGTTGGCATGTTGGCAGAAGTGTACGTGCTAAAATGTTTAAATAACATCATTAGCATCTTTCAGTCTCTTAGAATTAAAAGTGAATCCTTCCCGTTTTGAGCCGTGACTTTTGGAGCTGCAAGTTTGCAAGCTAAACTGCATCTTCAGTCACCAACCACCAGTTGTAGATGTCTGTAATGTGCGCATACTGTTACACTCTGGATATTGAAGCTACTTCGTGATAGATGATAATATAATAATAACAGATAAGATATGCTGGAAAGGAAACAGTGTGAATCATAACAGCATTTTTTGAGTTTTGAAGTGATTTTTAAGACGTCACTGATTCTACAATTCTCAGATCTTCATGCAGGGAGTTGAGTCAGAGCTGAGGGGTCTTGACTGCCTTTAGTTTAAGATGGGACATCTCGACCAGCAGAGTCCTGCCAGAGAATGTGCAGCTGTTTTAGGATTCATAGAGTAGCAGTAATTCAGCAGTAAAGTAAAGTAATGTTTATAACTTGTTTCTTAGATGAAAGTTTCCTGTCAAATATCACTACCCAGGTTTCTGGCTGGTTTGACAGTTGTACACAGGGAGCCAAGATGCTGTACAATTGAAATAAACTTTGGAGAACTAAAATAGTGTAGTTTTCATTCAGCTGGAAGCTATGGGACATCCAGCTCTTATCTAGTACTGATGAAAAAAGCCTTCTTCGCTGCTTTTTAATGGGACATACGTTTTCAACTTATCAGCATGACAATGATATAATAGTATTTAATATTATATTCAATGTCTCAGTGGCAGTATGTATACACAGAACAACTAGTGGGCCAAGGATAGAGCCTTGGGGAACACCACATGACAGAAAGGACACAGAAGAGGAGGCAGTGCCAAAAGGCTTTACATAAGATTTAAAGCCTAGAGAGGATCCAATGAATGATCAGCTTTGTCATATGCTGAGCGGTGATTGAGAAGAATTAAAATGGAATCTCCAGCATCATTGGTGAATAAAAGATCGTTTGTTACATTAATGAGGACAGTTTCGGTGCAGCGGCTTTAACCGTGTCCAGAAAGTAGTTCATAGTGTTTTGTGTAAAGCCCACCCATACAGTATGTTACAGTGTAGTAAGCAGTTTCTACCACTGAACCATGGTGCCAACATTTTCTGCTTTGTTATTTACACTGCTTGAAGCTGTGTACTCAATGAATCGCCTGTGGTGAGACTGGGTGACCAGTTGTCGCAGCACGCATTAATATTTAACAACCAAACAAATGGCTTGTGAGTAAAACTGGGCAAAATACAAGAAAGCATACTGCCAGTGACTTTTTTAAAAGTTTTAATTTTTTCAGTTTTTCAGCTTTAGTTGAACGTGTAGCATCCTTACAGATACATCCTTATTCCATTTTATGCATGTTGCAACAAATAACAAATAACAATTTTATCTTCCATCTAAAAAAACTTTAGATTAACAAAGTAAAGTATCTCCCAGGACTGTGCATTTGTACATAATCAATTCAGTGAGCTACTTTTTTACTTGACAACCCATCGTTTTTTCCCAAAGCCCTCTACTTGGGACCCTTACTGAGCCAGCAATGTGGTTCCAATGACTTTGGTCTGAATGTGACTAAGATCTCAGTATGCTTCAAATGAACTGCAGTACAATGAATGGCATAATATTCAAATGGCCACATGAATCATGCAACAGCACATACTTTTGGACAGTCTCTTCTTGAAATAGTGAACATGGTTGTGGGATTGTCTGTTTTGAAAAGATACAAAACTCATTGGATTCCACCATTGCAAAGGGAATTTCAGATGCTGTAAGACAATCTGACAAGCACTTCATTTGGAGCATACTGATTCCTTAAGACCTTTCTGGCACTAAATAATGCCAATTATTAATAAAATTGCACGAACAACGCTTCTGAACCAATGATTGACACAATGACTCAAACATGCTACTGTCCTCTCAGTATGCATCTGACATATTACCAACCAAACCTTCAGTTTTGGCGTTTCTCTTTAAGCTCAGATGTGTTCTTGATGATCAGCACTTATGCCTAACAGGGCATATTTTGAGCATCCATCAACCAACCACAGAGCCTGTCTCCATGGCATCTGCTTTTGGACACATAAATTGCCTGTTTTAGCTGTCATAGTCCAGTGACATGATGACTGGAGACATGGCAGATCATTTGCTGTGTCTGATGCCTAATACGCCCAGCTTCTTCTCCAGCTACATCTTAACTTCACTTGAATAGAATCCAATTTTAATTTGGCTGCAGAGGAAGACACTGATTTGGATCATTTAATACCATAATGTATCCAAATCTATCCATGCCACCTTTAGCCTGAGGAGCTCCATAGTGATAATGTGGTGTTCCTCAGAGCGTGATTCATGCCTCCTCTTCACAGCTGTAATATCAGTCCATTAGCTGCTGCAAGGGATGATTAGCTTTTCTAAGACAAATCCACAGACCTTTTTTCTGTCTTGCATTTTTATATTTTTTCCACTTCACTGCCCCAAGTAGCTGTGTTGATCCTTCTCTTAGCACTGAACCCCTCTGTCAGCACCGACATGAAGGTGTAAAGCTGCACGTAACGGTCTGAACCCTTAGCAGAGATCTGGCATGTGAATGTGCCACAGGTGGTGAAAGCAAAAACAAACCTGTCAGGTGAGGATACAGTGCAAGGCAGCCAAAAGTGCAAAAGTGGATTCATACACAGCCCTGAAAATGACGGGCAGCTCAATCTAAAAATCTTTATAGCTTCATAATCAAGATGCCAAATTACCACTGGCTAAGCACCAGATGACATATATTTTTCTTTGGCAAATAAATCAATGAGCCACCCACTGCAGGCTGCTAACTTTATGAAATGCAGCATTCAAATGTCTGAGTAATTTAGAGTTCTTTGTTTGTGTTGACCACGACACACTCTCTGACCATGAGCCAACAAATCTAAATTGTGGCTCTGTATCAACACATTGTTGATTGGCTGTCTGGTAAACTGCTCCCCAATAATTCTCTGTTTGTTCACATTTACAGTACTGCAGTGAGGATTGGGCTGTCAGTCACAACTGGATTCTAGGGTTTAGATCTGTTGTTTTGCTTCCTGACGTCTTTTCCACGAAGCTTTAATGTGGAATGGAAGAATGGGGATGTCATTTTCCTACATAGTTAGCAACATTGAGTCATACAGGCTGTTGTACGTCAACTTACAAAAATAACAACTCTTAAATCTCTTAAACGCTTAGAAAATTTCATTGATGGCTGCATTAATGTTGTTTTTTACATTTCTTTTGACTATGGGTCATGCTAACACTCACCAAGATTTGGGTAATCAGACTCTGCTGCACAGAAAATACGTATAAACTATTTCTTAAACAGTTAGCTACAATAGCTAATTCAGAGGCAGAATTTCTCTGTTTACTTTCAGTTGGTTCTTAAAAGATGTATGTAAATTTCCTAAAGTAATCTGCTTGCAGTTATTTGATTATGTTTCCCAAATCTTCATCCACAGACAGAATATGCACATTATGTATGTTAAGACCCAGGTTGATTTTTTTTTTAAAGGTCCAGTGTGTAAGATTGAGTGGGATCTATTAAATGTAATATTTTAATAGTCTTCATGCAGAGTTAATCTTTTTTTTTTGTTCTCTTAGAATGAGCCTTTTATATGAACAGATACAGTGGACTCAGTCATATTGCACCACCATGTTTCTACAGTAGTCCGAAATGAACAAGCCAAACACTGACTCTAAACAGGGCCTTGTACGTTTTTAGCCAGTATAGTTTATCCTTCATGCTTCGAAGGGGATGGTGAGGCAAGGGGTATTCAGTTATCAGATATTCAGTCTGCAACCTTGCTGCTAGATGCCACTAAGTGTTCACCGTCTGTCTTTTAGCATGTAGCTGTGACTTTGTGTGTTTAAGATGAGGTGCTACTATATAATTGCATACACGTGCATGACATGTCAGTGTAATTACTGTAAAATCGGCTGGTAAAAAGTCTGGCAGGTTCATTTTTCAGTTAACTTGGCAGGTAAACCTGACTGTGATAAGTCTGCCACAACATTAATGTTGGGTACTGTTTATAATTAACAGGTCATTTATTTTGATACTGAACCACCGCCATTGTACTCACAGTAATATTTTCATTTGTGAAGCAGCTGCTCACTCATACAGTAGAGCGGAGGCACCTGATCATTCATCAAATATTCTGTTTCTGTCTCAAAAGTCTTTTTAAAATGAATTTTATAGAAAGAGAAGACGACCTCACCATTTACCGTCTGTTCTCCGGCAGATCTCAGGACTTCTGCTGTGAGACGTGCGGCTGCTCCATGCGCTCTGCCCTCCTGGCTCTGACACCCAACAGTAACCCCAGCGCTGAGGACCACAAGGCTAAAGAGCTGGCCCAGCAAATCAACTTCAAGGTACGAACAGTGGCTGTTACATAAGTCACATTTGATTCCCAGTTCAGTCAGTGATTTAACCCCGAGAGCAACAGAGATGCTGACAGCACAAGCTACAGGAATGCCTGTGGATATTCTCCTTCTTCTTTCTCTGTGCATAGAAAAAGCTGATTGCTCAGCGTTGTGACATGTTCATGCTGGACAATAAACCAATTCTGAATATTATACCCAAATAATATACCTATACCTATACCTAAATATAGTGTCTCTATTTGAAAAGAGAGACTAGACGAAAGCCTTATCATTTCCCATTTCATGAGTATTTTTGATGATTATATTCTTGTTAGAAAAAAAATTTAAATATATATTTTTTTAAATAGCTGGCAACCTTTTCAATTTTTAACATTTTCCATTAACTTTGCTAACAGACAAACATCAACAAAGTAACCAACAGCAGACATAACAGCCAGCTATTCAATGCCCACTGCCAAAGTGCCAAAACTCAGCAGAGGCGAGTGACAGACAGAGTCAGAGAGTGGCGATGAGCGTGTACGCAGAGACCGCAAGCATGCAGAGAGTGACGGCGAGCGTGCTGAGTGGTCTTTATATGTGCTGATTATGGTTTTTATGCGCATGGATTTTGGCACTAAAATGATGCCATACACAACAGCAAGGACTGAGCCTTTGTACATGGTGCAGATGCTCTATCAACTGAGCTAATCGACACCCCGATTTGCTCTTTTCTGGCGGCTTCTAGCTCGCTCACTCTCTCCTTTTCTCTTCTTAGCTTCTTCCATCAACATCACCTTTGGTTGCCATTTGCCATGTCAATAGAAGCTGCTAAGCCCTGTTGAATTGCCTGCTTACCCAGCTCTGCTCTCCATCAGCACTACCCCACACCTTGGGCCTGAAAACCTCTTCCTTTTCCTGCTGCTCCAAAATGCCTGTGGTACAAACACGTGCTCTGATCTCACAATCTTGGCAGCCCGGCTAACAAACTGTGCTAACATTAGCCAACTGCAGCTACAGTTGTCAGCAGTTTACTTCCCTGTCCATCAGGTAACTCTGTAAATCACAGAGAGTTGAGGCGGAGCAGCCAGAGGACATCAGAAAGAAAACCAAAAAACATTTTCTCCATAAAAAATGATCCTTACTTTTACCAAAATCAGTCAAGTAGTTGGTGGTGTGTGACTGTAAAGCGTCTCTTCTAGCATGCCACATACGGGGTTACACATTCTTGTTCTAGTTTTTTTTTTTCTCAGCTGGTCAGTTTTGGTGTTCACTCTTTACACGTTTCGCATGTATAGTGGCAAAAAATGTCAGCTTTAAAGTTAAAACTGTATTGCATAACTTTTGTCTCCCCCTGCGATGATCAGCACTATGGTGAAAGGACTTGAATATGAACAGTGAAGTCAATTTTTATAGAAAAGTTTCACGCTTTTTTTCTCTGGAAACAGCAGGTGACAAAATGATCTAAACACGATTTATTGGCTGTTCTGAAATATTTTAGCTGAATACAGTAGATAAATACTAGTGCTAATACAGAAACACAGATAAGAAATACTGGATTCATTCTTTTGTTAATCTAGTCTTTTACATTTCAGTTTTTTTCACTTCCTGCACAGATGTTTCACATTAAAAGTTCAATATAAAGTTCTAGCAGCTCACAGAACATTATCCAGCAGATGCAGGAAGTGTTAAGTTTCATTAAGCCTGGCTTTGATCGAAGTGTGTGACTTGAATGAGTTGTTGTACTAATGGAATTAGTACATTCTACCCACTGCATTTATTTTTAACTTTGTTTCAGTCACGTCTTGTGCTCCTATTTGAGTCTTCTATTACTTTCTTACCAAACTAATTTTATGGTAGCTATAACAACCAGTGAACAAGAAGCACAAATTTATCTGAAGAAAGCCACCAAGAGGCAACGCACTGCTTTATTTTAAAAAGAGACGTTGTATTTAATGTTCTATTGTTCAGCTCTATGAGCCACAGTGGAGATGACTATGTTGACCCTGTGTGTTAATGCAGGCAGAGTCCAGTTTATCCAGACAGGCAAGTGAGAGCGGGGGTGCAGAAAGCGAGCCTTCCACACTCACCCAGGGAGACACCTCCACGTCTGCAGGCCAGGAAGCTGCTGACGCTCCCCGGGCTGAACAGGTAGGTGTTAAACTGCCACTCTGGGTTTACACAGGACATCACAGATACCTGCTTGCAGCCAGCCCACCACCTACAAAACAGAACAACGCCATGCTTTTACTTGTTTTAACCTATCAACTACAAATGCAACACTAGTACTGTGTTTCCGATATGTTTCTATCTGCCACTGGTCTCACTTCATTTCAGCGTGCTCTGAACATTTTTCAGGATGATTATACATATTTGTTGCTGATATTGTTGTTTGAGTTTGTGTTTCACTGTGCTGTGCCTCGCTGCACCCCACCAAGAGTAGATGTAACCATGGTAACACGTAATCTGGATCCAAATAAACAGTTAGCTCCTGAATCCAGGAAATCCCCCTAAAAGTGGATATATTTCTGTTTTGTTGCACAGTGGATCTTATGAGGTCATTTTATTTACCAAACTACTTCCTGTGACCTGTGAATGTGCTGGAATTAGTGAGAAGACGAAACAGCCTGTGTTAGCTAAAGCTGTTATGA
Source organism: Collichthys lucidus (assembly GCA_004119915.2). NCBI lineage: Eukaryota > Metazoa > Chordata > Actinopteri > Sciaenidae > Collichthys > Collichthys lucidus. Next base: position 15,359,789 of record CM014086.1, read on the forward strand.
AATGAAGGGGCCTAACAAAACTAACAAACTACTCTGTGCTCCTTTACACCTTTTCAGCTTATGTCCTCCTCTGTAAGTCGCTTTGGATAAAAGCGTCTGCTAAATGCAATGTAATGTAATGTAATGTAATGTAAAAGGGGGATGGTACCCACAGTGCCTGTTGTAGACCATTATCACAGTGCAGTAAGGTAATGGTAGTGACACAGTAAGGATCAGTTGGACTGTTTTGTGTTACCCTGTTGCCAGATATCAGCATTTCATACTTTGTGGTCTACAGTATAATGTTTTTTTAACTGATGACAGACATGAGAGCCAAAACAAGATAATAAGACCCAAGTTGCAACAAATTGAAATTATCCTTTGAGATATGTTTTGGAAAATAGCCAACAAAAATGTGGAGTCGATGTGATTTGTAGGCTGAACCGTTAAAAAACAACCAGCATGGTTCCTTCTTAGGGAACATCCAAATGGTCAAACTCACTGCTGTTCTATCTCAGACCTATTGTAGCGTAGTACATAGCACAGGAAGGATATAGAATGAGACTACATTACATCACAACAGTCAGTTCAAGTCAAAATGAATGTTGAAAGAACTGAAGTTCACTGGATTGGCGTAAACATCAGTCAATATCCACGACATGTGCTTCTATATCTGACTGTTTTTACAGATAATGTGCAAAAAACAGGAAGGAGCTTTCTGTTTCATGTACTTCAAGAGTTAATATTGGAAATAGAATGAAGTCATTTTATATTGCATGATTGATAAATAACATGGTATAGTGACTTTTCCAGAAAAATGTTATGATAAAATATATTAGAATCAATTTTATTCGCTATGAAAGTTTACACAAACACAGAATTTACTGTGGCAGGATTGAGCATGCATATGATTATTAAAACCAACACTGCTCATTGACTTGCAGCAACCCAGGGTGCACCTAGATATATATCAGCGTTCATTTATTAGCATGGTAACCTAACACGCTTTGCAACTGTAGCTCAGCAGTCAAGAGAAATAGTGAGGGTCGATGTTCTGATGGAAAGATTTGAGGCAGTAAACAGAGCTGAGAGAAATGATGCAGCTCGGCCCTCAGTAAGTCTGACAGGACAGTCTGAGTATAATCAGACTCACTCTGCTCAGAGCTTCACGGACAGGCTGCTTGTGCAAAATGGATATCCATTCACTGTGGTACTGTGCATTTCTTAACTTCATGTATGTGCTGTCTCACTGAAAAAAAGACAAAACATGAGTCAGAAACATCAGAAGTGGCACCGTTTTCTGTTTGTTCTAACATCAACAGCAGCCTTACTCATCCCATTTAAATATCTACAACCTTTATTAGTTTATGTTGTTTTGATTTGAGTTTGTTTGTCCTTGTGCCTCTTTTAATATGAGCTCATTAAAGCAAGACATTGCAGGCAAACAAATCTGATGTTGTTGTTGTGCAAATGAGGCATTATCTGATTAATTGTGCTATGCTATGCTAATTAGCATACATCTGCAGATTTCAAACCTCTTGTTTTAATTAGTTGACATATTAGAGACAAATGTTTTTACAGAGAGAACTTTGGATTTCTCTCTTTATAACTCCATAAATCAGAAAATATTGTCAACAGCCATAAAAAAAACCCCAGCATGTTTTCAGGAATAAAAAAAATGAGGCTATCTGAACAAAGCCTTCTGTAAGAACCTTCAGAATATAGATTGGAATCAAACTACTGAAGTGGAGTCTGAGAAAAAAACAAAAAAACATTTTGGAAACGGCCTTTAAAGATATGGTTTGTAAAATTCCTCATTTATACAGACATGCAGACAGTAATAAAACAAACACCTGTATGTTCATTTGGAACCTTTTCCATGTTCCTTGTTTGTAGATTGTTAGATTAACCGGGAGGCGGCCGAGGCCAGTGCCACATATTCTGAACTTCAAAACTGCTCTTCAGAAACCTGTGGGTGATGTCGTGCTTAGGCTGTCCACCCTTTTTACTGCTGGACAGACCTCATCATCAAACTCATCATCATATTCACTGCCATGCAACAAAGTAGACACTCTGGGTTGTTAAGGCTTTTCTTCTCCTGATATGGCATTAACAGACAATCAGCGTTTGTTTTTGGACAGAGCAGTGGGTGTCCTGAAGCTCCCCGTGTAGATTATATACTGCTGTCTGACTGACTGCAGTCAGTACCCATCTTTCACATTGTTTTTTTTAATTGGTGGCATGCTTCATCACCTGCTGACATCCCACCGAGCGCCACAGTTATTTTGGAAGTGAATGGAAGGAAATGATTATGCATGATTGTACAGCAGCACTGTGCCAGCTGCATTGGTTGCACTGAGTTAGTGTGTGAAACCAAGCAGCTCTGTCCTAACATCATGGTGAGTGTGTACGGTAGCTTGAAGCCTGTGCTTCCACAGCTTCTTTTCACGACTTCTGATGATATGGACGAGCTTTGCTGCCTAAGAGGATTGATTTTTGGCGCCAGCTGCTTCCCACAGAACCACAGCGACTGAAGGAGCAGAGAGAAGGGTCAACTCAGGCTACTGTTTCTGAGTTTGGATGAACCGAGGAGGGCAACGTCAAAAATAGGACTCACCATCTGCCGCTGAACTCATCCGTTGTATCCCACACTGCCTTGCTTCTGTTCCCCCAAGTACTGAGTTTAGGATGTAGGATAACTGTGTACTGTTGACTGCCTCTCCCCACTTTCTGCACACTCCCTCCAGCCATTTTCTAATTAAGTGATATGTGTGTGAGACCCTCAGCTCTGCTCATTGGTTAGCACTGGTCACTAAACAAACAGGAACATCATTTATTTAATCCATAACTCATTAACACTAGCTGTTTATATTGTGAATGGGAGTAGGTTTGATGCATTGATCCAGGAAGCTCATGAATTATTCATTATTTGTATGAAGTTGCATAAAAGGAAAAAATGTCTCTGGTGTCGACAAAAATACAAATTTGGAAAATTAGCTTGCAGGGTTCATTATATGGTGTATACACTGTGTGTGTGGGGGTTTAGCTGTGTGTGAATACATAAATTACAAGTTGAGCTACGATTGATGATTCTTTATCGATTAATGTGCTAATTATTTTCTCATCAATCAGTCGTCCGGACTTCAAAATGTCATAAAATCCCAGACGTCTTGTTTCATCTGACCAACTGTTCAGAATTCCAGATAGATTTTTTCAAAATCATTTCAAAACCTGAGACTGAAACCATGACTTAGTTGTCAGAATTGTTGCCACTTTTTTAAGCAGCAGTCATTTCCAAGTAGCTGGCTGCTGATCACGTCATAATTCTGTGATGTCAACATTGTCTGAATCAATCAATCAAGTAAATTATAGCTGCACTACACATCTAAATGAACTGCAAACATGTATGTAAACCAAGCCGCAACTTTTGTGTCAAGTAAAGTCAGCACAAGAGGGGCCAAAAACTGCAGTTATGGTCTCTATAGCTAATTTCCCCATTCATGACAACTGTACTAAGGGTGAATTTATACTGTATATAACTCACCTGTTCAGATTATATTAAGACTTAAAGTTATGCAGAATTAAGAGCGTGGGCACTTTGATTTATAGATGGTTGCTTCATTCAGCCCGCCTCAGCTCCACCAATGTTCTATGTCTTTGTCTTTTTTTGGATTAGTGGGGTGCCTAGGCAGATGGAGGCAGCCAGAGCCTCTACACTGAGCTTCAGAGCCTCCACACTGAGCTTCAGAGCCTCCACACTGAGCTTCAGAAACCTCTTTGTGTTTACTTATACAGTCTTTGTGGTAAACACAATAAAATGTTGGTAAACTGTAAACGAGTTGTAAATCTGCATGCTGAAAAATAGATTCTCCATTACGCAGCGCAACGCAGCCAGATCCAGTGAAATAATCTGTTAATAAATTAATTGTTTCTGTCTCACTAATCCTCTCCATGCCTCCTCCACAGGCAGTCCACAGGAGTAGAGGGACCCGAGGCCCCTGTGGTGCCCCCCACCACCGGACGTCCTCTCAGCCCCCGGCAGCGCCGCGCCCAACAGCACAGCCAACAGGGCCAGAGAGAAGGCAGAGATCCAGCCAGTAGGCCGGCCTTCGCTCCGGCTCCTCGCCAGCCTCTAGACGAAAGCCACGCAGGCTCGGCGGTCCTCATTGTGGTGCTCACTCTGGCTCTGGCAGCACTAATCTTCCGCAGGATCTACCTGGCTCAAGAGTACAAGTTTGACTACGAGCTGTGACCAACCAGGCCCCCGCCTCCTCAGCCTCAAGTCAACCCCTCCCGCTAACACCCTTACAGAACTAGGACCCGCTTAAGTGAAACCAGAGCCGAGGCGGCAGTCTAGCGCTGACTTTGTGCCTGCTCGTCAGCGGAGGGTTCAGTCTCCAGTGAGGGGGAACTTTCATTCCTGCAGAGGAGGCTCTGCTCACAACACCACCTCGAGGGTGTCTTTTAATCAATGTGAATTTTACTCTCCAGAGTGTCATGCATTATAAAAAATGGGAAGTTTGTTGTGTTTGTGATCAGTTCAGCAGCCACACACACACACACACACACACACACACCACACACCGTCCTCACTGATAATTGTTGTCTATCCCAGGGCTGCCGCTTGTTCACATTATTATTAAAAGTGTAATATAATATTTTAACAAGATGGAATTATGCGGGATTTTGGTCACAACTTCCTCCTTCTGTGCTTTAACTTCCTGTGATGTCCCAGTATGTGTTAAAGGCTCACATCGTTTTATTATTGATGTGATTTGGAAACTGTGCGTGCGTGCGTGCGTGCGTCCATGTATCCTTACACATACAGTATATCATTTCTGTCTCTCACATTAAAACAATAACAAAGGCATAGTTTCAACATGTCTTGGAGTCTTGTTTGGCATTGTTTGGCATCATGGGAGTTGTTGTCTTCCTTGTTAACCACTATCACTGATGGAAAGCTATCGCTGTATTCCTTCCTCGCTGTGACGTACACAGAGGTTTACCTGGAAGTTAGAGCAGCTAGAGGCCAAGCAAGGAAACAACGTTACCTAAACATTTAGATTTTTGTGTTTGAACGTTGTTGGAATGTTGTTGGACACATTGAGGATGAAATAAAGACAAAAAAAAAAAACGCCTAGCAACATTTGAATGTGTAAATGTTCCATATTATATCTTGCATGCTTTACAGTGTAAAGCGGCTGTGGAGAACAGATACTGTAATAATTACCATTATTCATTTACCAACATGTGTGTTACGACATGCTGCGTGACCGTTCTAATGTGTGACTGCAGGCCTGTTCTCACTCTGTGAGAGAATGAGCCTCTGTGAGCGGTCAGAGTTCTGCCAGGTACTCGGTCTGTCTCTCATCTTTTTACACAAACTGCCAACACCACAAAAATCTGCCTGCATCCAAATATCGTCAGGTACTTTCACTGGCTCTCTCCTCTATTAGAGACTGAATCACATCATTTAGTAATAACAGCCACTTGTAGAAGTGTGACGGCTCTCGCAGTCACACATTAAAGGGGAACCCCACTGTTTTTACACATCAAAGTCTGTTTACAGGGCCCGGAGAGAGGACTACTGCAATTTGTGAAGCATGTTGTGTAAAAAACACTTTTGTTTCTCCAGAGGGGGGCTGTATGAAGTCTGACAGATGCCCTTGAATGATGTCACTCCAGTCAGGATCAGTTTGAACATTAAAAAAATGACCTGGAATTAGAAAGAAGAGGTCGTATCTCACCTCTGGAGCTGAGTCCTTTAGGCTCGAGGCTACATTAGCTGCTACAAGTACAATTCTAACTGACAACTGTGGCATTGTGGGTAATTTTAGGCAGCAGGTTTTGACATGGTTCTGCCATGACGGTGTTGGCGATGATAAATTAGCGGAGTTCTCTTTGAAGGCGGTCAGAATCTGTTGTAACACCTGCCGTCATCACATTAAGCTGCTCTGTAAAGCACATTTCTAATCATCTGCTGGTTGGAGGGAGTTTCACTTAAGTTGTTTCTTCACATTTTTAAGAATTGTTTGCTCTTGTGGTCCAAATTGCCGTGACATTGCTTCAGAAATAGATGTGCAGCACCGACTGCATGTTTGGGCTTCTGCATTTCAATCAGACTCCAAAAGCAAAAAGAGAATGTGTCGGCGTGCAGCCTCCTCTGGTCTTTGTGCTTCCACTGAAATAGAGCCCGTACTGTCACAGCAGTCCTGTGAAGGGAGCGACCTGACTGATCCGGCATCAGCTGAACACAACATGTTTACTGAGGTAAAGCACGAGGGCGCGTGCTTTGAACTGTTATCAGCACAGCAACAATTAGTTCTGAGATCATTTTAGGGATTATTTCCAGCAGTAAACACATGACACAGTAAACCTGTCTGCTTCCTGTCAACACAAATAGATTTTATTTATTTGAAACAGGAAGTAATTTTTCTGTGTAATCCCCCTCACTGCCTCTCTCTCACTGTTTCTCTGCTGTTTCAGGGTATTCACACCACGTCCCCGTGCATTAATCTCTTGTTTGCCTTGCATTCTCTGAAGCTGTGTGCAAACACTCATTTTTTCCCTCCCTGCTTGTATAAATAGACCCAAACACTGTCTTAACGTTTACCCTCATTGATATACTTGAGTAGGGCTTTATCACTCTGACGAGACTTGGAACTGGGAAACAATTTAAATTCACTCTTCTGCTCATTGTGGCTGACGGCTTTCTGACGTGTACACCAAGTTGGCAGCATACAAATAGCTCTGAGGTAGTCCTAGCAGTCTACCTGTTGAGAGGAACAAATCTGTCTCTGTAGTTTTTCTTTCATTTGAGCGTCACATGTCCAGGTTTTACTTGAAGCCAGCAGAGGTTCTTTTATGAATATCCATGTTCTCATAATTTCTTCATATTTGTCGTGCCCGGGGCCACTCTGCTCTGCTCTGCTCGGCTTGGCTCTGTTCTGCTCTGCTCTGGGATATAAACAGAAAATAAATTGCTTGAATGAACGTGTTTTCCGTGTGTCAGGTTTTGTTACACCTACACCTACAGGGAATATGAAGCATTGCCTTTAAAAAAAATCCCCATGTCAGATCAATGTGTGTTAAATACATGTATCTCATTGTCTAATACATGCAGAGTGAATCATCAGCACAACACACTGTTTCTGCTTTTGTGTTCTTTTGTGTAGATTTGAGTCGTTTAGGTTTAAACACGACTGAATAGTCCTCATACATGCTGGCGGTTCTGTCAACTCAGAATTAGGTACATTGGTATTCTGAGCTCAAGGCCAACAAGCTGCTTTTCAGCAGTTAGAATGTTCACCATGTTTACTATGGTCAGTGTTTAGCACTGTCGTCTCACTGTGTGTGTGTGTTTTCTTCAGCTCAATGAAGGTTAACCGCTGACCCTAAATTGCCCGTAGGTATAAATGTGTGAGTTGGGGTCGGCTCCAGAGTTGATAGAGTTAAAGCTTCCGTTATTGTTAACACACATCATTCAACGTGCTGTCGACAGAGCTGTGGAAATTAGTAAATTAATTAAAGTCTCAAGGTAAAGTGTTCTCTAAAGTTTTGACCTGATGATAACGTTCAAAGATAAAACAGCAACAGGCGGCTTTGTACTGATACACACTGCACTGTATGTGTACTGTTGAACTGCGTATTGAAATGAATCAGTTCCTGAAACTATCAACATCGTTTTAAAAGCAAAATGTTTGAACCTTTCCTGAAGAGGAGTGAAGGCTTAGTTGCAACACACCCTCAAATGTTGGACGTCACACTGACACGTTCCTTATATACAGGCAAAACAAACAATAACAGCACAACTTCCAACTGCAATGCATTTTACTGTTATGTTAACACTTCAATACATGCATTATACATTGCAGATGTTGACACTTAATCCATTTTTCACATTTTCTGTCTTAAAAAATAAGTAATTTTTCTTCATCATGAATCTAACCACTGACTGTGTCTGGGTGGATCCACATCAAGCCGTTTTCTTGTGATGGCCTTTCTGCTAGCTGTGAGTGGCACTTGTAAGTACTGGTAAGTAATGATCTTCCCTTAGCACCACATCAGCTACATTACCCAGATATAAAACATACATTAGGCTACATACCATAATACCACATTCAATACTGCATTCACTCTTCCCCAGTAGGGCTGTATTTTGAGGCATTTCCAGAACATGTGTATGATTTGCAGAGCTGTTTTCCTTTCATGTTAGGTGTGATAAGGAAATTAAGAGATTTTTCCAATTAAATCCTATGTAACTATGTGAAATTGTGGATGTCTGATGTGCTACACACATACTTAATAACACAACATATTGTCAGGGTGTTTGACTGAGGAAACAGGGGACTCAAGGGGTCCTGAGAGAGAAGGTCTATGAACAGGGTCCAGAGTTCTAATTCTACTGGAGCAGTGTTCCATCTTCCAAGAAGTTTTCAGGAGTCTGAAGAGAACAGAAGCCCAGAGAGTGAGACATGTTTAGAGGATGGTCACTGTCCCACACTGCATAACAAATGTGTTCAAATATGTGTTTTTTTTGTAAACCTTTTTTTTTTTTTAGAAAACTCATCTGAACATTTTGGTTTGCGGGGAGCTGCAGGAGAACACGTGTCTCCATGCCCCCCTTGGTGCTCCTCTTTCAGGGCTCCTCTCTGAGGACCGCCTGCCTCCTCTCAGCGGTGTCTCTGCCTCTGAACGGCTCGTCAGGAGGGACGTGTTTCCGCTGCATGTGGTGCTGATGCTGCGCGCTCCTCTGGAGTCTGAAGACCAATCAGAGCGCTTATCAGACTTCACCTTCCCGTCTCTCTCCGGCGCACTTGTTCACCACCACAGTCCCGCACTCTTCCTCCTGCCTCTGACAGGAAGATGGTACCGTTCACAGAGCGTCCTGCACGCGGACCGAAGGTGTCACTGATCGACTGGCTGCGGGACTTTTAAAGTCATCATGGCGCGTTACGCACGGGTTCTGCTCTTACTTTTGTGCTTGATCCTGATCGGGGAGTGCAGGAAACACAAAAGTAGGAAAAAGCGCTGGTCCGCGCCGGCAGAGACTCACAAGCCAGGCACGTAAGTACTGAGCCAAACCTTTATGTTCTTTAATTTGGGTTCATCTGAAACCTGAGCTCAGAGAACATTTCAGGACAAACACCCTGCAGATCGTGCATCACTTTTCTTTCTCTGAGAAGTCACATTTACGCACACTTTCTTCATCAGTGTGCCAGCAGTCATGAGAGGAGGAAGAGGCTGAAGGTTGGAGGCGCTTTGCGGATTTTCCCTCCTCTTCATCCCCAACAATGTCAGAATGTTGACATTCGTATGCGAAGTGCGCACCACCCAGAGCTTCCAGTCTAAACCATTTAGTCAAGTTTTTGTAACCAGTGGTGGAAAGTAACTAAGTACATTTACTCAAGTACTTTTACTTTCTCACCAGTGTTCAGAGGGAAATACTGCACTCTTTACTTTACTACAATTACCTGAGAGCTTCACGTACTTTACAAATGAATGATGATGATGTTCTAAATGAACAGTTCATACAGTGCAGATGAAATGAATAGTCCATAAATGAATGAGTGGACTGACAGAACATAGATTACTTGCTGCTTTCCTCTGAATAATTTGAATGTTTTTGTAATTATGTTGAGGTTTGGACAAAATAAACACTGCGCAGGTGTCACTTTAAATTCTGGGTAATTGGTAACTGGTAATTTTTTTACAAAACAATCAAGATTCATGGAGAAAATAATCCTTAGTTTCAATTTGACACATAGATGTTAGTTCAAACTGAGCTCCACCTTAACAACTGTACTCCAACTGTAGAATCCTGTTTTTACATCAATGTCACAGTCATCCAATGAGGTCAGAGACAACAGAACAACTGTCACTGTGGACTTAAGCTACATCTTTAGTATTTTTACTGAAGTAAAGTATCTGAATATTGTTGCAACCTGGTTTTTGTGTCAGAACCAAACCAACAGTGAGTCACCGTCACCGTCCTTCAGCTGCGTGTAAAAACGTGTGTGTGTGTGTAACAGCAGAGACAATCCAGCCCTTGAGATGCAGCATGCTGGATGTTATTTTGGGTTCTTTATTAGAATCGTTCTGATCGTTAATAACAGAGACTAAAAATGGAGAACTGGAGCTAAAGCTTATTGTTTGGCTGTCACACTCCAGGATCACACATTCCCCAGCAGCAGCTCCACCTATCTCCTCATGTATCGTAGAGTTCATCTCAAACTGTAGCTTCATCACACACTTTTTTATTTCATTTTTTTTAATAAGATGCTCTGCAAATGTTCATTGTTGATTAATCTTCCCAATATATTCCCCTGTAATTGATTTCTGTCTAAAATTGGTTCGCTCATCAACTAATAGTTTCGTCATTATTCACAGACAATTCAGCAGGTTTGACTCCCATCAGTGTCAGTCCAAACATTGTTTAGGTCCTACTGTAAATCTGCACACAATTCTATTTACCATGGAAAACCAATTTTAAAATGAACTTTGCAGAGCAACTATCGACTGCTTACCCTGGTAACCCATTTAATGTAACCAGTATAGTTCAGTATAAGTCTGCTGGTAGTCTGTGTGTTTCTTCCATCCTGCTGCCACAAATACTCACAAGAGCCTCAAATGTGTATTAATCCACCGCTGAAAATAGTCCCTAAACAAATGAAGTATTTCCTTTTCTTTGAGCGACACTGGATACAATCCTACAATGAGCAGCTGTTTTAAAAAATACTGAGCCATATTTAAAAATGAAACTTTAATTAGTGTGATATTTTTTTAAAGATTTATATTTTCCATGGGAGATGTGCATTGATATTAGAAACTTCTACACCTTTTGATTTACATTCAGTGTAAATAAACATACAGTGTTAAAGCAAAGCAAACACACACCAGCAATCTAATGGAGCACTGCATTATTTGATGGTTGTAGCACACCAAAAATAATCAAAGCAGATTAACCGGAGTGATGGATAAAGTTATGGAACGACTGTACTCATTAGAAACATGAAGCAAACAGCAGGATCTTGTGTTAAACAACAATATAGAAACTGAAACTTATCGCCCCCAGTTCCAGAGTGTAATCTCTCTGCGGTAAATGTGAGGTGTATTTGCTCTGATTACATTACTTATGATCAGAAACTAGTGACACTAAGACACAAGACTTCTTGGGTCCTCGGAGCTCACAGTCCAGGTAGCCCGGCACATTAGCTAACAGCAGCTACAGTTGACAGCAGTTGAGGCAGAGCACCCGGAGGACATCAGAGCAGAAAACATTTTTTCCATAAAATATGATCCAGAATCAGCAAAATAGTTGGTGGTGTGTGACTTAGTGTAGACTAAACCTCTCTCTCTCCTCTCTGTCTTCTTGCCTGTGGCCAGTCCTCTGTCGAAGAAGGTTGCGGATGGAACCAAAACTCGGAAGGTGAAGACGAGCCACCTTCTGCGCATAGACGAGCATGACTTCACCATGAGGCCCGCCTTCGCAGGTAAGCTTCAGGAGACACGTCGCTGCTTGTGGCGTCTGATTTCAGAGAGATGTCACACGCCAAAAGGATTAGATTAGGTTCACCCTTTGTTGAACCGGAGCGTGACATGAATTTAGAAATACCACACAAAGCAGAGGCAGGTTGATTCTCCACGCTTGTCTACTCTTCCACTCACACTTTAAGAGGACAGAAATAGGTGAGAGCATACAGCTAAGAATAAAAGCAAAACAGAGAAATCCTCAGCTGGTTGTAAATATATTCAGAGACAGAGGTGAGCACAGGTCATCTCAAAGAGCACCTTGTTAGAAACCTGTAAAAACCTCATTATTTATCAGTGTGATTGTTTGAATCTGCCAGCAGTGACACTGATCAGTCATGTGTTGGGTCAACATGTGTGTTCTCTCTCTACACCTTGAATGTCAGGACAATGGCACCTCTGTTGGGATTTGGGGAGGCAATTAAAAATAAGAAGCTTATTTGTTGAAGTGAAGTCCCGTTTTCTGCATTAAGCATAAACGGGTCCCGGTTTAAACACAGAAGGAGGTGGTAAGCTAAATGAAACGCCCCACAGTGAATTTCATGCTCCTCTGGGACTACAGTTGCAGCCACAGATGGGAACGTGGCTCCCACTGTGGATCACTTTTTGTCTTGCGTTTGTCAGCTTTTGCCTTTGCTTGCTTTCTGCAGCAGCAGCAGCAGCAGCAGCAGCAGCAGCAGCAGCAGCAGCAGCAGCAGCAAAAGAATGCAATCTTCTTATTCAAACATCATCAAAAGCTGACTTGTGTAAGCGCCCCGCTGTTGCCTGTGCGTTCATTTGGCTGAGGGAAAAGGGTGTGTGCTGCAGCAGCTGCTGTGGTTTCTCCTGGCTTCAAAAGGAGCGACTGCAGTGTTACTAATGAAAGCCTCTTACATGGCAGCTTCCCGTTCGCTGGGGAAATGATATCAAGAACAACGCTGTTGTGTGCCAATGTGGATGTCGGAGTAGGGAATGAAAAAAAAAATCCAAAGTAACAATCAGACAAGCCCTGACTGTGGAGCAGTTTATTGTCCAAATGTACACAATAAACCGCTTTGTTGTGATCCGGTATCCGAAAAACAAAGATATTGAATGGGAAAATGTTAATTAGGTTAAATTCTTCTGCTGCCTCAGAGAGCAGCAGTGGATGAGGTGTGTATTATCAATAATGTGCAGGTAGAGCTGTGAATGTTGATAAGAGTTCTGTTATCCTAATTAGAGCACATGCACCGTTCCCATTGGGCGGTCCCAAACTGTGGCCCGACAAATCAAGCGCATACAGGAAGCCGGAGCGAAGACATTTGTTTGGAGTATTTATGTCTATTTATGTTACTGAGTTCCTCCTCCCTGTCTGCCTCGGGTTTAACATCTGATGGAGTGGATGTACCCCATCATGCATGATTCACATTTGCATAAAAGAGACAGCGTGTTTTGCCCTTGTTTCACCTTTGGGATTCTCAAGAACTCCCCCCATGATGCATCCTTTCACTTGGATTTCTCTTGAACCGGTCTAATCTAGTCAGGGTGAATAGTGACTTTACAGTTGCTAATCCATGAACAGAAGAGCAGTCCACCATCATTGGGTGGAATGGATAGAGGGTTGTTTATTTTCTCCCTCTATTCTCGACACGTCTGTAGAAATGATACGAGAACAATCGGTGAAAGCATGACTGAGTAAACCAAGAAATGAGACTCTTTTTAAAGTGCAGCTGTAATCTGAGATATCTGACTGTGTGTAAAAGCTTCGGCTGAGTAATTTACAAGATGAATGTATGTTTCAGGATCGGCTGTGTGTGAGGAGGATGATGGACAGGCAGGGTGTGAGCTACAGTGAGCCAGGAGGAGCTTGGCTCCTCTTAATAACACGAGCTCCCCTAAAAACATGATTTGGGAAACTTTGGGGGGGGTCTCTAAAATATTGACTGTGCTGAATATGAATGTGCTTTTGGATGGATCATGCATGATATTACACTCTTATTGATGTTTAAGTTATGCATGAGAATGATTCATCACCACTCAACTTTAATAAAGATACTAACACTCATGCTCCCTGTGCAGCACAAAATCATACATTTCACTCACTTTGAGACCCATTGTGGAACTGTTCTACCACAGAATGACAGATTATAAATCATTTTGATGAATTGTGTCTCTGTCATTTGTATGTCTGTTCTCACACTATGTAACATCGAGCTCCGGGCTGGGAGAAGTACATAACAATCAGACTACTATTTGATTTTGGTCAAACTGGATCATATTTTATGGAGGAAGTGTTTTCTTGTTTTCCCTCTGATGTCCTCTGGAGAGTTTCCTGACGGACAGTGAAGTAAACTGCTGCCAACTGTAGCTGCTGCTAGCTAATGTTAGCTCAGTTTGTTAGACAGGGCGCCGAGTCCTAATTCCCACAGGTGTTTTGGACCACCAGGAGGAGGAAGTTTTCAGACTCGGAGTGCAGGGGGAATACTGACGGGGAGCCGCTATGGACATAGTGGCAGAGTCGAAGAGGATGTTGGCAGAAGAAGCTAGAAGAAAAGAAAAGGAGAGAGTGAGTTAACCAGAAGCTGCCAGGCTAAAGTAAATGTGGGACTGACTTTTAGTGGTTGGTGAGAGCTTGGTGAAATAAAAGGCTGAAAGACAGACGCCGAGCTGGGCTGACTGCAGCTGGATTCTGTATTTATCACGGTGATATTACACTCTGATGTCTTAATTGTACTGAGAAATGATTTTGCTCATGCAAATGTGATGAGGACTTGACTTGGCAGCATGACTTGCTCTGATTTTAATTGAATGCTCATCCATTCTGTGTTTATGTTCTGTTTTGCTATGTGATCTTATTTGTACTGATATAGAACGCGGTCATCATACATCACTCTGCACAGTGTACTGTGTCCTGCTTAAGTTGGCTGCACTGTGTCATACAGTGACGTTTGGTTTTCATACCTGTCTGCAGGTTTGATGTGGTCTTTAATTATTATGTATCACATAAAGTACATAGGCTGTTTCTTTGCAGCAGGAGTCATAGGTTGAAAGCAACACAGATAAATATTTAAATGGCTTTATCCCAAAAGTAAATTGGGAAGTTGATACAGACTATCTCACCAGGCGACATGCTAAGCAGGTACTAATCAGATGATCGGTGGTTCGATCCCCGGCTCCTCCAGTCTGCATGTTTAAGTATGCTTGGGAAATGTTGTACAGTGTAAACATGCTTTAAGTGGTCAGAAGACTAGAAAGGCACATACTAAAATGACATGTTTGTTTCCTGCCTCACTCTCTTAAGAGATGTTGCCACTGCAGGCAACATTGTTATTGTGTATATTATATGTCCCCGGCTGAATCCAACTCCCTGTGCCATACACTTCAGGCTGCTGCTATCCGCTGCTGCGGATTCACACTGAACAAATTCAGCCTTGAACAGCACACAAAGAACGTTCAAAAAAGCCATTAAAGTCCCATCTCACCCCAATGTGGTACCAAAGTATTAGTATTATCTTGCTGCTCCACCTGTTTTATCAACTCAAACTCAAATAGAACCAACACCACTGCCAAGAATATAGATGTCCCCACACAATCTCTCAGAACTCAGTTGCAAGGTCATCACACACAGTGTACAAATATAACAGCAGAGGTCATCACACACCCACTCAACCACCACTTCATTGTACAGCCCTCTGGATGCAGGTACAGGTCCCTGAGGTGCTGAAGGGCAATGATGTGGCAAACGCCTGGCCCCTATCTGCAGCCACAGCGGCCCTAAACACTGTGACTCTTGTTTTCATGTTGTCTGGCCTGCCGCTGATGATGTAAAAATAGTTTAACTACCTACTATAATCTTATCATCCAGCTAAACAGAGCAGGTCGTGTCTCAAAATCAATCAAGCAACATGACACAACATGTACGTTAACGGTCAATTAGCAAGTTTCCTAACTAACTAACTAGTATCATGAAGGTTGTTAATTGTACCAGAGCGAGTAATAAAACTTTGATGTTTTGAACTGATGTTGTGTAAGCCTGTGTTGTACAGTGATAAATTAACAAACCTTGAACGTTAAACATTAGAATTCAGGGACCTGAGAGAAATCAGTGAAATTATGTTAATATTGTTTTTCTCGCTCTTTTTCTCACAGCGAGCCTTAAAAACTACATAACAGTGTTCATGAAGACTGATCACAGGAACAAAGGTGCATGTTCATAAGAGCTGCATACACTTTGACTCTTGAACTGTTCATTTAAGAGCCGCGGCAGTTTAATCCCCACACACCCATACAGAGCTCTCTTATTACTTCACATACATTACCATAAACCCCAACAATTCCACATCAGTCATCTACACTGCTCAGCATTTTAAACACACATTCCATTCACCTGGAGTGAAGACAGAAGTCTTTAAACCTGAAACATCCTGTAAAACTCTCTGTATGGGTGCTGTTTGTACTATGGGTGAATGGCAGCATTACCAGTTGGAGCAAGCAGGCAATTCACTTTACATTGCAATACTTTTTAAAACATGCCACGTTTACCTTTAGTACTTGTTTTTTTGCACATTGTCTGTTGTTCTGTTCTTTTGTTTTATTGTGTAGGTTATAAGATACTTCTGTCTGTTCGTTGTATTTTGCCCTTTCTACTTTAATTCTGTAGTGTATATTACACTCTGCTGCTGTAACAAGTGAATTTCCCCATTGTGTGATGAATAACGTATAATCTAATCTAATCAGACCTTTATCATTTCAATTGCTCTTACAGTTAAATTTATTTCATTTCATGTTTTTACAACCTCTTACCAACCAATAAAACACCTTGATAAGTATTTTATAATATACAGTATATTACCTATCTTTAAAAATACCTGCAGAAACTCAGGAAGCTGCCTCCACAAGTGAAATACTCCCCTGTTACCTAATTTCATGCTTGAGACTATAATATACCTGGGCATCTGCTGGTGCTCATCAAAATGAAAGTTCCTGCACAACACCAGCAGCCTCTGTTTCAGATTAATGATCATCACATAGCCTACAAATGCAACCTTCTTTTTCCTTTAATATGGAGAGAAAAAAAACAGCACATCAGCATCAACATGAGTAGAAATAACAATGAAAATGTTAATACAAAGTTATTTTAATTAGGCATTCAGGTCTCATAGAACTGTTCCATTCACCAGTCTTAATGTATCCTCTTTGACCCTGGTGGGGCAGGTCACTATCGACTACATCACAGGGCAGGTATTTGTGATTTCATATCTCAAAATATTTTTATCGGCTGCATCATCTGTGAGAGGTCAGCCTGCGTGCTCCCACTCAGCCTCCAACAGAATTGCTGTGCTGCAACTTTTCTGCTTTTTATTCTGGTTCTTGTGAAAAATCAAGTCCTTCCAGCAGAATTCCCTCCATGCTGTTGAGTTTGTGGGTGTACATTGTGTCTCACATATTTGATGCCATCCTTCCTCTGTTAATTTCAATCTCTGCTTCCTGTTCAGCTCCTGAGAGCATCGCTGCTTCCCTCCCAAAGCTTAAAGCAGAGAGGACCTCAGGCCTCTTCTCTTTGCATGTATCCACAATCACCCTAATCACATTATTTAGTATAATAAAGTATGATTAAGTTTTATACACTTCTCTTAACTATCTAAAAAAAATTGTTGTTTTCGCTCATGAATTCACCATTTTCTGCAGCCGCACACACCGACAATCTGCCCTTTCTACACCTGTTCTCAAACTTTGAGTCATATATGCAAACCACCTCAGTGTGCACAGCCCTTTCTTTCCAAGTGTAACTTTCTTAATTAGAGATATTATGAAATTTTCCCCACGGGGAGAAATGGAAATCCATACAAAAACAATGTCTCAAATAATTAGCCTGATAAAAAATTCAGAAGCTGGATAAATCCCCACATCTATCCAATAAAATGTTTGCTTCTCTGCCACGTTGTGAATGCCTATGGATTATGTGCTTTTGTTTTCACTTTGATGATAATTCCATTTTAAAGAGTACGACGGTGGTATAAAATGAAGCCGCTGGGGTTTAGTGGAGCTCTCAGGAAAGCAGAACCATGAAAGTATCAATATGCCTGTTCTGTGGGCTGTTTTGCACTTTAACTTTGACTTATAGTGTTTACTCCTCCGAGATGTTGATTCCTCAGTGCTGATGTTTGTGGGACTGTAAGGTCAGAGGCAAAGCACTGGCGGGCACTCTCTTGCTTCATGCTCCATTGGAAAACAGCCCACACAGAAGTGCTACTGAAGGCTACAAGGGCCAACTGGAATTTATGAAGTGGAGCATCTCTATGACGCATTCATGGGTCTCATCTGATAATTGGTGATGTAGAATAATTTGCTGATGCTGTCGGCTCCAAATAGCAAAAGGAAATCTTACGGCAAAAGACACACGCAGGACATTTCATCTGTTTTCATCCCACCTGAACACACGCAGGCAAAACCTCACTTTTTCAGCTTCAATCTGTAGCCAACGTTTTGAAGAGTGAAGCACAGAAAACATGCTGTCAAACTGTGTCAAGCTGTAATTTAGGGAGCATGCATACACAGCTATAACCCTTTGGACAGAAGTTCATTTACTCCTGGAGCTTCTGGCCGTGTGTCCTGTGATCCAGTTGCACAGAGAACTGCGACAGACCCAAACACTGCTGGTCTAGGCTTTTTTTCTCAGCAGGTGTCATCCACTGATGCAACATGTTGGTCTGGCACGTGAGATGTGACATGGAACTGTGCATGACTTAATATCCCTGCCTTCCAGGTAGCAGATTTGCTGTGCCATAGTTATGTAAGGCTGGCACCCTCACTGCTTCTCAGATTAACAATACGACAGTAGCAGTCAATGTGACTTCAACACACAAACTGCAGAAGGGTGTGTGCTTCTGTTTTACTATTGATGATAATGCTATGACGTTACTTTTCCATATAACTGGAAATCAGTCAATTAATCAGTAGCTAAACAAATATGAGAATATTGCATCTGTTTAAAGAAGTTCTGTCCGTCCTGGGAGAGGGATCCCCCCTCTGTGGCTCTTCCTGAGGTTTCTTCCACATTTTTTCCCTGTGTTTTTTGTGGGCAAGTTTTTCCTCACTCGAACCGAGGGTCTAAGTACAGAGGGTGTCACTCCCTGTACAGATTGTAAAGCCTCAGAGGAAAATGTACTTTGTGACTTTGAGCTATACACATAAGATTTGATTTGATTTAATTTGTTTTAATGGAGTTAGCATCCCATCTTAATTATTTTAGGACTGTGTGTGACATGATGAGCTGATGACAGGGGACAGATGATAATGACTGCATCAGGATTTACGTCTTCATATTTATATTAAATAATGTCTTTGCATATCTATTTTTTTAAGTTAATATTCTTGATTAGAATATTAATTAGTTAATATTAATATTAATTAAGATAATATATGATCTTTAATAACAAAATAAAACCGATACACTGTGTGAAAGGAGCTACTTATACAATCAATACACTGTACAGTATATACAAAAACTGGTTCTTGATCTTGCTCTGGAGCACTTTGGGTTCTCTGTTTGCTGTTTAAAGTTCTTTGGGGAAGTGATTGCAAAAAAAAATTGTTGAGTCAAAATTGCAGCACTTGTAGTGCTTTGAAGAACCTTTTTATGTTGTTCCTGACACTACTTCTTACCTTTTACCAACAAGTCAGTGTAACAAAGAGAAAAGTCGCGTGTAATTTGATGCGTGTAAGGCTGTGGAGGCTGGGATAGTGCATGAGTACTCAAGACTTCCTTAAACTGAAGTAGCCTAACCTTAAGCGTTCCCTAATAGAGTTTATCTTCCATAGCCACAACCAGTTCCTCACCAAATCCCTGCTGTAGTCATCGTGTGCAGAACTCGTTTTAAAAAGGTTGAATGTTAAAAAACGTTTCACCATGAATGTAATCTGGGGTTTTGCAGAATCTTCGACATCAACTTTCTCTCAGGCAACTGGGATGATAAACCTGCTTGTATCTCTCTGGATTTTAGTTCTACCTGCTCCTAATATGCAGATTTATTAGCCTGACACGCATCTTGGGCTGCATTATGATGTAACTTGAACACAAACTGAGAGAATTAATGAACCAGAAATAGTCTATATGTATTGTATTGTTATTTGTCTGTGAAATATATGAATGACACTGTGTGTTTGTTACGTTTCTGCAGGTCCAGCTGTTCCTGTTGGGGTAGATGTTCAGGTGGAGAGCTTGGACAGTATATCAGAGGTCGACATGGTGAGTGGCTTGATTGTGTTCCATACAGTACACGGAGTGAGATTATTGGAGAAATCCCAAGTAATGTAGTGCCTGTACTGTGACTTCAAAAAGAGCTAAAATCTGCTGCAGATACTTAAAATAACTAATTAGAAAAGATTCAACCTGGGCGTGAAAGTGATTAGTGGCATCGTTTTGGGTATCCAAGTTAATATTCAGTTGGGTTTGAAAGCAAAGACAAACACAAACTGAAAGTAATGAGATTATGGAAGAAGTCGAAATATAATGTCATTATTAATACTACTTTTCCAGTAGATTATGATACTGGTGGCAAACGTGACCGGTAAATGTGTGACTGATTTCAGTTTGTAGACGTGAAAGTTGAATTTAATAAATGAAGTCAACACATGGGGAAGAAGCTCTCTTCAGACAGAGCAGCTAATGAGACAGAACCACTCTTCATTAACAGAATGAGAATGGGTGCATGGGCACCACTGTGACTGCGGCTGGGGTAACACTTCTCAATCCAACCTTTTGATTGGACACACCAGATCCAAGCCAAGATATGGTCTGAAGTCATCAGTTTATCACATATCTGTGTTCTGCCACTGGCATTAGAGGGATTCTGTACTCTGAACAGACAGATGAATCTACCCTTTTAGTTAAAGTCATTTAGCTGTTGTTTCTCGGTTGAATAATCAGAAGCAGATTATGAAAGCTCAGAATCATTTATTTTGCTCAAAGTCAGTCTGAATGCATTTTGACTTATGTAATTTAATCAGCCTTCTGTTCTAAAACCATAAATTGGATCCAAAACTGTCGCCCTGATGTTCTGTAAGCTTCTGTTTAGGAGGACGACTAAGGATTACATTTCATTTGGATCCCACAGTTGTGTATTTAATTGTTTTGTAAGAGAGGTAGAAAAATAATCAATGATTCCATGACGGCTGCTCTTAATGACATTATGTCACATCACAAAGCTGCAGGTTGCTTAACACAGCACACCGTCTATGGCTGTTTGATTTAGGAACTTTAAAGTATGGTGTTATGCTACATTTTCCCACTGTCAAACATATGTCATGAGAAAAACAAAACCATCAGTACTGTCTGATTCTCTTACCCCATCTGTGGAGCCCAGAGCCCATAGGTTTATATTGAAGACATGAATCTTTAAAAAAAAACACCTCACAAAGACTGAACACTTTTAAAAAAGTAAAGCAAGAAAGCTCATTAATTTCCGAAAACAGCAGGTCACTGTAGGTTTTAACAAATGTTACTCCAAAATATAGAACAGAACAGCTCATCCAGTATCAGACTTAACTGATGTGCTGGAGCTATAGACTCTGAAACTCAACAGAGAAAAGCCTTGGCACACTCTGTGTGCAAAAGTCTCAATCAGATGTCAATCAAACAGTTGAAAGATTGAACTTTCTTGGCAGCGGTGCTGTAGTTTGAGAAATGGTGAAACAAACTTTCCAGGGCTCCAACATGGGGAGGCTCTCTAGAAAATGTTCATTGTTTGCTAAATACATTACATTTTACATTTATGATTATTTTTAAACTAACAAAACCAAAAAGACATTTCAAATGTAAATACTAGTTAGTGGTGGTCAACACTGAAAGAAAACTATGATGGGTTTAAACTTCATAATGAAAGCATCAGAGATGTATCAACTCATGTTGATACATATATGTGTTAGCTTGGAGATTCAGTTATTTGTACATGTCTTAGGAAGGATGTGATTAAAAGGAAACACCGGGCCCAGAAGTTTCTGCTACAACTGTGGAGACTACTCATGTTCGTGGGATTGTAAATGGTTAAAGGTTTTTGGGACAATGGGCTCTGGACACACACACACACACACACACACACACGCACACACACACACACACACACACACACACACACACACACACACACACACACACACACACACACACACACACACACACACACACACAGCTTATTAGTGGATACATTCACTGTTAGTTTGCACATGGAATTTTATAACACGAAGGAAAATATATATCACCCAACATAATTTGGAGGTAGCACAATTAAAAGAGTCGTTAAGGCATAGCACTGACTCAATAATGACTCAAACTCAAACATTATAACGTAATATGTCTTACAGCTTGCTAACATAACTGACAGCAGAGCAGAGTGTAGCCCTGCTTTTACTAAATTCAACCCTATGTTTTTTGGCAATTTCTGTATGGGATGATAATGAGTGCTTAAATGTAGCACAAGAGTAGCTCAGGAAAAGAGTCATAAAGCCAGTGAACTGACTCTTTATATTTAGTCACTCAGCAGTATCTATCTAAAGTTGGCTTGTTATTGGTTCACACCAGACACCACAGTGTCACGGCCCTACCCTTGTGAGAGTGAGTGTGTGTTCTATTTATTTTTTAATCTCCTTTGGGTACGAATGCTGTGTCCCTGGTATGCTTTGGTTCTCTCTCTCTCTGTGGGTGGACTCCTGCTGGGAACACACCTGTGAAGGATCATCATCAGTGGTTTATATAAGTTGAGGGCTGCATGCTGCCGAGTTGCCTCTCAGCTGTTTTTGTTTTCTGCAAGTTCTGTTTTGCATGGAGAGTGATCACTTTCTCCAAAACTAAGTTTGTAAAAAGGCATCAGACTACATCCATCTTTCAACACATACAATACACACATACAATCTATGGTGATACCAGACCAAATGAGGTATAGTGCAGGGACCTGAGCAAGGGTGCGTTTTGTTGTTAATAAATTTAACTTTTTGTTGTATGTGTCAGAAAAATATATACATACTCTCTGGAAGAGATTGAACTTTCAGGACCATAGAAATCTATTTCGCATAGTTTGAAACTGCAAATATGGTGGCACTGTTATGATTAATTTTTCAGCCTTTTATTTCACCAACCTCTCGTCAATGACTATTAGACTATTTTCTCTTAGCTTTCACTGTCAATGTCCTCTTCGGTCTCTTGTCCTCTGTCATTATGTCTACTGAGGCTGTTGCGCCTGGTTACATTGCCCGCTTACCCAGCTCTGGTTCTGGCACGACACCAACACCCCAGTCAGCATTCCCTCACACCCCAGGTCTGAAACATGCTCTTCCCAGTGGTCCAAAATGACTGTAGTACTACACTAACTGTATTGGGCACCCCAGCTAACAGACTTCAAGACATTCAAGGGCGCAGACTTTTTTAAGTAGTAAACTTACGACACATTACAGTTATTCAGACATGCCCCTGAATATTTCTTATGCAACATTAAAGGCACTTTTACTTTGGGTGCCAATAGCAGAGTGCAGTGTGTGGCTGGAACCATTATTCCAAACTGATCTGGTCTTATGTAATGCTGTGAGGAGAATGGGATAGAGGATGATCTCCTGTGACAGGGGGAGCAGTGCAGACTCAGGTCCACTCCTGCCTGCATAGCAACAGGAGGCAGAAGGCAAGAAGACAAGGGTAATCTAGGACCAGTGGAAGCTTTGGCCTGCACTTAGTTAACATATGTTCAACACTTCCCTTGACCGTGTATGTTTAGTCATAAACAATCCATATAATCCAGCAGACACAGGCTGCAGCAGTGTAATCCCAGAGGAGCTCAATAAACCAGCAAACGAGTCCTCGTAGTGAGACTTAATCCAGAGACTGTTTCTGTTTCTGTTGCCTGTTCCCCGCCCCTCAGGACTTCACCATGACCCTGTATCTGAGGCACTACTGGAAGGACGAGAGGCTGGCCTTCCCGAGCACCACCAACAAGAGCATGACCTTCGACGGACGCCTGGTGAAGAAAATCTGGGTGCCTGATGTGTTTTTCGTCCACTCTAAAAGGTCTTTCATCCATGACACCACCACTGACAACATCATGCTGCGGGTCTTCCCTGATGGTCACGTCCTGTACAGTCTGAGGTGAGGACATGAAGCACCCAGGCACAGATATCTGCCTTCACTTGTTTTTTTTGCACACCAACTAAAGGAGTACAGTGTTCATTTTAGGACATCCTCAGATCTCAGACAAAAAGGTGTCAGACAGACGAAAAGGCATCAGAGTCGCCTAAAAGTCTCAGTCTCAGAAAAACCTTTGTCATCTTCAGACAAAAAGGCATCAGGTGTCAGACTCAGGTGTCAGACTCAGGTGTCAGACTCAGGCGAAAAGGCATCACGTGTCATAACAATAACAGCCTCATCCGAAATGGCGTCATCCTAAACGGCGTCATCCGAAACGGCGTCATCCGAAACGGCCTCATCCAAAACGGCCTCATCCAAAACGGCGTCATCCGAAACGGCGTCATCCGAAACAGCGTCATCCAAAACGGCCTCATCCTCACATGAACCAAGAAACGAAACCGAAACCACACGTCTCGTCAGTCAACTTTCATCATAGCTGGTTCTTAGTCTTCTAGCAAATTCACATGAATTGCTGAGAATAGCTACAATATTGTTGCTGTTTAGGCTAAATAAACAGACCAAAATAAATACTAAATAATTTATTTAATAATTTTGAATTAAAAATCATCTGTTATTTCGTATGAACCCTTTATGGGCGTACTCATAGACCTATAGCCAGCGTTGGCCAGAGGAGGGAGCTGTTTAGTGAATTAGCAAAAGTAGCCAACAGCTTTTACAGTGACACAGTGGTGTTGTTTATGTTAACTGTTAACATATTTGTGGTATTTGAAAGTTTTCACAAGTTAAATAGCTTGCAGAAAATAACGATTTCCTATTATACCACAAATATGTTAACAGTTAACATGTTTAGGATGACGTCGTTTTGGATGTGGCCGTTATCGTTATGACACCTGATGCCTTTTCGTCTGAGTCTGACACCTGAGTCTGAGATCTGAGGATGTCCTGAAATGAACACCGTAAAGGAGACTTTGGTATGCCTTGGTGTCACATGCACAAAGCTGGTGACGTTTACATTCTCCTTTTAATTCCCCAGGGTTACAGTTACTGCTGCGTGCAACATGGATTTCAGTCGTTTTCCTTTGGACTCACAGACATGTACACTGGAGCTGGAGAGCTGTAAGTATTCATATGCTCTGACACTCACAATACTCAGTGCAGCATGTTGCCTCAATCAGCACCACAATGTATTATTTGTTAATGTTTCAATCAGTAAGACATTAGCAGAACAACAGTGAATGGTAACTGCATCATGTTTTTACATCGGTACACTATATTTAGTATGTCTCTACAGTTTTCATTCACTAATTATTTACAGTCACTTCAGTGTTGCAGGTTTTGTGTCGCTGTCAAAGCAACATTGCATAGAAATTGGTATTTTGTTCAGGATGTAATCCCACTGTGGTAAATATGTTCAGCTGTACACGTCTATTTGTTCTAAATACATTACTTATGATCTAAAACTAGTCGGCCAAACATCAACCAGGTCACCAACGGCAGACCCAGCAGCAGTTAATATTACTGACTAGTCTAACAGCAGTCAGCCCAGCTCGGCGTCTGTCTTTTATTTCACCAAGCTCTCACCAACCACTAAAAGCCAGTCCCACATTTTCTCTTCTTAGCTTTCTCCATCAATGTCCTCTTCAGTCTCTTGTCCTCTGTCATTATGTCTATAGAGGCTATTGAGCCTGGTTACATTGCCCAGCTCAGATTCTGGCATGACACCAGCCCCCCAGTCAGCATTCCCTCACACCCCAGGCCTGAAATGTCCTCTTCCCAGTGGTCCAAAATGACTGTAGTACTAACACTAACTGTTTTGGGCACCAACAAGCAGGTGTAGTTGGTAGCAGTTTACTTTACTGTCCATCAGGAAACTGTAAGTCACAGAGAGTTGAGGCAGGGGAAATCAGAGGGAACACCTGAAAACCTTTTCTCCATAAACTATGATTCAGCTTCACCAAAATCAAAGGACTAGTTAACATTCTGTAAACATACTGTAACTATAATAGTAGATACCCATATAGAGTCTATACATACGTATCTATAGCAATGTTTTCTTTATTATTTATGTCTTTATTAGAGACTTATTAGAGGTTTATTTATCTATCATTCACCACTTAGCCATCAGCTAAATATTGGCTTTTACATGGCCATTGTGGAAACAGACTCTGGAGAACTACAGCAGAATCAATAAAATGATTTTTAATAAACACATTATTTACATTAAGTAACATTAATGACTGGCTTATGATGCATTATCCCTTACTTAGTGTTGGCCAGTTCAAATCCAGTCGGTCCATAGTACAGAATGTGGATTGGTAGCTGCCACTTCACCTTCACCTGCCAAGGTCTGGGGCTCCACTATGTGGCCATTCCAACAACTCTCCCCTAACAGCATGTCTGTTTGTTTACAGACATGTCTGTCTGTCTGTGTCTGTGAGCTGTATAATGGAGTCAAATAACAGAATTTCCTTCTTCCTTCCTTCTCCTTACATTTATGCTTTGTGTTCTTCAGATGCTTACACTGATGAAGACCTGATGCTGTATTGGAAAAGCGGCGATGAGTCCCTGAGCACTGATGACAGGATTTCTCTGTCTCAGTTCCTTATCCAGAAGTTTCACACTACCTCCAGACTGGCTTTCTACAGCAGCACAGGTAGACTAAAAGAGCCAACGCTGAGTGGAGTTTTACATAAATATTTTCTGAAGGCTAGAAAACCTCAAAGTCCCAAAGGCCCAAGGTGTGGCAATTTGTATGGAGCCATTTGATTAATTGATAAATATGAACTGAAGGAAAGGACCTTAGTGAGCCTAATCACAAGGGCCTCTGTTGTCAAAATCTTCTGTAATATTATTAATATTTCAGTTGACATTATGCTTACACAGTGCACATTTTTAAATAAATCCATGTTTAATCAACATATAACCAAGTAAGTTGAAGAAGAATCAGCAGGGACCCTCAGTTCACTTCCTGGCCTGAGGCCTGCTGATGGCCTCATCAGACCCTCATATTGTAGAATCAGAAGTGATTGCATTGGATGAGTTTAACCGCAGTGAGGCAAGACAAAGAATCACCAAGCGCATTTATACACAGAGGAAATTTAAAAGACTTCACATAATAAAATAAAAGAATAAAATCTAATTAATGAGTGATCACGTATGTATGTTGGTGCTAAACTATTTCTGGACACGCAGTAGTACTTTTCTATTTACTTATAGTACTTTTTACTCTTTTTTACTTTTTTTACTCTATTATCAGGGACTTGTCTCCTGCCTGACAACTGGCACAGAGGCCGCTCTGTAATTTGCTCATTGCAACCCCCTCATCTCACCCTCTTCCTCTCAGCGTAAAGAAGTAAACTACAGTGGCTCTGAAATGTGCGAAAAATTGGCCTATCAAGAGCCAGTGTTTAGTTTGTTAGATCTGGGCTACTGTACATGGTAATTCGATACAACATCTATTTTATAACATCATATAAAAGGCTCATTCTATGATACAATCAGGTTATTTTACACTAATAAAAAGAGTTATGAATATTATATTCCATTTCTATCATATTCTGTAAATAGAACCAAAATTCTATTAAGACAACTAAGGCATAACATTGTGCTCAACTGATTAATAAAAATGCACACAAAAAATATATAGCTCTTTAACACATGGACTCATTCAGTTTTTAACATACAATTATACAGCCCCTACTAAAGAAACCTAGCTTAGACCACAATGACCATAACCTAAGGCCCATCTCCAGTAGATTTAGGAAAAAGTTCTCCCTGCTCGCCTTTGATTTGAACTCATTCAACATATATGACACATTCCAATCTAGTTTTAGATCTCTGCAAAGTCCTGAATCCTCTTTGCTGAAGGTACATAATGACATCCTTCTCTTTGTGGACTCCTGGGTTCCTGTGTCATTTTAGTCCTGTCGATCTGCAGGGCCCTGTGTTAAAATGCTTTACCTATTATCTAAAGGTAATAACCTTTTCTGTCACAATAGGAAGCTTTTCTTAATCCCCTCCTCCTCTCAAATCTAGCATTGCCCAAGGTTCATCTTCAGACCTTTTGTTATATTTAATATAAATGCTTCCTTCTTGGCTCTATCTTTGAGAAATACAATATTTTGTACCACTGTTATGCAGATGATACTTAATTTTACCTACCAGATACACCTGAGATTTCCTGCTTGCTGAAAAACCTCTCTAACTGTTTGTACACCCTCTTAACTCTGTCTGCAGCCTAAACAATCCGCTTAAACCCCTGTCTACAAATTTGCATAATGAGGTGAAAATTCTAGGAATTTTCTTGGATGCTTCATTGAATTTTAATAAAACGGGTCAGTTATGTTGTGAAGGGTGCTTTTATCAGCTTGGAGAGTTAAGGCAAAAAGGAAAATTATAATCTGTGAACCAAAAAAAGCCAATTTTATGAATCCGGAAGCTATTATCCAGGCTTTTACCACCTTACCCAGCTCAATTACTGCAATTCTCAGTATATGGGGTTGACCCGTTCCACCCTTTCTTGACTCTAAATAGTTCAAAATGCAGCCACCGGACTGAAAACCTCCCCTCCCTGGTTGTCCAAAATCTAACAAAATATATCATGACAAAACAACTTTTGCTTTTATGTTATTATTAACTTCAAAATCAAATCAAATCAAAAATCTAATTTTATTTGTATAGCCCAAAGTCACAAAGTGCATTTGCCTCGGAGGAATCTGTTCAGGGAGTGACACCCTCTGTCCTTAGACCCTCAGTTCGAGTGAGGAAAAACTTGTAAACTATTAACTATTATTAATTGCAAGCACAGTTGTTGTCAGCTTCCTTAAAATATATATATATATATATATATATATATATTTTTTTTTTTTTGTTCAAATGTCAAACACGAAGTGACAGTCCTAGCCCCCAATGCAATATACTAGACTTCAAATACTTTTAACTGAATAATTACTTTAGAAGTCAGTTGCAACTTAAATGTTAAAACAACAATGTTCTGAATACTTCCACAGAACACCCTGACAACAGGAATCCAACATAGACAGTATGGTAGAAAAGGTAAAAGCTGTTCAGTCTGAAATTGTTTGGCTTTGCTCAAAGAGGTTTTACTCAACCAAGCGCAGTATTGGGTTCATATTATTTAGGATATTTTATATATTTTCCTCACATCTTAGTGTTCCATTTACTACCTTTTTGTGCTCTGCTGTCATAGTTTTTGCTATCCAAAGCAATTTTCTCTTTTATATTCAGCTGTTGTTTTGTTTATGTCCATTAAGATATATGCTTATATGCTGTATTTTACTTCTCCTGTCTCCAGGCTGGTACAACCGTCTGTACATCAACTTCACTCTGCGGCGTCACATCTTCTTCTTCCTGCTGCAGACCTACTTCCCTGCAACTCTGATGGTCATGTTGTCCTGGGTGTCCTTCTGGATCGACCGCAGGGCCGTCCCTGCCAGAGTCTCATTAGGTAAGAAGATATGCATCACAATGACCATCCTGCCTGTTCACATTTAATGTGCATCCACAGTGACCTGAGAGCATAACCCAGTTATCACACCAGAACCCAGCACCCAGTGGCACTCACCTCTGAAGCACTTTGAGTGGCTGGTCAAGGATAACATCTGCTACCTAACACACTGGACCCACTACAGTTTGTGTATGGTCCCAGCTGATCAACAGATCAAAGATGCACACCACCTTATTCTAACTGGACAAGAAAGGGAATTTTATAATAAAAGCACAAAATTTACATTTTATGTGAAGCAATGCCCCCAATGAGGAGACATGTTAAACATCTGTTTAATCTGCCCCCTCACTATTATATTTGATTTAAGGGTTCCTCCAGCTGCCAAATCCAACTGGGTCAGCCTGAAAACAATGAAAAGGTCTCTCTGAAGGAAGTAGTGAACCTTACCCGCTGCTGTCATGGCAACAACCTCCTCCTGAACATTAGCAAGACTAAGAAGATGACAGTGAACTTGATAGTGGTCTGCATACTGACTCTGTGGTGAGACAGTCAAAGCAGAGACTGTGTCACCTTAGAGACCATCGAGAAGCGTGATGAGCGGTGTCAGGCCGGACTTGGCAGACAGCTGTTTTATTCAGACTGACAATATCCTTGACTAAGTGAGGCTATGAAAAAAGGCCTAAACTAGAGGAAACAAAAAATCACTCAAAAGGAGGAAAAAACTCTAAACTTCTCTTATTAAAGATTAACAAAATTAAAGTCACTCTTAACGAGGAAAAACAAAAGGCTATGAAACTTTAACTTAAGGCGCTCAAACGAGGCTGAAAACACACTAGGTGACAAGCGGTTCTTTTATCTGAACGTACTGAGTGGCGCTCTATCCTGTCAAACCCTTAATTGAACATATTGTAGGAGCTTATGGAAATACATTTCTTTGACTATTGACTACTTTCTTTGACAGACCCTTTGCTTTTGACGTTTTATTTATGGCACTTTATGTATAATACAAAGGCTTTCATTAAAACATTTTTAAGTTAAAAGGTACATTTAGATTCACATTTATGATTGAGATGAAAGTAGCTTGAAAAATAATAATAATAATAATATAATATAGTTATATAATATATAACAATAGCTAATGATAGAACTTGTGAAAGTCAATTAAGTTTAGTTTGAATTTTTCTATATACAGTAAATAGTGACATTGTGACATCATATATATGCAAATTAGTGTGGGATGTAATCACACTAAGCAACATTTTCCAGCAGGTGTTGAAAATAGTTGGCAGTTCTGTACAGACTGAAGTTATTTTCTGCTGAACAAGGTTTGATACCATGATGCCTGTAAAGAGAACTATATCAAAACTATTAAAGGAGACTATATCTAAAGTCACCAACTCTATCTAGTAACTTTCACTGCAGCTGGAAACTCTGTATGTAGCGTTAGGTGAATAAATAAATTGCTGTTTGTGAAGAAATAGTTGAAATAAATTCCTAATTTCATAAATAATAAACGATCCCTTCAGCCCTGACAGTGTAACACATAGAAGGCAAAAATGATCACTCAAATGACCTCAGAGGCTCAGCCTTACACAGTAAGAAGCTCAGAGTACAGCCGCTGCTACTTCGTGTAGAAAGGGGCCAGCAGAGGTGGTTCAGGCATCTGATTAGGATGCCTTCTGGCTGCCTCCCTGTGGAGGTATTCCGGGCACATCCAACTGGGAGGAGACCCTGGGGTAGACCAATAACCCTCTGGAGGGACTACATAGCCTATCTAGCCTGGGAACACCTTGGGATCCCCCAGGAGGAACTGGAATGTGTTGGAGAAGGGCGTCTGGAGGGCCCTGCTAAACCCAACCCTGGATAATCAAAGTGAAGAGAATGGATGGATGGATGGATGGATGGATGGATGGATGGATGGATGGATGGATGGATGGATGGATGGATGGATGGATGAAATGTGACCTTTGCTTAACATGTCCTCAAAAGTACAAAACACTTTAAACAATTACTTTTTGGCCAAAACATACCACTATCACTAACTTTATTCTGTTGTAAATATCTAGACCAGACCAGAAAAATGCAACTAAGGAAATGATGGTGTGGAGCCTCCAGGTTTGACTCGCCTGGACCATCAGCCTCATTGTCTGCTATCACTGTGCTCTGCACCTAGAATACACTTTTGAACAAGTAAAGTTCCCTCAACTTCTTGTCCTGTCCTAAAAGTTCCAGAATTATCTATGAACTGGACAGACAGAGGTAAAACGCATATGAATCTTCTTGACTGCCATGCTGATACAAAGTTTACATGCTCTGTGTTTCAGGTATAACCACAGTGCTCACCATGTCCACCATCATCACTGGAGTCAATGCCTCCATGCCCCGGGTCTCCTACATCAAAGCTGTAGATATTTACCTCTGGGTCAGTTTCGTCTTTGTCTTCCTGTCTGTGCTTGAATATGCTGCTGTCAACTACCTGACGACAGTGAGGGATGGGAAAGACCGAAAGCTCCGAGAAAAAGTGAGGGAACAGATACACAAATGGCATTAGTCTCCAAATGGTGATTTCAACTTTTTATTCAATATTTTCTCCCTTCCTTCCCTCCATCCAGTCCCAGACACAGACACTTCCCTGCACCTGTGGCATGTCCCACGCCAGAACCATGATGCTGGATGGTACGTACAGTGAAGCAGACGCCAACAGCCTGGCAGGCTACACAAGAGCATCCATGGCAAATGAGGATGCATCAGAAAAACAGGAGCGGATGGTGGTGCATCTCTCCCTAGACAACGAGCCCACAGGGCCCAAGAAAAAAGGCATCCGTGGCTTTCGAATCATCCAGAACACCCACGCTATCGACACCTACTCTCGCATGATTTTCCCAGGCGCCTACATCCTGTTTAACCTGATCTACTGGTGTGTGTACTGCTGAGCATATGCATTGTAACTGTAGTGAAAGAAAAAAAAACTGTGAAACCTTTGACCTTAGTAGTTCTCATCTGCATGTTCAGGTGGAACACTGAGTTTGATGGATGCCGATGAGAGGCTTCTGGGTGTGAATATCTGTAACTCTGACTCATATGCCACAATGGACTGGACCACTTATACAGCTTCTCCTCTTTTACATAATTATATGAAAAGCTCATATTTACCCCTGTCATACTGCAACTACCTTGTGGGGCTGGTTGTGCAAGTTTTGCTTTTAGACTATTCTAATGCCAGCTGTAGAAAAATAAGACTAAAATATTAGCCACTGTACCCCCAATCTATGATAATGCTATCACTGCTGATTCAACAACCAATATGCCCGCACCAAAACAGAGATGACCGCCTGCCAGATATCTTCTTTTAAAGCTCTGTTTGCTTTGGTTTCATTTTCATTCCTGTGCTTTAACTTTAAAACTATTTTTTTCTGCTACACTCATCACCAATTTTTTAAGTTAAATGTCAATGTAGCGTTTTCAGAACATAAAGCAAAATGCTGATTAATTTCTGTAAGTTGACTTGCAACATTCTGTAAAGGTGCATGCATCTCATTTACACAAACAACCGCTGTTTTCTTGCTATTTTTCATGGATGTATCTAGCTAGGTAACTATGCAGAAAGATAATGTCCCCATTCTTAATTCGGCCTTGAAGCCTGAGTTGATCAACAGTCTGAAACAAACCTACAGAAGACCTTCACAGCAAGGTAAAAACACTTTGGACATCTTG
This sequence comes from Collichthys lucidus, assembly GCA_004119915.2. Taxonomy (NCBI): domain Eukaryota; kingdom Metazoa; phylum Chordata; class Actinopteri; family Sciaenidae; genus Collichthys; species Collichthys lucidus. The sequence continues at coordinate 15,392,566 of CM014086.1, forward strand.
TCATATGAAGTTGGTTTTAGGTAACATATCAGCAATCAGTTGCATCAGATCAGCAAACACACAGCAACATTAGCATTCATTTTGTTTCTGGTCAATTTTTTTAATGACTCTTCTCTCTATTTTGTTCTTCACCATTTTGACCCTCATCATCATTTGGATCTTGGCATGGATAAATATACAGAATATTGATTTTTAAGGTTCCACACTGTAATGAAAGCTTTGCAACAGAGTGTCTGGTATATTGTGCACCCCTTGTACCAAACCTGAGTCCTTACCACAGCATTCCGGGTTAGATTTAAACCTGAGTATGACCCACATGTTTGCTGTTCGTCACATCATCCACTTTCTGTCTACGCTCCTTCCCCTTCTGTCATCAGCTGCACATCAAAGAAGGTGAAAAAGCCCAAATTCTTTTTAAAAAATCCAAAGCTTTGCACAACTAAGAATCTGTATGTTTATCTGAAGTTGGACTGTTTGATCTGAGGTCAAACCTTTGTGCAACCAGCCCCTGCCTAGACTTCCCTAAACAACACTCTCCTCAGAGGCTCAGTCTTCATGATCAAACTGTCAAAAAAATAAGAGCATATAATTTGGCTGCTATTGCCTCTGTAACTTTTGAAATGAACTGAGTCACAATTGAATGTGCCCAGAGCAGATGGCTAATGAGGCAGTAAGTGAGCTAAATATCAGGCTTACTTCTGTTAACAGCATTCTGTCTACAGTGACAACATTTCAAGTACAGTGACAGTAAATGCTGCTTCCCTGTACTCGTGGACTGCTATTGGCATTAACCAGACTGAAACAACCCGTAATGCCAGGACTAAACAGGATCTTGCTCTTTTACTGGTGTTAAAGAACCAAACACCACAGTTGCTGAGCAAAATCAGTGTCCATTTATGTATTCACAAGCTTGTTCATTCATCAAGTTTCTTTTATTCAATATTTATTTGTTTGTTTTTAGTGCAGCAATAGATCCATGTGCCATTATACTGTCAGTTGGCAAAGATGCACGATACAGGACTTGTACAGGAATGCTTGATGCATGCTGCAGACGTACGATTCTGTATCTTTCTAGCTGTATATTTCTAGATGTAACCAACTTGAACCGCCTTAAGTGAACATTTTTTTCATACATGGTTGGCTGTATTCTTGTTTTTCATATTTGTTTGTTTGAGTTTCATGAGTGACTGCATAGTCATGTTGGGGTTATCTAAGCAGTATTCTATCCAGTTTAGCATTTATTCATGTGGGTATGTTAGTATGCTAGAAGCTAAACCAAGGCTGGCCACACTGTGATCACCCATCACAAGTGCTGCAGTTTCGTTCCACAATTCTGATTTACAAGTCAATGTTTCAAAAGCAGATTCTACCTTCAAACATATGACCTTATTCACTTTCTTGCCAAGAGTCAGATAAGAAGGTGCATCTGTGAGGCTATAGAGCTGGACACAGGAGGCGCTTAGCTTAGCTTAGCATAAGTATTGGAAGCAGGTGGAAACAGCTAGCCTAGCTATGAGCAACATTAAACATACACCTACAGCACCTCTAAAGCTTCCTAGTCAACATGTTTTATCTTGTTCGTTTAGACATCATGAGGTGTTTCTGTTTGAACGGGGGGTTTACTTTAATTAGTTTTTTCTTAACCAATCAGAAATGAGTGACAAATCTATCCTGATGACATCATAACAACCAGCACAGCTGTGTCAATCTCAGCTGCACTTGTCACTATTTTTACTTTTTCATGAATGTAGCTTGGTAGGCTAGCTATAGGGTTCCCATCCTCATTCCACATACCAAGTGTGTGTTTGGAAGCAGATGTCAGTGCACACAACACCAGACCAGTTTGACTATGTGAACAAATCAAAGGGGGTTTACAGATCCGAGTCTGAGCCATACTAATCGATTCTTGGCTCTAGCCCTTCACATGTTGCCCAGATATGACATCAAAATCTTTTCATCTCTAAACAAGAAAGTGAAAATGTGCATTTTGTAAAAGCGTCCAACTTTTTCTTAGTAAACGGTTCATATATGCACTCTAGCTCCATGGCAGCATTCATTTGCAAAACTAAATGTGCCCCCCCCCCCCCCCCCCCCCCTTTTTTTCTTATGGTGCATATCACCTTGGAATGAAACTCTCATAACAGCAAGTCAGATGATTTCTCAGTGAAAAAAAAGTAACAAGAAAGACGAGCACGCTTGCAGATCCCTCAGCTTCCAAACCGACATCACTTCTACCTTCAGCTTCAGACAAAACGTCAGAATGTAATGCTTTCAGAGCAAATTTCATAAATAAAGTCTTTCTTTCACACATTTAAATGAGTCCTTATTTACAGCCATGAAGATCCAACATAATTGACCATTGACCACAGAATTTGAGGATTTGAGGCCACAATGCTGTCAAACTCCTCCACCCTGTTTCCTGAAGACAGCGATGACTAAGAAGCAGCTTTAGTAAAAAACTCATAACGTCCAAGAATAGTGTATCAGACTGAATCTTCCTGGGTGACGCACATCCATCTTTAATCCAGATTTTAGAAGAGCACTCTGGGCACATCTAATCCCCCAATAAACAAATCACGTCAGATTTGCCTGTGCTACCACTACTTAAAAACACAGTGCTGCAGTAAGGCAACTGATCCCACACTCTCATCTGTGTTGTTTATTAATGCATCTGCTGCTTTAAGGGAATACACTGACTCATGTTCTAATATGTCTGGCTGTGGTTTATACCCACTAGCAGATCCTTGAGGACTTATTGTCCTCAAAGGACGTCTGTGCTTTGGATTGTAATACGTTTGGAACGTCTGGAATAAATTAATAAGCATTTACACAATTTATTTGAAAAGACAAAAAGGGGAAACATGTTATAAATAGTTTCTAAAATCCGAAGGCGTGGTGTGCAAAGCCGATGGCTCTGGGTAGCTTAGTCGGATTTGAATGGGAAGGAAAAAGATCTGACTTGAACTGAATATGACCCAGATCTAGGGTTTTTGCTCTGTGTTTTTCTTTTCTTTGGTTTATTTGAATCTTTGCTCAACAGACATTAAAAAGGTTACAGAGGTAACAGCAATTACTTGACGCGCTGGTCTAAACCCTCATTAACAGGGGAACTCAGGTGGAATGTTAAGTCATGTCAGTGAGATATAACTGTCGATGGCTTCCCAGCTTCTATCATTGTTGCTTTGGCATGTAATTATATGAAAAGCCCTATTCTATATACCAAAAATAGCTGCATGACTCTACACACTCAGAAAACATGAAGAAAATGTTTTTATTGTGTATGTTTGTGATGTAGGTTAACTATTTCTTTTCCCATGATAAAACAATGAGTGCTTACCAGTAGCATTAAATAACATAGAATATCTGCAAAAACATTTTATTTGTACATTTCATCCATTGAATTAACTGTTCAAAGCAAGGCCAAAGTTACCAAGCAATTATGAATGGCAATATTAGGAGGTCGACGTGCACAGTACTTACAAGTCACACACTCCAACTCCCAAGAAAAATATCTGTCTCTTTAGCTGTCAATGCTCCAATATATTCACCGGCTAGTTACTAAGTTTGTCCGTACTGGTTGGTACGCGAGGGGGGGGCAGTAATCAAAACAATGAGCTCATAAAGCTAAATGCTCTGTAGAGCTACTTGGACTTGTCAGTACAAGCAACCCCTCTCACTTTATTTTCATTAATATCAAAATACTGATAAATGTTGCTTGAACGATGGAGCTTGGGTGTAGTTCGTCTGGCTTAGAGTAGGGAATCAAAGTAGGAGAGAGTTTACCTGTGTCTGTTTTAAGGGGAAAAAAAACATCTACCAAGACTAAAGTTTTTTTGCACTCCAATCTTGTTCTCTGTGTATAAATCCATCTCTGCACACTATCAAATGTGAACTTGGAGACTTATTTCATTCATGTGCTTACTCAGGAGTTTGTCATGAACTTTACCACCTTGCTCTCATCAGGTTGGCAGCAGTCATGTCACTTCCTACTATTTCAATACGGATAGTTCAACAGGTGTTACAATACTTTCTTTTTGAACTAGACATAGTAATAATCTTGTATTGGATTGGCTTATATTGTTATCATATGGCCAAAATTCAATGCTTGGCTCACACGATGACACCTGAGACACTTCCATTTGTTGAAGAAGATCATGAGATTTGATTAAAAGTCTAGAAAAGTTAGCAAGTTATATAAATTATTTTATTATAATTTACTGACAAGATAAAGCAAGATAAGATTATCATTTGATGTCATCAGATAAAACATCATAATGACAGGATTATGCAATTAGAGTTGAAAATTTTGGGGTCACCTGCCGCAAAAGCTAGATCCTGTAAAGTCAGATTGTTGATGGGAATATCTTCAAATATGCTTTTACACAGTAGAAAGTCCTCTTTCTCAAAAGATTTTATTTTGCATGAACATAACACTGCACAATGGTTCAACCTGGCTACCAACTAAAAGGACAGAAAGAGACAAAGAACTAATTGTTCAACAGTTAAAAACATTTTTAAAACAAAAACAAAATAGAAATGGAGTGTTGGTGGTTTGGATCACATAATATCAGTTGAAAGTTCTGTGGTCTAACAAATCACAGCTGCTCACTGAGAAGACTGACTGCTGAAGACTGTTTCCAAAATATTTAGAGCTAAAATGCTAAGACACATGTGGTATTTGGAGGAAAACATGGTATGCAACAACTGTGGGGACATTAAGAAAATGCAGTTTTAATGGTTTTATTCTTCAAAACTATTTCTAAACCATACATTTGGTGTCTGAATGATACTGTCTTGATACAGTATGTGTGAAATTCACCTTCATCAATGGAAGGATCTGTTCAAAGGCGATCTCTGGTGTCAGATATGAAATGTCTTCCTTAATCTTCTCTGGATGTCCACTGACTCCTGGTCAATGATCTTTAAGCTTTCCTAGGTAGCTCATAAAACAAAAACAATGACCATCATGGTCATAATAATAACATAACCAATAAAACAGTCATAGAATGGGCACAATCACGGTAAAAAAAAATTGTCAGGAGACAAATCTGATGATTTACCCTAACCTCCTTCCGCCAAAGACTTTATCCCACTATAATGACATCACCAGACTTCCATCCTTGTTCTATGGACAAGAAACAGGGTGTCTATCTCCATTAGAGGGTGCTGTTACTTGAACGTTAACACAAAATGTTTTGGGACACTAATGCTTTCATTTTTTTTGGAGGCCAGTCTCCTCTGTCTTCCTTTTTTTGCACACAATCAAATATAAATCTATTTATTCATGCATCATTAAGAGGCTGAATGGTTGAATGGTGAGGAAAAAGGTCAAAGGTCATCGACCAGGAGTCAGTGGATGACTGGTTATATACCAAGGAAGACATTTACATCTGACACCAAAAACAAACCATCATTGAACATAGACACAAGTTGCCATCTCCCTACATATACTGTTACCAGTTACCACCTGTCACTGAAGTTCCATACTTCATGATGACAGGCGAGCAAACTCTGATCACTGATGATGACTGTGGTGGCTGCAGTGAACAGAAAGTTCTTTGATAGGTCAGAGGAGTGGCACTGAAAAAGACTTACATCCTCTGACGAGATGAAGAGTGTTATATGCTACATGGCATTCTGCTGACACCTGCTGGTTTCCCTGATGTACTCACATCATACTGTGACAGTGCGTCGTTTTTAAATCACTGCCCACCCTAAAATGCACATGTTGTGATTGATTGTACATTTGAAAAACCATCTTGCAGATAAACAGGAGCATTATTGTGATAATGTCTTTTAATTCACATGTTCAGATTCACAGCTGGAAGCCCAGATTCAGAGTCATTAACTGAGATGGAAAGCTTGTAGAGTTAGTCGCTAATTCAAAGTCAGTGGGACAATATATCTCTGTTATTTACATTTTAATATTCTCATTTCCAAGTGTTTAGAATTTCAGACATTTGACAAAACAATCTCAACACAAAGTCAGTGGCAATAAAACTGTAGATGTTTAAAATAACATTCACTAACAAAGACTCAATATCTAGACTCACTATGGATATAGATTTAGAATGGCTTACTGCATATTACGGTTAAAGGTGAACCAAGATGATGTACTGTAGAAGGGATGGGGGATGGGAGGATGAAGATTAGAAGATGAAGTGGAAGTGGTAAGGGAGGAAGGGGGAAATCTGGGTCATAGATAGATGGATGAAGGAGTTTGGAGATGGACTGTTGTCAGCTGGTGGCGGGAAAACAGGAAGGATCCAGGAGAGAATTGAGACTCTTAGTGGGGGAGTTATCTCTTCTTTGCTCTACGGAGATTAGATCCTCAGAGGTTCCTGTTTCCGAACAAAAGAGAGGTAGAAGGGGAAAAAAGGGGTTTGTTTGGGCGGGACACTGAGTCAAAATGGAAGTGAGTGGATAAGATGTGTTTAAGTTCTTTAGGTGAGGAAATGGGATAAGCTCAGTGCGTGGTCTTTGTTCCTGAACCTGGCTATAAAATAGAACTTCTCCTTCAGATAAAATCAAATACGTTCAAACTTGTCTAATGATATATATATATATAATCTACATCAAGCATTCATTTCCTGTACCTTCACCATCCCTTCATTTTCCACAGCATTTACTCAACAGTCCAGCAAAGACTGCACAAAAAGAACTCTGATGTCAATGAGGAAAGAAAGATTGAGTCTTAAAGAGGATTCCTGCCATGGTTGACTGCAGAAATACATTTCTGTAACATTATGCAGTCAGCCTGTGCTTGTGTACATGTCCATGTGTGACACATAAAGCATAATGGGAAAAAAGCTGTCACTCTGCATCAAGCACCCAATCAGTTACTGTTGCACGTGTTGAAAACACTGGTTAGGGGGGAGAGGCAGCGAAGTGATGCAATAAAAACAAACAGTGTATCTATCAGTGAAAAGGATCCTGCAGGCACTTCAGGATCATGCAGGCTGTCAGATCATGATTTATAAATTTTGAAAGATAAAAGGGTTTTGTGACTGGGACCGAAGTTGCTAGTTTGGATCTCACTGATTCTGGCCAGAAAAAGTAAGTCAGTGAGTTTCCTTTTGTGAACATGTTGATCTGACATTTCCTGAATATATAAAGCTCAAAGACAAACAAAAAATAGTAGCATATATACTGACCCATTTTAATTTGTCTCCCTGCCAGATCATCTACAGTATCATGCTTCTGACACAGTGATCCAGGTTTTCTTTGCCTGACTGAGTTTTGCCTGTTATCACCTCCTGTCTCCCTTTTGGACACCTGCTTACCAGCCCGATCCCCTGATGGATAAGTTTACCTCACACAAACCATCTGCCCGCTCTGACCATTAGTAAACTTGAAACTTCTATGTGAGCAGCCTGGGCTAAGAGCTAGGAGTCCAAACTTGTTTTTAATCAGAATGTATAACCTGACTCGCAATTATAGCTGTTAGTGTATTGAAACAAAAAGTACAAATTTCAATACTTAACTGTACTTGAGTAGATGTACTTTGTTTTATTTCATCAATAATATTTTGTAAGGTATTCCATTCATTTGGTAGAAGACTCAAATATTTGTAGCAACCTTAGAGAACATACAGTACATATGGAAAATAGGCTGGTATGGTGGTGCAGTGGTTAGCACTGTCACCTCACAGCAGGTAGGTTCAAACCTCGCCTGGGGTCTTTTTGTGTGGAGTTTACATGTTCTCCCCATGTCTGCGTGGGTTTTTCCCTGGGTACTCCAGCTTCCTCCCACAGTCCAAAGACATGCACTTAATAGGTTAATTGGTGACTCTAAATCGCCCATAGGTGTGAATATTGTTTGTTTCGTATGTGCCCTGTGATTAACTGGCGACTTATCCAGGGAGCACCCTACCTCTCACCCTAATTCAGTTGGTATAGGCTCTAGCCCCCCATGCCCATGATGAGGATAAGCGGTTACAGAAACAAATCATTTTATTATTTTACTTTTCTGCTGATTAAATATACAAAATATGGTAGCAACATACAATTTCCTCCCTATGTGTAAAAAGTAAATTATTTAAAAGTGGTTGGTCATCCTGAAAAAAGATGACTGTTGAGTCTCATTCCCCGGTCTTCAAATACCAGCAACTACTGACCTGGCAATGAGACTCCACTTTTAATATGTGTGTTATATATCACTGGTGGAGAATAAGAATCCCTATCTGCAAATTGCTCATTGTCATTGTTCATATTTTTTTTTAGATCGACCTCATTTTGTTACCAAAGTCAGTCACGGAGTTCCACAAGTTTCTGTGCTCGGACCACTTTGATTCATTCATTATTCACCAAGTGTTTGCTCATGGTGGAACTGTTGGGTCTCCGTAAATGCTATTATATGGAGTACGGTCTAGACCCGCTCTGTATGGAAAGTGTCATGAAATAACTTCTGTTATGATTTGGAGCTATTAAAAAAAATGAATGCTTCAACAGCAGGGCGTCCAGCTGCTCATCATATGAACAAATGTTTTCATGATGTTGTTCACTCATCTCACCACACGGTGGCACTATATTGTTACTAAACCTCCCCAGTTATATGGTACCATTGTGGCACAGTGGCAGGTAAAGTCCACCTTTGTGAATTCTGTTATGCATTTTTATCTTTCATGACTCCAAAAGAAATGTTGTGAAATCTATTAAAGTAGTAGTAGTAGTAGTAGTATTTTACAGTTTGTACACTATTTAGTAAACAACAGTTAAATATAGAGGTGAACTATGACAAAACAGGCTTGCTCATAAAATCTGCTGTCTTGAACTCAACATCTTCACACTGTGCTGCTCAAAGAGAAAATACAGCTCTATCTATTTATGGGACCTCTTTATGCAGACATAACTGGCCCCAGGCAGAGGCAAAATAAAGGGCCAGCAGGGCCCTGCAGACACACTTGCAGTCTCCCTGGATGATTGTAAGCGCAGTATGTCTGTGTCCTCCACTATGCACTGTTTGTACAGACCAGAGTTATGCTGTGTTTAATGTGATAGCTTACACTGATCTCCAGTCTGCCTGCCCTAGCAGAAATGTGTGTGGATGGGTGAATGAAACACACTGCATGTTTATAAAGCTAACAAAACGTGTGGTGTTTGTCTAACTTTACACACAGCTCCAAGATGTACAGTAACATCAACCTTCTAAAATGCAATTAGTGAGATTGTTGTTGAGATGTAGTATAGATGACACCATGTGTAACATTCCAAAGAGGTTGATGTTATCAACCTCAATGCCGAAGATCTTCCTCTGGCAAAACTCAAGAGTCAAATCAGAAAGCGGTTCAGTAATGAAGGGTCAGATTCCTGCTTTGGAATCTGAGATGAGAGAAATGAAATTGTCTTTAGTGCTTTTGTTGAGAAGCTCTCTGCTGAACATCAAAGGTCAGAAACAGTGAAGTGGGCAAGAAAGGCACATTTACCTCAGCAAGGTTAGTGTGACTGAACTAAAGCCCCTGACATCAGCTGACAAATCATTCCTGGCTTTATGTCGCAGCTCCAGGTCGAAAGATTACACTGATCAGGTTTCAGCGGGCTTTGCTCTAAAATCTGTGGGAGTGACTCACACAGACACTCTGGCTCTTAACATGAACTCCTCCTCCTCCTCCTCCTCCTCCTCCTCAGATTGCACTTGTGGTTCTTTGTGTGTTTTCTTGCTACATCTTCCTGCTGGAGTTTCGGTTTTAAAACTGAAAAAGGAAAAGGACCAGTGCAGTGAACCAATTACCTCCCCAACTCACCTGGGATGCTGAGATATCAAATCTGGAAAGCTACAGGATGTGGTGTTGTGATTGTGCTTATGTGCTTAAAGTGCTGGAACCATTATTCATCAGTTCAATTGACAACAGATAAATCAACAGACACTCTGATAATTGATCAGCCATGGAGGTTCCAACTGATCCTCAATCTGAAAATAAATGATTTCACTTCCCTTTTTACTTATATTCTATTTACATTATGAACTGATAATCAGATTGATAAAAGTCAATTGTTAGTTTTAAAGTTTTAAAAATTTACAACTAATAGGCGACATGGATCCAGATTCCCTGTTTGCCTCCTAATGAAACATTTCTGTTTCATTGTTTCTTTCATTTAAAGTTGCAAAAGTAAATTTGTACAAGATTCAATATACAAATCAAACATTATTACTCAGTAAAATTATAACTTAGAAGGCATATTTTTGAACTGTTTCCACCTACTTCCAGCCTTTATTCTAAAACAGGCTAACTTCATCCTGACTCCAGCTCTGTTCTATTACAGATGTGTGGATCTTCAGTGTCACATGCTCTAGTGTTGTGTGTGTTCTCTGCAGGTGCCCCCCTTCTCCTCCCAGCAGTTGCAGTATGTGATTGGTAGCAGCTGTTTCCAACCATCTCAACAGCCTGGAGCTAAAGGCACCTGGAGGGAGCTACCGACGGTGCAAAATGTAAGTGTAATACTAGGAGGATGCTTTTGTTGTAGCAACTGTCTTAATTTATTTTATTATTTATTTTAATTTATTAATTAATCATTGTTTAATAGCACACTGCTGATTGATTTTTATTAGTTTAGTTAGTAGTAATTAGTTAGTCCCCTCATCCTCTGGATATTTTCAAGGAACATAACATTCATTCAGTATTCTCTGAACCCCACATCCTTCACATGTGTTCATCCTCCACTCTTTGCTTAATCCTTTCACTATGAAATCAACACTGGTAAGCACCTTATATATTTGTGTGTGTGTGTGTGTGTGTGTGTGTGTGTGTGTGTGTGTGTGTGTGTGTGTGTGTGTGTGTCTGTGTGTGTGTGTGGCCGTACCGCTTTGCACTGTGGATAGATCAGACCAAGCCCTTAGGTTACTGTAACACAGTTTGGCTCAGCTCCCATTCCTCTGACTCACTGGATGAGACAATGCCGTTTCTATCAACCTGCAGAAAGTGTGTCGGTGTCAGAAGAGGAATCACCAAAGAATCATGAACTGATGGTTTCACCGCTCATTCAGTCCACCTTTCTCCAATATCTAGTTCCTTTCTTTGGAAATATTGTCTTAGGCTGACAGCAGATGGAGGAGAGCACAAAGAGAAGAGGAGTAAAACATCCAGACACACCCTTACTCTCCAGGACAGGGCCCCTCTCTGGTCTTCATGGCTCGGGGGCTGGTGCTGTAGATGCAGAGAATTAGACCCACAACACAGGGACTTGCTCTGATGTCACCACCCTTTAATTAAGAAGGTTCTTTACAAATATTCTGTCTGATGATATCTTAGGGTTTCTACCTATGAACAGATGTAACATTTAAAATATGAACCTGTTCACATGATTGACAGCAACAAGTTAAAACTAATTAAGGCATTTCTTGAAGAAAGCACGATCTGCAAACAGCAGGATGTAGAATGCCAGCAGCTGACAACAGAGTTGTCTGGCTCAGGCATGTAGCGGTGTAAAGCAGTTTGTTGACATCAGTTATTTTTTGTCACATCCTCCAGCACATACAGTATCTACTACCACTGGACTGTGGACTGAGTCGACTGTTGATTATCAGAAAATTCAGACCTTTATTTTCTGCCTCAAGGAACAGCTAAACCTCAGGGGTTTTCATTATCTTGGATTTAAGTGAGGCATTTAGTGTCCCATCATGGGCTAAATGCCTGAGGCTTTGCAGGCTTGTAGGGAATGACTTGTGGGAGAAAAACTGAATACTTTAATTTTTGGCAGGAAAATGTACAAATTATTTCCAAATGCTATCAATTCAGAGCTTCAGTTCAACACCTTGAAAACCAGTCGAGCCCCTGACCCAAGCGTGTTTCATCCAGAAGTACCTGCATTGGGTGGTTATTGTACAAATCTAGATTCTAAATCCCCTTTATTTCCTGAAAGCCCTGCCCTGGGATCTGCTGCAGGTTTAAGTGGTCTCCAGTTAGTTAGTTTTTTTCTTGGACAGAAAATTGTGTTGAAGCCATAAATACAAAGAAGAGGCAAAAAAGTTCATAAAGATTAGTTTGCTGGTCATATTGGTACCATAAGCCCATAGGTCTGAGAAAATAACCCTGATGATGTCATGGGGTCATCAGGGGTTATCTGAGCTTCATCTGAGTATGTTATAAACTTAAGGCGTGAAGGTAAAAGATGTGTGCTGTCTCCAGATTTCACACAACACACCAATGGCATCAGGTAGCGACAATGGGCTATTGTGATTGAAAGATACAATCACAAAAGATACCATACAGTATATCATATCATGTCACCGTATTATCCAGCAATCATCATTGGTTGTGATGGATGACTGTCTACCAATGAACTTGGGTCTGCCTGAGGTTTCTGTCTGTTAAAAGGAAGTTTTTCCTTATCACCGTCACCAAGTGCTTGCTCATGGTGGAACTGTTGGTCTCTGTAAATAATATTATAAAGAGTACGCTCTAGACCTGTGTCATATAACTTTTGTTATGATATGGTGCTATATAAATAACATTGAATTGAATAGAGTAAAAAAATTATGTTATTGTTAAGCTGACCTGGCGGTGTCCTTCCAAAGTTGCATTTCGATGGACACTTGTTAATATCCTTTTAGTATAAAGTATTTAGCTTATTTTGGACACAACCTTTAAAAACAGCCTACTTTGATAATAAGTAGACTGTATAAAATTATGTGGTATGAATTGCAACGCCATAGAACTCTGTGGAGTTGCATTGGGGATATGTTTAAATCGCTGGCTTTTTACTCCATCATGATTTTATTAGGCTGTAAATGAATCACCTGTCTATAGCTGGTAAATGACTGAAGAAAGTAGACAGGGCGAAGAGGGGTGAATCATGTTGGACCGGAACACATTTGATCTGAGGAGAAAGTTGGACAGTCCCTGACCTGTGTGTTCTTCCTCTCCTCCTATCCCCGCACTGACGGGGTCTGTCAGCCGCTCTGTTCACATGCAAATCGAACAGAGAGGGAGGCGGCGGCAGCGCGGAGCGACGACACAAGCGACCGTGTTTCACTCTGTGGTTTCCTCCTCCAACAGCGGGCACTTCACGGGACTGTCGGACTAGCTTTAACACCGTCTCCGTCCGAGTCCACCCTTCTCTTCGAGGTGAGTCTCTTTATGTGTTCTCTGTACTTTTGGCGCTTTTCTAAAGAATATGACGTTTTACGTGGCTGTGTGTTTTCTTACTGCGCACACTGGACGTGACCAGCTCGCGCTGGGCTCCTGCTCATTTGAATAACGAGCCTCCTTCAAGACTTCGAGAAAAATCACTGCAATATTTAAAGAATGTAATGTACACTAACTTTAATGTAACCCCGAGCTTTATGTTAGCCTGTTCTGATACATTTATTACCCTGGTATCGTTCACTCTGTTTGAGTGCCTCTTCTTCTACCTAACTCTAAGTGACGGCTGTACAATATTAGGATAACTTCTTAGCGTCAATGGCGAGTTTTAGTGACTTTATTTGACATTTTATATGGCTTTCTGTGTGGCTTAAGTCTTTCTGTGAATTTACTGTAATTCCCAGTGTGTTCGTCAGACACTTTATATTCTCTTTATTTAACCGTTTTGTGTTTGGAGTCTGCTGCTCACTGTGCACTGACCTCTCTGAGATATTCCCTCAGTGTTCTCATTACAGTCGCACAGTGTGAACGCCCTGTGGGGATGTTACAGCTTAATATTCTACAAAATGTCTCATTATTTCAAAGGATTGTGGTCTGGATGAGTTCAGTGTACCCATGTGTAAAATATGTCTGAAAAGAAACCAACATTCAGCGATTCAGCAATTAAAAAAAATAATTACTGCATGTAAAATAGTGCTGTACTGTATCTGATGCAAATGAGGCTCCAGGCCCTAAAAGAAAAAACAAAAATATGTGAAATAAAGCATGCTTAAATAAAATCTTCTCTGCTGCATGGAATTTAGCCTGAGGCTTAAACCTAAATATTTAAATCTACGAGGCTTTAAAATTAGCCTGTTTAACAGTTCAAGATATGAGCTTATTACGAAAGGCTGCTCAGTAATGTGTGATAATAATAATACCTCAGCACAATACAGCAGCTTACAGCCAGGACACACAGGAAATGGCAGTAACCTTAATGAAGTGCATTTATTTGAATGGGATTTGTTTAGAAGGTTTCAGTTCTTCAGGGTGAAGTGTGGAGGGAATACCCAGGACTCTTTCTTCATGTTCTGCTTTCTGACACTTGAGGTTGGACATTAAAGTGGGTCAGATTTAGAACATTTTCCATTTTCAATAGCGTACAATAAAACTTGTTGTAGTTGTTGTTTTTATATCTACAGAGGGAGCAGGTCATCTTCTGAGTCCACCATGTTTCTACAGTAGCCCAGTAGAGACAATATTTTTTTTACATTTTGTGGCAGCCATAGTTTCTACTTTACACTAGGAAGGAGAGGGTGAGGTGAGGGGTTTGCAATCAACAGCTGGCCCTTTTAAATGTTTGAATACCATGTGGGCTCGGAGAAGAAGATCAATGTCAGTGTCTTGGCATATATTATTGTATATTACCATAATGATGTTGGCCCTATGTTGTAATACCAGTGTTTTTGGTGTTATTCTCATAATATGCACAAGTAACATGTTTCACATGAAAGTTATTCTAAAATGTCATGCATGCCATATCCTTTCTGAAGACATGACTGGTTTTGTACTAAACTGATCAGAACGGTTCAGAACTATGACAGCACTCACTCAAGTAGAACCAGCAATGTGTCATCACAGCGTTGTTATGCAAAAAGCTTTTGAACTGATGAGAGATTGAGTTTCACTTATGATTCATCCACATTTCATGATTCCTGGAACTATGTTATGAATCGTAATTTCCTGAAAATCTTTCAAATCTTTCAAAATGCTGCTTTGACATTGTTGACAGGTAGCAGCTGATGTGGCAGACATGCAGCCATGCTGTGTGTGGGTGGGTGTGTGTGTGTGGGGGTGTGTGTCTGTATGGGCTCTGTATGATGTCAATGAATGCACCCAGGCAGTTAGGGTACAAACAGCCTCACCCGTCTGTCCGTCTGTCATGTCCCCGGGGTGCTGATTAGCACAGCACAGTGCTGAGGAGGTCAGAGGTCACCAGGTGTATAATGGGCACATAATGAGCCTTAATGGGCCACAGGGCAGGGGGAGGCCCATTTTACAACCTCCTGAAACTAGACACTGTATGAGAGCTGCTTATTAGATTTGTCTGTCAGATGGTGAGACGGAGCCTATTGTGAGCATTTGTTGTCAAGTGCAAGTACAGATGCTGCAAGCTTTCTATGGTGTCAGCATATCAGCAGTTCACAGAGCTTTCTGATATTTTATCTGTAATATTAATGTTGTAAAAGAAAATGTCTTTTTGGGATCAGATTTGCATATCACAGTTGGAGCCACTGTCATTTAGGGTCTTGTCTACATATGGTGAGCATCTTAAAAAGTATTGTATGGAATATTGTTGTTTCAGTTTTTGTAAACTTTTCATATTTTTTGAATTTGCAGTAGTTATGATTGGACGTTTATGGCACAATTAATTCTGCAAACCAATCATAAAAAAATAAAATCTACATCAGGTGATCCACAAAATAAAACCTCTGTGCTCACACTCAGGCTGGCTCAAAGCCATCTTTACTACATTTATATGTCATAAATAAACTTAAACTGTGAAGAGAGGAAATATTCTGACACTTTTTATTTCTTACTAAACAGAAAAACTCAACTGTACATCTTCTGAATACAACTTTGTCTATTTTACTGAACTGAGATCAGCTTAACTGTCCTGATAACCCAACGTGAAACACACTTCATTCAAACAAAAGAAACACAATATAGCTCTTAGTTAGTCTGTTCCAACATTCATTAAATCATCCGTTCACTGAGTGACATGTGGAAATATTCAGGTAAAATTACTTGTTGAAAACATTCTAAATATAGAGTCTAACACTTCACCTGACATTTTGAAGTGTGTAAAATAGTTTTGCTGATCCCCGTACCCAACAGTCCATTGTTTAACCTCCTATAGATTCCTGAGGAAGCTGTCAATCAAAACATAATCTGTCATTCGTGTGTTCTTAAAGATGGTCTGAGGAGCACAATGAGCTGTTTATGAAGCAGCTTTTTTAACAGACATAATCATGAACATTTCTATTCACTCACATATTTGTGGACGCTTAGTGAGACGCTCCACCTCGAAATTATATCTGCTTTTTGACTGTTTCAGCACATTTCCAGAAGCTTTAAAGTCTGAAGCGTCAGGTGGTGGTATAATAGGACAGACCCTGGGATTAGCACAGTTTGTCATAGCACTGCTCCATAGTGAGGCACTGGAGGTGCAAGTAAATAGCTCTGTGGCATGAGAAAAGGAGCTTTCTTTCCACCTTTGCCTCGCAGGGGCTCTAAATCCCACTTAACCCTTTGATTGGTCGCTTGAAACAATGAACTCTGTGGTCATGCTCAGCCCCTCGCTCTTTCTCAGACACTGCATCTGCTGTCATTACGTTCTGCCAGTGCAGAGGATTAAAGGAGTGGGGGAAATATTAGTGTACGGTGAAAAGGGACAAAAGGCTTGTGCAGCAGGAGAGGGCTGTACTTTATATGTGTGTGTGTGGGTGGGTGCCCCACAGCTGACACTCAGATGCATAAGCAGCTACACCTCTTCAGATGTCCTTATACAGGCTGTGTTTTTTTTACATTTGCCTGTGTGTGTAATTCCAGTTTATTCAGTTTATTTAAGATTTTATTAGTAATTGCTCATGATATCTACAGCACGATAACACTGTGAAAAAGCCAGATGGGACTTCAGACATTGTGTATCTGGATGATCGGATTGATTGCCAGAATTACAGAAAATAAAAGCAAAAAAAAATTAAAAAAAACAGAATCATGCTTTAAGAAAACAGGAGGGGCCATGTGATTTTACACTTAATGACCACATGTGGTGTTGTGTTGATGCATTTTCTTAGCCCATGGGTGGTGAACTCATTGTAAAGGACCACTAAAAGGGTAGAGCACAAGGGGCCTTTTCTGCTCAGTGCTCCCGGACAATGCAGTCGAGCCCAGGAGGTGATTACGACTACCAGACTGGCGAGCATCTTCAAACTGAGTTATGTGGGAGTGTCTTCTTCTTTGTTGTGCAGCTGCGTCCTTTAATCGTTTCATACTACAAAACATCCCTATTCATCCACTGGCTTCTTGTACCCAGGACTGTTTGAAAAACAGTGTTTGGATGCTCAGATACTTATGCTGACATGAAATATCAGGGTAATAAAATGAAGGAATTATTTCAGTTTATCAACCAAACTGATGGTTCAAGTCAAGGTCAGTTAGATTACTGATTACTGAAGATGAATCACGATGTGGAATGCAGTGGAATGCGATGTCCATGCAGTGACAGAACATTATGAGTTTGTAGCTAACACAAAATTAACACCAACTTATGACTTATGATTGTTGATTTTGGCCTCAGCTGGATAACAAAGTTGTAAAGTTAGATCTTTATTTTGCAATTGACTTGAACTTTAGGCTAATGAAGCACCTTGGGCAGAGGGAGGGAGATCAGCAGTGTGTGATAAAACACACACTTTTTTGAAAGTGGACATGTTTGGATTAAGATTAATTTACCGTGAAGCACAAACTGGACAAGACACACGCTGTGTGTAAAACCATGAAAGTCTGCAAACATAGAGAATTCAGCAAGCAGCTTATCAGCAAAGAATCGAGCAGGTGCTGTCAGCTTTGCTGCCCAAATCACAGGAATCTTCATAGAAATGGAGATACCTGAAGTCTACAGCCAAACCAGAGCTCCGATAATCAGGAGTCAATGAGTGAAGCTCGTCAAGAAGCACGTCACATGACGAGGCCGTGATGAGGTTTTTGACTCATATGTAACAATAACAGCAGTGGTTATGGTCATGTGTTGAAGTTTTCTTTCATAAAAATTGCCACATGACTACTTTTATCACTGACATTCAGTGAGAATTGTGCATTCAAATCTTTGTCAGGACTTGTGTGGACAAAACTTTTTCACTGTTTTAGGACTTGATCGAGACAATGGTTGAGAGATTAATGGATGAGAGAATGAAAATAGGTCAAAGAAATGCTGCACAGAGCAATCACTTAATGTTGGCAGTTTCACATTGAAATGAAGCGGAAACCACACCCAACCAACTCAAATCACCACTCTGCTGGTCAGGTTTAGGAGTTGGGGTGACGCACTGCTTTTCAGCCTGGTGTCACGGTCCTTTCAGACACAATGTGCTCTGAAGCCCATTATTTTCAATAGCTTGTGCTGCGATATACCAGGTTTTTTGGGGTGCTGCACATGGTACAGTGCCTCCACCTCCAGTGGACTTCCGTCCGTTCAGGGAAGTTTACGATCAGGGTCATTGATCTTTAAGAAGTCTGAATCCTTTTGAGTTATTACCAGAACATAGTCACATTTCAACATAAGTTTGAATTACAGTAAGTGACTGTAGTATTTTGCACTGTGGTTTTGCAGACAGTGCTGTAGCTTCTGTCAGTTCCATTTGGATTTAAAGTCCATGTAAAGAGGAATAAATATGTGTTGTGAGTTTGTCAGACCAAAGAAGAAAGTGTTATTAACCACACAGCCAAATATGAATGATTAAAAATATGGACAAGTTTCAAAATCAGGTAAAAATGATTCTCAGCTCCAGGACTGTGGGGTCGTGTCCTCTGAATGCTCTGAAGCCATGCCCACTTGTGGGAGCAGTCAAGCAGCCATTTTGAAGCGACTGAAACAAGTTCAGAAAATGACATGACTAATTTTGAAACACTGATGAATTCATCTCTATCTCTCTGTTAGTGGTGCAGGGGTATGCTCAGGGTGGCCTCAGCATGTCATCGAGCCATCCTTTAAGGACCGTTCACAAAATCCTGGACTGAAAACTTTTGAAAAACTGTTTAAACCTCTAACTCCACATTTTAGTGATATATCGTGCAAAGTATTTTCAGGTTTTCAGCAACTATTTTCCAAAATATTCAATGTATTTTGATAGAAGTCTCTAAATTACCTTTACAGTGACTTTAATAAAACCTAAAACAATTTTGTGCAGATTGAGAGACTCTAGAAGAAAAGACAGCAAAAACCAAAAATGCAGTATTGCTCACTACAAGAACACACACACACTTAATGTGGTGACTTGTTTAGGCTTTTCTCTCCTCTAGCTGGTTTTGACTGTACTTTGATAAGATGTCCTCACTGTGTACCGTGAATATCAAAACACCACTGTCCTCCAGATGCCACACATCACCACCCTGAATGCTTTGTTGTGGTTTTGTAGATTTTGATACTATTAAAAGGCGTTGCATGTTGTTATTTTTAGTTTTTGTTTATGCTGACCTCTGACCTCTCTGTTCACATCTGGCTCAGCTGTCACATGATGACAGAAGGTTTGTTTCCAGCAGTGACCTCAGGATTAGTGTATCAGCCTCCCATCTATGCACAAAATGCACAAATTGCAAAGCAGCGATGGAACTGATAATACAGCCGTAAATATTTGTCCTGCATTCCCTCTGGGTATTTATGGCCCATTCTGTGCACCATAAATGCTTCAGATGGCACAGGATCTCTCTGCCCTGCTGCTGCTGCTGCTGCTGCTGCTGCAGTGAGCGAGCTCTCAGTGAAACAGATCTTGGGATTATGGAGTGGGTCAAAGTATTGTTTTAATCTGGTTTTGGCTCTCTGTCCCTGACTGGTGCAGGAAAGACAGATGGCTGAGTTTTGAGTGAAATCTCTAGGGTGGAGGGAGGGGTCGAGGGGGGACCTTACAGTCTGACTACTGCTTTCATTGCTGTTTTCATTATTAGACTAGGGAGGTCCTAAAGCTAAATTTAAAAAAGTGTCACAATCAGTCCCGGTTAAAGCTCATGGTTCTTTGTGTTTTATTACACTCAGTCATTTTGAGACAGCATTCACTGCACTGAGGGAAGCATTATACCACAAAAGAAACAACAGAAGATACCCTCTGTGTGTGTGTACACTTGCCCATAAAAACATTTAAAAAACACATTTTATTTCCTCAAAAAACTCTCCCATAACATTTTGTAATGTATTACTATTTCAAAGTTTGTTTTGGATGAGAGGTTTAACAGCTGACTTCCAGATGAGCAGCTGTTGTCCTGCGGTCTCTGTCTGTCTTTGAGTTACTTCACTTAAACTAACACGGGTGATCCTGGATAATAAGCTGCTTATCAGCTGTCTTTGTTGTTGTTATTGAGATCATTCCAAGTAGTTTGATATTCTACAAAAAGAAATGTAAAGATTATAATCACATAGCTACGACATCGATAATATCCTCAGCAACAATTTGTCTTTAATATAAGAGTGGAAACTTTTTGTTTTGTTGGATGATGAATGAATGAGCAGCCGGTCATGCTTTGTTGCCTGTATAGAAATGATGAGCATGCTCAGTTGATTCAGATTTTGTACCAAGAGAATCAGATCTAAGTGATTCAATGTTGGAGCACAGATGATGTTAGGAGCTTCAGTCACTAAATGGCTCAACTGGCTCTAAAAAAACGAAATCTGCATCCAGATCTGTGGAAAAGACAATAGTAAAAGGACATTGTGGACATTGTGGTGACTGATGCTTGTGTATTAGTTTACTGTAGTATTAGTTTCATTTATTTCATGAAAAACTATGAGCAACTCTTCCAATCATTCCAAACAGTCATAGAGGGTGTTATAGTCAGGCTGCAGTGCATAAAGCCTTCATCACACACATTTGAGAGTTAAGCAGTCCTAAGAACCATCAGCACTGGTTGACAGAGTTGTGATCTGGTGACATGACTCATCCTTCACCGTCACATTCTCCTCCAAGAGAACACTACATGCCCGAATGCTGGATCCATCGGTCCGCTTAAAGAGAAGAGACACTGTAGATCATGAAAGAGTTGTTCTCAATGATCACTTTATCCATCAAACATTTCTTCTTTTTTGTTTCCTCTCATTTTTGCGTCTTGCTCATGTATAGCAGCAGATCCTCACACTGACAGGGTAATGTGACGTAGTGGACTGTGCACATACTCAACTAAAATCATAACTAAGTCCCTTTGATAAAAGAAGTTGTGTTTTGGTGAACACATGTTCATCTGTGTGCTAAAGCTCATGGGACTGGATAGTAACACAGGTGTTCTTGCAGGGCTGCGAGTGCTCATGCAAACAGAGGGAAACGATGACCCACATAACAGGGAGTGTGCAGCAGGCAGTGATTTAGCTCAGAGCACTGGAGTTAATTTTAGTGCATGCATGCCCTGCTTCATTTTACGAATGTAATGAATGTTTCCATCCTCAGATGGGTGGCACACTGCAGCCAGGCTGCATGTGTAGGCTGTGACCTCTTCAGACTTCTTGTTGCTGGTTGTCTGAGAGCATTTCATGAGGGAAATGTTTACTTTTTTACAAATGTGAGCTGTCTTAAAATAGGTTATTGTAAAGTTCTTTGTTTGCTCTATGAATATGATTACTGCATGACAAAGTGAGCAGCTCCTACGTCGCATTAGAAAGCTTACACCTGGACCCCGCTGAGCATGTGGCGGTTTTGGTTTGTTCTCCACATGGCTTCATATCTCACCAGGAGTATTTCAGAAGCGCCTTGCTCGTCAGATTTGGTCATTTCTTCTTGGTTCATAGGCTTTTAGCATAAGTAGCCTACATAGTTAAATAGTTTCCCTTGTCTGTTTTCACAATCGGAAGTTTGCACAGGGTGTTTTGATTTGAAAAATGACCTGATTCTCTATGCTGGAGCTGCTGCATGCTGCATAAGGTGGCTGGTAGTGGCAT
This sequence comes from Collichthys lucidus, assembly GCA_004119915.2. Classification (NCBI taxonomy): domain Eukaryota; kingdom Metazoa; phylum Chordata; class Actinopteri; family Sciaenidae; genus Collichthys; species Collichthys lucidus. Next base: position 15,414,327 of record CM014086.1, read on the forward strand.
CAGTCAAAAAGAAGAACAGCTTCTGGGACTGCAACGACTGCAAGTTGATCGCAGCAGTTTTTCCAGAATAGGACCATTCATTTTTTTGTGGGTTCCCTGTCAGAGTGGGTGGTAGAGTAGACAAATCCCCCCTCTGTCCCTTCAGTCAATCATTTGTAGAGTGTAATCCAAAACCTATTATCACAAGCCAAGTTTGCCTTGTGATAATTGGTTTTGGGGGGCGAGTAACTAATGGAAATCTAATGGGAAAATGGAAGACAACATTCCTCTCCTGACATGTAGGTTAAATAACACAGACCATGCGCTTTTCAAGATATCCTGGGGTCAGTGAATGGCTCACATCACTTTAATGCTCACACCCACTAAAGGTTTAATGAAACCTTGTGCTGGTTCTGGTTTTGAATGGACCACATGGTGGCAGACGGGCATTGCAGACACATTCCTTACATGCTTTAGATATTGACTGCTGTCCAGGTTCTTTTCGGATGCACAGTAGCCTCCTCATTTATCATCCGTGGTGACGGTGCTGACACTGACTTCAGCACTGCATTGTAAACATATATTCAAAAACAGTGAGTGTGACTCAACAGTTAAACACTGTTGCGAAGGTGTAATTCAGGCCAGTATGGTGTTGTGGTAATCTGATTTGGTTGGCACACTTGCCGTAACAAACTGTAACTTCATCTCACCACGGTCTGTTGCTCTGTCAGTCAGATGACATAATGTGTGATAATGTTAACAGCAGGACTGTAATGGCTTGTGTATTCGTACTGAACCGACACAGTACGTGGCCCACCAGAACACAAATGCAGACAAGAGCACAGATTGACAAAGGCCTACAGTTTACTGACCTACTTCCTGAATCAACTCTGACCTGCTGTGCTTCCCACAGTTATACACCCACACACACACACACAGTTTCCTGTGCAATAAGGGATTGTTTTGGCCAGTTTAGGTGCGTTCACTTTCAGTTTTACCTCTAAGTAGATGAGCTGATTTGGTAGGTAAAGTGTTATTAAAACTGATCAAAACCATGATCAAAGCTGTGAAAAGTTGTAATAAATCAGAAGGTTCCTTTAAACACATGCCTTACCTGCACTCAGCTGCATCTGTATGTACCTCTGAGCATTGGGATGCATCAAACAGTTAAACATTTCTAAACTAGTTAACCTGTGCAGACACTAAACTGAACTTCAATCTGATCATAAATGACATGGTCCCAATTGTATTAGTGGGGTGAGGGAGGTCAGAGCAGGTATGTCACTGAGGTTATCAAGTGTGCACTTCCCATCACAGCTGTTTCTGTGAATGAAGCCCACCACAGCAAGATGCAACACGTCAGCTGTCAGACAAGCTGCTTTGACCCAAACACAGGAGCTCCCGCCGCCTGTTTTTTCTGCAGTCTGAAGAGGCTTATAATGCACACTGTATGCATTATGTGCTGTAAATATGTACATGATGTAGTTATTAATATTTGTCATTAAAGCAACATTATGTAAGACTTGGTAGTTTTTACAAGTATAATTCCACTGTGGTAAATATGTTCAGCTGTACTCGAGTATTTGTTCTGATTACATTACTTCTGATCAAAAACTAGCGAGTCGACAACTTTGCTAACAGCCAATCATCAACCAGGTCACCAACTGGCTATATTACTGACTAATCCAACAGCAGTCAGCCCAGCTCTGCGTCTGTCTTTCAGCCTTTTTATTTCACCAAGCTCTCACCAACCACTAAATCAATCAAACTTTGTTTGTATAGTAGTAGTATACAAAGTGCTTCACACAATAGAAAGAAAAACCTGCATTTCACTGCAGCGCTGGATCCTGTCTGAATGCAGCCTTACTTGGTTTGGCTTTTTATCTTTTTAACTTCCCCCAGCGTCCTCTAACCCTCTGTCATGTTCTACCTCTGCTGAGCCCAGGTACATTGCCTGCTTGCCCGGCTCTGGTTCTTGTGCGCTGTTCCTTCTCTTGCATCAGAATGATTTTGTTTTGATTTGATTTTATGGTAGAAAAGTTACTTCACGGCTGGTTGTTGGAGTGGGGTTGAGCAGAGTGAATAAACCCTGATGATCTCAGCTGTCTGTGGGCTGAATTACAGGCTACACCAAACCATAAATAGCCTTTCTTACCCCGCAATGTGTTTAGCTCAGCTCTATTTGGAACTGGCAGGTTTTGTTTCCGGTTCCAAATGAGTCATATCAGTGTCTCAATTAGAAAATTACCCATCGACAGTTTATTAATACAAAGTTTTTTTTATTTTAAACTTGACTTTTTAAATATCTTTTTTTGGCCTTTTGCCTTTATTGATAGGACAGCTTAGGATCGACAGGAAACGTGGGGAGAGAGAGATGGGGAATGCCATGCGGGAAAGGGCCACACAGGTCGGATTGGAACCTGGGCCTCCACAGTGAGCCTTCGCATATGGGTGGCTGGTCTACCGACTGAGCTACCACCCCAATATTTTTTTGGCCTTTTTGAGCTTTATTTGACAGAGACAGCTGAGGAGTGACAGGAATGCGGGAAGAGAGAGATGGGGAATGACATGTAGCAAAGAGCCACAGGTAGGATTCAAACCCTGGGCTGCTGCAGCAAGGCCTTTGTACATGGGGCAGATGCTCTACCAACTGAGCTAAACACCGGCCCAGGGAAGTGTACATTTAATCTATTGTGGCTAGAAATTGGTCTTCATGGTGATCGGCTCTGTTTTTGTGCTGAACAAATGATCGACTGCATCAGGACAGATGACAGAGGATTAGATGATGTTGTCAATTACTGTTTCAAGAATGTTTCTTAAACGCTCTGTTTACTGGAAGCCTTATGTGTCAGTGATATGTAAGTGCTGGAAAGTGATGATATTTATTTATTTGGAACAAAAGACAAGGACATGTATATTCTTAGTTCAGTCCAGTGAACATATTCATATTCCTTCTTGACTATGTAAAAATGTCCCATCCTGTGAGGTCACAGCCATGGGTTCACCATGCTGCATTTTGCACATGGACACTTTAGACTGAACAAAATGCAAAATAATACATTTGACATTTACTACATATTAGTTTATGGTCATAAACAAAGAATGTAGCCTGAGCAGTCAGTGAGCTATGCAAGACGTATTATGTTTGGAACAGCAGACACTCATCTACCTTTTGTTAGGAGCATGCTTTATTTAAATGAACTTTTTACATTTCATAGGTGCAGGTAGTAGTTAGAGCTGGAGGGCTGATGTGTCCCTGAAGCCACAGTGACACAGTCCCAAACACTGCATACAGAAGAAAACAAATACATACTGTACAGCACTGAAGCGCCTATATTTTCCTCTTCTTTGTCATTTAACTGTAGTATAGAATCAGAAAAAAGGACATCTATCTCCTCTGTTGAAACAGTACAGACATTAAGGGCTGTATCTGCATGAGAAGGAGGCCGTTTTTCAGGAGTGAGCAGGTTAATAAGTATTCTCCAGGGCCGCCTTCCCGAGCTATGTGAAAAGCAAGGGCTTGGCATTTCTTGTTTTTTGAACTGAGTCCTGAGTTCCAAAAGTTTGCACAAAAGCCCCGTTGCCTAGCTGCGTGTGAAGAGCCTCACTGCGACTGCCAGGCCTGCTTTGTGTGCACGGGTCTCTGAGTGAACAGGATCTTCTGGAGAATCAACTGGAATGCAGTCAGGGAGAGAATTTCCCCCATCGCTTAATCTTATTCACTTTTCAGCTGGCAGGAGGGAGTCATTCAAATGTTACCATAGTGAATTAGCACTCTTTTCAGCTCGAGTGAATCGACCTCTGAGCGTGAGGGTTTTACATGCATTCTTTGGCGGCCCACATTGTGTAGTCTAATTTTTGTGAATTTTTCAAGGACATTTGTTGAACACAGACGCTGGGTCTTTTCACACTGCAGGTTGCACCATTCTACCAGTGTAAACCATCATAAGATCCTAATATCACACTGCAGTAAGTCTGTAGTGTGCTCTTATGTTTACCATTGTCTGTCAGGACACTTACCTGTTCAAAAGCTGTACACTATTTTCACCATTAAGAGTTCATCTGGCCATCCTTGCATTCAGTAAGCTCTCAAAAACAAAAACACATCTGTGACCACCATCAGCCTGTCAGCCAGCCCGTAAGGCCAAAAAGTGCCACAAGTACAGTTAATGACAAATCAGCTTCTTCCTTGTACTGCTTGACACTCACAACATTTCAATCCAATAACATTTAGAGTTTAACAGAGTTTGGCACAGCAGGACTCCACAGAGGAAATGCTTTTCTACATACTACCTCTGCACTTCTGTTAAAATGGTATTTTACAGCTCTGATGTCAGCTTGGTTTTGTTTTTGTCCATGTGAGGACTCTGTGATTGCAGTTTTGTATTAATTAATGTTCATTGTTAATCTTAATGACTAATCCATTGTTTCTCAAATGTTTTACCCCATGTTCCACCTCAGAATATATTCAGCTCTACCACCAGTGTGACAGATGTTAAAATACAGGCCGACCCAAATCAGATACAGACGATTCACGCAGGAGGCAGGTTTACTCCGAATAGGAAGATTTTTTTAATGACTGTTGAATCCTGAACAGAACCAGTGCAAGAACTGGAGAGACTTGGGTGGAAAAGTGGTACTTCCTGATCCGCACTTCTCTTCTTTATACTTCCTGTTAGAATCCGGTAAAAGTGAATTCTCAGCTCCAGGACTGTGGGGGTGTGTCCACTGAATGCTCTGAAGTCACACCCACTCGTGGGAGCAGTCAAACAACCATTTTGAAGGGACTGAAACGTGTCAGAAGAGTTCAGAAAATGACATGACAAACTCTGAAACACTAAGCGAGATGAATTCTCTGTCTCTGTTTTTCTGCTAGGGGAATGCGCAGGGTGGCCTCAGCGTGTCATCAAGCCACCCTTTAAGGCCCACCTCAAAAACCTCTAACTCTACATTTCAGTAATTTATTGTTCTTTTCACATGTTTTCATCAGCTATTTTACAACATATTTAATGTATTTTGAAAAAAAGTATTTTCTTTCAATTTATTGTTGTAATAATGATATTAAATGTTTTATAAACCAATTAATATAATCTTTTTTTTTTTTGACTGATCTGTGTATCGACCTGCTCAATAACCCTGATCTTAAATGTTATCATTTCCTCTGAAGATATTGGATGTGCTCTTTACTTTTTCATGCTTGTGTACAGCAAAGTGGTGCTTGTATTAATTCATCAGGCCTGGGCTAAGAACTGTGATCCTCTAGTGTTTTTAAAGGTGGAAGTGATTTTGGCTGAGGAAGTGTTATGCACAGCCATGTTTTCTGGTTGAGTTCAGATGAAAGGCTAAATGACTTGGAAATAATCCATTTCTCTCTCTGTGGATTTAACAGTGTATGCCTGTGGCACTGATGTCATCTGTACCATGTTATCTCATTCTGTGCTGTTTCCAGTAATGAAACACACAGTCATTAGAGGGACTGCCATCACAGATTAGACTCCAGGGATGGGATAGGACATGCTTCTTCCTCTGCACGGTGGAGCTGTACAATCAGTGTTGAGTTGAAAATGCTGTTTTCACTGCATCTCACATCCTGTGTTCAGCTCAGGTTACCAGTTTGTACATTTGGCTTCGTAATGCCTCTGTGGAAACAAATGATTATAATGTGCTAATCCTTTTCACGCCTCATTCTGCTTTTATAGTGTTACCAGTGTTTTCTCTTTTCCCAAGCCTTCAATCTCCCTCACCCCAGCCCCTGACTCTCCTTCACCACCCCATGCTATTTTCGTGTTTATTTATTCATTTATTTATTTTTCCTTACTGTGTACAGCGTCTTTGAGTTTTTGAAAAGCGCTATATAAATCCAATGTATTATTATTATTATTATTATTATTATTACCATCATTCCATTACTCTGTTTGTTGGTTTGTGAGTTTGTTCTCTCATGTCAAAGTCTTCAAAGGCAATCCTGATGCCACAGCCCCCATAGATGTTTTTCTGTGCAGCAGTGTGCATCTCTGTTATCCATGATAACTGTTAATATCATCATTCCAACACTTCTTCTTTTAACTGGCCTCCATCCGTCAAGCTTTTACCCCCAATCACCCAGAGGTTTCGGGAAATGATGATAGTTCATGGCATCAAAAAATAGCAACAACTCCTTCAAATATGTATACAACAAAGTACGTGTAACCGCTCTATAGTAAAACATATGGAAGCGTGTCCTTTGAGTAACATTGACACTTCCACCAACTGTACAAAAATAAAGTTAAGTTAAAATATCCGGTTCTTGTGGTGGTGACGTCATTTGAAGCCACAGGGCAAGTAAAAACAACTTTTTATGCATCAATGAACTGACTGAAACCAAAATAACCAGAAAGATAACACACATCGCCCTGATGAGAACTCCCTGAAATGAGGAACCAGAAACCATCTTTGTTTTATCTGCTTACCTGACCTATCCTGGTCCATTTTAAGATTCTTTTACTGGTTTATAAATCTCTTAATGGTCTTAGTCCAGCCTATTTATCTGATTTACTTTTACCCTATGAACCCCCGAGGACGCTTAGGTCTTCTGCCTTCGGCCTTTTAATGATACCAAAAGTCAGAATGAAAACCACTTTTTTCACTAAAGACCTAAGGGTACTAGAGACTGTTCATATTTTTGGAGCAAAATTAAGAGTCTCCTAGCACTACCTACAACTGGACTTGAGAAAGCTACCCCTTTAACAACTGTCATACCACTTATTGTTGCACTAACGCTTTTCTCTGTAAGTCGCTTTGGATAAAAGCATCTGCTAAATGACTAAACGTAAATGTTATTTGCTATTATTTATTTGTCTTTTTATATATGTATCTTATCCATTATTTAAGCTATCTATATATTTTATTATGCTTTACTTATTTAATAATTTATTTTGTGTTTTTTATCTAGCTTTATTACATATTATTATTATTATTATTATTATTATTATTATTATTGTTATTATTTTATTTTTATCTAATTCATGTCTAACCTGCCTCCAGTGTTTCCTCACTGCTTGACGATGAGATGGCGCTTCCTCAGTTTGTGCTTTGTTTATAATTGGATGGGTGAATTGATTGATTAATTGATTGATTGATTGATTGATTGATTGATTGATTGATTGATTGATTGATTGATCCTGCTACCAGCCACCATGAAGGGATCTATATGATTAGGCGTCACTTTTTGAAAGCGGTCATATCGTCCATTTTTATATTCAGTGGTCACACAGTGTCGAAAATCTGTTGTGTGATGTGACAGTGGTGAAGGTTTTGTTAGATTTAGGAGGGAACAGTTTGAGTCAAAATGATTATTTTATAAATGTTAAAAGGTAAAAACAATAATACTTTTATTTTTAACTTACAGCTTACTATATCACTATTTTAAATGTATTACCTCTGTTTGGATGTGTGGTGTGACAGGAACAGAGCTGCTCGTCAGAATAAAACATAGCCTGAATTTTGCATTTGCATAAGAGAAGCTGAGGGAGAAAGATGGATGAAAATGAACATTCAGATAATGTTATTGCATTTAGCTCAGCACTTTCTGTTATTAGCTGTTATAATCAATAAAATGAAAGGAATTATGGATGCCAATTTTTTTTTTGGATGTAAAGTCTTTTGAGGAGCACTGGTCCAGCCTTACTGGAAGGCAAGGATCTCTTTAATAATCTGACCCCAGCATCATACACCATCATTATTCCAGTTAATTGAGGGCAACAATTGGATGGAGAAGAGACTGTGAGCAGCTTGACTGGAGCCGCCCTTTGGGTCAGAGAAAAAGCCTGCTGTACGTGTGATGAAAGGCCTCATGGCAGTGAACCTCTGCACAGAGCACCAGGCTGCTAACCACACTGAATTTTACCTGACACATATTAAAACAAATGATCTAAAATGATCTAAATTCATTAAGATATAAACCCCCAAATAAATGATGAAATACACTTAATACTCAAAATATTTGTATTTCCATCCACTGTGACACGCACTCAGGAAAGGAAAAGAAGTCTGAGGGATTTGTGCTCCACTTCTAAGGACCCTCTTAGAGGTTGAACCTTGTGTTGAAGTGTTTGAGCAGACTTTGATGTGTGTCTGCTTGTTGTGTTTTGTCTTGAGCTCCTCAAAGAACACAGACACTCTGTGAAGCTTAACCTCAACAATCAGGAGTTCTTCCCTCTGCTCTGTGCGCACTGCAGTCTGCTACAGTGTGTGCAGCTCAGTGGGCATGGAATATAATCCACTATAAGCCAATAAACACCCCATAGATCATAAAATGTAAGTTTGTATCAGAATACAAACTTTATTACAGGAAAAATCTTGTTGAATATGCCAGTATAATTGAGAGTTGTGACAGCACAAAGAACATGTTAATAGAGGCTGTTTAATGTCTTTTTAGTGTTCATGTCAGGACACGCTCAGAGCGTCTGTTTTCACTCACACTATGACATGCTCACTTTATGGCTCTGGATTAATAACTGGCATAAAAGAAGCCCACTCACCCAGACTGCAAATATTTATGACACTTGACACACTTTACCATCTGCCTCCTATAACATCTGTCTGTGTGTTTATGGATTTATATGTGGAAACCTAAATGTCCACTGTGTAAGATTTAATGAGACTCTGTTTACACAAATTAAATAGAACTGCATTTTCATAACCACCTGAAATCAAGAAATGAGTTCATGGTGTGCCGATAAAACCACAGTCACAGTCACGGTATTGGTGCTAATAAAAATTGTTGGTGGTGTTGTTACCGTCATTGTTTAACCACAGCATATAGTCAAACTGGGGCAGCTGTGGCTGCGGTCCAATCCCCAGCTCCTCCAGTCTGCATGTTAAAGTGTCCTTGGGCAAGATACTTGCTCCTAAAGGCTGTGTCATCACTGTGTGAATGGTCAGCTCCTCAAACTGATGAGCAGTTGGCACCTTGCATGGCAGCCAGTGCCATCAGTGTATGAATGTGTGTGAATGGATGAATGAGATATGTACATAAAGAGCTTTGAGTGGTTGGAAGACAAGAAAGCAGATATATAAGAACATTTACCATTTAGTATACTGGCTCAGTAACCATATTCAAGGAAAACCCTTGTTACACTCTTTGCAAGTCTAGATGAGAGGCTTATAATTCAAATGGAATAGTCTTACAGAAACTTTAAATCAACATCCACTGTTTTACTAAGAGAAGGATAATGTCAGCAGTCATCCCCAGTGAAACAAAGTGGAAGATTACAGGGTGTCTTCAGGAGGCTAATTAGGCAGGAAGACATTCCAGTTTGAGGTTCTGTGACAGCTCCATGTCGATTTTAATGATGATGAGAAATAAAATGAGACGAATGAGGCACGTCAGTGTTTTTCCTTTTAGTCACTCCACCTTCACTGTGCTTAGACCAAAAACACAGAAGTGTGTCACAGAGCAGCTCCTCAAACCGCAGAAGTGTGTGTGTGATGTTTGAGTGTTTACGACTTCTTCTGTTTCATTGTGTATGAAGGGCTCACTTCACAGTTAAGCAGGTCTGTTTGGCTCTCATTGTGGATTATTTCTACACAGCTCACATTATCCCATGAGGACTGTAGAGTTTAACAACCTGGAGAGTAGGGATGTCAGTCTGCTCTACCCATTCCTCCCTGGTTTCCTGTTTGCCTGCCTGCCGTGAGCAGAGCACATGTCAGCTTGTTTTTTCACTCCCGGTGTTTCCTGTTCTCTTCCCAGCAGCTAAGAGGATGAAGGGGAGGAATCCTGGTAGTTTGTGGAGTTTGTAGCAGCAGAAAGAACGTGAAACACTGGCAGCTATTCCAGCTCCTGATTTGACAGCTCCGTCTGCAGCAGAGCTCACCATGAGTTAGAGGAGCACTGGGGACCACCGCCACAGCTGACTTCCCCACCGCCTGCAACACTGTGTCTGACCGCGACAGCAGCATCACTCGCCCCGCTTCATGAGCCAGCAGGATGCGGCTGAGGTCCTCGCACTCTCCGAGCGCCTCCTCGTAGCTTCACATAAGGGACAAGCTGACAATGTGGTCCAGCTTATCAACAAGGGTGCAAAAGTAGCTGTCACCAAGGTAAGTGAATTACAGCTGTGCATTTCTTTTGTTTTAATTCAACCCTCTGGCTGTGCCAGTTAGCAACAGTCCAAAGACAAAAGATATTTCATTCATAATTACTGTACATTGGACAGGAAAAATATCAAATGCTCACATTAGAGAAGCTGACACAGGACATGTTTGACATGTTACATGCAAGTTATGTGGCTCTAGAACTGACAGCGTTGATGGTCCACAGCGTACCATTTCTTCTAGTTCCATCATTGGGTTAAAATTTCAAATTGTGCATACTAAATAAATAATACATACCTAAGATAAACATTATACCTGCTAATCAGCAACATGTTTCTAAGCACATCTTCACAGAGCCATCAGCATGGCTGTAGACTTTTTTTTTCTTCTTAAAAAATTAGAATCGATTCTCAAAATGATTTCAATTGTATTTCTGTTCTTTGACACATTGATTAGTAGGCCAGTTGTTTGAGCTCTTACTGTATTTAGTCCTGGACTAATCTTCTGGCTGTAATTGCAAGGCAATAACCAACTTCTTTGGTTCAGACAAACCTGTTTGGTGGAGTTAATTTAGGCTTTTGTGAAATTAGTCCATTAGTGTGAAACTAAACAAGCAGACCCACCTTTTTCACTAGTCTTTATCTGAGTGTTTAGTCTCTGTTTTCTGTTCTAGTGGTGTATTAAATCAAAGCAAACCAACCAGTGCTGGTTAGCTCACCTGGTAGAGTGTGTGCTCCATGTACAAAGGCTCAGTCCTGACCTGTGGCCTTTTGCTGCACGTCAGCCCCTCATCGCTCTCTGACACTCTCAAGTCACTCTTTAGCTGCCTATAAAAATAAAAAGCCCCAAAATATATAGAAAAAAAGATTGCTGATCTGTATCTTTGATGTGTATATTTATGCAAGATAATTTAGTAGCCATGGTAACACATGCACATTAGCACGGTTTCCCCTGATCCATGAGAAATTGCAAACAGCTGTTCATGTTCACAGCTCCTTATTAAAACACCTCTTCGTCTTCCTGTTTCTGTTTCTACCTGCACATTTACACATGATTCATTATAACCTGGTGTGTCTTGGTGACTCGTGTTGCTCGCGGTGAGTGTAGGATCAGCGCCAACTGGTTACCCAAATGAGCTCACACGCTTTATCTTTCCTGTTAGCGGCCTGTATTATAGTGTCTGCGTCTTTTGGGTGTCATTTTACTCCCATTGTGTCACTGAGTTGTGTGACTCATAGATGTGGTCTCGTGAATGTGCTTTAAGACTATCCTTTCACTGGAGAAGACACTAAATCATTTTCTATTGCTCGTGGTTTGGATATCAGATGTGTTGAGTCACTGTGAGGTCAGTGAAAATCCAGCAACACATTTTCTGTGGCTTCATCTGCATATCTTACATCAATTAGAACCAAAAAAGATCATGAAAGGATGTTTCACAACTAGACTAATGAAAATCATTCCAGCAGCTAATGCATTCACTCCCCCTCTGTTTGCTCTCATAGTGTTTGTTTGTGTGGGGGTCTCAAAGGGATATGTTCTTCGTCTGAGAGGTGACGAGCTATCAAGATGACTCTGTTGGAGTAGTCAATACGGGGTAGGTGGGGGTCACCTCCGTACAGTTTAGCAGGGTGATGGCTGAAGGGAAGAAAATATATGAAAATATAGGATAGGATACTTCCATCAACTACAAGTCAATAATCTTAGTTTGCAGCTTCATTTCACATAGAAAGTGATTTTAAAATTCTTGAGCAGTGGCAGTGATAGGCTGCTGGGTATCACTTTGATGTTAATGCAAATTTGATACCTCATTTTCAAAAAAAAATCTTTAATGAATATTTGGCACAAAAAAGTCAAGTTTACCCATAGTGGATTAATACAGGGGCTAATACAGATATTCATATTTACATAAACAAACTGTTTTCAATGTTTTTACAGTGTGAAGATCACACACTATCAATGGTGATGCTGTTTCTACCTCTAACATACTTTGGCATTTCTATACTTCCATTTTTAAGCACATCTCACAGTCCTCATCAGTGGATAGTTTCTGAGTTGACGTTTCAGTGACTTCCCTGTAAAAAGTTTTTTTTTCTTTTTCTTTGGTGACAGTGAAAGACCAGAAAAATGTAAAAAACCTCTAAATCACTCCATGCTCTCCAGATGAATCACGTCATGTTTCTGTCAGTTTGGCAGCTTGGATTGTTGACTGTAATTAAGATTCTTTATGATACTTTATGGTGAGTTCATCCTCAGTTCTTCAGTCCATCAGCTGAGTTGCTGCTTGGCCAGTGGTAGTATTCTGTAACTGAATGTCAAACATAAATAATGTCACAGAGTATTGAAACCTGTATTTGTCTGGAGAAATAAGGTTATTAAATCAGGTATATGAGGTCAAGTTTGTTTGTTTTATAGTCTGTAGTATAATCATGTCGATGAGGTTCTGGCATTTGTCACCTCCATCAATTAGTGTCCCCAGACACAGGAACAACAGCTCTTTTGTGCTGCGTGGTCCTGGATTTAAGTAAGGGCTTGAACTTTTAATGTTAAGAAGCAAAAGTTTCAGGCACATGTGTAAAATTATTATTAGATTGGTGAAATGAAAACACACAGAGTCAGAGCTAAACACTGTGACTGCTCCATACTGGATGTGTTTGCTGTGCATCATGTGCTTTGTGTTTTCTCTCCTGCCACTGCAAACCAATTTTCCGTGGGAACATGAACACATGTCATCATATTCTAACAGCTACAACAATATTCCACGCGCTGCAGAGGATTTTGTTTTGAGTGGCTGTATTTGGGAACTTTGGCAGAGTGCCATCCTGAAAGCTAAGTCCAGGATAAAAGGTGCAGAGTTTCATATGAAACATTCCTCTGCTCAGGAACAGGAATGTAGGAATGTAAGGAATAGTTTTGGAAGGCTGTGATAAATGGATTGAAAGTAAGAAAACATAAAGCAGACAAGAAGCAAAGGCAGTTATGATGAAGTATGGAGTCAGTCTAAAAACGTTAACACAGTTTAGGATGACATTTAGGATATTTGGTATTACAGAGCTTTTCTTATGATGGACATGAAATAATTATTGAACCTCCTAACTGAAGAACTAGCTCAATGCTAACACATGAAATAACAGAAATTAGCATCACAGTTGTGATAAGTCTCTAACATTGAAGGACACGTGATCACACAGGTACATGTCTCCTGTGCTCGGCTTGACTTCACATTTCTAATTCAGCTAGCCAGCAACAAGTGAAGTGAGATAGTCGTCATGGATACAGGTAGTCTCATGTATATTTTAAACACAGATGCAGACCTGACAGGACGAGTGCCCATTTAAGAATGAAGTTGTAGTCATGATTTCTTAAGTTTCGATAAGATAGGACACAGCTGTACGTTTAGGAACTGCTTCTATAATAGTAAGATATGATATGATTTCCTATATGTGAAACTCAAGTTAAGACTACCTCATCACACAGGGACAAGTGTTTCCACAACTCAACATGTAGCTTCATTTTTGGAAATAGGAAATTGTTATGTGAGCAAAAAACAGTCAGGTCTGCTTACTTCATAAGCAGATTCGTGTCAGTGTTTAAAATATATCAAAAATTTAACAGAGCATGATAAACACTGCATTTTTGAAGAAGATACATTCATAAACTCACTCTCTAAGTGAATTTTGTTGAACGTTGAAAATGAATATTCAGTGCTCTCTGGTGGACAAACTGTGGAATGAAAGGGTTTTTTTGTTTTCTCTCTTCAAATGACATACACCAATATATATACCAATATATCTGTGATAAGTTAAAGAATTACGTCAGAATTACACTGAGCAGCACAGTATATCAGACAATGCGCTGTATAAAAGCGGTGTGGTGGTCATAGCATTCATTGGATAAAGGCCATGAATTGGTCTACTAAGAGCTGCTATAATCAATATTATTATAATAACAATAGATGAGTTGACTTGTACGTAGAAAAGGGCCGCTCATAGTGACAAACCCACAGAGAATGATCACCCTCAGCTCTACAGAGCTTTTTAGCCTCTTTCAGCTCATTGTTTTGGTTTTAGAACCCACAACTTAACTGTTTAGTTTCAGTCTCGCAGCTGTCAGAGTCATAGCACTGTTAACACAGTATGTTAGACCAGACCTCAGCATTTGTTTTGAGACCAAAACAGAGCTAAAAGTAGAGTGACTCATTTATCAGGTGGACACAAACATGATGAGTCCAGATGAATGCGAATATTTCTCTGTATCTGCTGGATGTGTAAATACACAACTGTCTGGCCTTATTAACTTAGCAACAAAGGTGGAATGATGTCAGTGTTGTGTTTCCGCTGTTTCCCAAACCTCTATGAAACCTGTGAAAATCCAAACTGTATATCCACATCCATCAGAACTAACATAGCACTTGTTAGTACTAGTCAGTCTTAATACAACACTGAAATGTACCTATACAGTTTCAATGTAAGTATCAGTCAGAATCTGCAGTCCTCCATTTGAGGCTGATATGAGGCCTCAGCTGAAAAAGTTCTCCTGACAGTGAGTCACAGCTGCCATTACCCTATTATATAAACATATATAACAAACATATTTTGTTTAACAAAATTTGATTTTGTTTTAAATCCTCTTTATTACCCAGCAGTCCTCTTGCCTTTGCTGCTGCATGTCTTGGCATGTTACAGCCACCTGTACTGTAGATCAGTGGAGTAGTGTGACACCATTGGTAGGACTGTATCTTGTGTCACTTGTGTCCACAGGTGTGTGCATGAGAACAAAACAAGGAAAAACACCTCTATAGTGTGACTCGAGGTTACAAGCTCCACAATTTAAAAGGGAAACAGGTAAAAAGAAGTGGACTGCAAAAAGCAGTATGAGGACTTTTTGTCCCTTTGAATATATTTTTAATCTTAAAGATTTGAGTTTGAATCAATTCCTCGACACAAGCCTGCAAGATGTGAACCAAACATACCAACCGCCCCTGAAAAAGCAACTGACAAACAGACCCTGAGTCAGTGTGGAGACAACAGAGGCTCCCTGCTGGCCTCAGGCCTGCTGTTTACCTGAGCTCTACTGGTGGCTTCCCTCCAAGCCAGGCCCAGTGTAACTCAATCTGAGGACCACATGAATGCAGAGCAGAGCCGAGCCGCACCCAAACAAAGCACAAACTTCCAAACACCGAGATAATACCTGGGGTGTAATGCGGCTTGTGCTGTTGTGTGGGAATACACACTGGATGTGTAATTAAAGTGTATTTACTGAGTATGATTACAGATTAACGAGATCACCTGCCAGATCTGGTGTTTGAAGTTTGAAGAGTTACCTCTATCCTGACATCCTGCTGTCGGTCTTCACCCTGCTCTTCATTATGTTGGATGTGATGTGCAGGATGTCAGAGCTTTTAACCTAATCCTTTCACAGAATATTATTCTAATACCTCATGGCTACTGAAAGAAGGAATTTCCCTCTGTTGACTTTTCCTCTCATCATCTCACTCACAGAGCTGCATCTCTCCATGCTAATGGATATATATCCATTAGATATGTATGTATGTATGTATGTATGTATGTATGTATGTATGTATGTATGTATGTATGTATGTATGTATGTATGTATGTATGTATGTATGTGTATATATTATGGATATATAGTTGGTATGGTTCTGTGAGTATGACCAATGAAAAATTGTGTAATCTTTTTGCTTCAGCCCACAGATCTTGATATTAGCAGGATACAGAGTTTATCCTCCGCTCAGCTCACATGACCAGCTGTGCACATGGTGCACTCTTCTCTTACAGCCTGGATTAAGGGTTTGTTTGTTTTGGGTCGGCTCATTTCTGAGGTGGATCATAATCTGTCACAGATTGTGCAGTATCTGACTCCCTGGACTGTGACACTGTGGGGGGCTGTGAGTCGTGGGTTTCTTTTTACTCAACTGTTTGCTCCTGCTGGAACTTTGTGTGCTCGCGTTGTGTGTGTGTGTGCATGTTTTGTTTACCAGGCTGAGTTGTGTGTGTGTTCTTTGTCCACAGTATGGCAGGAGCCCCCTGCACTTGGCTGCCTACAAAGGCCACATTGAGGTTGTGCGTATCCTGCTCAAAGCCGGCTGCGACCTGGACATCCAAGACGACGTGAGTACTTGTCTGTCTGTCATCTGCCATGTGTCCACTTTTCATCCACTTCCAGCTCTCCCTGCGCTCCTGATCGGTGGATTACTTTTGATTTTGATTTTTTAGACCCACAACTTTTCTCTTTTTTTTAACACAAAGAAAACTGTAGAGTAATGACCTCCAGTGGTCTTGAATGGGACTCTTTGGACTGTCCACTTGTGGGTTTACCCTCAGGATGCAAGCCCCCCTTTCCCACAGATAGTGAAATCACAGATCTCTGGCGTTGCCAAATTCATTCTCTTTGGTCAATGAGCTCTGCAACAGGCTACAGTACATCCTCCAGGACGGGAGGGAGCAGGAGGAGCAGACTGAAGCAGGAGGAGGATGATGAGGAGGGGAGAAGACAGTGGAGGAGGGCTGGGAAAGAGCCTGGAGGATCAGGGAGAGTGAAGGAGGTTAGCCAAACCTGCTCGTACTGAGCCAGCAGAAATCTGTTCTCCCCCCATCCTATCTTCCCCCCAAACAGTCCTCTCCTCCACCGCCGCCGCTGCTACTGCTGCTGTGCTCGGCTCACTTCTTATCTAGCTTGGAATGACCCTGTCCTCCTCGTCTTCTCCCTCCTCTTTCTCCTCCATCCCTCCTGGGAGACATTCTTCCTGCACTCTCTTGTCAGACTTCACCTGCTAAGTGTCACTCACCACTAATCTGCTCTGTATGCAGCGATTTCATTCATGGCTGAGCTCAACCTTTTTCCTGCAACTGTACGCTCATACTTTTATATACGTATACAGACCACGGCTAACAGAGCTGTTTGACATGACCTGCTGTGGTTTATATACCTGCTGTATTGGACCATATTAACGTCATTACTGTGAAGGTCAGTGATGATACACGATGTGCTTAATAAAAAGGAGTGTAGGAAACTGTCTACAGTTAAAGGTGGAGTTTATTTTTGGGGAAATTTTGTATTATTTAGAATAAATGTTAATGACTGTGATAGGGCTGCTAACGATTATTTTTCTATCGAATAATCTAACGATTATTTTTTCGATTAGTCGATTAATCTAACGATTATTTTTTCGATTAGTCGATTAATCTAACGACTATTTTTTACAATTATTCTAACAATGGTTTTTAATTACTTGATTAATGACAATGAATTTACCTAAATAAAAAGCAAAAGCATGTCTTCTTAATATTTCAAGATTTTATTCAAACACATCTCTTGAAAAACAAAACCTTTGTTTTAAAAGTAACAAGATGAAATGTATGCACCAAAAATAGCTGCCTTCACAACACACACTCTTTATAGCATTTTAACACTTGTCATATTTTTTTATGAATTTTTAATATATGTCATAATGTACATATGAGCATTGAAGCAGTGCAGGATCATACTTGGCATACTTGACACGTTAAATCAAATTTTAACCATTCTCATATTTTATAAATTTTTTAATAAACGTTTAATATGTTTAATACATTTAACACCCAGGTCTTATTTTGAAAACCGGAAGTGTCTACACGCTGCAGTAAGCTAGCGCTGACTTTCCCGGTTTTCTCAAAGTATTTAGTATTTAGTCAGATTTTGGAACAGCTGACGTGACCATGTGAAAACGGGAGACGGCGTGACCGCAGCTGTTTTTCTTCTAAACCAAGCCGTCCGTCTCTATCTTTGATTAACTCGCTCTCCACTTCTCTCCTCACTTGATACAGAAAGTACGCATGCGCGCAGGGGATTTTTCTGGGTGGGCGGGGCAGTGTGCTGCGTGCTGTGAGCAGCAGCAGGAGTGAGTGACAGGCAAAACTCCGGAGAATTAAATGCAGACGGCTTAAAACATTTACATGAACAGAGTATACTCGGTATATCGCCCACCCCTACCTCCATTGTTTTTACCGCGAGCAGCCATGTTACTTCCGCATATACGCCGGCTGACGCATCGGCGCACGTTTTACGAGTCGACGTATTTACATAGTCGACGTAATCGATGACGTCGACGAACCGCTCCACCCCTAGACTGTGATTAGCTTCATTTAGCATGGTGTGTATGAGCTGCTCTTTAACACTGAGGTCATACTTCATGTTCTTGAGCTTATTGACACTGTTCTTTGGTCTGGTGCTTTGGTTCTACTGTTCACCATGATGCAGAGGCTTGATAAAGTTGCATTTCCTGTTCTCTTAGAAGATCAATATCAGCAGAGCTAAAGACTGGAAGTGGAGGGGAGCAGCTAGCCAAAGATAACCAATACATCTGAAGCTCACTAATGATCTGTACACAAACAGAAATGTTAGAGTTATGTGCTGGAGCGGTTTCTTGATGAACAACAGTGTATCATCCAGCCTATGGTTGGTGAGCACAGGTGTGCAGGCACAAGGAGCAAACCTGGCAACCTTACCGTCAATCAAATCAAATCAAATCAATTTTATTTGTATAGCCCAAAGTCACAAAGTACATTTGCCTCGGAGGGCTTTACAATCTGTACAGGGAGTGACACCCTCTATCCTTAGACTCTCAGTTCGAGTGAGGAAAAACTTGCCCACAAAAAAAATGTGGAAGAAACCTCGGTAAGAGCCACAGAGGAGGGATCCCTCTCCCAGGACGGACAGACGTGCAATGGATGTCACGTGAAGACAAAACACTGTGATGATGTGCACAGTCGGGATGGTTGTTATCGGCAAGACATCCAGCACATAGCTTTCTGCTAAACCATGAATATGTTTGTTTGTGTGTGTGTGTTAATCAGTAAGTGTTAGAGGCGTTTTTGAGCATAGCAGGGGGAGCTGGTTCTCCTGTAACCATGTCCTGACTGCAGCTCGCACATACAGACGTGAGGTGAAGTGTGTTTCCATCCTCCTTTAAAAAAAAGAAGTCAAAAGTTCCAATGAGGAGATAAATCTTATCTCATTTAATGTCACCTGACTGGAGAGCGTTTGTCTCAATGAACCAAAAAATTGTTCAAACATGTTTACTTGAATTTCCTTTTGCTCAAATCTGGATGGAAACGATCAGTCTTCTCATGTCACTGTCAGAATCAGCAACAAGTAAATATTTCCCAAAATGTTAAACTACTCCTTTAACTGTAGATTCAGATTTCATAATGAAGTTAACATCATTATGAAATCTGAATGATGCACATGTACATCAGCTATCTGTGGAAAGGTTTAAGGGTGTACTTCCTTTGAGTGGTCTACTGTATGCATGTACGGTATGTAATGCACTGACAGACAGAAGACATCCATCCATGAGTTTGTTCCACTTCCACTAAATGAACAGAAATAAAACCACAATTTCTTCAAAAGACAGGGGCTTATCTCCGTGTCAACCTTTCTGCAACTTATTTTTCTTTGAAGTCAGTTGATTATTATAATAATTAAACAGTTTTCACCACAATTTCTGAATTTTCTTGGCATGAAGCCGACCCAGAAAAACTAACAACATGATTAAATTGGAGAATTTGACCTGATGGAATAGTCTCTGTGGATGGATGCTGAATGTTTTCTTGTCCTGCTACTGAGTGTGCCTCATCACACGCACATCTCTTTAAGGCGATGCTGTGTTTGTGTGTCTGCTGACAGGGGGAGCAGACGGCGCTACAGCGGGCTGCCGTGGTGGGAAACAGTGACATCATCAGCGCTCTCATCCAGGAAGGGTGTGCACTGGACAGACAGGACAAGGTGCAGATCAAAAGACAGAAACACTACACATGCACACACGCAGAGGGTAATGGCATCTTTATTACAGTCAGTCAGAGGAACAGGGGGACTTGAAATCTATCGTGATGACTGCATTAAAGCATCTGATAACCAACATGCCTGTAATCTGCTTAGCCTCAGAGCAGTGTGTTGACTGGCAGGGATTATTACCATGAACATTCAAACTACTCATATTTTATGTCAACAACAAACAGTTAAAGGAATGTTGTTTACGTATCAGCCAATGAACCACTCAGAAGAGTTTTTACAAACATTGATTCAACGTTCATCATGTACATTCATGATTGTTTCTTTCTCCTCTGGTTGTTCGATTCAAACAAAAGTGAAAAGGTCTTTAACGCAGTTTAACGTTCTCATTCTACAATCACACTAAATTCCAATTTGACATACATTTCATAAACTTTGAAAGACAATTCTTCATTAGTTTAATAATTATGGATTTCTTCTAACTTTGACAAATGTAATAGATGAAATGATTCCTTTGCAGCGTATTTCATGACTTTATTTTTTGTAGTTTAATCATAATGTATTGTCACTTTTTCCAAGGTTTGTATCAAAATATCAGGTAAAAAAAGATCTTCAGAGGAAGCTCTAATCAATCTGTGTATAGTTTGTTTACCTTCTTTGTTTTACCAAACAGGCCTTTAGGCGTGATAAGAATATTTAATCTTTATTAAAATGCCTCCAGCTGATCTGCTTCTATCTAACTTGCTGTTATTGCTCAAAGGCTGTATTATGTAATATAATATACAGTACATACTGACACATTCTATCACATATAGACAGAATTACACAACAAAATGTCCCAATACTCAATTATTACAAAATAAAATAGAAAAGATTGACAGACTGTGGAACTTTTGAGACTTGGACAGTGTATACTCATTTTGAGATGTGCCATCACCTCCTCCACCCAGTGTTTCAGGGACTGTGCCGCTGCTTTTTTCCAACTAAAAATGCAATCCGTTCAGACAATATTGTGGAAAAATCTGTAGCCTCCACCTGATAACTGCATCCTGTCTGATGCTACACTAAAGGTAGAAGTCAAAGGGTTGGGATTGACACGACTGAAGTTGGCTGACTCTTGGTTGCATCTCGGACTAGTCAGACCTGACTGTAGCCATAGCCGACTTACTCCTGAACAGATAAAGCCTATGAAGAAACTTAAATTACAATAATCTAAGGATAAGTGACCAGTTCTATTGTCCACTGCTCGATGAATGAATGAAACTCATTAATGTACCACTGTGCTTATTCATGGATCTCAGAGTAAGTTAGAGACTCTTCATAAATGGGGTTACCTCTAAGATTTGTGTTGACGTAAAGTCAATCTGATTCTGGTTAATGTGGCTCTTTCTCTCTTGTTCTGTCAGGACGGTAACACAGCTCTCCATGAGGTGTCCTGGCACGGCTTCAGCCACTCTGTCAAACTGCTGGTGAAGGCTGGAGCCAACGCTCACGCAAAGAACAAGGTGATTCTACAGCAGAGTTCTCAGCTTTCAGCCACAGCACTGATTAAACATGTGTGTTCTTATAATCATTCCTTCAACCATTCCTTAGACTTCAACCAGCTTAGGGCCTGTTCCAGTCTCTGTAAAAGAATTTGATGGTCAATGGTGTCAAATGCAGCACTAGGATCTAACAGGACAAGTACAGAGATGAGTCCTTTGTCTGATGCCATTAGAGGCTTTGACTAGTGCCGTCTCTGTGCTATGATGCACTAAATTCTGACTGAAAATCCTCAAACTGTTCTTAAAGGAGCTGACTTTTATCATCATTTCATCTCCATCCAGTAATGAAGACCTTGAGATGGAGAGCTCTGGAAAAACTCCAATAGTGTTTTACATTTAAAACTTCCAGTGTATAGATTCTTGACGAGACTCTGTATTCCTATTTTTTCCAGGCAGGAAACACAGCTCTCCACCTCGCATGTCAGAACGGACACGCTCAGAGCTCAAAGGTTCTGCTTCTCGGCGGCTCGAGGCCTGACAGCAAGAACCACGTAAGTCTCCAGCAGGGCTCCGCTGGGTGTTGCTGCTGCTGCTGCTAGAATCACCTGCCAGAGCTCTTTTGCCACATTATGTACTTATCTGTTGTATTTATGGAATGAGACAGCTCTATCCTCTGACCTTGGTTACCATAGTAATAATCAGAATGGCACCTTCTTTCCTAAACACTAACATACAGCTGCTCTGTGTCTCAAGGAGAGAAGTCAGTGTCCTTATAACAATCTAAGATTCAACACTGTCCCTCATTTGATGGAATCCCTACTTTAACGTTATCTAGAATCTGTTTGATCAGTGATTAATTAAATGGTTTATTCCACCTTTGATGCCACATGCTCTCTATCTTTCATGACCTTTACTCTCCCGTTGTTTGTGCTATTCCTTCATGTAAAATGCTCTTTGAAAACAGACTTCTATCTCAATTTCTTCCTCGCTCACATCACATTGACTTGCTTTCTATCATCCAGTGCTTTGAAATCCACAAGGCCGTCTGCTCTCTACAGAGCACTGCTGCCACAGCACTGTTACAAAGCACAACATTCACTTAATTATAAAACAGTGTGCCGTACATCTGCACTTCAAACGTAATTGGCAGCCTTTCGTGGGGGAAACTGTTGTTACTCAGCACGAGTGCAGGAGGAGGTTGTTGTTGTTGTTGGTGAGGTCTGAGCTTCAGTCATGTGCAGTCTTTCAGTGAGGAGACATCGATATTTCAGTCTGTGATTTAAACAACAGTCCAAAAAAACATAGTTCATAGTTCAAAATGATATTAGCTGATATGAATTAAAATAATACGACGATTTATCTTTTTATGAATGTTATATATTATATGTTTGAATGTAAAAGTTTGAACGTTACAACTTGTTGAAATGTAATTTTTCTGTCTTCAAGAGAACTTCTTTGCATAAAACCATTGAAATGATTTGATGTTAAACAGTGACATCAGCAGCCTGTGTCACAACACTGATCCATAGTTAACCAGAGCCTCAGCTGTTTCACACTGGACGGCTTAAAAACTCACCGGCAGATGTCTCATTGGTCAGTCAAGATGCAAAATGACAAAATGATAAACAAACATTAATAATATTTATCAGGTAAAAAAAAAAACACATTAGTATCACTGATGGTCTGCACTAGCTGTCAGTCACACACATATGTGAGCTGGAGACCATCTGATGCTTATCCACAGTATTCAAAACTATTAAGAAGAATTTAAAAATATAACTGATCATTTTTTAAACTGTCGGCTCATGTTTTTATTTTTAGTTCTGTTTCAATATCTGAAATGAAAATATTTTTGTGCTTCTGTTTTCACAGTCATGTTTTAAACCACTGAAGCAAAATGGAACAGTAAACATCACTACAGTTCCAGTCTCTAAAAAGAACTCATGCTGAATTCATGCTGTGACACATCTTTTTTCATTGTAATTGAATGTCAAAAATTGTTGTAAAATTGATCTTCTCTCAATGTTTCCCAGGCCGGCGATACATGTCTGCATGTGGCGGCCCGCTACAACCATGTGGCTATGATCCACATCCTGCTGGGAGCCTTTTGCTCCGTGTCAGAGAAGAACCTGGTGGGTCACTCAGCATGAGTCACAGACCTCAGTTCAGTTTCAGTCATTTCTATATTTTGATGTTATGTTTTGAGCCTCTGGTGAACATATTAATGCTCATACAAACCATCTCATTTTCTGTGTGTGTGTGTGTCTGTGTGTGTGTATGTGCAGGCTGGGGACACACCACTGCACGTGGCAGCTGCTCTAAATCATAAGAAAACAGTACGGCTGCTGCTGGAGGCGGGAGCAGACAGCTGCATCTGCAACAATGTGAGAGCCTGCAGTGTCTTTCTACATCATTAATGCTCAGAAAAAGTGTTTGTGCACACACTTGGCTCACATTTTTGTTCTGTTGACGCACCGATCTCCTCATGAGTTGGCTGCTCCTCTTGTTTTACACATTAGATGAAGTGATAGGTAGATGAGTGAAAACTATTTAAACTTCTGATTTGATGTTGGGAGGTCAATGTCACTTTAGAGGGAGATCCAACCAAGAAAAGAGCAGTGTGGGAAGCAGAGTATGGGTTTGCATTCTCTGATCAGTGGTGAGAGGAGCACTGTAGAGGCACTGTAAAGTGTAAACATGTCTTCATAGTGCTAGTGCCAGGCTCAGTCTCATCCAATTTAAAGTGCTCCATTTAATTCACTACAGGAAAACTCTGCTGTCTAAAATAAAGCCTGACGTAGCAGAGGTTTGCGGCGGGTGCCTTACAGGCACAGAGGGAGTTGACCCACAGGCTGGCACTATATCTGAGGCAGAAGGGAAAAACATTATCTCATCTCCTCAAGGGATATTTCTGGAGTTCCTGTGGAGGAAGCAGATTTATCTGTTCAACAGAATAGAGTCTTTGGTTTTGCCTCTTTAATAGTCTCCTTTACTTTCTTCTTTTTAAGATGCTGTGTACTTTGTGGGTGGCTGGATGGATGGATGGATGGATGGCTGGCTGGCTGGATGGATGGATGGATAGATGGCAGAAGGATTGGGTTGTGAAAATAAAAAATGTTGCTTGTAAATTGTTATTATAGGCTGGGTAAAAAACCTTAAAAGTGGGTTAATTACATGTCCATGCTAATTAATTTAGTACAATAATCATGTCATGTGATTCCATCATGCTAAACAAAAGCTTTGGCCAGTATTTGAAAATGTAAATGAGTCATGTTTTCACTGTCCTCATGTGTGTGCGTGTGTGTGTGTGTGTGTGTGTGTGTGTGTGTGTGTGTGTGTGTGTGTGTGTGTGTGTGTGTGTGTGTGTGTCTGCAGGCAGGTCACACAGCTTTGGATCAGGCCAGAGAGCACAACAACCCAGATGTGGCACTACTACTGACCAAAGCTTCTCAGGTGAAACCACAAACTTATTAGAGATAGTAGAGATTCCATAGTCAGTTCTGATCATTGTTTTTCTCTCAGACTGATGGCTGTCTGTATACACAAATACAGTTTGCAGCAGTCTCTCAGACTGATGGCTGTCTGTATACACAAATACAGTTTGCAGCAGTTTACTTCACTGCCCGGAAAACTCTGTAAATCGAGTAAAAAAGAGTTGAGGATCCTGAGGACATCGGAGTGAAAAGCAGAAAACATTTTCTCCATAAAATATGATCCAGTTTTGCCCAAATCAGTCAAATAGTTGGTGGTGTGTGACTTAGTGCTGTAAAGAGTTAAAGCATAAAGCCAAAGTTACATAGTGTGAGAACAGACGTACAAATGACAGAGACACCATTCACCTGATTACAAGTCAGTGTAGCATCAACAGGAGCTAACAGATGTTAGTTTATCAGAGAAAAGTTACACCACGTTTCTTTAACTCTTTATTGCAATTTTCATGAATATGTAGCTCATCAATCGAAAGGTAGGCACTTTATTGATCCGAGAGGAAATTCAAGTATCAAGCAGCATAAGACACAGTAAACAGAGTATGCATGCTTTAAGATTAACCTATACTACAATAAAAATACATTAAAATGAACTAATTCTGCATATAGGGGGGATGTTAGGGAGGGACAGAAGGGGTCGTCTCCAGGGAATAAGGTGGTTTAGAGTTGGCTCAAGATATAGTATATATAGATTTAGTTGGCTAATTTAATCCTGCTGTGGTCTGCATAACAAAATACAGATAAAATAGAATAAGTACTACTAATAAGGTAACAAACACAAACAGTTAAACATACTGATATATAAATAAGGACTGTAATACAGAATTGAGTAGGTGTTAACGGCTGATTATCATTAGCATTAGCATACTGCCCCTGTGAGGCGATAACGAGAAAAACATGACAAATACTATTATTATGAAAAGTTGGTTTATAGTTGATTAACATCATGCTCACCTTTTGTCATTAACACATAGCAGGAAAATGACTAAACTACTGGAGAAAGGGTGAGGAAACGAGAGAAACACGTTTGTATACGAACGGCTGTAGAACGAAAAGACCAACTGCAGGGCTCGCATCACAGAAGCTCAGCGCACTGTAAACAATGACGCTCTAAACTGTGGGCTTTCTGACACTGCATTATAATGAAACCTGTGCAAAAAAGTGAAATATGTGCTTAGTAATTTAAGTTGATGTCAGTATGTAAATAATAAGTATATAGTAGGTCTGTAGGTCTAAAGATAAATGTTTATGTTTTAGAAGACAGGTCAGTACAGTAATGTCTGGATAAAGATAAGAAATAAAAGGAATGAGTCTACAGCAAATAAATGATAAGAAATACAACGCTGCTGCCAACAAAGAATGAATGTCTGCTGTCATTTTGTCTCCTGTGTGTGTGTGTGTGTGTGTGTGTGTGTGTGTGTGTGTGTGTGTGTTCAGGTGCAGAGTTTTGTGCGTGGCAGGAGTGTGAGGAAGAGGAGAGACAAGCTGAAGGCAGAGGGCAGAGCTCAGTCAGTGCCCAGAGATGAGATGCTGCCCTGTAAGGTAAACACTGGAGCACTGTGTCAAAAAGAGGAGAGAGAAGAATATGAGCTTTGAACTTTGTGGGATGAGAGGAAGGTGAGGATATACATAAATGTGAGATGGAAACACATTTTCTGAATAAGTTGTGATATCATTGAAGTCACGCGACCGATCAGCTGTCTCCTCATGGCTCTCTAATTCCTCCATGATGGCTCCACACACATCCGATGTAATCTTTGTTTTCCACTAGTGAAGCTTCTATTGATGCTCTTTTATTACATCATCTTGTTGCTCCTTCTTCTTCTGGTCTGACTGGAGAATTATTATTATTATTATTAACCAACTCATACTATTCAAGTATAAGCAGAGCATGAAAACAGACGTTCATTTGCATTTTCTTTTGCTGGATTACTCAGTGTTTGTAAAATTTGCGACACATGTAGAAACACGGCTAATAGGTCATTTTACACTCAATGTTTTTTTCCGCCTGACACTGATTTTAGTGGATTCAGGTCTGTAAATGGACTGGACTTATATAGTGCCTTTCTAGTCTTCCAACAACTCGAGGTACTTTTACACTACATATGAGTTTAGCCAGCAGAGCAAAGTACACATTTATGCTGCATTTAAGCTGCACTACCAACCTGTCCTCCTGTTCCCTGCAGGACAGTGCTTCTGCTGCAGACGACACCCAGAGCAGTGACCGAGCTGCCTGCAAACACTCCGAGGCGCCAGAGTCAAACAACAGGCGGGGAAAGAGCAGGAAGCAGAAAGAAAAAGTAGGTCCATGAAGTCGGTTTGAAAAACACATTCCATGCTGATGTCCTCATCCAGGTCCTGGAGTTCAGTTCAGTTTGTACAAGATGGAATAATCTCTAACCTCTGCTGCTGTCTGTGTTTCAGCCATCTCTGTCTGACCCGCTGCGCCGCAGAGAGACCAGACACAGCGGGGCGCTTCACAGGAGGAAAGACAAACTGCAAGGAGCCGCCCTTCACTCCTCCATCCCTCCACACAACTATAAAGCCTATCAGCTGTACACGCTGTATCGCAGCAAAGATGGCAAGATCATGCAGGTAAGATCATCAGATGGCCGCCCACCATGAGCCGGGTACTGCTCGAGGTTTCTTTCTCTGAAAAGAAGATTCTCCCTGTCACTGTGACCAGGTGTTTGCTCCTGGTGGGAATTGTTGGGGTTTCTTGTTTTTGTTACCTTAGAATGAGCCTTCTGCTATCTATTAAAGGGAGGGGTCCTCCATGTTGCTGCTGCAGCTTCCCCTTCACACTTAGAAAGGGAAGGTGAGGTAAGTGGTATTCAGTTGGTTGCCATTAAATCTGGCACCCTGACCTTTAACTCAAGTTTACTGGTGTCGAGAAGCTCCAGAGCAGATCATCACCTGCCAGAAACACTGGAAACCATTCACTTGTGTTAGTCTCAGTGAGGTCAACCATGTTCAGTGTCACAGCTCACATGTATGGAACTTCGTTAAAGAGAAGACGCTGTCGTGCATGTTTCCGATAACAATGAAGGCAGTATGTGAGGAAACGTGCACTTTTACACACGCATACATGCATCTTTTCATTCAATACGTTCTTCGCTGTTAAAGTGTTTGATTTGCTGAAGTGTTTCTGGATGTCGATGATGTCTGTCTTTCTCTGTGCATGCTAGAGTCTGAACTTCATTAGCTGCAGATGATGAACTGTGTTTAAACCTCAAACTTTTTCAGGCTCCTCTGAACGGCTGTCGCTGTGAACCTCTCATCAATAAACTGGAGAACCAGCTGGAGGCCACCAAGGAAGAGATGAAGACTGAGATCCACACCGTCCAAGACCTGATGAACAGCAAGATGGGCCAGCTGGACCGCAAGAACAAACACCAGGTACCATGCACAGATACATACTTTATATTTATGTTTGATGTACGACACCCTGCAGAACGCATTGAGGATGTTAACTTCTGGCAGATAGCACACAGCCATTGATGCATCACTGCTGCCTGAGAAAACACAATGGTGGATGGAGGCAGGAATGTATAATGAACGAGATTAGAACTACAACTGGAGCAGCCGTGCACGGCCAAAGTTAAACACGAGAGGATCATGGGAACAAAAAGATGTTTACTCTACAGCTGACTGACAGAACACTGTGAGCTGCATTGAGGCCGTCGTTATGCAGCTAAATGGTTCAGTATATGAACAGATGTTCAGGCTGCAGAACATCAGGGAGCTCCACCTGGTGTGTTCCAGTTCATCCTGAAGGGCCCAGTCAAGTTCTGTCACAGCAAACTGTGAAAAGTCTTTTCACAGTGAATAAAAATGTCACACAACCAGACAAGCAGCAGTGAGCTTTTTAACAAAGCAGAGCGTCCTGGGCTGCTCTCTCCTGATCTGTGTTTTTTCCATCAGATCCGAGCTCTGGATAAGATAACGGTGGAGAGAGTGTCAGCAGAGAGGAGCGAGTGTCTGCAGAGGATTGAACAGCGAGCCCTGCAGGAGAGACTGGAAGCAGACAAGAGACAGGTAACACTAAGAACAAGCACAGCTCACCTGGAGTCAGTCAGAACTACTTTGTTTGAAACCAGGACAGATTCTAGGAAATAATAATCTTCATCTCCTCTCAGCAAGTGTTCCATAAAGTCACAGAGACTCTTTTTGTGGTCGCATCCGTCCTTTAAGCAGGCGTCTCTGGTCAGTGAGCTGAAGAGCTGGTGTCTGTCCAAGCTTCAGAACATGGAGGTTCGCCTCACTGGAGAGCCCAGCAGCACCAAGCTGCAGCGCTCCTCCTCTGCAGCCGAGGGCCTAAACCAAACTGATGGAGCCGGTCTCACCGTGCTGCCCTGTGACAAGGGAGGAAACAACTCCCAGTGCCTGGAGCTCCACCACAGCACCGCCCTCCTGGACTCCAACCGGGCGGAATCCAGCGTGGCAGCAGAGGGGGGATCAGCCAACCACTACTTTGTGGTTCATGTGGAGAGCTCTCCAGGTAACATTTGAACATGTCATCCTGAGAATGTGTCTACAGTGTTTATAAAGAGCTGAAACACACACACACACACACACACACACACACACACACACACACACACACACACACACACACACACACACACACACACACACACACACACAAACAGCTGGCAACAGCGCCCCCACCTGGACCTTCAAACATACATACTCAAAGCTCCTCACAGTCTGCATTAATACATATCTGTACACCAGAACTAGTGAACATGTGATATGATGACTGTGTGATCACACCGACTCTTTAATAACAGATAAACTGTAGAAGAAGATGATCAGACACATGTTAAAAATATATAGAACACTGCGAGTTTTGTTCCTGATGGTTTTTAACTTTGTATTGAAAGAGTTTTCTAGTGGAGACAAACAACGATTGACAGCGCTTCACATTTTCCACATTTAGTTATGTTACAGCCTTATTCGGAAATGTTCATTTTTTTCACATAATACCCCATAATGACAATGACAACATGTAAAGTTTTTTTTTAATGTTTGCAGATGTATTAGAAATAAAGAAGGAACATATAATATGTATATAAGTATTCACAGCCTTTGCTCAATACTTTGTTGAGGCACCTTTGGCAGCAGTTACAGCCAAAAGTCTTTTGGAATATGAAGCCACATCCTTGGCACACCTATCTTTGGCCAGTTTCCCCCATTCCTCTTTACAGAACCTCTCGAGTTCCACCAGGTTGGATGGGGAGTGTTGGTGCACAGCCATTTCAGATCCCTCCAGAGATGTTCAATGGGATTCAAGTCTGGGCCGCCACCACCACGATGCCGCCACCACGACGATGCCGCCACCCTGACGATGCTGCCACCACCACTCTACCACCATGCTTCACTGTAGGGATGGTATTGGCCAGGTGATGAGCGGTGCCTGCTTTCCTCCAAACATAACGCTTGGAAACAGGATCCACCTGAGCTCAATTTTGAGGTTGATTACAAAGACTGTGAATATTTATGTACAAGTGATTTCTTTGTTTTTTATTTTAAAGAAATTTGCAAAAATCTCAAACAAACTTTTTTTAAAGTTGTCATTATGGGGTATTATGTGTGAATCCATTTTGGAATAAGGCTGTGACATAATAAAAATGTGTTAAAGTGAAGCGATGTGAATACTTTCCGTATGCACTGCAAGTCACTGTTCCCCAACATGGAGTTTAAGGGATGAAAGAAAATAGTTTTAATAGTTTAGATTATATTTTTAAAACATAAATAAATGTGATAATACCTCGTGGATTTTTTATGGATGCAATAACACTTCACAGAAACAACAAGAAGAACACTAAGTCTATTAAGTATGTATGATTCTAAAACATAATACAGACAGAGAATAAAAAGCCATCTGTTGTGGAATATTCACAGGAAATAATCTCACAGATTCCTGCATGTCGACCAGTCTGTCAGCTGTTCTCTTATGGTTTACTCAGTGATAGAAAATGTTCTTCATGCTTTAAGCTTCACCGTTTAAGGAAGATTTACTTCTATATTAATAGATTTATTCCTCAGAGGCGTGTGTGGTTAACACTGCATGATTTATTATTTGTCTGTCCTGATGATAACACTGCTGCCAGAGAAAACCATCAGTCTGTGGCATGTTACTAATGATGAGAGTTCATCAGCAGGATGTGTGGAGTGTGTGCACTGACTACATTCTCTTGAACGTCTAGCAGACGGAGATAAAGCTCAGAATGCAGACGTCTCCTCTACTGCTGCTTCTGCCAAGAGCCCGCTGTCATCAGTCCAGGTGGTTCGGCCAAAGGAGCGGTCAGGGATCTGTGCTGACCCCCAGAGGAAGAACCAGGACCTGCAGCACATGGACATGGAGGAGCACGGGGCGAAGGGGGGCAGGATTTACAGAGCCAGCAGCCTGTCTCCAGCCACAGAGCGCCGCTGCAGCAGCAGGACTGAAGGCGAGTTCAGAGACAGGGAGCGAGGACGGGACAGAGGTAAGCACCGCAAGAAGCATTCCCAGGGCAGGACTAAGTCCAGAGGGACCACAGGGGTCAGGACTCTGGAGGTCTTTGGAGACCAGCCCAGTGAACCCTCCTTCACTCAGGAGAGGGACAGCATGCATGCCCTGGAGGTCACCCAGTACTTCTTCGAGGCGGTGTCGACGCAGATGGAGCGCTGGTATGAGAGAAAGGTGCAGGAGGCTCGCTGGCAGGCCAGCCAGAAGGCTCAGGCCGACAGGGCCGCTCTGGTGGAGAGGATCACCTACCTGGAGGACGAGCTGCGCATGCTGAGGACCAACAGACAGGACGACTGCTAACCATGTCACCACCACACCTCTTATGAACTCATTATGTCCATGTCGCGAGGCCTGGATCCACTGAACCATGTTAACTGAGGCCTAAAAAAAACAAATCCTGTCGGTTGCCATGGTAACGCTGGTCCGATAGTACTACAGAAAGAAAGGCAGCTCTCATGCACTGTGTTGGAAATAAAGTTGTAGATATAAAGCTAGCTGTCAGATTGATCTAATGTGCCATTTGTAGGATAGATACACACACACTGTATACACATTACAGCCCAACTGTAAATATTGATTTGTGACGTTAATAATTGTGTAAAAGTTTCATTAATGTTGATTATGCATGGAATGATGTGCACAGTGAGATGTGTTGATGGAGGATCACAGCATCATAAGCTCTTTGTTAGTTCTTTGTTGATTTGTGTGCATGCTGGGATCAGAGTGTAGCAGAACGACGTCATGCTTAAGGTTTTAGTTTGAGCAGCAGCAGCTGATGGTGCTGCATGCAGTGCTGTGTGTGGAGGCTGGAGTGTGTCCCTAGAATCATTGCATGATTAAATGTGACAAACAGAAAACATTGATTAACTAAAGGAATTCAAAAAGGATATTTCCTTCATTGTAACTAAAAATTACCCCCCCCCCCCCCCCCCCCCCCCTCTCTCTCAGAGGCTCGGACACTAAACTAAGATGTAAGATGATGTAAGCTGCTTCCTTTCATTCCTGTCAGCAATAAAAGGGATGCCTTATTCCATACACACTGTTAACATGTAGAAATGGAACACTCCAGAGGTTTGAAAATATAAGCTCATGAGTAACTGACCTGAAGCTGTCAGATTATGTAACACTGCAGACTGACTTTACACAGAAACACAGTGTTTATTTTTATTTATTTTCACATCAGATGATTTTCTGAACGGTTCATAGAGGACACACTCAGCAGATAACTGAATTCATCCATTGATTTGTTGCTTGCAGTCCTCGTTGTCATAAAGTAATCCACATCCTGATCCTGAACAGCTGACTACCTGTTTCCCAGAATGCCGTTGTCCTGCCAGTGGTGTGCCCCTGTTAAAGAACATGTTGCATGAAGAAAGCTCAGTGTGTCACAGTATGACTGTTTGCTCAAACATGTTGCTTAGTTTACATGGATGTAAAGAATGCCACAAACATTTTGTATAAAAATAATCATTCCACACGTGTTCACGCCTTCCTCTTTAATATGACCACACACGTACACACGGACACAGTGTGAAAGGTAGCCTGAAGGGGTAATGCCTCTGTGGTCATGAAACAAAGATCCTCGTCAATGGACGGTGAGCGGCAGCAGAACGATGCCTTCAGGTCGGCTCCGTCAGTCCAGCCTTACAGCGGCACCACCTGATCACAGGTTTCCTGTCCACGCTTACAGTCTCCATCAGTCCCAGAATGGACTTCACCGAGAGCCGGTCCACATCAGCTCAGTGCCTAACTCCCGGACAAGGCCAGAGACCTCTGCAGATCTGTCAGATGGTTGTTCGCTTGTGTGACCATCATACGGATGGCTTCCTGAACACAGCATGAGAGGAAACACAGCATGGTCAGAGCAGGGGATGCTGGGAAAATAAACTCAATGTCACTACACATATTCCAAGTCCATACAGCAGAATTCATCAGTGACTGCAACAGCAAAGTTTCATTTGACATCGTCATCAGCTCTGCACTCTGATCACACTGTCAGCTCTCCGTTCACCTGGTCTGTGGCATTCTTGTTCCTCTTGAACTCGGCTCTCGCCCAGTCTCTGAGGTACTTCCTGTCGGCCTCGTCTGGTACCTGTCGTATGGTCTTCAGCATGCTCCTGTAAATCCCCAGAATCCTCTGCCTCTGTAGAAACTGACACGCCATCAGCAGATCAGACCAAGAAGATTTATTTATTCACTTTTTTTCAAGCTTTATTTGACATGCGGGAAAGAGCCACAGGTCGGATTCAAACCCTGGGCTGCCGTGGCAAGGACTGAGCTTTGTATGTGGGCGGCTGCTCTACCGACTGAGCTAAACACCACAGCTAGACCAGGAATATTTAGTTTGAAGTGACACTGCTGACTATGAGGAGAACGCTAACATCCACTGCATGCTGTCCAAAACTACAACTCCCATGAGCTCCATCCAGCCCAGCTGAGGAGTGTGGGGCTGATCTGTCAGTACTTCATGTTTTATCACAGAGTGACAGACCGGCTGTCTGCTGTAACCTGAGCCGAGGCTTCAAAACATTTTCAAATGTGCTTTATGGAAAGATGTTCATTTCAAAATAAAGTGAATAAAACAAACGTTTTATCTCACAGTGCTAACGTTAATGTGAGTGTATTGACAGATTTTAATTCAACCTTTCTTTCTCTGACGTCATCAACTTACCAATACCATTTAAAGTTCTGAAGACGCGCGCGCGCTCATCTATCACTGAAGTGGACGGTGAGCGCGTGACTGCTCCAACACTTGAACGTGTCGTCCTGAACACCGAGCACGGTTACGCAACATGGAAACATTGTCCTAACGTTTAAATAACGCATTAACGTTAGCATTAGCCGCCAGCAGGGCTCCTGTGTTTGACACGGTGAATACATTTACCTGTTTTAAAGACAGAGCCGCGGGCGGTAACCGGGACATCTCTGAGCGGGCGGAGAAGATACAGCTCGACGTGAACCACGTCGAGGTGCGGACAGTGACGCACAAGCGGATGTTGTGATGACGTCAGAGCGGCTAGGTTAATGTGTGTCTCCCTCTGGAGGAGCGGAGGACAGCCTGAACCTGCACAGGTGTGTCATAGCGCGGAAATGAATATTCATAATGACGGCATTTTGTTTACTTTGACTAGGTACAGGCTCAGAGACAAAGCCCTCTACATCTATAACACACAACATGTTGATCTGAGCCTTCAGTCTGCAGACATGATGTCAGTATATTCCATACATTCAGTCAGAGTGTGTGAAAGGACGAGCACAGAGGAACCTTGTAAACGCTTTATTGTCAGGATCATTCATCATGTTTTTTATGGATGCAATGAAGAAAAGTCTTAATTACGACGACATCTGCTAACATGTAAGTCCACGTTACAAAACACAGAGGTGATCATAAACATTGTCAACACCTACTCCTAACGGCCTGTGATGAGCTGTGAGGTGGCACAGTGTGGAAGGAGGATGAACACAGCAGATAAACCACTAAAATGGGTTCTACTGGGAGAATGTATCAAAACTGAGTCTGCAGTCCCTGTGCTTCAAAGTGCATGAGAGCTGAAGTTCTAAAAATCCTGACGGAGCTGTGGCTGCCTCTGATCCAGCTCGTTCAGGCGTGAAGCCAGATGCAATACTGTTCTCCTCTCCAAGGCACATTATGAAGTTCCTTCCAATGTCAGCCGTGACCACGGTGACGTGCTACTGTCAGATCATGACGTCAGAAAGGGTCCTGTGAAAACTAACAACTCTGCTCTGTACACTGAAGATGAAGACTTGATGGAGCACTGACTAAAACATCACACAGACATGATGTCGGGGTTATAGTACATTGGGGACAGAGGTATTTACTGACTCTTCACTGAGGTGGTTCACACGCAAGGGAATCACATTTCTGTTTCTATCATTTCATCTCAGACGTGCAAGTTAAAGCAATTCTTGTTACATTACAAAAGAAAGTGAGAACTCCCCTGATAACAAGGACAAACAGCAAAGGTTGCTATCAAACTCTACTAAAATCTACAGTAAAAATCAGAAAATAAAGGCACATGTACAGCGGCAAACCAGTCCATTTGTTTTCAGCTGTGGCTGAGAGGCTAGCAGCCAAGAGGCGTTGTGCAGTTTGTTGTCGACTCCTCGCTTTCTGTAAGAGATGGCTTCTCATTGGTCTACTGGTCAGCTGCTGTGACGAGTTCAAACCACTGCCTGAGCGCGTCGCTCAGGGTTTCTGGCAAGGCGTTGACATCACGCAAGATGACGTAGAAGGGGAAGGGGAACTCTTCCATGTAGGAGCGGATCTCCGGCAGCTCTCCCGGCCCTTTAAATATGGGCACTTTGATGTCCAGGATGGAGTCCTGCAGCACAGCGCCAGGTTTAGTCAGGGTTTGTGTTGGAAGATTAAGAAAATAAAAAGAAGTTGTTCTTCACTTACCCGTGAGTTTGGGTTGTCGAGCACCACGAACATGACAAACACATTTGCGCTGCGTGCTGCCCGGACAGCTGCCATCACCCGCTCCTTCCCCTCCAGGAACAAGCCCCTGCCGTCAGACACAATGACCAGCAGCTGGGCTGTGTCTGTAGACAGAGGGCAGAGGTCAGAGGTCAGTGCAAGGTGATCATGCTCAACTAATCCAACAATATGACACATTAGAGTCTGTTGGCTTCTTCCGGAGGAAACTGTTTGAAGAGGTATGATATTCCAATGTTCAAATTATGGAACACTCTACCCAGTCACAGCAGAGATTTACCAGTTTTCAACCTGGTGCTGTGTCGGCTATTCATTTTTCAGACAGCCCAAAAAGACAGAGAGATGTGATGACCCAGAACTGAACACAGTGTCAGTGGGAGTCATTACCTGAGTTTATGGATCCAGGAATCTGCTGTCGTGCCGCTAAAAACATTTTTGTGGAGGTCTCCAAAAACTAGAGAGATTCAGGGAGAGAGTCAGTTACATCACATGATCCAGCTCAACCTACCAGAGCATCATCACGTCATCACATACGCATCCATGAGCATAACATTCCTGTTATTTTTATGATTGATGAATATTTGCACAATTACAAAAACACATAATATCTGTTTTATGTGCTGTGAACAAGAAGTAAGCTAAGAAGTTATCCTTTGTATCCATGGAAACATACGGTGGATGTCTGAAGCTCAGTACAAAGAAGGCTCACCTGTGCTATCCTGGTCTTCTTCTGCTGGAACTGGCAGAGTCTGAGGATGCGAGCCCCCGACTCATCGTTGAACTGCTGCTGGAACGGGTGTAGCAGCTGCACCTGCTCGCCAAAACTGGACACACGAGCAGCCATTAAACATACACACAAGACTGATATTTAAAGAAAATGCAATGAATCATATTATTTGGGGATTTTTTTTTACAGTTCCATATAAAGTTACTTTACCTGCACACAGACACCTGTCCGACCTCCAGCAGAGTGAGAGCGTTGATGATCACCGACAGCGACTCAAATGCCAGCTGCACCACACACAAACACACGCACAGACACACAGCAGTTTGAACTCTGCTCTGTACTTCATGTCATCATCGTGTCATCACACTGTCCTGAAGAGACGTCGGGGCTCTCTGACCTGTTTGGAGTGGTTGTCCACCATGCTGGAGGAGTCGTCCACAGCCAGACAGATCTGGTACTCCCTCTTGCTCGGCTTGGTCCTCCTCAGCCAGATCTTGTCTTTACGGAACTGACTGGCGATGTAGGGGATCACCTTCCTCATGTTCAGACGCTTCCCTGTGCGGTAATCACCCCTGTGGATCAGTGGAACATCACACACACACACTTAATCAACATGACAACAGAATATATCACAACAATATTCTTTTACAATACATGAGGTAGTGAGTGTGCTGGTCCTGACTTGAGTTTGGCGGCCTGTGTGGGCTCCAGGATGAGGCGGAGCTGCTCGCACAGCTGCTGGGAGAGAGCCGAGGTCAGACCCTGGTACTGGTGCCACATGGAGGCGGCTGCAGTCTCCTGGAACACGAGTCACAAGTCAG
This sequence comes from Collichthys lucidus, assembly GCA_004119915.2. Taxonomy (NCBI): domain Eukaryota; kingdom Metazoa; phylum Chordata; class Actinopteri; family Sciaenidae; genus Collichthys; species Collichthys lucidus. The sequence goes on from CM014086.1 coordinate 15,451,662, forward strand.
AACCTGGGCTACAGATAAACCTGGACGCAGCTCAGGAGAAATGTTTGACATGGCATGTTTGTTTATTTTGCAGACAAAGTTCTTGAAACGTTGAGGACACGTTCTGTGTGAACAAGAGCAAAACTACAAACTACAAACAGCAGGGTCTGGCTCACCTCCTCCTGAGTTCCTGGAGCCAGTTTGTGCCAGGCTTCCAGCTGCAGCTCCATCTCCCTCCTGATCTCCTCTGGGTCTCTCTCTGCCTTCTGCAAACACAAACACACACACACACACACACACACACTTATACTCTGACACATTCTCAGCTCTCAGGATTGTTGGATCAGCTCGTGTTGGTTCTCTACCTGCATGCTGTCAAACAGCAGCTCAGGAATGGTGTGAATGGTGGATTCTGTGCTTCTCTCTGCTCGCTCTTCTTCTCTGAGATTTTGTCCGTCCTTCCACCTCTCCTCCTCCTCTTCCTCTTCCTGCCTCTGCACCTCCATCTCTCCACTGTCCATACCTGTACAAGAATAAGAAGAGGGAGAAGTCAGGGGATGCACATTGTATACAGAGAGAGGTATTAAAGTCTTTCTGTCAGTCCTCAGGGAAACTCTCAGCTCTCCTCTTCATTTTTTTAGGCTTATCTATCCCTGTGCAGAAGTGTAACACATCGAAATCACTCACTTGCCAACATGGACTCCAGTCTGTCAGTTTTCAGATGTAACTTTCTCATGCATGTCACGCTCACATTCTATTAAAAAGTAACTATGTAGTAAGTGCTATGCTGCAGCAGCTCTGTGTCCTTCACAAACTGTCTGTCTGATCACAGTTACCGAGTCCTCACCTTTCTGGGAGGTCTTGGTCGAGTCCAGCTGTTTGGGCTTCAGCTCTTGGACCTCAGCGGCCTCAAGGTCCTCTTCCTGATTCTCTGTTTCCATAGCAACATCCTCATCATTTTGATCTCCATCCTGGTCCTGCTGAGGTCCTGCTGCCTTCTGCTGGTCTGCGCTGGCAACATCTGTAAAGAGCAAAGAGCAGAAAAACCTGATGTGATGTCTGAACTATGTGACATGTTTGGTGTGTGTGTGTGTGTGTGTGTGTGTGTGTGTGTGTGTGTGTGTGTGTGTGTGGAAGTAAATGCTGACCATATGTCTGTGTGTCATAGGCCGTGTCTCCCTGTTTGATGTGTTCATACAGGTCTGACTCCTGCTGGCTGCTCTGCTTGCTGTCCTCTGTGCGCTCTGTGCTGCTCTCCACCGTGCGCAGACGCTTGTTTACTCGTTCGTTGTAATCTCCGGTGGAGCGCTCGTTGTCTGCCTGACCCGGTTTCCTCTTAAAGCTCTGGAACGCCACAGATGGAGTGAGAAACAAACACAGACCGTGAAGGCTCATGAAAATCCAGATTCTCTGAAGCTGATCCTACCTGAGTCTTGTTCTGTGTCTGTGTCTGTGTAGCCATTCTTGCTGTCAGCTTTGACTGGTGGCCCTCTGATTGGCTGGCATCGGCTGCTCCGCTCCCGTGCTCCTAACCAACCAGAAACATTTGAGATGTGATCTTTTTATGGGGCCGAACTGAGGATGGATGATGAACTGAACACAAAGAACATTTTTATGCTCGTTATTTCGAAGTGACTGCTCAACAGCTCTTTATGAATCTGACCAAACAAATGTCTTATCAATCTTACAAATGAGTTTAAATCTTTAAGCTAAACGAGTGAGTTGACATGACCAACACAATAAGTGCACAGAAACAGGACCTTTGAGTGTAATGGGTCACATCTTTCTCCAGGATTTTCTGGGACACATTGTTCATATTGAGCTTTATTGACAGGCCTGCAGTCATCTCTGTGCGATGGTAGCAGTCAAAATATTTGAAATATATCTTCATCCTGAGCCTCAGCTATAACCCCTATATATAAATGGTCACAAAGTATCAGATCATCAGAGTCATTTCTGGAGTTTTGCACTCTAAGTTTGAAATATTAGATGTTTGTAGTCTTTGAATAATGTTGATGAAATGAAGTTTCTACACTGCACTTGTTTTATTTCTTTTAGCTCTATGCTAGTTCTCTCACCACATACGATGAGGTGAACTGGCTCGTCGGGCGTACTAATGTTCACAGCTGGCTTTCTTTAAACTAAAGTCACCATGTCAGTGTTCTGTCATGCTTCCTGAGGTGACACCTCAGTGTGCTTCCTCTCCGCTCGTGTCAGGCTGCAGTACCTCTTTAGCCTGGTCTCTCTCTGATGCCTCTCCTGCCAGCTCCACCGCTGTGTCACTCTGGACATTCTGCTCTCCCGTCTGACCGTCTGTGTCGTGCTCCTTCCTCTCAGCTGACTCAGGCTGCTCCTCATCCTCACCGGCTCCTTCCTCCTCCTGTGAAGCAGTACAATGACATAATGACATGACTGTGTGTGTTCAGTGCACATGGCATCAGGTAGAGGAGTTTTCTGACATACACACCTTTGGTTTGTGTCCTTCATCTTTTGGAATAGTCAGGTCTTCATCTTTCCCTGCCTCCTGTCCTCTCTCCTCTTTGTCCTCCTCCTCTTCATCTTTCTCAGACTCCTCGTCTCCCTCTGCTTTCTCTCCTCCTCCTCCTTCCTCCTCCTCCTTCTCTTTCTCTTCGGTCTTAGGCTCCTGACCGTTCTCATCTCCTGGTTGGTCAGTCTGGTCCTCCTCCATCTGCTCCTCGTCTCCGTCTTTCTGACCATCCTCCTCCTCATCCAGGGCTGTGGCTTTCTCATCGATGTCGAATGGATTCTCCTCTGAGGAGAAAAGTTCACTGAGCTGATTTTATAGATCCTATATGAATGCTTTATTTTGACAAGGCAGTGTTTTTAATATGATTTGAAAATATTTAATATACAAATATTACCCGAGTTTATACAAGTACACAGTCATGACAATTAAAGCTACATTCCGGAATGACTTTAAAATTGGCTTGTTTTCAAATCCATAAACTCCTACATGTCTGAGCTGATGACTTTTACTAAAATTGTTGTATTAATCATGCAGTGAATTATGAGAGAACCACATTAATGCATTGCCGAACAGTTACACCACGCCTGGTTACCTAGCAACATGCATTGTTTAGTGTTCAACGGCAGCTCTCACCATTGCCCTCTCCCTCTCCATCGTCTCCAGCCTCATCGTCCTGGTCCAGGTTGAGATCTTCGGGCAGATCCATGGCCTCAGGCTCAGGTCTCTTGTCCTGCTGGCCGTGGTACGGGTCCACTTCATTCTCATCAAACTCCCTCTGGAAAACACACCGACCAGACAGAGCAGAGAGAAAAGAGTTACACATGTCTGATAGTGAAATAACAAAAGTGAAACAGAAGCGGTTAATGCTGCAGCAGGACAGTTATCTGTGACCTCACCTCGTCTCCCTGTTCATTGATCTTCTCTTTCTCCCCTTCGTCCATCTGTTCATCCTTGTCTTGGCTTTTCTTGTCTTTGTTGGGGTCTGCAGCATCCAAGTTGTCATCTTTAGCAACCAGCTCCGATTCACCCTGAGAGGATCCAGACAGTTAAGTCACAAGTGACATCTAACATTACTGTCATTATTGCTACCATATTACAGTTATTACAGCTTATAGTTAGTTAATAATTTGCTGCTGCTGTGCATCTGTGTCCCTCTATCTCTATCACAGGTTCCACTGCTACTGTAATCATTTTATCACTCATTGTGATTCATTGTCATTTTGTCAGTCATTGTAATTGTACAATATGTCTCTGATTTGTTCTGTACACGTGACATCCATTGCACGTCTGTCCGTCCTGGGAGAGGGATCCCTCCTCTGTGGCTCTTCCTGAGGTTTCTTCCACATTTTTCCCTGTTAAAGGTTTTTTGTGGGCAAGTTTTTCCTCGCTCGAACTGAGGGTCTAAGGACAGAGGGTGTCACTCTGTAGTTTGTACCTGGTCCATGCCCTGACCGGACTCTTCCTCCTTGTCACTTCCTTCCTCATCATCATCGTCATCGTCATCATCCCCCCACATTCTCTCATCCAGAGTGTCCGTCTGTCCTTCACCCAGGTCACCCATCTTTTTATCCAGCTCCTCCTCATCCTCTTTAGACGACTCCTCATCTTCACCTGAAAATGATTTACAGTTTGAATATTATCAAATACACCTTGCACTAAATCATTATATAGGGCGCTGGTTCCAAACCTTTTTCCTCACAGTAAAGTGAAGAGTAAACATATTTCAACAGTTTATATCCGACGCATAACCATAAGAGAAGAGAACAGCTGATAAACTGAACAATGAATCCAAACATTGAAACAATAACTGCAGGAAGTTATTTGGATGAATCTTTAGCAGATGATTTTCTGTGAATGTTCCATCAGAGATGACTGACTGTCAGTATGACATGAACACGTTTGACCATCCTTCTATGAGCTCCTGAGTTGTTTGAGAACTCAGGATGAGGCTGTTTTAAGGTTTAAATTATTATTGTTCATTATTATTATGAATAATGTTAATGATGCCAAATTACCCGCTTCATTCTCATCCCCATCATGCATTTGGCCGTCAAAGTCCTCTGACATCTCAATGGCATTGTCCTCCGCCTTGATGTTTTCTTTATCCTGCTGTTCTTCTTTTTCCTGTCCCTCCTGGAAAGTGTCCTCCACCTGGAAGACAAACACATGGATAGTTAAGTGAGACATGCTGGTCAAATGATGCATCTGATTCACTGGTTACAAGATTCTCATTAGAACTGTTGGCTTAAAAAACTCTTTGAACTTGACTTCTTACTTTTGGCATAGTCATTACATGTCCGATTAATCAATGAATAGATCTGTGAGAGTGACAGTGAGCAGCTGTATGGAGAAGGTGTACCTGATCTTCATTCTCGATCTTGTCGCTGACGTCTTTGGCGCCCTCGCCCTCTCCTATACCTCCACCCTCGTAGTCGTGAAACTCAGTGGCACCTTCTCCGTCTCCACCTGCCATCAGCTCCTGAGGCAGACAGAAGCCCTGAGGAGGAGAGCACAGCATCATTTAGTCACTGTTCAACCTAATGCGCATAAAAACATGACATAAACTGTGTGTACCTTCTGAGCGAGCTCAGTGAAGATGCTGGCGAGGACAGACAGCAGTTTGCCCGTGCTCCTGTGTGCTCCCACTGAAACAACCAGGTAGTAACGCACCAGGTCAGAGTAAACACCCAACAGAGGCTCCAGACGCACCAGCATCCTGCATGCCCTGCTCACCTCCTGAACACACACACACAATGGAAACATGGCATGACGTTAATAGCACTGCATGATGGGACAATACAACTCATGAACAGCTCTGAAATCATCCATGTGCCTGTGCGGTGTTGGCTGCTCTTGGTACCTGGAGCTGTGCTGGCTGACAGGAGTCTCTGTGTGTCCTCAGGCGGCTCAGCAGCCCCTCCAGTTTGACGCTTACATCTCCCACACACAGAGCCTCCACCTCAGCTGCCAGCTTCTCCTCCAGGAGTCGGGTCAGGTGACCGGGCTTCAGCAGGTCCTCCACAGGCTCCTCATCCTCCTCCTTCTCTTCAGCACCCTCTGAAACATCAAACAGCATCATTTAGACAACATTCTAATATAGGAGGCATGAGGGTGCTGTCATTCACAATTCAGGTTAAAATGGTTACACACTTCTACTTATCTACAGTGAAGTGACGCACAATGAAAATGTGTGATTAGTATTCTGTGGCTAACAACAACCTCCTCATGGCTACAGTTTCTTCATACTCAGATGAAGCCCTGCAGAGGGCTCTGCTGGCCTGAATGCAGCGTTCTTACCTCTCTGAACTTCTCCACGCTGTTCTCTTTGTTGCTCTCTCTCGCTTCTCTTCACGAGCGTCTGCACCGCACACAGCACTGTGTTGATGGCTGTCTCCAGTTCAGCAGAGAACTCAGTGCAGAAGGCAGACTGGTGATCTGTGAGGGAAACAAAGACATGAACTTACTGTACAGTCTGAGTGCAGCAAAAGTGACTTTTTATTCCTTTTTATAATATCTGAGGGAATGTCAGTATCCCTCTGTCTGGTCAGTGCATTCACCTGAGTTCTGATGTCCCAGAAAGAGCAGTTGTGTCTTCCAGGTGGTGAACTCAGTGATGTTAGCTTCCACCTGTCCTCTGACATACTGCAGGCTCTGGGTGATGGCGGGCTGGTTTTCTGTGCTGCCGACACATGTGGATGGGGTGAAGAGCTGCTCCACACTGGGCATCTGAGCCACCACAGCTCCCAGCTGGTCGAAGGCTGAACAGCACGTAACAAAATGCTCCCTGTGGAAAACAGCAGTGTTGTTTGGATCCTTTCTGTCTTTTGTCACTGCAACATCTGATTTCCAAATAGAATAAGTCACTTACCATGTGTGGAGTTCTCTCTCAGAGGTCTGGTCTGCCACATTGTCCAGCTCCACCTTCAGACTCTGAGTCTGCTTCAGCATAGTATTCATGTGCTGGTTGAGCTGGCACCAGGCTGCGTCGCCCCTCCTCATCAGACAGCCAGGGGGTTGGCGCTGTGCTGCCAGCGGGGATGGACACCTCAGGGTGTGCTGCCTGCAGCTACTCGTCTCCTCCTTCTGCTGAAGGTCCTCCGGGCAGCAATGATGCAACCAGACCAGCTGCTGCAGGAGGGTGGTACACTGGGCGGCCAACGCCTGGCCTCGGCTCACCCAACCCTGGAGAGGTGCCTGGGGCGGGAGGGTGCAGTCTGGGTCCTCAGTGTGGCTCTGCAGGTGGGCTTTGACGCCCTGAACGCTGTTTGTTAGCCTCCTGCGACGTGATGAGGAAACAACAAGAGAGAGTTAATATTTCTCCCAAAAGATGCTGAAATTAAACATCAGAGATAAGACTGTGAGGACTTGACTCTCTGTCATGAACGTATGTTCCTTTGTTCGTCACATGTCAGCAGACTAACCTGAGATGGACCCACTGCTCAGTGAGCTTGGCCAGTCGTTGCTTCTGTCTGAGGAGCAGCTTGAAGAGGTGAGAGGAGAAACCTCTACAGCGCTCTATGTTCCCCAGACCCATCTCCTGAAATAACACACACTTCTTTTTCACAGAGAGCTGGAGGAGTAGTAAATACTACCAGCTGGTTGCATAATGAATCAGCAGACATTCAGGATCTGGGTCTCACCTTGGCAGCGTTCTGAAGAGCAGTCTGCAGGGTCGTTCTCCTGGCCCACGAACGGTAGAAGTACTTCTGACATCCATCCCACGCCGTCAGCAACTCTGTGAATAACCTATGACATCGAGGAGGCACAGGAAATGAACAGTAATCTTTAGTAGTCAATTACACATCAAAAATATTTAAAGGTTTTCTGAATATAGCTAACATTAGCCATCATAAGCTCCTATAGTGCTACTATAAGTTATGATCAGGCATGTCTCAGCTGCTGGAGCGTCTATGAACAGTTTGCTTTTACATGTTCTCAGCCTGCTCCTGGTTCCTGACAGCAGAAAGAGCCGTGCTCATCTCCAGAGGCGGCATGCAGAGGGTGTTCTCTGGGTCAGCTGTCCTGTTCCACATCAAGCCTTTACGGTACGACAGACCTGAATGGGACCGATACAGACAGAATAAGCGAGAGGACTAGGACTTCATTTCCTACATGACTCCTGTAAATCAGAGAGAAAACTCACCTATTTCTGTGAGCATCTTGAACAGGTCTGACAAAGCTCTCTGCTTCTGCTGCAGGATGTGCTTCACCTCTGCCTTCTGCTTCTCCTTCTCTGCTGACGAGTCGATGCTGAGGCTCTGTAGATCTCGCAGGTTGCTGATGACCTCGCCTGAAAAGAAAAGAAGACATAGAGAACAGTGCATCAACACTGAGGGCTTTGCAGCTGCACAGCAAATGAGAAGCAGCTTGGTGATATAATGCTAGTGGTTTGAATGACTGAGGTCCACGACAAGGTAGAAACAAAAAATCAACAACAAGCTGCTGACATCTATAAACACATGATTAAGATTAAGTTCATAACTAATGATCATTTTTCATCCTATGTTAAGAAACTGCTACATGCTATAAAATTTTATAACATATTGTTCTGTCTGAGATTTGAATTCAATGTTTCTCTTTTTTACTTTTATCATTTCATAACCTTTAACAACAAACTAATATTTAACTCCAGCTGCTGAACTCACAGAGAATGAACATCTCATTCCATGAAGTGGCTCATATACACAGTTAAGGTTGCCAACTATTCTGGCCATTTGTTGCCACTTTTGAACAAATATATAACACATCAGTAATGTAAATAATTCTGTTGCAGCACATGCACTGGTGCAGCATCTGTTTTAGAGACAAGTGAATGAAGCAAATGAAGTAGAAAGTACAAATGGATTTAACTGACAGAGAATCAGATGAACCTCAACAAAAAACAAGAATGACATGTGAAATGTGTGTCATGGGCAAAGTGAAACAATGAGAGAAAGTCACTGGCTGCTTTGCTCTCCGTTCATTTCTGAGGGACTGCTGGAATTGTGCCCATCTGATATCAGGGGTCTAGAAATGGAAACCATGTTTTCAGATTTGGCAACCAAAAGCTGACGCACAGTTTTAGTTGGTGTTAAGTGCTCATGGTTCTGTGCTCAAAAAAGCCTAAATGTGAAATTTATAATAATTGTGGCACAACAATGTTTTGCAGGTATTTAGTCAGAAATATGATGGTGCAGACGTCAGAGGAAGTTATTACAACTCATCGTGAACATGGGAAAACCATTTCATGTTTGACTTATTTACTTACATCACTTCCATAATAATCATATTATTTATTATGTTTACCATTTTAATTGAACAAATTGTAGAAGCTTACAGAAAGACATCTGATGATCATCTATGATCATACCTTTATGATTATATGTGATATTTCCATTTGGACTAAAGGTGGAAAAATGATGCTGAGGGTGGCGCCAAAGGAAAGGTCATGTGGAAGTGTGGATCTTTTCCACAGCATGTACTGTATGTGTCAATCTGACCATCAGACTTGGTTTTTATTGTGTATTAGCTGGTTGTTACCAGTAAAGCAGTCCAGATCTTCAGCCAGCTCAGGCATCGGGTTCTTCTTTAGCAGCTGAGTGCACATCTTCTTCATCTTCCTGCACAGAACAGCCAGACGTCCCTGCAGAGACGAAGCTTCAACTCCTTCATTTGGTTCCTCATTCTGAAACACCAACATCAATGAGCTCTAGTTAATCATTCATTATAATCATAAAGCACATGGCAATGACTAATGATCATAATTAATAAAACACTGTGCCCTCTGTGAGACTTGTACCTGCAGATCTCTGCCCTTCCCAGGTGGGACGCTCTTTAGTGCCCGGTGAACCCGATGAATGGGTGTTTCCTCTGGGTTGGCATCCACGCTGTCCAAGCTGGCGCTGCTTCCCTGCTCCACCAGAGCTGGAACACTCAGACCACTCAGAGCCCCCTGAAACTTCTTGACAAACTTGAAGAGTGTCCTGAGAGAAAACAATAAAGAGAACCATGTTGGTGACCGGGCAGGACAAACACAGAAACAGGACACGGTCATGTCTTACCGATGGGTCTTGTTCACTGACTGCTTGATGGACCAGAAACTGACGTCGTTCCACCTGGAGATCTTGACAAAGTCCTGAGGACAACAAGTCACATGACATTCACTGTATTACTCTGACATGTTTGGAGCACGGGTATACAATAAAAAAGAACTAATATAAACCTTGAGCTCCTTCTCGATGGGCTGTCTGAGCTGGCTGATTCTGGTCTGGATGCACTCAGAGAACTGACTGTAGTATTTGTGCAGGTTCCACAGAAGACTGGACAACGACCCTGAAATAAGGAAACATGTCGTTAATAGATCAGTTTGTTTTCACCAGCGACTGTCAGAGGTCAAATGTGTTTTGAATCAAACACAGCGATGATGGTCACTTCTGTCACAATACTGAGTTTAGTTTGTGTGGATAACAGACAGTGACCCTGTCTGGTCAGCCAATCAATAAATACGTCAATATCTATGTGACCCATCGATCTGTTTTGCAAATAAATGTCTCATACTGCACACTGCTGACTGCTCGATCATTGCTATGCTTATGGGAATCATTTGCACTTGTTTCCGTCATGTTCTTCACCGCAGAACCTCACTGCTGTGTCCTTTTATTGGCTGCTTATAACACAGATGACCTACAAGTTAAAGGGACTGAAAGCAGTCCCGGTCAGTATGGAGGAATTATTACAGTCAATAACAGGTGATCAGGAGAGAACAACATGAGGACAGACTTGTATGTATGTGTTGTGTAGGACAGAGCTGTCGTGGCTCACCTTGACCAGTCTGGTTGGGGATCAGCAGCAGGTGGCAGTGGAAGGTGAGCAGCATTGCCAGGCGGGTGTGGAACTCTCCCAGCGTGGAGCCTTCCATGAAGGCCTGGAGAGTGGAGGACACTGAGGACAGGGAGAGGCACTCCACCTCCTCACCTGGAGAGGACAGGAACAGAGGATTGACTTTGAATGGTATGTCAAAAATATTCATGTCATTCATTGGTCATTCTCATCCTTCACACTGTGAATGTACCTGTGTTAGCATCCATCCTCTGCTCCTCCAGATATCGCTCCACCAGCTGGTAGATGGAGAACCAGTGTTTGGTTGATTTCTCAGTGTGCTGCTTCACCGCGTTGTCCAAACTGCTCGACCAGCAACTACACGTGACAGAGCAGGAAATGTTTCCATTCTGCTCTCTGATCTAAAAGCTTCTTAAAAGTAACACACAATGTTGGGAGATTCTGTGTCTTACTTGAGCTCCAGTTTGCGCCACTGGATAATGAGCTGGGTGATTGGTTCCAGTTCTTTCCGCAGAGACACTGAGCGGCTGGCGTTATTTTCCCAGTCCTGAAGAGAGCAAAGGACAAACACAGAGCTCGCCTCTGAGAAACAAGCCAACACTAGAGAAACTACAACTAGCAGACGTTTGGTACATTTATCTGATAAATGATGCTGCCTGTCTAGCTCATTATATGGATCAACACTATGAATACGCTAATGTATTCATGCATGGCACAGGAGGCATCCTGCTAACAGAACTCACCTGTGCTTTGCTGAGCAGGATCTCCAGACCGTTAAGGAACTTGGCCAGTGGACTGGCCAGACTGAAAGCCATGATCCTCTCCACCACCATAGTCAGCTGGAAACAACAGACACAAATATACATTAGAGCTACCAAAGTTTCACAGCTCACCTAAAGAGCTTATAGAGGACCTACTTTACCTTCAGAGCACAAAACTAGTAGAATCCAGCTCTGCAGTCATTTTTACGATCACACTTTCCACACTTTCCTACTCTGTATATAGATGCTATCATTTTACACTTCTAGACCATTGACACAAAGACTGGATGGAGCCAGGGTCTGCTCGGCAGTGATCAGGGTTGGAGCCATGGTATCGAGCTCCCACCGATACACTCTGCCAGCTGTCTATCACAAATAACCAAACTTATCAGTGAAGTGAACACTTGAACAAACATCAGAGTGATAAGAATGGCTTGCCCTATACTACATATATATGGAACAATATAGGATCAATGCAGCCACCATGTAAAAACTCTTACTGACCTGAACGAGAGCTGGGTGCTCCGGCCAGTCCTCCAGTCTCTGCTTCACGGCACCGCTCAGCTGCTCCAGGACAGGAAGACAGAGGCGGGCCTCGCTCGTGTTGGGCTGCTGGTAGAAGTCGTAAGGTCCTTCTGAGGTGACAGCTAGACCGTCAGGACTGCTCGAGCCCTGCACCGTGTTCTGGAGGAGGGCGGAGAGCAGCAGTTCACTGCCCGTCAGCTGCTGGTCCAGTTCAGAATCTGAGGGGGAAACACAGAGGTCAGGATCCAGTTTCCTTACAGGTGAAAACTGTTCCTGAGGGACAGCAAACACGATCACTCACCAATCAGATGATAGAAGCGTGACATCATAGGAGACGCAATCTGATAGGAGGACACCAGAGCTTTGATGTGTTCTTTGCTGTGATTGGCTGGCGTTGTGCTCTGGTACCACAGTGATTGTGCATATCCCAGGCAGAGGCGCTGATGAACCTGGACCAGTGTGTTCATGGCAGCTGGAGACAGGAAGCTGCTCTCACTGGACTCCTCCTGGCTGTTCTCTTCCTCCTCCTTAAGTCCTGAGTCTGCTGGACCCTCCAGACTAGGCTGGGACATGATGTCTGCAAAGTCCTAGTGAAGTGAGGACACAGAGTGAGCTACAACATCCTGGAGTGTTTTTTGTCTTGGCTGCACAATTTTTGTCTCCTCAGTTGACCATGTCATTGTCTTAACTCTTGGTCTAAAGTAAGACAGTGTTTGTAGTAGTACAATGACAACAGAAAGAACTGTATGAGCACCTCAAGCCAACAATGTTAATCATTAGAAGAGACAAGACAGACAGACTAAATGAGGTGCACTGTCTATGTGAATTTACCTGGTTGAACTGAGGGAACTGCCGTCTGAAGTCCCTCTCCTCCTGCTCATCCTCTGTCAGTCCTGAGCCGTGCAGGCGACTGCGGTTGCGATACAGACTGGCCTCCAGCTGCTCTTTCTCTCTCCTCCGTCTCTCCTGCTCGTCCCACTCGTTTACCAGAGCCTGAGGAGCGTCATGTTGCAGTTAGAAAAATTGTACTTCCCGTTGGATAGTCAAATATGAAGTCAGAAAGCATTGCACTGAGGTGTAAACTGAAGCTCTGACCTGACAGATGTGTCTGAAGAGGCTGCCTGTCTCGTGGCTGAACTCTCCAGTGGACAGGGTGTGGCACTGCACATACAGCAGAGCGTTCATGAGCAGGGTGGAGGACTGGGGAACCACGTGCTCGGAGTTCTGCTGCTGGGGCAGGAGCTTCACCAGGCAGCGCAGAATGTCCATGCAGGCCCTGGAGCAGAGGAAGTCTGCCCGGGCCAGGTAGGAGGGCAGGCTGTGGGACAGTGAGGGGAAGGCCAGCAAGCAGGTCACCAACTTGTGCAGACCGGGTACAGGCGTGAGCGAGGCAGCCACCTGGGAGGCTACCAGCCTCATGCCGTGTCTGAGCTGGAGGATGCCGGTCCGAACCGGCCCAACCACGTCGGGGTACAGGGGGTAATCCTCCATCAGCCTCTGGCAGAAACGCTGCTGGGAGTTCTGCCATACAGCCTCCTCCTTCAGCAGACCCTGGACTGCAGACCTGGACTTGGAGGAGGAGGTGCTCTGCAGGGCCTTCAGCAAGTGGGACAGGAGGTCTTCCACTGCAGATGCCTGGCCGATGCTGCATAGGTAGTGCTGCAGCTCCTGGAAGAGGCGACCGTACTGCGGTTCATGAGGGCGACAGGCCTGCTTCCTGGAGAGCTCAGCTATCTGCTCCTTCACCTGCTGCATACGGATCCACAGGTACCTACAACACGCCAGATACAAGTAGACGTCTTAACATATGACTCTCAGGTCATTTGTACATTGAAAGAACTTTGACGATCTCCATACTGGCTGTGAAAGGCTCTGAGGTCTCATGTTAACTTTTTAACTTTTAACTGAAATATTGAACAGGGAGAACTTGCAGATAGTCCTGACCTGATTCGAGGATGCTTGAAGCCATCAGTGGTGCTGCTCTCCTCCAACTCTGCTCCGGTCACCAGTTGAGATGACAGGCTGCGTGATTTCCACTCCTCCTGCAGCAGAGCCAGCTGCAAGAGACACGAGAGGACACACCAGTCCAGTTATCATGTTGGCAAGACTTTAAATGAACACACAGTTTAGCATGAGGAGAAAAACAGTGGCTGACCTCCTGCTGAGCGTAGTTGAGTTTGTAGGCTCTCTTCACAGCCGGGTCAAAGATGGTCTGTGGTGTCCACACTTTAATCTGCAGCAGGCCCATGTTGACCCAGAACACTCCAGAATGGGCCAGCTGGTTGGAGCCTTGGACTTTGCTTTGTATGTACTGCTGCAGGCAGGTGACGCAGGCCTCTACCAGGCCATCAGGGAGCAGATTGGGAGGAAGGAAGTCTCTGAAGACCGTCTGGATCTCTTGGGCAGCTATCAATGGGTCAGGGTCCTCCACCAGGCTCTCACAGCTCTCCATGTAGCCCTCCTGCAGGCTGGGAGGCAACAGGTCAGCCATACTCTGAAGCTGCCGACGCAGGACGGCACCCTGGAGCCTAAAGTCTGTGCCCCTGAGGAGGTGTGAGGGTGGTTAGTAAAACCCAGAAATGATAAATGATTGCTGAGATCAGTGTTTATGTTTTACTCTACCTGAACTCAGCCAACGTGGGGATGGCCATGTTGTCCCACAACACTGCAGACACATCCTGCAGCTGCTGGATCCTCTCCTTCCACTCCCCCAGGGTGACATGGGAGAGGCAGAGAAGGGCTGCGGCCGATGGCTCCCACCGACCTCCAGTCTCACTGCTGCTGAGCACTCCCAGCATGCAATGTGACCAAACTGCTTTACTCAGCAAGGCGGGTCCCTGAAAACAACATAAGATGTGTTTAACCAGCAGGAAATCACTTTAAACTAAATACACTGACATCATCAGGAGATGTTAAAGGCCAGCACCATGTTGTCTGCTCCATGGTGCAGCTTAGGAGCTGGCTGGGTCTCGGCTCTCAGTGGGTCCCATTTCAGCCAGAGGTCGGGGTCCGAGGTCACGCTGCTGGTCCACAGGGCAGCCAGAGCCTCTGACAGCAGCTCACACCACACAAACTGCAGCTCCTCAGCCGGCTGGAAGGAGAAGAATCAAATCATATTTTCAGGCTGACAGAAACTAAAGAAGGAGAGACGGGGGAGGATGATTCAAACCAAGACCACTGTGATCACATGGTCAGCTTCGAGGATCTTCCTGAATATATTAGAATTCATTTTTAATCCAATTAAAAGTACGCCCTGAACCCAAATCTAATTCTTCATACATGTGGATTTGACTCAACTGTTGAACAGCCTTGTTGCTATGTTGATGATGGTTTGGTACCTATTTTCTTTAATCAGGCTGGATCCAAATGATCAGTCTATACACCAGTCAGTGCAGTATAGACCTATACTTAAATGGTTTAGAGGGCAGCAGATATTTCAGGCCAAGCATCACCCAGATTAATAAAGACCCAAATACAAAAGGTTTGTATTGTGACTGTGAAGGTTAAATCATTAAATATACAATAACTAACTTTAACATAAATATATTAGAATTGTTCTTGCTTTATAGTAATTAATAACTAAGTGCTGGAAATGGTCAGGGAGTTTTTGTTTGTTTGAAAACAGATCATACAGTTTGCACTGAGTAAGAACATTTTTGATAATTTGTTCACATAAAAACAAAATAAAGAACTAAACAATGCACAGCAATAAGCAAAACATATTTCTGAATGGAGCGAGGCTTTTATATTTATACTTCGACTGACCCTGTCACTGCTGAGCAGGAACCACAGCGGCTGCAGCTGACTGACATTCATCGGTGTGGACTGAAGGCAGTAGCGCAGATGTCTGGACAGTTCTCGACGTAAGCTGTCCTCAGCTTCCTGGTCACTGCAAATCAACAGGAAGAGTTCACAACAACTGTTTTAACATCAGTCTTCAGAAACATGTTTGTTTTGTTGAGGAGGAAATCAGGTTTTTACCCAGGAGAGAGAGCCAGGTGCAGCAGGTCTGTGCTGAGTCGCAGCTGGTTGAGTACAGCCAGTTCCTCCATCAGGGGCCAGAGTTGAGCCCTGCGGCTAAGCTGCTGCAGCTCCTCTCTGGCCAGGTGGACTCCATCTCCTGGCTCTTCACCCTCAGGCACAGAGCAGACCTCTAGGAGGCCTCTGGAAGTCATCTGACGCTGCTGCTGCTCCACGCTCGACACCAACCTCTCCAATACTCCTGGTGGGTAAATACAGCAAGACATTCACATAATGAGCCTTTACTATCACACAGGGGATTTCTGTTAGAGGAGAAATACCATAAAATGTTCAATGATCCATAACTTTTCTGTACAGACTGCAATGTTCATCACACCTAACAAAGTCAATGTTCTGGACAGGGCACACAGTATAATGATGACTTGTGCATTCTTATAGTCTGAACAGCAGAGGAGACAAAGAAAGGGTGGTGCTAAGCACATGGAGTCATTACAGCCAAGAGGCTTTATCCTGATGGCAGCATAAAAGACAGTCACAGAAAGACAGTCAGAATGGTCCTCATGCAGAAACAGCTTGTAAAAACAGAGCGATACTTAAACGGCACGTGTGACTGATTTAAGAGAACTGCAGGCAGTGAGCAGAAACCACATGTTCAGCTGCTGAATCACATTTAAAAGCTCGTATAACTAAACTCCTCAGAGAACATCAGAAGGTTCTCAAGTTTTTAAAAAGGAGCACATTGGTTATAAAGCAAAAACAAAAGCTGAAAAAGCTGCTGACCATGAATCACATTAACTGAATAAATACTATAGAAAAGCTGGTGACTCTACCAGTCAGCTGGGATGGACTGCAACCCCACTGTGACCTTGATGAGGATAAGTGGTTACAGATAAAGGATGGATGGCTAATAAAATAATACAGAACTGCAACAATTAGTTCATTAATCGATTAGCTGTCAGCTATTAAATAAATAATTAATGAATTAGTTTGAATTTAAAAAAAATCTGATTTCAGCTTTTCACATGTTTTATAATGTTTTAAATATTTTCTGCTTGCTTCTGCAATTTTCTCTTTGGTCCTCTATGACAGGAAACTTGAGATCTTTCAGTTGTGGACAAACAATGTGTCAGTCAACAAAATCATTTGGAGTCTATCTAATGTGCAGCAGATGTGTTATGCTGGACATAGGGATTAAACTAACAACAAACACTATAAAAAGGTGTCTCTATGAGAAAAGCTCACCAGACTTTTGTGGATCGAGCTGGTTGTTTGCCAGCAGAACGAGGCCGCAGACTTCCAGCAGACTCTCTTTGATGTCCAGCCCGAGGCCAGCACCCTGAAGTCGGACCAGCTCTTGTCTCCAAGGACCTGTGTTTCCGTCTAGCCTTAGATCGCTCACATCCAGGGCTTTACTCAGGAGCCTGAGCCGAGAAGCACACTCAGCCACCGACTCCAACTGATGAAGAGAATACAGATATGGTTTGTGAAGTAATACTGATCATCTCAGATGAGGTGTAAATGATTGTATACTGAACTGGTTTTCTTCTCTTCCCTTAAACATGATAGAAAAGACAATAAGAAAGAAAAAACAACTGATGAAAGACTATGTCTGTCGGTAAAGTAAAGCTGGTGAAGGGTCTGCAGACCTTGAACGGCAAAGCTTTCCCCAGGGTTTTTTGGATTCCTTTCAGAGCCGTGGCCACAGACACCGGGGTGGACAGAACAGTCTGGATGGCTGCTGAGACCGCCTGCAGCTCCTGGTGACCTCTGAAGTACAGCACGGAGGAAATATATTAACTGTAGACATTTAGGATTAGTAATACATAAACTAAAAATATTGCGTGCAAGATAAAATCCATCCATTATCTGTAACCACTTATCCTCATCAGGGTGACAGTGGAGCTGAAAATATGTATCTCTGAAAAAGTAAAAAAATAAAAAGCATTTACTCAAAAGAGCTGTCGCTTTCTCCCAGCAGCAGGTGGGGCAGTCGGAGGATGAGGTGTTTCTGGACCCACTGCCAGTGCAGGGACAGAACCGAGATGCCCTGAGAGTCGGCCGGCAGCGTGCTGCATACGTCCCAGAAACGATCGAGCCACTGCAGCAGCTGTAAGATCTGAACACAAGACAGGAAGAGCGCTGTCAGAGAGGACAGACCACAGCAAACCTCTGAGGACTACATTATCTTATCTTCTCATTCCATTTCATTCCGCTCTAACTGTAATGACTAACCTGTTCAATTTTTGGTTAATTAGTTAACTAAAAGATTCCAACAGTGGAAATGATTTTAATACTGTAGAAGTAGAGGAGGGGGCATAGTACAGGTAGCAACTGAGTAGCAGCTGTAGTTGTAGCAGTAATAGCAGCAAAGGTAGTGCCAGTTGTAGATGGAAAAGAAAGTTGTGGATGTGACACGGTCATAGTCACTGAGTCCTGACCTCAAACATGATGTGGTCTGAGATGTAGGGCTGTCCGCCTTGCACAGCCTGCATGGTAAAGGAGTCCCACAGGTCAAAGAAGGTCCGCAGGTGCATCAGCACTGGGTGGGGCAGGTGACCAATATCCACAGTGCCTGTGAGGGGAGGGAAACACAGAGCCACACAGTTACACACATGCTGCATGCTGTGGAGCTGAGTGGGTTGACATTTTTACTTTGTTTGAACGCTAACTATATAAAGAGTGAATATTTGGCCAAATTGTGCTGTTGTGCAAACCTTTGCTGAAGGCTGTGGCTATCCTCAGGGCACAGTTCTGAGCAGACAGGTTGATAGCACAGGTGCAGATGACAGAGCGTTCCTCTCTGTCCATCATCAGAAGAATCCTAACAAACAGACAAACAAACTATTAGAACCTTTTAGAACCTTTTATGTCCAACAGCTTGACAGACAACCTCCTGCTGTACCTGTTGGCCACTGCGTTCAGTGCCTCCAGAAACTCCATGTATCTTTCCTCGTCCTCAAAGTTGCACTTGTTGGCCAAAATGTCCAGGTATTGCTTGTTCCACCGCATGTCCACCAGGATCCTGTATTCATCTGGAAATACAATACATATTAAAAGATACTGCTTTCCATATTCCAGCCAGGAGTTCTGACAAGTCATCCAAAGAGTTTACCGATGCTGTGAGGCTGCAGCAGCTCTGCGAGGGACTTGCCCTTGGCAGCAAGTTTGCTGCCAAACACGGCCTTCAGAGCTCTGTTTCCTGCCTCCACCTGGACCAGGGCTGGATCTGAAAGAGTCAAGAAGCACAATTATATAGTGCTGGACAATCTGAAAAGACAGTAAACTCAAATTTTATTTGTGAGTGTAATTATGGTGTAAACTGGAGGAGACATAGAGAGAGATGACTCTAAGCATGTGAGGTCTTAAATATTTGCAATTCAACAAAATTGAATTCTCACTGTGTCACTACACATGGAGGACTTGTTTAGAAGAGTATGAAAGTTCAGAGTTGTGCTCTGTCTCTGTGTGTGTGAGGAACAACTCACCAGGGGCATATTTGTAGCTCTTCCCCAGGTGTGAGAGCCAGCTGCTGCGGAGGATCCAGTCTCCATGGGAGGCTCTCTCTGTGAGCAATCTCACTGCTGTGGGGATCAGCCTCAGAGCGTCTCCTTCTGCCAGATCCACCACTCCTCCAGAGAATAAGCCTTCGTGAACACCACTGCTCTGCAGCGCTCTCTGCAGGTCATTCAGGCTCAGAGGACGATTCCTGTGCACAACACAACTAACTCAACTTTATGACTTTTAAAGCTGACACCTAAGACATGCGTTCAGAAGTCAACACACTGGACGTGCAAACTCTCCTGTCTCATGTCCGCTCAGTGTTTACTCTTTAGCTGACATTACAAGTGACATCTTTCATTTCATACACCAGAACTGTAAGACTTCTACTTTAACTGTCTTATTTATTTTAGCTTCAGGTACAACTTTATTTCTTTTCTTGCATAATTGTCACCATTCTTACCGTTTGCCCTGCATGCTGAGGGTGTTCAGGCAAAATAAGAGGACCTGCCCGTCTCGAAGGACAGTGGAGAAGCAGGAATCCTCCGTGGAGAGGAGGGCAGAAGGGAAGCCATCAGGCCAAACTCCAGCACACAGCAGCCCACTGCCCCAGTCCTCTGTGTCCAGAATGGCCAAGTGCTGCTCAATCACCTGCTGGGCTTGCTGGAGAGAGAACAATGCACTTATTCAACCTCAATGTGCTTGCATGGTTTCTTTATGCTTAAGGAAAGATCAAAAACATTTGAATTGATGGTAACATAATGCATGCAGGGCGCAGCCAGGAGACCCTGCCTGAGGGTTTCAGGCTGTGTTGTGGCACAAAGGGACTTAAAATACCATAACCATGTGGCTGCCAATGAAAGACTAGAGTCAAACATCGTTCACTTATGATGTTCACCGTTTTAAAATGATAGATGACTGTGACTTGACAGGTGAATGTCACCAGGCTAAACAGAAGAATCCCTGATTTAGACTGATAAGCGGGTGTTGATACCTTTTGGCTGGCAGTGGTGTGTTGGCACAGTGAGTAGGCTTCTCCACAGGCATGCTGCAGGGCGCTGGGTAAATCTACACCTCTCTGCAGCTGGCAGGACAGCAGGGTGGCAGCATGGAGGAGGGAGGCCACTGATGAGGCCGGGGAATCTGAGAGAGAATTCAAACCAAATCAAATTTTATTTGTATAGCCCAAAATCACAAAGTACATTTGCCTCTGAGGGCTTTAAAATCTGTACAGGGAGTGACACCCTCTGTCCTTAGACCCTCGGTTCGAGTGAGGAAAAACTTGCCAACAAAAAACCTTTAACAGGGAAAAAATGTGGAAGAAACCTCAGGAAGAGCCACAGAGGAGGGATCCCTCTCCTAGGACGGACAGACGTGCAATGGATGTCACGCGTACAGAACAAATCAACAGAGACATATTGTACAATTACAATGGTTTACAATTGATTTTACAATTGATTTTTTTTTATAATTAACTTGGCTGACTGACAGCATTATCTATTTGCTGTTCATTATTTGGGGCTTACCCCAGATGGCAGACTTGATGCTTTTATGTATTTCGATCAGCAGATCACACACACAGTCCCCGGTCACCCCTGCAGTGTGAAGCAGGGTCTTTAGGTCCAGTGAGTCCCAGCACACTCCCTCATGTTCCCCAGGGATGTAAACCTCCACCCCTCTGTTCCTCATGGCTCTGGAGAGCTCCCCATGAACAGGATCCATGGTCAGGAACAACCTGCACACACACACACACACACACACACAAGTAGAAACACATATCAGCTGAGTGTGGTCTTTAATTACTTAAACAAAAAAGACAAGAGCTAATTGTGCGTACTACCTGAAGTTAGGATGTGGTGTGATTTTGGGGGTCTTTCCGTCTATGACGCCACGTTCATTGATGGTGAGAGATCCAGCAGGCTCCAGCAGAGCATTGAGGCGATCTAGCACAGAGGCACTGAGCACACAACACATGAACAGTGTGATTTCAGTGTTTTTTTAGTGAAACCCAGCAGACGTGGCCATTTTTTTTTCCAAAGCCCATGTGAGAGCAAGTGGAAAAATGCCGACAGAAACCGAGCGCACAAACACACAGAACGCTGTACCTCACCTGCAGAAGTTGACGTTGTCCATGAGCAGCCAGTCACCAGCCTGCATAGCCTGGACCAGCATACCATCCAGCCACTCAAAGCCACCGTTTGTCCATCCATCCTCCAGCTGAGCCAGACGCTCCTTCAGCAGCGTGAAGTCCATCTGCAGTTTGGACATGTCTGGAGGACAAACAAGAGCACGTTACAGCGCATTCTTATCCTGACAAGACAAATAAATAAAAACAAGACTGAACTTTATTACCAGTGAACACTTTGAGCTTGGTGTTGAGTTTCTGCAGGAGCAGGATGATGACCTCCAGCTTGTTCAGTGCCTCCGAGTTGACGGTTCCTCCAGTTGTCTGCAGGCCCTCCTCCTTCAGCCAGTGGCAGAACAGACCCCACGTCTGTAGCAGGAACTCTGTGTCCTGGATGCCAACATCCAGCGACATCAGGCCACGCCTTATAACCATGGCAACTATGTAGTCCACACTCTCCAACACTTGTTGCCAAGGCCGCATGATATCCACCTGGAAGAAAGAAATTAGTGGAGAGTGATGCGGTCTGATGGTTTCAGAATGAAAGAAGCGTGGACAACTAGAAACCTGAGAACATGGTAACCTGTTCAAAGCCTCCCAGCAGCTCTGTGGTGTCCATGGCACTGTTCATGGCCATGACCCTGAGACGGTGACCTGTCAGCAGAGCTAGCAGTCTGATCAGACTGGTCTTTCCGCTGGCCGTGGGGCCGACCAGTATGGTCATCCAACCCTTCTCCACACACTTCATCAGGGATTCCAGGGGCCGTAGTGCCTGGTGTGTGATGGACAGTGGGGGGTCCAGGGCCACTGGGGCTCCGCCGCTGCGCTGCAGTACAGAGAAGCCCACCTACGGGGGCAAAGCATGGGAGAAAGTCCTTAACTTTGTACAGTTCAACAACAACATTTGCTTCTGAAAAATAGAATCAGGTGGCGTGTCTAACCTGTAGGTTGAGTGGAGTGATGTGGAACTCTCTGGAGCCGCTGTAAGGCTCAAAGTCTTCTCCAAACACCTTCCTGAACACAGACAGCACCTGTGTGGGACAGAGGGGAGGTTCACTGACTGAACAGTGGATCAAGGCAGAACAGAGAAAATGGAGGGTGGCCACTGAATGCATTAGAGTGGAAGTCACAATGTCAAAAAATGTGCACAAATACCAGCACTTAGAGGGCCAGTGTGTAGGATTTTGTGGCATATAGTAGAAAGAAGTAAGAAGAAACTACGGTGGCTGTGGAACAGGGAAAAAACTAGAACCAGTATTTGTCTGTTCTATAGAGCCCCCTAAATCTGACTGAACTTTTAATGTCATGAAGAACAAAAAGGCCCTCCTTTTTTCTTTGTGTAAGTTGATTAGTGATAGCATAAAATAACATCATTTTGTTAGGGGACTTCAACATTCACATGGACAACCTCAATCTCCCCTTAACCCGTGACTTCTCATCATGTCTTGACAGTTTTGGATTCCAGCAATTTGTTGATTTCCCCACCCACTGTAAAGGACATATACTGGACTTAATCTGCTGCTCTGGCCTCTCGCCCTCCAACTGCTCAGCTGATCACCTCCCCATATCTGACCACTCTCTTGTCACCTTCAGTATCACCCTCCATCTCTCTATCATCAAGACTCCCCGCCTCATCTCTTTCCGTAACATCAAAAACATTAACATTGACACTCTCTCTGCCTCCCTTGAACATATTCTGATTCCTGACCACCTCCTCTCCCCTGATGAACTTGTCACTCTCTACAACAATAGTCTACAAAACATCCTGAACTGTATTGCTCCTGTTAAAACTCGGTCTGTCACTTTTTCACAAACTGCCCCCTGGTACACCTCTGAGCTTCGATCCATGAAAGCAAAAGGCCATCAGCTTGAGCGTCTGTACAAGAAAACTGGTCTCACTATTCACAGAGAAATGTACAATACCCACATTTTTTTTTTTTTTTTTTTTAAACTCTTTATTTGTCATTTTTCAAGAAACAACATAGGTAAACAGGAGAACTGCATTGAACATAAAGAAAAACTAAAAAGGGGGGGAGCCATGATGCACTTTACTGCTCTCCATCATGATTGCTGAGGCTGTGAGTCTTCTGTGAATCTGGTCCATTTTTCCCAGCGATGATGCAGAGCCCTTGCTTCCAATCTTAAGTAGAAAGTCAGTTTTTCCATAGAGTATAGCTCCTTGACAATATCCAGCCACTGCCCCGTGGTTGGCGGGTCAGCTTTTAACCAGTTTCTTGTGATGGCCTTTTTACAGGCCAGTATTAGAATTTTAAAAAGATAAGTGTCTTTGTTATGAATAATGTCCTCTGTCATCAGACCCAGGTACAGGGTTCGGGGGTCTCTAGGCACCCTATACTTTAAGATCGCTTCCATGGTCAGTATAACTCCATCCCAAAATGGTTGCAGGCTTGAACAGGACCAGAACACGTGCGAGTGGTTGGCACCCATCTGCCCACATTGTCTCCAGCATTGTTGTGGTAGACCCAGCTGTTTACTCTTAACATGGGGTGTGATAAAAAAGCGGATTAAGTTTTTCCAACCGAATTCCCTCCATCCTCTAGAGCAAGTGGAGGTTTGTTGGGTTCTACAGATAGAGCGCCATTCACCCTCTGATAAATCAATGCCCAGCTCTGAGTCCCATCTCAATTTCACATAAAGAGAATCTCTACCATTCCGTTTCTGTAGTCCTCTGTACAGTTTAGTTACAATCTTGGTTGGTGTTAGTTTATATGCACTTGTAAACACTTCAACTACTGCAGCATCTTGTGTTGACAGTCCTCTTTTAATCTCAACATCAAAGAAATGTCTTAACTGTAGATATCTAAAAAAGTCTCCATTTACCAAATTGAATTCCTCTTTAAATTGTTGAAATGTTTTAAAATTCTTACCCTGCAAGAGAGTACAAACAGCGGTCATCCCTCTTACTGTCCAGCTTGCAAAGGTGCTGTCCAGCACTCCAGGACCAAACCGAGGTGTGTGAGATGGCCAAACCAGGAGTTTGATTTCACTTTCCAAATTATATTTTCTCACAATTTCATACCAAATTTTTAATGAATTTTCTATTATTGAATTTTCCCCCTTTTGGTTTGTGTGGTCAGCACCCCCCAGTCTAGCTTGAGGGTGAGAATGATCCACATTTAGTTCAATGTATTTCCACCTGGCCTGGTAATCTGGAGAGCACCAATAGACAAGATACCTCATCTGGGCAGCATAATAGTACTCCCTGAGACTAGGTACCGCAAGGCCTCCCTTTTCTTTGTCCAGTTGAAGCGTTTTAAATTTAACCCTTGGCCTAGCTCCTGCCCAAATGAATCTAGATAGTTGTTTCTCCCATGCTACGAATTGAGATTCTGGGATTCTGGTTGGTAACGATAGAAAAAGATACAACAACCTCGGCAGCACGTTCAACTTCACAGTCTCAATCCTTGAACTAAAATCTAATATTAGTGTTGACCATTTCCTCATGTCTCTCTGAATCTTATGGTTTATGGATTCATAATTTATTTCAAAAATTCTGTTACCTTCTTGTGTAAGTAGTACCCCTAAATATTTTATTGACTTTGAATCCCACTTTATTTTATGACCCGATCTGATTGTTCTGCTTGGTGTGTAATTAAAGGAGAGGACCTGTGTTTTAGAGACATTCAGTTTATACCCTGATAACTGACCATATTCCCCCAGAACTGACATGAGCCTAGGAAATGTTAATTCAGGATTCTGGAGGTAGGTGATGACGTCATCGGCAAAGAGTCCTATTACATGTTCCTCATTTGCCAAATTGATTCCTTTAATATCAGAGTTTTGTCTTATGGCCTGTGCTAATGGCTCTATGAATATTGCAAAAAGTGTGGGGCTCAGGCAGCATCCCTGGCGGGTGCCCCTAAATAGCCTAAACCTGCTGGTCAGATGGCCATTAATTTTTATTCTAGCACTTGGCTCTGTGTAAAGAGCTTGTATACATCTGATGAATTTTTTATTAAAGCCAAGTTTCTCTAGCACCCCATATAGAAAAGGCCAGCTGACTCTGTCAAACGCCTTTTCGGCGTCAAGGCTGATCAGAGCTGCACTCAGATGTTTCTTGTTGATCTGTTCTATAATATGTAAAGTTCGCCTAATATTGTCCTGGGTCTGGCGGCCTTTGATAAAACCTGTCTGATCCTCATGTATTAAATCCGGCAGGTAGTGTTCTATTCTTCTAGAGACTATAGATGTAAACAACTTATAGTCTACGTTTAGTATTGAGATAGGGCGATAGGATTCACAGTTTTCTATATTTTTGCCTTCTTTTGGAATGACTGATATCACCGCTTCATTCCATGATGGTGGTGTTACAGCTTCTCTTAATGTACAGTTGAATGATTCTAACATCAAAGGGGTGAGGTCTTCTTTGAAGGTTTTATACCATTCGTTAGGGTAGCCGTCGCTCCCGGGACTTTTATTTGATTTTAATTTATTAATGGCTACATCTAGCTCTTTCCTTGTAATTGGGGTGGTCAGCGCATCATTTTGGACTTTCCCTATGGATGGAAGGTCTAACGACTGCAAATATTGTTTAATCTTTCCATTGTCAGTGTTATTAGGCTGCGAGTATAATGATTTATAATAGGTTTGAAAGATGTTATAAATTTCCTCTGGTTCGTATGTTATCTCTTTAGTCAAGGGGTCTCTAATTTTATGAATGGTATTCCTCTTCTGTTGTGCCCTGAGGCGTTTTGCTAGAATTTTTGTTGCTTTTGGTCCCGATTCATAGAAGGTTTGTTTTGCAAATTTCATTTTCTTTTCCAATTCCTCATCCATAAGCTCATCTATCTGCTTTTTTTGTACTTTAATCTTTTCTGTCAATCTCTTATCTTCATCATTTTGTTGTTGTTTCTCTAATTCCCTCAATGTTTTCTCTAATTCGTCATATTTTAGCCTTTTCATCTTGTTTAAATACGCGGTCCTTGAGATTAAATTCCCTCTCATTATTGCCTTTACTGTGTCCCACATGATGACTGGGCTCACCCGACTGTCCTTGTTATCTTCTATGCATTTGTTAATTTCCTCCCTAATCTCCTTTATAACGGTCTCCTTGTTTAAGATACTAGTATTTAGTCTCCATAGTGTGATCTTCCGACTATTGTTTATATGGAAAGTTAAGTAGATTACATTGTGGTCTGATATATCTGCTGTTCCTATTGAACAATCCTTCACTCTGTGTCTATCTTCATTGTTCATCAAGAAAAGATCTATTCTGGAATGAACCCGATGGGTGGCTGAATAATGGGTGAAATCTCTTTCCCGTTTGTGGAGGCTCCTCCAGACATCAAATAGACCCATCTCTTTGATCAGAAAATTAAGATCCCTCGATTTATGTACTTTCTGCTTTTTAGTGCTTGTCGTATCCATTGAGTGGTTTAGAATTGTGTTCCAATCCCCAGCACAAACCAAAATCCCTTCACCTTCTGATTTTAACGTATCAAACATAGATCTGAAGAAATTTCTATCACTTTCTGGAGGGGCGTATATATTAGCAAATGTGACGAGTACATTATCTATTCTCCCTTTAATAATTACATATCTGCCCTCCTTATCACATCTTTCTGAACTCTGTACAAAATTAAGACTGTTAGAAATCAGAATTGCCACTCCTCTTTTACGACTGTTTTCACATGAACTAAAGAATGAATTTAAAAAACCAAATGTTCTCAACTTTTCATGTTCTTTTTTAGACATATGTGTCTCTTGAAGAAAAATCACTTGCGCTTTATCTTTTTTCATTTTAGCAAGAACTTTTTTTCTTTTTACCGGGTTACTCAGACCATTCACATTCAAAGAAGCACACCTTAGATCACGTGACCCCATCATATACAGTCTGAAAATCAGCCAAGCCATGAATCCCCCAAAATAAAATCTGAATACAAAACAGTGAACTTGAACTTAAACAGGCCTCCAAACGTGGAGGGAAGTCTCCCTCGCGTGTGACTCTGTTGGTGAGTCGGGGTTGAAACCTCTCACTTAGAGAGGGCCCATAGCCAAGAATGGCAAAAGAGCTTGATAACAAAAACTCTACCATCTTACAGGTCCAACAAGTTACATTTTAGAGAAGCCGCTTCTCCCAGGTGTTGTGTATTTATTAAAGGCCAAAAGAAAATAATCACACTAAGCGGTGCAGCTTACTACACAGATCCTGATTCCTCTGCTTGTTTCCTCCGGAACCCGAGGAGTTTTGCCCTCGCTCTCTGCGCCGCTAACGAGCTCCCCTCCCGGGGGTTCGCCGCCAGCTTCCATCCCAGCCGCTCCGCCAGCTGTTTCTCCAGGACGTCGTCTCCCTCGGTCGCCACTGGATCCTCTATTTGGAAACCTCGTTTCCTCAGATCTCTCCGTGCCTCCTGTGCGCTGTCATAGGTGCGGACACCCGAGTCCCAGTGAATCCGCATCCGGGTGTATGGTGTTTGGAAACGGATCCCACTTTCCTTCAGAGCTTTTTTTATGTCGTTATATTCCTTACGTTTTTTGACTATCTCTGATGCGTAGTCGTGGTCAAAATGAAGAGCCCGGTTACCCACCAGGATTTTCCCCTTTCTCCAAGCCTCTCTCAGTACCATCTCCTTGGTGGAAAACTCCTGGAAGTTTACAATGATGGGTCGCGGGTGGGCACCTGTCGGAGGTCTCGGGGCCAGGCTGCGGTGAGCCCGCTGTATTCTCAGATCCACATCCCGCAGCATTGCCAACTCACTCTTGATAGTATTCACTATAAACTGCATCACCGAGTCGCCTTCCTCTCCCTCCGCTACTCCGAAGACTCGGACATTATTTCTTCTTGAGCGAGATTCGAGGTCAGTAACTTTTTGCTGGAGATATCTTTGTTGTTCCAGGCAGGTGAGGAGCGCCCGGGTTGCATCCTCTGCCCAGTCCTCCATCTTCCCCACGCGCGTCTCCGTTTCTTCTACGCGGTCAGATAAACCTTGCACTTCCGTTGCAAGTTTGTCGAGTTTGCCGTTAATTTCTTGCCTCAGGCCGACTATCTCATTTTTAACGGCTTCATTACCCTTCTTTATGTCCGTTTTTAGCTCGTTTATCGCCGTAATTATGTCTTCAGGGGCCATGCTCGGTCGCGTGTCGCTCAGGTGTGCTGTGGCTTGTCCCCCTGTACTAGCCCGAGCCGACTTGGCGTTGCTAGCTTGATCCGACACGTTACTCTTTTCCTGCAACTTCGGCATATTTTCATCACCTTTTTGGCCCTTAACGTTCCGTCTGCCCGCCATCTAGTTCTCACTCGGTTGAATTTCAGTTTTTGAATTATTAAATGGGCAAGTTATCTGAAGTTTGGGGGAGCGGCTCCTCCACGCGTCTTACTACTCCATCAGCCAAACCGGAAGCCCCACAATACCCACATTTTACACTACAAACACTCCATTTCTCAAACTAAATCTAACTATTACTCCTCTTTAATCCACTCTCATGAAGGCAACTCTAAAACACTTTTCACCCTTCTCAACAGCATCATCAAGCCACCTGACTCACTCCCTACCCACCTGTATTCAACTGAAACATGCAATACCTTAATGGACTTTTTCAATGCAAAAATTCACAATATTCACCAACACCTCCAGTCCAACCCATCCTCTGTCCCCTCCCCTGAATTCTTCCCCCTCTGCCAGATCCTATCCACCTTCCAACTCCCGGAGCTCTCTGAAATATCTGACCTCATCACCAAGTCAAAGTCCTCCACCTGTCAGCTTGATCCCCTACCTACAATCCTTGTAAAATCCTGCCTTCCTTCTCTCCTCCCCATCATCTCTGCCATCATCAACTCTTCACTTAGCACTGGAACTGTTCCTCCACCCTTCAAAGTTGCTGCTGTTACTCCAGTACTTAAGAAACCTGGATCTGACCCCTCTGACTTTAATAACCTCCGCCCCATTTCCAACCTTCCCTTCATCTCCAAAATATTAGAAAAAATTGTAGCCTCTCAACTCCACTCTCATCTCTCTCACAACTCCCTCTATGAGCCCTTTCAATCTGGATTTCGCCCCCTACACAGCACTGAAACCGCCCTCATAAAAATTACCAATGATCTTCTCATGGCAGCTGACTCTGGACTACTTTCCATCCTCATCCTCCTCGATTTAAGTGCAGCCTTCGACACCATCTCTCACCCCATCCTCCTCCAGAGACTTTCCTCCATTGGCATCACTGACACCCCTTTAGACTGGTTCCACTCATATCTATCTGGTCGTACACAGTTCATACAGCTCAAGTCCTTTAAATCCCAACCCTCCCCTGTCACCTCTGGCGTACCCCAAGGATCAGTCCTGGGGCCCCTCCTCTTTATCACCTACCTCCTTCCACTTGGCAACATCTTCCGTAAATTTAACATCAATTTTCACTGTTATGCCGACGACACCCAGCTCTACCTATCCGGAAAACCATCTGTCACCCCCCCCCCCCCCCCCCTCCCCCCCCCCCCCCCCCCCCTCTCCCTCAATTCATGCTTATCCGAAATCAAATCCTGGTTCACCTCCAACTTCTTAAAACTTAATAGTGACAAAACAGAAGTCCTCCTTATAGGCACCAAATCCACCCTATCCAAAGCTAGCAATATCTCTTTTTCAATTGATGGATCCTCAGTCTCCCCCTCTCCCCAGGTCAAGAGCTTGGGTGTCATCCTAGACAATTCTCTATCATTCCACTCCCACATTAATAACATCACTAGGTCTGCCTACTTTCACCTACGCAGCATTAATCGTCTTCGCCCCTCCCTCTCCTCCCACACCTCTTCCATCCTTGTACACAGCCTTGTCACCTCCCGTCTTGACTACTGCAATTCCCTCCTCTTCGGTCTCCCCCACAAATCCCTTCACAAGCTGCAACTGGTTCAAAACTCAGCTGCCCGCATAGTTACCAGAACCCCTTCATTTCACCATATTACCCCTGTACTACAGCATCTCCACTGGCTCCCCATTAAGCACAGAATTCATTTTAAAGTACTCCTCCATACTTTTAAAGCCATCCACAATCTTGCCCCTCCTTACCTGTCTAATCTTCTTCACACTGCTATTCCCTCTCGCTCCCTTCGTTCCTCTTCCTCCCTCCTCCTTACTGTCCCCACTGCCCGCCTCAGTACTATGGGGAGTAGAGCTTTCAGTTGCTCTGCTCCCCAACTCTGGAATGCATTACCCCCTGACATCCGCAATATTGCCTCTTTACCCCTCTTCAAATCCAGATTAAAAACTCATTTGTTTCAGTTAGCCTATGCACTTTGCCTTTTCATAATTTCTTTGTTTTATATTTTACAGCCTGTGCTTTTGATTGTGTTTTGCTTTTCTAATGTTTGTATTTCCATTGCTTTTTATCTTTGTATAGTGTCCTTGGGTGTTTTGAAAGGCGCTCTGAAATAAAATGCATTATTATTATTATTATTAACAATAATAATGCTGTTCTGTTGCATTAATTTGATGATTTCACTCAGGGATTACCATTAGTGTTTTCTCCATCTTATTCAAAACCAAAATACCTGAGTCATCATATAAAATATATTTACACAGAATAACAACAGTAGAGGGCTAAACACACTCCCCTGTGGGATACCACCAATTAATGGTGTTTTAGTGCATTTACCATAAAAACACCATCAGATTCATATATAATATATTAGCCCTTTGATTTAACGTTTTCATATACTGATAAGGTTTTGTTGATTGTCAAAAGCAAAGTTGCTCAAACCATGTACCTGAGCTTTGTCAGCCTCTGCTCTCATCCTCTCTGCGTACACTAAGGCTACATGCTGGCCTGGGTTGAAAAATCCTGGTGATTGGTCAGCCTGCATCAGCTGACACCATCGGAACATGTCGCGCAGGTTGAACTCCCAGGGGCTTCCTTTCTGACCCCACTGCCGCTCCACACACACCTCCTGGACAAGCTGTTAGAGGCAGGGAGAGGTTCAACTAAACACTGCCTGATGTTGTTGTGTTATGCACAGCAGAGAATTCCTCTTAATCAACATATAAAGTCCCTCCAGCAGACAGTCAAAGCCATAAATCAGTGGAGAGAAGAGAAACCTACCTTGTTACTGAACTCCACCATTTTAGCGATGATTTCCTTATCGATGGTGGGGAAAATGGAGTCTCCTATGAACTCCATGTCCTTGTCTGTGAGCTGGTCCACAAAAACCTGAGAACACAGGGGGGAGTAAGACTTCAATAACAGGAATGAGAAAGAATCTAAACAGAGTGATGACTTTGGTCAGAGATACAATCCCTGGCTTTTTCTTCTTTGACTTCTCTTTTCAAATATGGCAACGGTAGCAATGGTAAATCTAAGAAACCATAATAACACAAACTATGATTTTCAGAAATATATCAAGCATCAGGTCACACAAAAACTCAACCTAAATTTCTTTTGACTGTATTTCCAGATTTTACAAAACACGATACAAAACCTTATCTGTTGTCAAAAGAAGAAGATTCAAAGAATACAGTATGTAATTAATTGATTCAAACAGAAATTGAGAATATTGTTTTAAAGGATATCATCATGAATAATGTAAGCGGATCGGTGCATTTCAGGGTCAACTACAACTGCTTTTATGCTGCTAGCTCGTCAAAAGAAAAAGAGATTTCAAACCTCAACAGGTCTTTGCTTTGAAAATAAAGGTAAATGTAAACCCAACACAAAAAAGCAAAACTAAATGAATAAGCTTACAATTAAACTGTTTTCTATAGAAACATTTGTACAATCATTACCTGAGTGAATCTGTTGAGGAAAGATTTGGGGAGTCCCTTGCGCCCACCGCCCTGAGTGAAGGGGTTCTGGCAGCCGAAGATCTTGGTCTTCTCGTGCTGAACCTGGAAGCTCATGCCAAGCTCAGGAATGTAGATCTCCGCTCGGTGATCAAAGCAGGCATTCAGACCCTCCAACACCGACTGAGAGGCCAGGTTCAGCTGTCAGAGTTCAATATAACGGATTAGATCAGAATCATCACATAACAATTTGTAACTTTTTTATAAAAGTTTGCAAACAAAAACAGGCTCTGTCATAGTCATAGTGTACAAACTGTAAAAAACATCTGTACAGTGGTCCTTACCTCGTCCAGGACAACCCAGTGGCCTGCCTTCAAAGCAGCCAAAAGGGGGCCATCACGCCATGCAAACTCTCCTCCCTTCCCTCCCTCCACAGGAAGATCTGTCCCAAACAAATCAGTGACATCCTGCCAGAGAGTGCACATCATCAGCATCACCAGAGATGTATTTCAGGTTCATTCAGGATTACAATGGAGAGCTCATGAGCAGTCACAAAAAAGGCTTACCGTCTGCTCTGACAGGTTAATTCTGACCAGGTGGTTCCCAGAAGCTTTTGCCAGCGCTGTCACCAGGCTGGTCTTTCCCACTCCAGGCGAGCCCTCCAGCAGCACAGGCCTCTGCAGCTTCAGCGCCCGCAGAAGCCTCTGGGCGTTCACGGCGGTGGTGCCCGCTGCAATGGCGTAGTCTGACAAGTTACGGCTCTCGGTCTGAGGTCCTGGGTGGGCATTTAATACAAACACAAAAAAACTCAAGTAAATCCACTAATATCATACTTCTCATTTAAAGTGTCCCTTTAAGATAGAATGAGAAGACTTTAAAGTGTCTACCACTGCCTAATTCTAATGTGTTAAAACACAGAGTCACACAATAACACTAAGAAACTAATCGAGGCAGTGGTAGATCAGCAACCATGTTCTGTGATGTAAAATCTGGGTTTTTGTCAATGGAGTCTGGTGACAAACCAAACAACAAAAATGATGAGCCGAACTGGCAGAACAAGCACTTTAGTGGATGTCCTATGATGGTGCACAGTTGCCCTGAAGGATAACACATTGCAGCCTGTTTCACAGCTGCCACCTGCAGCGCTCTGACTCAATAATAGAACAATTTCAAAAAGTGTTGCCCTCATTAGTCACTTAGACACAAAAACTTGAAAAAAAATGTCCCTTTAACTTATTGCAAGAAAGCAAATAAGTGTTTTTCCCAAAATGTCAATTTGACCTGTCAGTAAGTACACAGTGTCCCAGGAATCCAACGCAAGGCCAAGAGCACTAAACAGGGCTCTAACATTTGTGCAGTAGGGTCAAGTGTGCAAACAAACCTATTCTCTGAAAGGACACCAGGTGACAGTACGAGAACATAGCAAGCAAAGTGGTGTTATATATTAAAGGGTAGGTTCATATAGTTTCAAGTCCGTCAGGAGCAATAGTCAGAAGCTCATATACACACTGAATGGGTTATCATTTCTTCTGTTCACAAAAATAAAATAATAATAATCTGAAGCTCATTATAGACGAGGCTATGAAAATGTAAGTCATTTACAGAATGAACTGCAGAGTTGTAGCTGAGTTCCCCCAAATTTGGTGACATCTGATTAGTGTAATCCTGAGAGAAGAGAGAAATTTGGCATGGTTGATCAGAATCACATGAATCTTTGGTGTACCATATTTGGTGTTATTTGGAGATGCAGTGCAATCTAACAGTACAATATTCCATTTGTAGTACATATATTCAAGTAATACAAGTAAACACCCGTAGATGCTTATGAAGCATCTGAATGTGTCATGTACCAGAAGCAGATGAAATAATAACAGAGCATCTCATGAAGAATTGTTTGAGGTAGATACCTAAGGCTATGTAGAAGGGGTCAATGCCAAAGAAATCTTCACCCCACTGGGGTTCCCGCGGCAGGCTGCTGTCATAGACTCTCAGAGCGTCTAGCATCTCCTGATCCAGCTTG
Organism: Collichthys lucidus; assembly: GCA_004119915.2. Lineage (NCBI taxonomy): Eukaryota > Metazoa > Chordata > Actinopteri > Sciaenidae > Collichthys > Collichthys lucidus. The sequence goes on from CM014086.1 coordinate 15,485,581, forward strand.
GTCATCTTTGTCAGCCGCCGCTGCAGGAAGCTCAAGCATAGACGGCGAGCCAGCAGGGCATTGTCTGCACACGACACTGTGGTTCCTGCAAGAAAAGGGAGTCTCAGATCATGTCATGTCTTCAACAGCTCCTTTGAGAGACAAAGTCTCAGTGGAACTAGGGAGTAGGCCAAACAGCTCACCGGAGCCTATGCCATCTATGTAGACCAGGCAAGCAGCGTGAATGAAGGCGGTAACAGTGTCCAGTCGGAGGTCCCACTCTGCTTCTTCTTCATCTTCCAGAGCTCCCATTGTCATGAAGCCATCCTCGTCCCGCTCACACACAATGTTGAGGAAGTTTACCCACGACAGGATGTCTCTGATACTCAGGATGCAGCGTCGGCCGAAGTCTTGTCGGGTCAGCCACTCGATGAAGTCCAGCATCAGCTCAGCGATATCACCACCTGAAAGATTTATTTCATGATTATGTAATAATAATTATGTACGAGCTACAATTTTTATCCAAACTGTCCAGGAAGCAAAAAACAAAGCATTTATTGTATATATGAAACAAATGACAGCTTGTGAGTTGTGTGATAAGTTCTAATCAGGACAAGCTGCTGCAGCAAGTTTACCATCAAGAGAGAGGCCTGAGCGCAGGTTGTGTTGGATAATCTGAACCAAGTCACTGCGGCTGTTGCTCTGAGGACACCAGATCTCTGTGAAACGGTTTCTGAGGGCAGGAGAGAGCTGGGCAAAAACAAGCACAGTCAGACTGTATCTACATTCAGTTCTGGTTGATTATCCCTAAAGGACATTGATACATTTTAAAAATCGTGTTGAATCATTGGGACAAACATCCCACCTTTGGATTCAATAGAATAAATTACATCTCTTTAGAAAAGACAGCAGATTCCAGCTGTTTTTCATTTACCTCCTTCTTGCCAAAGTCTCCTCCGGGGTTCATGGTGGCAACCAGACGGAAAGTAGCAGCTGCTCTGATCAGCTCAACGTCATCATTGTCCCCGCTACCCTTCTCTGCCAGCACGAGGGACTTCTCTGTCTCTAGAACACTGACAGCAAACACAACACACTGTCAGCAGCTCTTCTTAGGTTGCAGCTGTCAGCAGCTTAAAGAGCGAAGGTGTGTTTTGTGGAGCAAAACGTTTGATGTTTGATCATCAAATGCTTCTGCATATTTGTCTGACTGTTTTTTACTCAAGAAATCATAATTGTGTCCTGAGAGCCCTAAATCGAAACTTAAATGAATATTTTTTACTTTATACTTATTACCTGAAAATAATATAATGAAATGTTGTGCACGTGTCTACCTGTTGAGTCTCTCCAGCACTGAGTCATCTGCCAGGGAGATCTCATCCATGAGGAACACTCCTCCCTCCTTCATGGCCAGCACCAAGGGGCCATCATGCCACTGAAACAGCCTGCTGTCCTCACCATCAGTCTACACACACACACATGCAGTGTAAGGACAGGATCAGAATAGTAGGTAGTAAATTTGATAGTTTTTATCATTTTTATATCCTCCGCCAATTAAACAGCATCAACTTGTCCACTCTCTGGAAACATTTGAAGGGGTAAATCATCATGTATGTAAATTAAGTTAGCAACAAATTGACTTGTTTCTATGCAATTAAATATGTCTGATGACTGTCATTAATTGGTTTGGTTCTGGATTGGTTCTGATGATACATTTCAGGAATAATGAGGAGTTAGACTCCTCTGACTATAGACCTGATACCACCGCAGACTAGTCAGTACCTGGTGTGTGTGTCTGACAGGTCGCAGACCTCCAAGGAAGTCTGATGTCTCCATGTGGAGGTGACAGTTGACTGAGAAAAACTTCTGTCCGGCCAAAGCAGCAAATAGCTGGCAGATTGTAGTCTTTCCACATCTGGTGAAGGAACATGATAACAAGCTCAGCATATTTAACATAACCACTGACAGAGTTCTTTAAGCTCTGTAACTTGAAGAAGCATTGTTTAGGACTTAGTGGCATCTAGCAGTGTATTGGCTGATTACAACTTCATCACCTCACCCTCTCCTTTCTAGTATGAAGGAGAAACTATGGTGGCTATGAAATGCATAAAACAGTTTAATATCTAGAGGAAGTGTTCAGCAAAGTCAACAAGTTTCTGGTCTGCACAGAATTACATCTGAAACTTACCCCGTGTCTCCTACAAGCAGGACAGACTCGCCAAATCGAAGAGCTCGTCCTACCAGCACAGCTAGCCTCCTCATGCCGTGCGTCCACACCACATGCCGAAACTCTTCTGGGACTCCGGCGATGCTGTCGATGAAGGGACCTGCGATTCAGAGCATCAATGCACCATGATACTGTGTTCATCAGACAAGCTTGATGGCTCCATTCTCACCTTTGATTCTGATGTTTGTCTGTTTACTATCAGCTCTGTGTTTAATCAAACCAACTGGGCAACAGTTTGCAAGGCCGGGACAAGATGCATGCACAAAATAAAAATTTGTAGGTCAGAAGGAGAAACACACCTACTTTTAAACATGATGAAAGACGTAGATATCAACTGGTTTTTGAACATGCTTTGGTTTGCACTGGATACAATATATGAGCCAGTTAATCGAGGTATGCATGGCTTTGTAGGAATATTTAAAATAAGGGCAAAGACTGGAATATTTTTTAATACATTAGCAACCATGAGCTAATAGTCATACCAGATCAATTAAGACTGTAGCAACAATATTTTTATTGTATTGAACTGAGCAAGAGAGCTATTTATCTTTTGTGATTTTAAGAAGACGTGTCACTCGTTCTCTTAAAAGTAGGAGAGTGATTCAACATGCAATTACAAATGAAGGACACGCTGAAACTACAATGTGCTGTAAATTAATAATGTTCCACTTACTGAACTGGCTGGTGACTTGTTTCTGAGAGAACAGGCTTTCAGGGTTCACTGTTCTCTTGAAGTGCTTCTCCAGGATGGACAGGATGATGGCCTCTTCTTCAGGTTTTCTCACTCGTCCTGCCAGCAGCATGTACCCTGAAGAACAAGACACCTTTATCTAAAGCAGGGGTTGGCAATTAGCGGCCCGCAGGCCAAAACTGGCCCGCCATCAATTATATCTGGCCTGCTAGATGACGTTGATTTATTTTAAAACATATATATATATTTTTTTAAATATATCTTTTAAACCTCGTGTTTTCTGTCAAAAATACAACAATTCCACAGATTTCACAACATTTATTTAAAAGTAGCTGATAAGTAACGTGACAAAACAGCAGCCAGAAAACGTCCTCGCAGCCTCTTTACTTGACGCACAGGTCGGAACGCTAATTGGCACGTGCGTGCGCTGTAACCTGTGGAACATAAAAGTGTCCTGTGCCCCTCTTGTAACGGACAACGCGAACAAATGTGTTTCATTAAATGAAAAAAACAAAACCAAACAAGGTCGGCTCAAATATCAAATATGAATGTGAATGCACATCAGCGGCAGATCTGCGCTGCTGTATACATTAGTTACGGAAGGTTGCCTGTTTCATGACAGACGCAGTGGGCGTAATAACAGCACATAGAAGCATGGATGGAATTGTCAGAAAAAAAATTGGCCCGGGTCCAAACTTACAGTATTTGCCACCCCCTGATCTAAAGTTTCAGTGGTACATAGGTGTCTGTTTGTGATTTATCAGAGAACGTGGGACAAGCCTCACCATCATCAGCCAAATGCTGCAGCCAGTCCTGAGAGGCTTCCATCTGCTCCTCCAGCCTGTAACGGTCTGCCCAGCGGAACAGATCTCTGAGGGTGATAAAGCCATGTTTCCCCGCAAACACAGAAGATCCCCTGCGTAAGGACTGGACGAAAACACGTTTCACAAGTGCAGTTAGAATCACCTGAGACAGGTAGGCCATGCATTGTGCTAAAAACACAATACAAAAGTTCACAGTTACCTGTAGGTTTTGCATGACCTTGACCAGCTTGGTGCAGTAGGATGGAGGCAGGCTGCACCTCTGGTGGAGGATGGTCTCCAGCTCTCCGCTGGGCAGCTCATCAAAGTGCAGCTCCACAAAGCGGTTTCTAAAAGCTCTGGAGAGCACCTGGAGATCAGTTCGTAAGGATTACTCAGACTGTTCCACTTTTTTGACGGGTAGATGTAGAGTTAGATGACATTTAATAAGAGTTGATACCATTCAACATTTAAGCCATGTTTGGTAACCTTCCTGTCTACTGTTAAATGTTTTCTATCAGGGAGAATCTTCTGTGTCGGTTCCTACATTCCCATTATTATTAATTTTCTGACACTAGCTACAGGACAAATTATGAAGAGACAGACAGTGCTCATGGTTATGTAGAAAATAGATGCCACATAAGCTTTTTTTCAAATTATTGTAATATAGTTTTATTATTATGGCCACTCATTTAGCTGAATCCACTGATATGAATGGTTTCTGCTCTGAAAGTTACCATTTTAAATTCTGGTGTGAGCCCTAAGAGTCCTTTCAGTTCAGAGTTTATTTATAATGTTGTACCTTTCTTCCACCATATAGACCAGGGGGATTCTGGGTAGCAAAGAGCATGAATCTGGGGTGAGCCTTGATGACTTCCTGTGTCTCGGCCACAAAGAGCTCCCTGTTGTCGTCGAGTAGCCTGTTGAGAGCCTCCAGGACGTCAGTGGGGGCGAGGTTCAGCTCATCCAGGATGATCCAGTAACCTTTCCTCATAGCGTCAATCAGAACGCCTGGAGCAGACAGCACATACTAGATATTAGTCTGTTCATACAAGCCACATATTGTAAATAGAGACACTGAAAATGGAGACTGTAAGTAGAAACGGTATCTCTACAGTTCAGAAGTAAAAGTTTTGTAAGATTTTATTTTAATTTGTAGATGTTAAAATCATTCTTATGTATCATTAGTTTTATGTATTGTCTAAATTCTTTTAGAACCATCTGTATGTTCTTGAGTTTTTCTACATAATGGTAAAATTCTGTCAGAAAATTTAGTTCTACACATTCATTTATGAATTTCTTAACTGAGCTTCTTTAAATCTGTATTTCTACATCTTTGTTTTTACTCTTGATACTGCTTTCACCTCACCTTCACTTAGAAGTTTGACATATCATATAATAGTAATATCATAATAAGAATAAACAGGTTATTATGGGTGCTCGTACCCTCTTTGAACACCAGTTTGCCCCTGTCGTCTGATGAGTAGCAGCCGATGTACTCCTGGATGTCTGTGTGCTCGTGGTTGTTGATTCTCACACACTGGTTCCCAGTGGCTGCAGCCAGCCAGCGGATCAAACTGGTCTTCCCCACAGATGTCTCTCCCTGGATCAGCACCGGGTGAGTCCTGTCAGGCCAAAATATTAGAGAAAGTGAGTGATCAGACTCAGTCATATAGCAGCCATTATTGACAATAAAAATGAGCAAAAGAGTATAAAACTATACATTTCTTCCATTATTGGAAGAAGCTTCTTGTGTCACACTGGACTCTAACCAGTCTCCTGTGTGAGGAGTGGAACATCAGTTTCCTGTGACATGTGACTAGAGAGCAGAGTGGAGCATTCAGCAGGTACTGATACTGAACACACATGTCAAGATACTTGTGTGTACATTTAACTTCAATTTCAGGGAAATATTATAAAACAATACTGTACTGTGATGTTGGGCGATGAAGTCCGACTCACAATCTGTGTACCACTTCATCCATAGGGCATTAGATGTGGATGAAGGCAGGGCTCTGTGTTATAACCCATCGAGTTTAAATCCAAAAACTATTTTAGAGTTCAGACTGTCCCTAACAGAAGTCATACAGGGGCATAAATGCCAATCACTCCAGGGAGTTCAGTCCAACCATGTTTTTGTCCTGATGCATTCTTTCCTAAAGGGCCAGAGTCAGCTCTGTAAAAAATGAACGTCTAGACATTTATGGATGAACTCATTGATTTCAGGGGAAAATCATGTGCAGGGGGGCAGTCAGCCTGTGCAACAGTTTTCCTACCCTGCAGATACCACTCTGGCAAGGTCGCGGAGGTTGAGTTTGACTGAGGCGGTGAGGATGTAGCTGGGGTCCAGGGCTGCCTCCATCTCCCCCTGGGAGACCCAGTAGCCCTCCACCTCCACACATTGGTGGCCTGAGGGTGCGGGGATGGGCTGCAGGTAACAAAAGAAAATGTCTGTGCATTTAAAACTATTTATCTAAAAAGGTTCTGTGGTAGTGCAGTGCTTCTGAATATGAAATCATTTTAGCTATCTGCGTTTCAGCTTAGAGTTCTACTAATAATTGGTGTGGAAACTGAAATTGTAAACACAGAAATCAGTCAGAACAGCATAAACCTGACTGGTAGTTTCAACACAAAACCAAAAACTCAGATTAGACAAACTCTGAATATCATGATTTCCTGAACACAACTCAAGCATGCACATTTTATTTACACATTTCTCTCTTTGTTTATTCTAAAAAACTTTACACACAAAATGAAGGGATTATGCTCTTTCAGCTGCATAATGACCTTTAATGTGAAATATCTATGCAGGAAGTTTCTGTGATAATAGTTTAACAGCAAACAAACAATAGACTGAATGTGTTAAAAGAGAAACTTAAAACAATGAAGGAAAACATCTGCATCTCTGTTGATTTGAGGTAAAGGCTCTGGCTTCTATTTGAGTTAGTAATGTTACTATTTTTAAAAAAAGAAGTTGTGTTTAGGATGTGCTCAATAGAGGGACTAGCTCCCAGAATGTCTTACTTGTTTGAGACACTTGGTGTTCCCCATAAGGATGTGCTGACACACCAGTTTCTGGACCAGAGGGTGGGAACTTCTGTCCAACTGAGTCAGGAAGCTCAGGCAGAAACCCTGCAACCACAAACCACAGTAGAATCAACGTAGAATACAAGCAGGTGATGTGATAGAAACAATCTCTCAATATAAGAGTCAAAATAATCTAAACTCCAAACTTCTTTCTATAGCCACCTATAATAAGCTCTTAGCAAAAAAAGATGACACTAAACCAAAACGATGTTTCAATATCACACAGCATCACATGGTAAATGAGACAGTCTTTTGGATTTCAGTGGACTGACTCTTTACAGAGATTGTTCCTTTCTAGCCTCCTACCTCGTAGAGTGAGCGCTGAACGCTCTTGCAGGGATTTGCCGCCACATACTTCAGCGCCCTGCACAGAGTACGCAAGCTGTAGTGGGGTTTGTGGCCTGTCCCATCCACCAGATGTGATTTGGCCTCCTTTCGTACTGCTAGGTAAAAACTGCACACACAGTGAGGTTTAGGTTTGAGCAGAGTTGAAGAGGATTGATGTGTTACAAGTACCTTGTCACCAAAACCTATGCCTTTACCCTTTGATAATATAGTAACCTTTAATAGTACTTTAACAATAAAGAAAACAGAAATGCTTAACAAATCAGTGACCATTACCATTATTTAATGTTATATTTGGCATTATATAGTCATGCTTAGTTCTTTCATAAAAGCCTGAGATGTCTTATGACAGATAGTGTTGTATTAACATCTTTATTACTTTACTTTCCTACATTTTATTGTCAATGGAACTTTGGTAACTTTTTAGAATATGCAAGTTAAACAAATTAAAACACAGATTAAGTTTTTTTTCACGCACATGAGGTGGCATTACTTTTATTCAGCCCTGAGTCGTGCCTCTCAGGCTGCAAACAGCGTCAATAAGCCGCTGTAATCAGATTGTTGTTTATTGTAACTATATGGGTGTATTAAATGTGACAACTGCATCAGACCTGCTGCATCATTATATAAAAGCAAACCTTATGATGCCACTGATGACACTCCTGTGTGGATTCAAGCCCTTGAGGTAGTCTGAAACCAGAATCCGCAGGTCTCCTTCATTCTCCAGCTCCTCCACATACAGCTCGGTAAACCTGGGAATCATTCATTTTCCTCTTAAACATCTCAACTTGTCCATTGTTAGGCTAATGAGATAAAGACCCTACTTTGGCTTCACTCTCACCTGTTCCTGAGGCCCAGAGGCAGGTTTCTCTTGCCCACATCAGTAGCTGGGTTCATGCAGGCAAAGAGCCGGAAGTCTGGATGGCGTACCAGGGGCTCTAGGATCAAAAAACACAACTATATTAGCAACAATGCCAGGAACACATGGTAAATGGTAAAAGAATTGTACTTATATAGAGCTGTCTAGTCTTCAAAGAGCTTTTACACTACATATCTCACCCATTCACACACATTCATACACTGTATGCCATGTATGGTGCCAGCTGCTCAGCCGTTTTAGGAGCTAACCATTCACACACAAAACACTGATACTAATCCAAGCCAATCAATGTGGAGGTCACGATCACATTAGATCAAGCATCTGGTCCAAAACGTTAGGACATCTAGAAGTTCAGCACATCTAGCTAACACCTATTCATTTAATGCTTTGCTGCTGTGTTGGTATAAAGGCTGGAATGTGGATCAGGATCAGTGTTCTTGCAGTACCTAAGTGCAGTTTTGCGGTTGATGGTGCAGCCGTAAGCTTCTCAATTTAATATTTTTGAATTGGGACTTCAAGTATTTGGATCAAGTAACTCCAGCAAAGATAGTCACTACATGTGTGATTACATTTTGTTTTAACATTTCAACATGAACATTGCTGCTTGTCTTAATTTGGGGTTTTATCTACATGTTGTAAACATTATTTAGACTGCCAATAAAAAGAACCTATAAAAGATTCTAAAGGGCTTCATAAGCAGACAAAGCACTGGGTTTAACCTTGAAATGCTTTCAAACCCAAACCCCACTGTATGGCTGTTATCATTCCTCACCTGTGTCTCCTCGGTCCAGCAGGACCAGAGATCCAGCACTGCCCTCTAGAAGTCCACTCAAACACTCCAGGGTCTCTGCTGCCGCCAGGTTGATCTCATCCAGCAGGATCCAGTGGCCCTTCTTTACTGCCTGCGCTAATGTTCCCTACAGAGGAACACACAGATGTGAGAGCTGCTGCACCAGGACCAAAGATCAGCTCATAGTCTATACCAGGCTACAAGGGCGCCTTTTAACACTTTTCAAGGTCTTTACCTCCACAAAGGCGAAGACCATGGCTGTCTCACAGGCTCGGATTTGCTGCTGGGTCTGGCTCAGCTTGGCAGCCAAAGCCTCCCACTGCTCCTGCAGCAGGGCAGCTGCACAAAGCACAGAGAAGTATTAGTCTTCCATTGTGTTACAGTGGCCAGTATACTCACTCTTTCTGGTACACTACCATTTGATTTCTCCTGCAGCTCCTGAGTCACAGCAGACTTGCACACATGGTCCATGAGTTTGAGCAGATCCTGCCAGCGCTTGCCCCTGAAGCAGGTCTGCACGTGACCCAGGAAGGTCAGGTTCTGCTTCCTCGAGTATGTCTGGGAGAACAGGTCCTCGAACGCCTCCCGCAGTGGGAGCAAGATCTGCTTGTGGTCAACTGGCTTGTACCTTTAGATTAGACAGAAAATAATATAGTTTTGTCCCAAAACAAAATGTCAGGACTACTTTGCTCGTGTTTGGCACTATTCTGAAATTTGAAAAATATCTACGGAGTTTGTAGATATGGAATATCAGGGCTGAAAGGATGTGAAGCATGGATTACTTGCTCCACTCAGTAGCTGCAGCAGCTCTCACAGACTTGACTGTAATGAATATGATGCCATGATAGGTTACTCTTTTGAGAGCACCTATTTTTTTTTTCCATCAAAACGACAGATGGTATTTGATTTTGCCAAGATGTGACATTTGGACATGATGGGAAAGGTTACTCTTATATTCATTTTATTAAGGTACAATTTGTCACTTACCCTCCAAGCAGGTCAGCAGTGTCACTCTGCTGGTTCATGTTTACAACTCGTAACCTGTGTCCTGGATTGAGCACACAACACAGAGTACTTAAATCAGGAGTGGTACATGGACTGTGTTTTATCAAAAACACTAAACAACATGTGCAAAGGACAATGGATGATCCGCTCTACCTGCTGAGCCACAACCCTGCTGCGTTCTGGCACTCACCTGTAACTCTGGCCAGATGTTGGACTGTGGAGGTCTTTCCAGTTCCTGTCTCTCCCACCAGAAGAACAGGTTCCCATTTAGCCACACACACTGCCAACTGTTCCAGCAGCACAGTAGAGGGACGAGTGGCAGCAAATGTCTGGTTCTCCCTGTTCATAGAAAGAGAAAGCATGTGAATGATCACACATCCAGGCTTATTCTTTGTATGTAGATAATGATGTCACTGGAATCTAGCACCCCTTAACCATAAATTACTTATTAGTTAGTTATTAGTTAAAATACTTGTACCTGTAAAAAGGTTATACCTTTTAGTCTCCCATGTAAACATTTAATTAACTGAATGCTTAGAGAATATTGTCATTAACCCTTACCTCATAAAACATGATGACAATCATAAAGATTCCTGAAAGACTCCTTAATGTTTACAATTTGTCATGTTGTGGTCATGATAATGTCACGTCAATCTTATGCACATCCCTTCAAATAAAGTTTTAACAAATATTTACCATCATAATATAAAGTATATTATTAGAACATTTTAGTTTTTACAAGAAAACAAAAAGATCTTTGTCATAACATTTATGTCAAAATATTAGATCTGAGCATTTGAACATTTTACAGTTCAGAATTGTTGCAGTAATACAAGTTTCTAATTTGACAAAAGAATCATTATTAGCTACAAACCAGACCAAATGAGACGGTAGCAGCAAAAACCGAGTCTGTCTGTTTTATTTTTTTCTAAGGAAACTTTTTTTTTTATGAGACGGATGGATTCTTCTTTCAAAGGTTACATCTGACTGACTTTACTACCCGACACTGTGAGCGAAAACAGTTTTAAATGTCAAAAGTCTAAAGTCAATGTGCCTTGTTATTGTTATTGTACAAAATAACACCATCAGGTTACTTTATATGTGTTACCACTTGACAAACAGCATACACACTAATCTCAGTTTCTGCACACGTGAAAGAATGTGAATATTTTGGCACGTCCTCACGGTCCGTAATGTAGTTTGAAATCAATTTGATGTTTATTCAGTTTACCAGCAGGGAGGGGGTCTTTTGGTTCTATCAGTAGGTGAATATCGGCACAGCAACTAGCTGATGCATATATGGTGTAAAGAGAGGTCAAAGGGGGAGGATGGGCAGGATGTCCCACTTACACACTCAACTGCACCGCTTCAGTCTGCTTTCGACCCAGTGTCACTCTGCCCACCGCCACCTCCAGCTCGCTCAGCATGATGCCTGGCTGATACATCTGACAGAAGTGCTGGGCCTGGAGACAAAGAGAGGCCAAGAATCAAGATTACAACATGTTTTTATGTATAAAAAGTAGATAAACATGCAGGTCTCATCCTTCTGTATCAGACACACTGTTTTCTTAACTATAAATCAAACAAAACCTAAAATGTCTGTGTTAAACGTTACCTTCTCTTTGGAGATGTTGAGTTTGCTTCCAATGATCTCGGCCATTCGCAGTCGACTTTCAGGACGAGACAGCATAGCTGTGAAGCAGTCAAGAGCCTGACAAAAAAAAAGAAAGGAAAGGGGATCCATCAATAAAAACTATACATGCTGATTCATCACAATTTATCTAATTAGAGCATTACACAGCTACACACACAAAACATATTTTTATTTTCAAATTCAGGAGAGGACGTTCCAGTCCAGTATGACTGAGCAGCACGAATTTAAACACAGCTAAATGTGTGGAAAAGATACAGTACATACTGTATGTCTGGATTTGGTTACTGACCTCTTGGAAGACATGTTGTGCTGTGGCTGATGAGGTGCTATCAAAGTTAACGCTGATCCGCTCACACCATTTCAGCAGGTCCCTGTGGAATCACAATGATGGCAGGGCGGTTATTAGATGGAACCGGGCACACCAAGATGGCAACGACCATATCATAGTGACTTTTCATAAACATGTGGGTGACATCATAAAGTCATTTTTATTTCTACAGTCTATGATAGAAACATATTGAGGCCTATCAGATGTGGAAGAGTTGAATTAAACAAACATATAATGATCCGAGAACAGACAGTTGATCTCATCAATAGCTTTGGTATAATGAAAAAGTGACAGGTGAAACATTAATAAGCATGAATGAGGAATGAATTTAATCTCCTTCTCCTCCTTCAATAACATGAAACCTGATGACCTACACAAACACATTAGCATCACGGAGCTATAAAGTTAATTACACTGATCCATAAATAGCATACGTGATATTGAAGTGCAGAAACTACCAACACATTGATGCATAGCAGAATCCTCACCAGCACACTTCTATGGACCACAATGGAAGTTTACGGAAACGTCAAAAAGCACGGGGGCAGATGGGTAATGTCTCTAAGTGAGGAGGTGTTTTTAAAATGTCCCAGCAGGAACTTTCGGGTCTGTGATTCCAGTCCCTCGTCAGAGGACAGTCCAATCAATAATCTATCGAACTGCAGCAGCTAGTGGAAAGCTAATTAAAGTTGCGGAGACCGCCATGACAGACGGGCCGGTAGTTTTGATTAGGGGGAAAACTGACAGATGTACAACCAACAGGGGGGTAAGGCTTTCTATGTTTGCCCCCGGTGTTTGAGAGCAAACGAAGAGGCCAGATACTAGGGCTGGAATATCATCAAGGTCATGGCCACAGTGGCCCCTTAGTTTGACCTTATGCTCGACAAAAGATGCCCCTCACTACGCCCTGCGGCCACAGTGACCTTGATGCCCTCGCCCACGCTGCCATCATGATGTTCTCCTCCACCTCTTGCCTATCAATACAGTTTTTATACACCAGTGTCTTTTGTTGAGATTCTGAATTTTTATTGGGTGTCAAGTGAAACTCTGCACACAAGGATTTTGAGCCTGGTATGAAGCGGGCTATTAATGACAATAGTTTGAGAAAATCTAGCGCTGTCAACCAGGACACTGACCCAAACTCATCTTGATGTTAATGAGAAGAGAGGGTCAACTTGGCAACAAAATAAAAGACACATACTGCGTTGACTTACATTAGCTGACCCAGTGGTCTAAGAAGTGGTACGTGTCTATATAGTATTATAGCCTAAAGTCTATTTTCTATATTTGTAACACTGATTTTAAGAAATGCAAAATTAACTAACGCATAAAGCTGGAATCACCCAAAACAAGCAGATACGGTCCAACAAACCCAAGAACACACACTACAACTCCAAACATGAGTTGTTCTTGTTCCGGAATGGCTCCAGCCTATCAGCCATTACTACTTATTTTATTGTAGTTTATTTTTTCACTACAATAAACTTATTGTTATTTGTATTATTTTTGTTGTTCGCTTTTCAGTTTACCTTTGCTTGTTTGGGTTTGCATTAGTCTCTAAATCCTTTAACATCCCATGTTTTGTTAGTTGTTGTAAAGCAGTTTGAATTGCATTTTTTTAAATGTGCTATATAAATATAAATAATGTCCTGAAATCACTACCTTCAAACAAAACATCAGTTTATTTCTTTAAAATAGCAGACAGAGGTAAAGGGAGAGTGCAAAAAGCAGCGAGCTGCGCCTCACCTCAGTGACAGGGCTCTCCCCTCCAGCGGTGTGCCGTTATCCTCAGACTTGTGCTGCTGGCTGCCATCAGGCGCCTGGACGCTGCTCGTGTCCAGGTCAGAGTGTCTCTCCCCTGTGAGCTGGCAGTAGATATCCAGGAGACGATCTGACACCACAGTCAGCCGAGGATACCTGCTGATGAGCACCTGTTGACAGAGACAGAGGGATGTCACTAAACTCTATGGACCCAAAATAATGAAAACAAAGACAAACTTTTTGTAGCTGACCGGCTAAACTGGCTAAACAAAGCCACGAGAGAAGGTGATCTAATGAGGAACAACACTCACCTTCTTCAGCTCTTCTCGTGTCATGTTGCCCGTCTGCAGCTTGGTCCAGTATTTGTCCAGCAATGCTGCATGAGAATTCTGTGGTTTGTGCCAACTGCCACCACTGTAGTACATCCTGTGATACACAAGCATACATATGTCTGACAACTTGTCATGGCCACTTCATGCAGTGACTGGCTGGAGGAACTTCTGATGTACTCTTTGCTTCATTGATCACACAACACAAAGTCAAGAGAATGACTTCTATAAAATCATGACATGTTCAGACTCAATAATAATCAAAACGTCTGTAATAATCATATCAATACTGTGCATATAATCACTCTGAATGTAAACTAGGACCGTCAATCTGCTGTTGAAGAAGTACATCTATAATCTGATGATGTTTTTACCTTCTTGTTGCAAAGAACTGAAATCCAGGAGCGACATCGATGCAATCCTCCCGTCCTGGAATCATCAGCTTTTTATTCTCCATCAAAGGGAGGAGCACAGATATCTAAAAAAAAAAAAAAACATCTCAGTCCAGTCGTGGTTTGTGGACATGGTACGTTCACAACAAAAGGTCTAACATTAAGAAGGTTTAGTACTAAAATAATCTCTATAGTAAGGATGTATTCAGAAGATGTGTGGTGCTAGCCCTAGCTGTTCTAGGCCTGATCCTAGACTGTTTGAACTCACCACATCCAGAGGTGCATGGTCGATGTCTTCCAAAAGGATCCACTGGCCTTTAGACACAGCTTGTGTTAGCGTTCCCGGTTGCCACACAAACTTCCCTGGTATGTCAGTACAGCGGTACATCCCGAGCAGCATCTGTGAAACAAACCAAACTTATTCACAAACTTTAGCTCCCTTCAGCCCTCCCTCCTAAATGCTCACGTCTTCACACCTTCAGTTTGTAACACAGGCTTACTGTTAAAAATATTAAGATTATAGCCGAGCATACATAACCCGGGTGCCATCACTGTGACATCATCAGGGTTATTCTATTTTAAAAACACATATCATCCTGGGTTCAACTCCAACCCACCGTCCTTTGCTGCATAAAAATATTTCAATGGATTTCATGCTATCTCACCTTGCTATCAGTCTGATCCCCGAGCTGGACCTTGAGGATCTCCGTGGCTTTTGTATGTCCCGTGACAGCAGCCATGAACTCCACCAGGGCAGTTTTACCACACCCAATAGGGCCCTCAAGCAGCACAGGTTTCTGGGAAGCCACAGCCAATGCCAGTCTTCTCAGATTATGGCAGGTTGAGTCCACCAGCACCAGGTCTTTTTGGTTCATCTGTAAACAGAGATCAACATTGTGACCAAAAGGATCAGCGGCAGCGCCTGTTTCATGTGACAAAGCAAAACGGTACCTACATTTTCAGCCTGTCTAGGAACTATCCTGGGCAGGACGACACCACAGACTGCTACAACATTCTGGGACAGGTCCTCTGATACCACCTGGCCCCTGGTAAACTTATTAGCCTTCTCCTGGCGCCACATCACAGAGCCCTGATTGGTTAACACCAAAGCTTTTTCTACCTCCAGCTGCTGAGTTTCTTCCAAAGCTCTAAACAAAGAACAGAGAAAAATAAAACAAGTTAGTACTAGACCAATTTCAAGTTTTATTCATTCATTCCACACACAGAAATAGGAAATATGTACATGAATGTATAATGAACTGTACTGAAAAGGTGTAGTTTGAGTGGCATGACTAATATATTTCAAGAGTAGCAATAAAACTAAAATAAAATACATAATATTCAGTCCTAGATATAACAACAGATAAAAGAGAAACAACTTGGACTTACTTAATTTTCATAAGCAGGATCTCATCACTTGAAAGCACCTTTCTCAGAAAGATGCTTTTCTGATTATCAGTCATATGAGAGACCAGCGCTAAACAATGAGCAGTGTACCTGTTGGAGACAAACAATAGCTGTGTGTTTCATTTTGAGGGCAGACAAGCAGAATTATTTATTTATTATTATTATTTATTAGTAATTTAAGCTTGTTAGCTAACAATGCTATCTGGTAACAATGTGCTTCAAAGTTTAAACTTAGCAATGCTAAGCTATTAGCAATGCTAGCGAAAGCTAGCCAGTAGACACTTTTAACATATAACAGAAATATTAAATTAGCATGCTACACATTAACTTCACTACTTTCCCACCAACTTAGCTGTACTCTACAAAGTCAGCTAGTGGAAACTAGTGTTGCTACTAGCTAGCAGACACTTTTAACATTAATATTCAATTAAATTAATGTGCTACAAATTAGCTTGGCTACCCTGAGCTGTATACTGCCAAAACTAGCATTGTTAATAGCTCGTAGACACTTTTAACATTAATGCTTGTAATATTTACCAGAAATAATAAATTAGCATGCTACACATTTAATTCAATTGAATTTTATTCACCAGTAGTATAGCGCCATATCATAACAAAAGTTATCTCATGACACTTTCCATATAGAGCAGGTCTAAACCATACTCTTTGTAATATTAACTTTACTAATATTTTACTTAACTAATCTTCAACTTAGCTGTACTGCCAAGTTACTATTACTACTAGTAAAAACTGACAGAATTAATATTAAATTACACTGGGTAGTATCACGTTTCTGCAGCTTTTGAATTTCAGAAGTTAATAAAATAAAAATAATTACAATAATTACAATAATAATAATAATAATAATAATAATAATAGTTGAAAATGACATTAGAAAATACAAACAAAGATAGTATGCTTTGGAAAGAGATCAGCAGTAAATGGGCTGATACCACACAAGATCATAAACGGATCAATAATATTCGGTTTGGATTTCCACCAATGAAACCAGCTGTGCTTAATGATTCGTTATCCTAATGACCCATAACACGTGTTTGGGGTTTAACGAGGAAGCAGGTACGTACCCTCGAACCATGATGTCGCTGGTGAGCAGCTGCGATACGCAGGGACTCCAGTCCCAGAGAATCCGGAACTTGGCACAGTCACTCTGAAGGAAACGTAGGGTGGCACCCATGAGGTCACGCAGCTTCATCCTCCTGGGGCCGTACTGAACAGCTGATGACTCTTCACTGGTGAAGAAGAGCCTCTGAAACACTGGGGGTGCATCGTTGAAGTACCTTGCGGCAAACCTTATGGGACAAAAGTAGAAAATGAGTCGCGGTGGAATGCGGCCTGGAATAATGCCAGCTTTGGTTCTTGCATCAGTTTCTGCTTGAATGCAGGACAATCTGCTATTTTGGAGTTTGTTTGGCACAGAAAGTCAGGACTTCAAGCTCTTTTTCACTAATCTAGACTTTTTTTTGTCTCCTAAATCCATGACTGCATCAAAGCGGGCAACAATGAGGAACTCCAGGTTCACTGTTTGTACCACAGAACCATGACATCAACTGAACAGTGAAGAGTGCTGCACTGTCAGTTAAAGGAGAAGTTCAACACTCATGTATGTGTTCAGTACAGAGCAGGACTCTGTCTTATTTAATTAATTATGAATTATGAATAATGTTATTTTGAAAATCACAGCTTCTTAAATAGCAGATTTAATCGATTTTCAAAGACTTCCCAGGCGCAAATTCTTCAATTTCAAGCACACAACACTATAAGGTTCATTACTGTTACAACACTGAGAATGATTATAATCAGTACTAGAGGCTTGGATGTCTAAACAATTACCAATTGTGCTTTAATTAATGAAACATATAAATTCAAGTAGTTACAATGACCCGTGTCTATTTATGTTTGCTTTCAAAAACTTCCAAGGCTTTGATTTTCTCCTCTCAAATTCAGGATTTCAAGGACCCATGGGAACCACGGATAAAAAATGAACTATACCTTTTATCTGCACTAAACACTAGTTGTAATACCTTTATTATAGCTTTATTACTTTGAATCAGATCAGGCTAACACCACATCTTTGTCTGAAGGCCCCCACCCAAGTGAGTCCACCCTGAGCCCTGATGCAGCACCCCAGGTCAGCACCTGCACCTTTACAGGCTCAGGTGAAGAGAGGGGTCCTTTCTGATGCCCGCTTGTAAAGAGAACAAAGCCCACTTACGCCGGTGCATCAGGACTGACGCCCAGCAGCTTGCTGAGGGCCACACACAGGCGCTCGTGGAGGTCATGGTTTATCCTTCCACCGGCTTTGACCCTCTCTGCGTTACGCTCCAACAGGTCCAGGACCAGCGGCCGAAGGTGTCGAGCAATCAGCAGAGTGTAGTCCTTCTCCAGCAGCAGCTGAGCCAAACACTCCAGAATACACTGCCTGTCCTGCTGGCTCCATATCTGAGGAGAGATCATATGGCAGGAAGGTGCCAATTGAAATATTGATTGGTTGAAAAAGCCACACATAAATCAATAATTCATGAAAATATTCACATCCTAGACGTTACCAAGGCAGCAGGATAGTTTTAATGACACAACGTGCGCTGAAATCATGTCATGTGTACAGTGATCACTGACATGTGAAGGGCTTGATACTGCATGCTGCATACAGGACACGTTCTGAGTCAAAAAACAGTCCAGACACGTGATTTGACTTTACACGTGTCCAGAGCGAGCAGATCTTACCTGTTTGGACAGATATTGGCTCAGTTCGTTGTGACTTTTGTCAACATGTCTGGATATGGTGCCCAGTGATGACAGGCTTAGTTCTAAATTTTCCATCGTATCATGTGTCGCCTCCGGAGAAGCGATCTACGACGAAAACAAGCCCGCGCACTCTCCGAACACGTACGATGTCTTACTGGAATTAAAACAAACTGTGAGGTTCATCACGCGTCCGCCTGTCTCAGGCTGTATCACAACACACAAGCACGTTCCCGTCACTAGTGTTAAAATCCTGTCCACATGTGAGTGAAGCGCAAGTCTTTCCGGGTCGGCTTCCTCCCTCCCTCCCCTGCACCGGGCGTCTCGTGGTGATGACGCGCGCGGGCAGTGACGCCGGCTCAGTGCAACTCTGCGCGAGTGGAGCAACTTTGGCTCCAGCTAACCGCCACATTCCCTCCGCTTAACGCCTTTTATTCATGTCAGCCGGCCGTGGAGGAATATGAACCGCAGTAGAGGACCGTAAGCGGCCAAACAGGCGCGCTGGTCTCGGGGTCTGCCTCCTGTTTGTGAATCTTTTTCTCTTGAAAGCGAGCAGCTACGCAGAGCACGCCCTCACTGACAGACCGCGGGAAAATGTCGTTACTTCCTGTGCAGTGAAGTCTTGGCGCGACATTACGGTTGTAAACAACAGAGAGAGGACACGAAACAGCAAGACAACACGTAAGTCCGAGAATTCATAGTTAAGCTTACCTTAATATACTTTTTCTGAATGTGTGCTCGCTGCGTAGCGTTTGTGTTAGCATCCATAACTCAGCCAGTGGGCACATCTGCCTCACGGGACAGTGTAAAAGTAACTTGGCAGTTACATTGAGTCTGCAGAGATTTCACTGTTTATTAACTATAATGAAATAACTAGCGAGAGCAGAATGTCACATTTGACGACAGAAACTATCATTTTTGTGTTTCTCGGCTGTTAAACGTATGTGAGTGTCTTAGTGACGGATGTAGATGAGTTTAGGCGTCAAAGTGTACCGTTAGCTCCTGATAACGTCCATCAAATAATACGTGTTTACGCTGGTCAACAGAGTGAAGTTCGGTTCGACTTTATTCCGGGTAACCTGCTCTATGTCAGAATAACCTAAGGAAAGTTTTAGGACGGGACAACCGGAGCTGACCTCCAGTAATGTTAATGTTAGCCTCGGCCGGAGCTCAAAGAGTCAAACATCAGGTTCAAACCAGGCAGAAAGTCTAAAAATGAAGCAGCCACAACACGTTTCAAAGTCCACAGTTTGAACTGTGTCTCAGTGAAGATGTGTCTGTGTGTGTCTGCCCTGCTCTGTGAGTGCCTTTGTTCTCTGCTGTCTTCTTTGTCTGGACAAAAGAGGTCAAGCTAGAGCACCATACTAATGCTAAAGCCTGACGATCCTCAGCCTGTTCTACACTGTGTTTCTGATTGTATGTCATCTGTGGCAGTGACATGGGTCCATGGTTTATCACAGAATGTGCTGCTTTACATCGCTGTATTCTGTTCAGACGCTGAATAAAAGAACAGTACAGAACTCTGTTTTGGACACGTCTATGATGTGGCATCACGTGAAGTGATCCTCAGTCTAACATCATTCAGTTAGTAACCTGACTTCTCTGATAAAGTGTGTATGTGCTCTCGCCGTGTTTCCACTGTTAACGCTTCATCTTCAGCCTGTATAAAGTGTGTTTTGTTTTGTAGATTGGCAATAACTACTGATTATTTTTCAGGAGGTCCTTTAGGAACTCAGGCACATCCCTGCAATAATGGACAACGTTGACATGAATGATGCCTCTGGCCGTAAGTATAAGGCTATTACATTTACACACACTGTTACACTTATGTTTGTTTAGTGGTATTTAGAAATTAGTATTCTAATGAATTCTAGTCTCAGGGTTCCCACGGGTGCTTGAATTCCATGAAAATGCTTGAATTTCAATTCAGTGTTTTCAAGGTTGTGAAACTGCTTGAATTTTTTGTGAAGTGCTTGAAAATGCTTGAAATTTGTGTGATGTCTATCTCAATAAACCAAGAGAAAACAAATGTTTCCTAAGCGGCTACGCGCTTGATCCGATGCCTTCACATGCAGAACTCAGTTATCATACTAGCTTGGTGTTCTGCCGAGAAATAACAGTAGACTACTATCGACACCTGTTGGTCACTGTTATTGCGCTATGGTAGTTACACAATACACCGCTCACAAGCTGAGAATACAAGCCCAATTCACAATTAGTTAAAAATCAAAACAGTCAATCTACCACCATATGAAATAATGCTAATTAGACCCATATTATTATGCCATACAGTGGCACCGCTGCGCTTTCCATGACCATCATGGCATGGTTATTGTAGCATATGATATATAGTGTAGATGCCCTAATGCCATAATGCCCTATATATCTTTTTTTTTTAAGAAAAAAGGAACAGAAAATGTAGCCATGTCCAACTTATAAGACTTGTGTGGAAAACAGTTACATTATAGAGGAACATAAATGATGAGATTAATTTCTAATAATATCCACAGTCTTGGTACGTAATGCCAATGAAGATTCTTTGGATATCTACGACGGTCTGGATTTCTGTTCGAGCAGCACTGCAGGTAAAAGTTCTCTTTGGGCTGCTGTAACAATTATACATTCTAATAATAATAAAAATGATATTAATGTAATTGTATTTGTGTGCAGGGAAAACCGTCAGGACAGGTTTCTTTGTCCAAGGTTGATGCTTTATAATCACTGTATATACATATATATCTCATGTCTTGTCTTGTCTGTCACAGAGAAGTCTCCTCCGAATGCTTCTCAGCTGAAAGAGTCGATGGACCTTTATGAAGAAATTGTCACAGAGGAACAGCAGAGCAGAGAGTCAACGTACCTTGAGGTGAGCTGCCATGCACGCCGTGCCTCTATTATTATGCCTCTTGAGTGCGATGCGGCTGTTTTTACTCTGCAGCCTCCATTCAAACCGGGATGTTTTGCAGGCTGGATGATGTGGCACAAGCATGCATACACGGTTTATTATAGTACGTGTAGGGTTTCTACTGTGTTATGTCAGTAAAGGATAGTATATGATCAGGGTGGGAAGTCACTTAGACTGAGACATCTCATGTCATGAATCGGATCAGTTAGTAGACAGTGGTCTGAACTAAAGCCATATACTGACCTCTGCTTTTTTTAGGATGTCAGCTTTCTCTATTATAGGCTCACCTCTGCTTTGAAGTACTGCAGGAGCTGTCCATGTTGCATTTCAGGTGTCAAAGGTGCTTGTACAGGGCCGGGTTTAACGCAGGTTGTACACAAAAAAAATGTTAAGCTCTGCACAGCGCTGCATCTCACCACTTTCATCAGCAAACCGAGCTCAGGTGTCTTCACATGACCAAAAGCTTCACACTTAGGTCCCAAGTGGTCGTATATGAGGGAGGCATTGTTTAGGTGAGATTCTGGCTGGAAACAGTCCTCTGTTAACAAATGTTAAAGGTGCAAAGGTAAAGAACCCCCCGTCAATCGACACTCGAGGGGTTTCGTTTTGTAAATGCAAAACTTCTGTTGAAATTCTGGCACAGTTGTTAGATTTAGTAGTGACCTGCACACTCAGGACCGGGATGGCAGCTACAATAGATTTCCCTCTCACCACAATCTGGTTATGAATGAGTACAGGTGGAACCTTTGTTCATTATTCAGCGTCATACACCATATTTGGATTATCTGCTAAGTCGTAGAAGGCCGCTGCCAGCTGACAAACTATCTCATAATTCTTTTCTTTATCTTTGTTTGGTTGCAGTTGGAGTCCAGATTCCAAGCAGCTCAGAACCAAATTAAAGAGCTCCACAGGAGACTGGAGCAGATGGAGATGCAGGTTTGTTTGTTTGTTCGATTTGATTTATTTTTCAGCTGTAAAAAGTGTTCACATATTGTTATGCTTCATACAGAAGTCTGAAAATGAAATTAATTGTTTATATCATATTATTTATGTCATGGTCACTTTACCTTTAGTACTCGTTTTGCACATCTGTATACTGTTTTTTGTTATTGTTCAGGCTGACACTATTTGTTGTGTTTGCCCTTTTTATTTTACTTTTATATTACACTTTTTCTGCTGTTTCTGTTGCTACAAGTGAATTTCCCTGTTGTGGGATGAATAAAGGTTGGTCGGTCTGTCTTTCTAATCAAATGATTCCACATAGTTTTTTTACTGATTAGTTTGAAGAGTTCTTATCCACCTTATATGTTTGCCAGCCACTAGTTGCAAAAATATTGTTTCTCATGTCTCATTTACTGTGTTGTTTATCATTTTATTTAATATGTTCTGCCACTCACCTTCATACAGCAGTACCTGTGCAAACACAGGATTCATTAACACATTTCTGGAGCTTTATCTAACATAACCCAACATATTACCCACCACTAGGTTTAAATCAGTGTAAAATGTCTTTAAATCTATGCAATCGGGTATGAAGACCAAAACTGAAACAAACCAAAAGTTTTGTTGTGAAATTCCTTTGAAATCACGCTCTGTCAGCCACTTGAACTGATCCTGGAAGATTGATGATAACATGGTGTGCTCTCTCTGTCTCCCTCTCTCTCTTAAAACAGAACACTGGGCTGAACACGGAGAACCACCGTCTGAAAAAGAACATCTCTGCACTCTTACGAACAGCTAGACAGGAAGTGACACGAAAAGATGCTGAGATTCAGAGACTGAACCAGTGGTGAGTGTTGTTTTAACATATGCTGTATGAAATCCTCCATAATACTAACTAATGTAACAACTCCAAGTATTTGTCATGTAAATTAGGAAAAAACGCTTGTTTATCTACAGTAGCCCCCGTGGTTAGTAGAAACTGCCTCTGCTGATTGGGTGTATGATGAACGATTCATTGTTGTCCTCAGGTCACAGAAAGGTCATCATCATCAATCTTACAACAATAATAGGTGGGATCATAATTCATCCAGCCGGACCTCTATGGGCAGCTCCAAGAGTAGGCCTCCTCCTCCACCACCCTCCAGTGCTCGGTGCCTCCTCCTCCACCACCCTCCAGTGCTCGGCCTCCTCCTCCACCACCCTCCAGTGCTCGGCCTCCTCCTCCACCACCCTCCAGTGCTCGGCCTCCTCCTCCACCACCCTTCAGTGCTCGGCCTCCTCCTCCACCACCCTCCAGTGCTCTGCCTCCTCCTCCACCACCATCCAGTGCTCTGCCTCCTCTTCCTCCTTCTCCACCATTTGGCCTTCCTCCCCCTCTTCCTCCTCTAGCTTCACCTCCCAGGGGGGATCATCCTACACAGGAACCCCCTCAACCTTCCAGGAAGGAGAGCAATAGTTCCTCCTGTCGGGTCAGCGGATCTACTGTCGAGACAAGAGCTTCAAAAGTGTCGTCTCACAGTAATTTAAAAAGTTTCTCGAGAGGAGATTGTGATGTACCTGACAAACAGGCAGAGCACTCTGTCAGCAAATCCAGCAGCTGTTCATCAACACGACACAGTGAGTCAGACAAACACAAGTCCAAGCACAGAGAGGAAAAATGTCAGAAAGTATCTGAATCAACAGATCGGAGACATAGAACTGGTTCAGATCCTGAGAAAAGCAGGTCGCACAAAGCAGACCGAGACATGGGGCGGAGACATGACTCCAGGTCATGTAAGAGCAGGAGCTACCTAAATGCTGAGCACCACAGATCAGAGAGGACCAAAAGCCCTCCTCCAGAGATTTTACACAGTTCAGCCTCCTCTGATGAGAAAGGGAGAAATCGAGAACAAAGACAAGACAAAGGTAAAACATCCACACCAGACTCTGAACACAGCGAAGCTCACAGCTCTAAAGATGGTTACAGCCGAGATCATAGAAGAAACAAGACTAGTGATGGACACATCAGAAGATCAGACTCAAAGGACCGCAAAAAGTCCTCTTCAAACAAACATGCTGAAGGATACAGGGACTCCTCCAAAGAGAGGGAAGGGGACAGACTGTCAAAGGACTATCAAAGAAAGGAGGACAGACGACGTGAAGATGAGACCAACAGAAAGCATAAGTGGAGCAGTTTGTCAGAGATGAGCAGAGAACGTGAGAAACAGAGATTAAAAGAATCAGACCAACCTAAAGTTGATGTCTGTAGTAAGGAAAGAAAAGAAAAGACACAAGAGGCCTTAAAAAAGTCTTCTGAAGTACCAAATGTCACAGAGAAAAGCTCTGTGGAGGAAAACAGTCCAAACAGGAAGCTGTGCTTCATGGAAACGTTAAATCTAACCCTTTCACCCATTAAGAAGCCAGCATTGCCTATGGATGCGAGCCAGGATGACCTTAAACTAGCAGACAAGCGGGTTGAAAGCAGTCCAGACAATGAGAGTTCCCAACCTAACGTCGAGGACATGTGTGTGATTGATGAAGTAAACAGCAGTGAACTAGAAGCAGGGTTGGAAGATGTTGCAGAGCAATCACCAGATACATCCAAAACTCCACAATCAGAGAAGACGCAGGTGAGGTGTGAAGATGTGAAAGATGTCCAAGAAGACAAAAATGAAGTGAAAAGTGAAGCTCCTGCAGCTGATGAGCAACTTGAAGACCACTCAGTCCAGACTACCTCAGCTCATAGCCGACCCCTAGATACTGCAGAGAATCAGCCCACTGTGCAGATAACACAAGAATCACCAGAGACAAGTTCTCTAAAAGCAACAGATGCAGACAAAACCAAACTGGTTTCAGACAGCCAAGAAGATGAATGTGGACCTCTGCAGGCTACAGATGTTGCCAGTGACACCCCTGAAAGCAAATCTGAGCAACACACAGGCAACACTTTACAGAAAGTAAACCCTGGAAATGATACTGACCTGTCTGCTGCTGTGACCAAACCTGTTGTGCTTAATTCAAGCATAGAACTGAAATGTGGGACTCCTAAAACTGCAGAACAGAAAAGCCTGGATTCAGTCAAAGAAGTTACAGCTGCTTCACCGCCAAGGGCTGGAGATGTATCTGACAAGACCAGATCCCAAAACAAGCAAACGTCACCCACTATCCTACCTCAGGACTGTCAGCAAGGATCGTGTCCCCCTGCTTCCAGTTTCATTCAAGAGAAAGATGCTCGTCCTTTGGAAGATGGTCCTAAAGATGCAGACACTGTGTCCAGTACAATAAGCCTGGAATCACTTCCACAGGAGGGGCTGAGCCTTTCAGAGGCTATTTACGTTTTAACTCAGACGAGCGAAGATGCAGACGACAGCAGCAGCATCACGGCCGAGCCGAGTTCTTCCACCGGCTGCATCGCAGTCTCCAAAGTCAGCAGTACAACAGAGGAGAGCATGCTGCCAGAGAAGTACAGCGACCTCACTGTAACACCGAAGAAGAACGTCTTTCCTAGAAAGAGTCATGAGAATAACTTTGAGCCTTCCAGCTCTGTGCCATTACTCTACGATGAGGACTCAATGATGCGCACGCTTAGCAATTTGAAGAGGATCCCCGATGCCATCAGCCCTCTGAGAAGCCCGATCCGGATCACCAAGAGAAGTCATCTCCATGTTCATGGCAAGCCAGGTCATGTCAAGAGCCTTCAGAAAGGTAAAGCTGCTTTAGTCCTGCCATGTTAAATCTTTCTTTAATATCCAGAAGATTGTGTTTGTGATGAGTGGCTGTAGTAGTGTTTTATGTCTGTTACTTGTCTGTATCTGTGTTAAGTGTTAGAATGAAGGGAGCTCACCGTAGCTCTGTATCCCACTGCAGGCTGTAAGCTCCCAGCTACATCAGCCGCTACTAACATAGCACACAAGTATTTTCGAAAGTATCAGAAACTGGTGTGCATTGTGGGTAATGTAGGCACTAGGTTTTTCAATTGAATTATTATTTAAGTATATTTATATACTGCCAAATCGAAACAAAAGTTTTCCAATATAGAAGCTGGTGTAGATTGTTCTTTACGATATTATTTACAGAGACCCAACAATTCCACCAGGCGCAAGCACTGCACAGCAATTTTTATCTTTTTTTTTAAGTGCTCATCATGAGAGATTCATTGTTTATTGTAGTAATCATAAAAAGTCAAGAGTACTGCATCTCAAACACGGGATATAGATCATTTACAAGATGGGGACCTCATAATAATGAGACATTTAATCATGGTTATGAAATGCCATCATTTCTACTAAATGTCTCTATAAACGTGTTCTCTTCGCAGAATTCACCAGCCCTGTTGATGCCAACTCGAAGAAGTTGGATGTCAACAAAGAAAACAAATATCCGGGTTCTCCAGCAAACAACGATTCGCAAAACTCGGTGGACAAAGTATCCGACCTGCCTTCAAGCCTCTCTGACACTGAACTGGAAGAGGGGGAGATTCTAAGTGAAAGTGACGAGACAGCTGCAGATTCTCCTGTTCCTGCAACCAAGAGGGCCAAGTTGGCACGACCAGTCAGAAATAAACCAAGTCCTAAGACCTTGTTGAACAAGACCTCTAAAGAAAAGCCTGTTGAAACGACTGGTGTGTCAACACGAAGTCCAAAGAGTCGTTTTAAAACAGTTTGTCCTGCAGCAACCAAAGCCTCTTTTTCTACTATAGATGAAGTAATGGAGACCTTCAAGCTGGTTCGTACCGAGATCCGAAAAAAGTACATGAAGCTTCATAAAACCTTTCCCAAGAAGAGCTTCTATGGTGTGATGGACAATTTCCAGGAGTCTTTTTTAGAATTTGTGGATGGTGCTCATTTTGGTCAAATATGCAGTCAGGAAGTGGAGCTCAAGTCCAAGCTGAAGAAACTGATTGTATCTGTGTTTAGCAAAGTTTTAAATAATGGTATTGTGAAACGCATCTTTGAACAGCAAGCAGTTGATCTGAAGCAAAAGTTGTGGGACTTTGTAGATGTCCAAGTTGACTACTTGCTCAAGGATGTTTGCACAGCACTGAAGAGCCTTTGCAAGCCAACAAAAGCTCCAGCCGAGGACAGTAAGCCTAGTGGAAATGAGACAATATCTAGACAGCCTTCTGCAAAGAAGCCACAAAGTCAACAAAAGACTGCACAATCTGCTCCGATCAACCTGAATCGAATCAAACCCCGTGCTGTGGCGCCTTACAAAACAGGCCTCGGAAGCAGAGGCAAAGATATTCGAATTACACACACAGACAAAGACAGGAATGTTGACCCCCATCCAACAAATGTCCCAAATCCACAAACTGTGGACGACTTCCTTCCTCCTAAAACTGTTTCTTCAACTCCAGAGAAAACTAGCGTATCGTCTTTGGTCGTCTCTCAAAATGGCTCTTTGATTGACAGAACTGACTTTGAACTGCTCACAGAGCAGCAAGCCTCCAGTTTAACCTTCAACCTGGTGAGAGACACTCAAATGGGAGAAATCTTTAAGTGTCTCCTGCAAGGTTCTGACTTACTGGAGTCCAGTGGCATCACTGGAGACAACACAACCTGGTCCCTTGGTACACCGAGGAAGGATGGCGAGAGACTCATCAGCATCACCACCCCAACTAAATTTGACTCTCCATCTAAACTGCTTTCCCCAACAAAATTCGAAACCCCATCCAAACTTATCGCAACATGGTCTAGCATTTCACCTCGCAAGATGTCGTCTCCGCGATCCAAAGATCAGATCCTGAATCCAGCTTTATTTGATGAAAGTTGCTTGTTAGAAGTGCCGTCAGAGAACAGAGCGATGTTGCAGTCCAGCTTGGCTTTACAGAGGACATATTCCATTCTAGCTGATGATCTGGCAGTCTCTCTTACCATTCCATCGCCTCTCAAGTCAGACAGCCATCTCAGTTTCCTTCAGCCATCAAGCATGCACATCATGTCTACTCCGGACAGTGTCATCAGCGCTCACATAAGTGAGGACGCTCTGATGGATGGGGAAGATGCTACCGAACAGGACATTCACCTGGCCCTTGACACTGACAACTCGAGCTGTGGCTCCAGCAGCAGCATGGACTCGGATCCACTTGCCACGCCGTTTGTGTTTAAACCTGATCTACCCATGCAGGCGCTAGTGATGGAGAGGTCCAACGACCACTTCATCGTAAAGATTCGTCAGGCAGCCACGGGCGCAGATACCACGCTTACTGCTGACGACAGTTTAAGTCGAACACTAACAGAAGAAGACCAGCAGCATGGAGAAGACAGTGAGACAGTTCAAGAAAGTCAAGCAAAAGCTGTTCCGTCTGACAGATCACAGAATTGTACTCCTTCAAACGCTGTACCCTCAGAGAACCATCTGTCTAACCATGAGGAAAGCTTTGGGATCTGTCAGGCTGCCACTGGGTCAGATCTCACGCAACAAGAAAGCTTAACACTAACAAAAGATCCACCCAGCCGAAAAAAAGTTAAATCATCTCAACGAAATACCTCAAAAGAGTCACGGGAGCTGTCAGAGTCTCCGAAAAGTCTACCTGAAATTACTTTAGATAATCATTTGCACAGCAGTGCTCAAAGCTTGGATCAGTCAGTCAGAAGAGAAAACATGACAGACACTGCTGACAAGTGCATAGGTCAAACATGCCACACAGAAGAAGACATCACAACTCAACAAAGTCCATCAAAAGCTCTTTTGTCCAAGTCAGATAACAGTCCACACCAACCTGCCGAAAGTGCAGAACCAAATCAAAGCAGCCAAGTGTTGGCGTCACATGTGTCCGCTTCAGCAAGAGGTGACATGGAGGTATCAGCAGGCCTCACCTTCACAAACAGCACCCCAGAGAAAGCTAGTAGTAGCAGTAATAAACGCAAGAAGCATCAAGAGAAATCAAAAGCCAAGAGGTCCAGAATGGAGGAAGAGGACAGCGCGGAGGAAATGTTCTTTAACTGCAAGAAAGACGACAGTGATTCCAGATCCTCCCCATCATCTCTGTCCCCCAGCAGCCTCTATGCCAAGAATGTCATCCGGAAGAAGGGCGAGGTGGTGATGTCATGGAGTAGGTCAGTAGTTGGTTCTGTATTGCATCACTGTCCCTCCTCCAGGAATGTGTGATTCAGTACTTTATCTTCATTATGTTTATTTCTCATTTCTCATATACCTTTTTAAATGAAACCTTTAGTTTGTACCCTCTTATGTGCTGCAGCCTCAGTACTAAGACAAAAACCTTTTAATTTGGATGCATAAGCTTTTTTAATACATGTTCTGAACATTGATAGTTCCTCAAGTGAAGGTACTTCCACTTAGGGGATATATCGAATATACTCGATATATCGCGGCTTGTTCTCCGTGAGATGTATAAAATGACTATATCGCGACCATCGAGTACTTGTCACATAAAAAGCCGTCGGCATTTAATTCTCCGGAGTTTTGCCTGTCACTCACTCCTCACAGCAGACTTCCCCGCCCACCCAGAAAAATCCCCTGAGCGCATGCGTACTTTCTGTATCAAGTGAGGAGAGACAGGCCCACTCACATCGGAGGCGTACGCGCCGCGTAACGGCTGTGCCGCGGTCACCGGAGCAGATAGCTGCCAGTCTGGTCAATGAGAGCACTCACACAGGGCGCGCCGCGGAGCGTCTTCTATTTTTGACGCGAGCCGCTGCTAAACCTCGTAAATTTCAACAGAGCACTGTGCACCAGACAGGAAATCCGACACAGAATCAACATAATAAACTTCCGCCCCCTTTCAAAATAAAACACAATACGCAGTTCATGTCGCTTATCACAACTTCACATCAACGTTACGTCATGACAGGTGGCACCAGGTGATCAAAGATTGATCAAAGGGTCTCAACGAGAGACTAATTGTTGAAGTGGAACAACACACAACCATTTATGACACAACAGATTATTTTTATAATCTCTCTCGTTTGTTGTTGTTGTTTTCTTTATACAGTTTATCGCGGGTCTCACGTACTTAATTAATTTGATTGTGATTTTCCACTTTTGCATGCAAATTAACAAAAACTCTAATAGAAGGGTCTACTTAAATCATCATACTGATATTTTTTGCATCAAAGGCTTGAATTTAACATTCATTGTGATTTACAGGAGAAATAAAAATATCGAGATGTATATCGTATATCGCGATATAGCTTAAAAATATTGAGATATTGGTTATAGGCCATATCGTGCAGCCCTACTTCCACTGCTACCATTACAAGCTCAGGTCAAATCATATTAGACCATGACCCGTTTAGTTTTTTTTAATGCTGTATGTTGATGCCTGAGGGACTTTATTTTTTCTGAATGCACCGATTCAAATCTCAAAACTATATTTGCCCTACATCTAACTCATAACCATCTCTGTCCAAATGTGTAATTACCCAGAGGTAAGACAATGACTTTGTAGTTCACATGCAATAATGTTCAAAGACAAGTCAGGTCCAGTAAAGTGCTTCACTTCCACAAAACATTACGAGACACCCTTTGACCACATGACATCATTATGCCATTTGGAATATATGCTTCTTTTTTTATGTCCAAGAGTGACATGAGAGGATGGATGTTAAATCTCATGTGGCGTCAGGTTGTGGTTAGCTTATGCTAGCCTGCCTCTGCCCTAAAACAGCTACCAATGTCTCTAATGTTACTGATTAACAAGTGACAGCCTCTCTGCGACAACCAGGCTTCTGGAACCTGATCAAGAACCTCATCCTGATCATTAGTGAGCCTTAGAGGTGTAACTTTGAACTTCGGAGAGAACCTGGTTAACTTTCTGGTTTGTTTCTCAGCTGTTGTGGACCTCTTTCAGCTGACTTCTACAGCGATGCTTGTCACCATTTTGCAGTGATATCAGTGCAAGATTTCTTTATTGTAATGCTGCAATGGCACTTTTATCTTTGTAGCACTGTAATTAAAGATGTGCTAATGGTCATAGAAGACAATCTGATTGTCTCTATTCTGCTTCTTCCAGAGATGAAGATCGAACTATTCTGATTGAGCTGAAGATGAAAGGAGCTTCACGTGAGACTTTCTCTGCCTTGGCAGAGAAACTCAATAAACCATCAGGGCAGGTATGTTCATCTTTGATTGTCGCAGCTGTGTGATGTGACTGTACAGGCTGCAGTGAAGGAGCATGTAATAACTGTTAACTCTTCTTCTTTTCTCAGATCGCTCACAGATTCTATCAGCTCATGAAGCTTTTCAAGAAGCAGGAGAAGATGGACACTTGATCTCTGTGACTGTGTGCTTTGTTTTCTGCTAAATAGTTCTTGTACTAGAACATTTACACACACACATATTGTGCTGTTCATGTGACAGGATGCACAAAGACGTGACCACTGTGGGAGAGGGGGCTGAGTCATTACAAGTCCTTGTGGCTCACAGGATCGATCCCCACACAGGCTATGCTATCCATCCCAGATCTGGAGCAATTTTAGCCAAACTGTTTTTCAAAGGAAGGTTGGACATCCAGTCACTGTCTGTGAAGGGATTCTGTTCTGGTTGTTTGTGCCTGTTCGAAGAGTTCAACGTGTGAAAGTATCAATTCAACAACTTTTCCTTAGCACAACTGATGAACTGACAAGATTGACTGATGTGAATGGTGAAATATCCACTTAGTGATAATACAGTTAATATCAGTGTTATTTGATGCACTTTTTGGTTTGGAACAATCCATACTGCAGTCACTACACAGTGCTGGATATGTTCTTATGCCTGCTTCTCTACATACTGTCTTTTCTCAGCTTTTGCAGATAAATATTACATTACAAAAATGTTTCGCAGCAAGTCCTCAGCTTCGTCTTACGTCTAGTTCTAAACTTGGTTTTCTCACAGCAATGAGAACAAACTGCCTTCAGACTTGGATAATTCCAGGTTCCAGTGCGAGTGCGCTCAGATTCTCCTGAATAAAGTGACATTTTTAGTTCCTAAAATAAGTGGACGCTGACGGGAACAACTTGATGGATCACCTATTGGTACATCTGGAGTTCTGGGACTGATCAATTTCTCCCTTTTTATTCTAGTTTTGTACGTGATATCTGGGATCTTGTTTTAATGGATGTATTTGTGTATTGGGGAGTGGGGTGGGTGATTGATATTTTTGAAGGTTGTTAATATGTTTACATGTCCGAGTCATGTACAGGACAGGACATTTATCTCTGTTAATAGAAATGAAACCTTTTATCTGTGGGCCTAAACGGCTTTTTGTTTGACTCATCCTATTGCTTCGAACTGCATGGAATGCAATATTGTGAATATTGTGTGGAATTCTTTACTGAAAATAAAGTTTTATTTATTTATGCTGCTCTCTGGTTGCATAAAAAAAAAGATCAAATCATTAACATGGTGGCAAATTTTGGAATAAAATATTTATGCTGGTTGGTAGAGGACAATAATCTGTGAGGTACCACCATGTACTGTACTCACCATGACACAAATATTCATGAAGTGGGCCACAAAGTAGGTAAATAGAGGCCAGTGCCTAGGGGTGTCATTTGTAACTCAGTCACCAACCAGCCAGTGACATGAAGTGGAGGACCGATGCAAACTCACATAGATCTCTCATATCCCACTGTTTTACTAAATATACTATCTCATACTCAATCATGCAATGCTGTGTGAATTATTGAGTAAATGTCAGGCAATCAAATCAAACTCATTCTAAATATAAGTTGAAGCTTTGACAAGGAATAGAGTACTCTGCAGTTAACTGTCTCCATATTGACTGATATATGATTCTATCTGACAATAGATTGTTAATGCTGAGCATAATCAGCATTTTACTATTGTAGCTGCTTAAGGAGGTGGAGCTACTTTACATCTAGTCAGCTAATTTAGGCCAGAGCTTCCCAATCTTGGTGTCAGGGAACCTCCAAAAGGTTACCACATAAATCTGAGGGATCAGGAGATGGTTCATATGATTTCAGCAATGATGTTAATAATCTTGTGCGAGCACGTGCAGTTGGTGGACTTGTCGGTAAATGGTGGATGGTAGACTTGAAGGAGGAATGAATTCACGGGTACACATCATCAGTAATGTTCCGCTGGGTCATGGGGTGTTTCGGCCTTTCACACTATACACCCTCTCCAGCGGCGGCCAGCTGTAGGATGATCAGTCCTGAGCTCGCGTCCCAAGCCCAATTAGCCACGAAAGTCGCCTTGTTGTAAAGTGGCAGACACCTCAGGGGACTGTGCATGGTAGGGGCGTCCGGTTCCCTGAGTCAGGCCTAGGTTGACTGCATACCTGCTCGCGCACACTACTTGGGGGCCCAGCTGGAAGAAGAGCCACTGGCTGCTTCTTTCGGCTGCCTCTGACGTGGCTTTGATGGCTGTGCGCTGGCTCTGGCCCCTAACTCCCAGGTCCCTCAGAAGTTTTGTGGTAGATGTTCCCACAAAGCCTCTGCACCCCACTTCCACTGGGCGGACTTCAGCATTCCAGCCGCGGTGTCGAGCATCAGCTCAAAATACCGCAGATGTTTCCACTCATATGCCTCTGCCATGGAGTCCTCCCAGAGTACGGTGAGTTCGACTAAATAAACCTTCTTTAAGGAAGGGGACCAGAGCACCAGGTCAGGCCTCAAGGTGGTGGTGGCGATCTCTGAGGGGAACACCAGCTGTTTGCCAGCATCTACCAGCATCTTCCAGTCGCGTGCTGGGCACAACTGGCTTCTCTCAGATGGTGTAGAGTTTCTCCTGGCAGCTTTGGTCCCTTCACGG
Source organism: Collichthys lucidus (assembly GCA_004119915.2). Lineage (NCBI taxonomy): Eukaryota > Metazoa > Chordata > Actinopteri > Sciaenidae > Collichthys > Collichthys lucidus. The sequence goes on from CM014086.1 coordinate 15,519,560, forward strand.
ACAAAGGCAGTTCCCCATGAAATATTAGATGTTGGCAGTGGTAGGGTATTGATGCTAGATCGTTTTTCCTCCCGTGTGGAAGCAAGGCTCTTCAAAACTTAGTTGTGGCACCAAGTGTACCGTCCCTGGGAAGGGCTGGTTTTGCACCCTGTGAGTATGTGACGGAGGGAGGCTGGCTTGGCGCAGAGGACGCATGCAGGATCTTCTCCAAACCACTGGTGGAGGTTAGCTGGTGTCGGGAGGACATCGTAGATAGCTCTGATGGCGAAGCTCAAGCTCCTCGCGTCCATGGCTTATACATCCCTCCAGCTCAACCTCCTCCTTTCAACACCTTCCCACCGTGTCCACCGACCCTGTTTGCCAAGGGTGACTGCCTTGGCCCATCTTGCCGCCTCCTCCTGACGCTGCACCTCCTCCATCACCATCTTCCTCCGTGCTGGCACAGTGGCACTTCTCCAGGCTGAACAGCTAGTTGTTAATCCCAGGCCGCCTCTTCCTTGCTGAGAGGAAATAAGAAGAAACTAAGTTCTGTTGCATAAATGTGCTTTTATTTAAATCAAATGAGAGGGAAATAATTTTTAGTAGAAATGATCTACTCATCAACATCTTCAACATGGCGAGTTCAATTCTATTGATATAGAGGCGACTTTGATCTCAAGACTCTTCATATAGAACAGGTCTAGACTGTACTCCTTATCTAAAATTAACATTCCCAACATGAGCAAGCACTTTACGACAGGGGCAGGGAAAAACTTTCTTTTTAACAGGCAGAAACCTTGAATAGAATCCATGTCTGGGTGGGCAGCCATGCGCTGTGACTGGTTGGGTTTAAACAGAACCCAATGCAGTCTTAACCTAATTCACCACAGTGCCCGATCCTGTTTGAATGTACCCAAAGAAATCAGATAGAGGGGAATCAAGAGGCAGGGACTTACAGGAACATAATGCAAATTCCTTATAGAGCTGTAAAGTAGCACTAATGGTAATAGTAGTAGTTCATTGACAAGTAATCCCAACTTTCATTTTTAATCTGGAATGTAAAAGCTAACAACAGCTGTCAGATTAATGTGACAAGCGACAACATCTCTCTCTGCAATGATGACCTTAAAGTAAAGTGCATTGTAAACTTGTGTGAGCTGACTGTGGTTCCAAAACCATGGCCTGTTCATGGAGTTACCATCGTGGTAAACCAGGAAGGAACAAACAAACCCTTGCCATGAGGACGAAAGCATGCTCGTCCACACTATTGTATTCTATAACAAAAAAGTTGAACACAATGTGCATGGCCGTGTATTGACATATCAGTTGATGCTATTTCCAGTGTAGTGTAGTGTCCTGTCAAAAGAGGCAGGATGAACTACCCTCGGGGCATTATAGGACCATGTGGTGGATCAATGACTTCAAACTGGAGTCCTAGTTTGCAACAGCATTGAAATAGTGTCAGCTCGTCTCTCTTCAAGGGACGAAAAATGACCCCCGATGTCTCCAGAGTCAATCTGCTCTTTGTTAATGGCTTTATGCTGAAGCACATGAGACAAGGACCCTAGACAACATGTAAGTAAAATTATTATTGCATGTTTGACTTTCCATTTGATGAAAAACCTACAAACTACTCAAGTGTTTCTTTGTTTACCAACAGATTCTAATAATGTGACAGAAAATGGGGGATTGGAACTTATTAGGGGGTATTTTAGAAGAAGTCCACATTCATTCTACCATTGTGGGGAAGATCTGGCTCACCATCCTCTTCATTTTCCGCATGCTTGTGCTCGGTGTTGCGGCGGAGGACGTCTGGGATGACGAGCAGAGTGAGTTTGTTTGCAACACAGAGCAACCTGGCTGCAAGAACGTCTGCTACGACCAAGCTTTCCCGATCTCCCTAATCCGCTACTGGGTCCTGCAGATTATCTTTGTGTCCTCTCCATCTCTGGTCTACATGGGTCATGCGTTGTACCGTTTGAGGACCCTTGAGAAAGAGAGGCACCGGAAGAAAGCCTGTCTGAAAGCTGAGCTGGAGGGGACAGACATCCTGGAGGATCATAAGAGAATTGAGCGAGAGCTCAGGAAACTAGATGAACAGAAGAAAGTGAGGAAAGCACCCCTTAGAGGTTCCTTGTTGCGCACATATGTTTTCCATATCTTAACAAGATCTGTGGTGGAGGTGGGTTTCATTATAGGTCAGTGTGCTCTGTACGGCATTGGACTGTCTCCTCTGTACAAGTGTGAGAGGTTGCCTTGCCCCAACAGCGTTGATTGTTTTGTGTCACGGCCAACAGAGAAGAACATTTTCATGGTTTTCATGCTAGTTATTGCTGGAGTTTCTTTATTCCTCAACCTCCTTGAGATTTTCCATCTTGGGGTGAAGGAGATCAAAGAAAGCTTGTATGGATACAAATATGGAGACGATGAAAGCGTGTACAGGTCAAAGAAAAACTCTACGGTGCAGCAAGTGTGTGTGCTTACTAACTCCTCACCACAGAGGCTGATGCAGCTCACACAGATGAGCTGCTCTGTTGTGTCTGATGCTCGTGGAGAGACCCTGCCTTTGAGTGTGGCCCCAGCGGTCCCTCAGAATCAGGAGGGGCTCAACAGCTCCAACCAGCAGCCTGCACAGATGTACCTGCCAAGCCAAGCTGACATCCAGGGTTTACAGCAGTTGGGGGCAGTGGAGCAGCGCTACACTCTGGACAAGCCCTCGGGCAGCAGTGATGAGTCAAATGGTCCTCGCAGCTCAGCCCAGCTGCAGTACGCAGGAACTCGACCCCCACAGATGGCCAGTTCCATGGAGACCCCAGCAGCCCTGAGGAATCCGCAGAGGAAGCAGAGCAGAGTGAGTGGTTGTAGGGAGCTCAGTGACATGAGTGATTCTCCAGAGAGCGACCACTACCCCGCAGCCAGAAAGTGTAGTTTCATGTCCCGAGGTATGTCAGAGGGCAAGCTGGCCACTCCGTCTGACAGCACTGATTCTCAGAGTGGAACAGACCTCGAGGCCCAGCACCTCAACCAGGGAGAGAGTCCAATTGTGACCCCGCCGCCCCCAGCCAGTGGGCGGAGGATGTCCATGGTGAGTACAGAAAATGATCATCCGTCATGTTTAATCTGGAGCCTCTAATGTAACAAATGTCACTACTTGGCTATATGATGACTATAATGATAAACTAGTTCAGTCCATTTACAGAGTGACCTAACACTAGGCGGAAAAGTAGTATCACTTATGGAGGATTTACAGGGGTTTGTTGCCTTGCTCAAGGGCACATCTGCAGTGGCACCTTGCTAGCTAACAGTCCATGCTACGTACTGTGGTCTGTGCTGGACTTTAACTGGCCACACTCTGGCTCCCAAGTCAATTCCCTGTGTACTGGTTGGTCTATGATGCTCATTTCTGCATCAATTAAATGTAATATGACCCTTTTGTGTGCGTTATTGCTTTAATTGCTTTTATTGATTTAATATTGCACAGATAAGATCATGTCTTTTTTTACCAAATTACCAAATGCAGTTTTTAATTGTGACATGAATTAAGTCCTTAATAAACAGCTGTAGTTTAGTCTGTGGGAACTTAGATTGGGATCTTGAGAGTGGCCAACGCAGTCACCTTAACCTCGTAGGCCAAATGAACTGAAGGAGAAGAAGGAAGGAAAACTATGGTGGCTGCAAGTGTTTTAGTTGGTTCATTCTGAGCTACTGTAGAAACATGGCGGTTCGACGTGGACTCTGTACAAAAGGACCGGCTCCCTCTGTAGATATAAAAGGTTCATTCAAAGGTAACAAAAGCAAAACTATTCTTATTTACAGTTGGTAGTACACTCGTGAAAACATTGCTATAAATATTATATTCAGTTTTTTGTTGTATTCTGTAAATAGAGCTAAATCTGACACACTGCACCTTTAACAGTATAGCGCAATAAGTAAAAATTAACAGATCAAATGGAAGCAGATCAGAAAACAAGCAGGGTTTGTACTAAAATATGACCACTACTCTATTGCACCTGTAACCACACCCACCAGTGATGTCACAGTGTACCAACACACCTCGGAGTACACTTATACTTCGCTGCAGTAAGGTGAGAAGTTAAAACACAGTTGGTCAGAGAAAACTGCTGTTTAGAGAGATAGGTTTGTGTCTGTGATTTGAATAATAACCATTCATTGTCCACACTTCTCTGTCTTTCAGAGCATGATTCTGGAGCTGTCTTCAATCATGAAAAAGTAAATTGAAAATGACGTTTTTGGGACTAAGCTAGAGACACATGGGAGTTCTAAAGGTACTGACGGATTCTGATCGCAAAGCGAATCTCATCCTGTCTCCACTTTAACTTTATGTTCTCACAATATGTTTATACAGTATGTATAGTGCATGTACAAGAACTTCAGTTTAAATATGTTCACACTCTCGCTGACAAAATAAACATAAAAATTTTGCTTCATGTTCTGTGCAAATGATATCTTCACCATATGATCACTTGCTATTTAGGGGGATGGGTAGTTTTTAGAGACCATAGTTTAAATCTGAATAATTATATTTGGCTCAAAGCATATGTGACAGCTCATAAAATGAGAGCAGCAGCCTGTTGCAATGATGTTTGACTGAAGATTGTAATTTAACATTGTGGAATTGGCAACCACAAAAAAGATGAGTGGACTCCAGTGTTTATGATTTATCATACAGAAAAAAGAGCTCTTCAATTTCGGTTGACTGAGAGTAGCCTAATATTGTTTATGAATATATCTGAGAAGCTGTTATTATGAATGTTGCTGTTCTTTTCTTTCTTTCTATTAAACATTTTCCCTCCTCAGCACGACCAAACTGTTTTGTCTGAGTGCTGTGTTGTTTTGTCTGGTGACGTGAGCCGGTTGGCGAAAAAAATCCCAACAGCCATTCTGTTCAGATTATTGTAGGGTTTCCTGTGGATATTCACGGTCCACTGAGCTGATGTTGGTGATATACTAAGTCAAATAATAACTCAAAGGAAATTCATGTGCCAGAGATTAAAAGCTACAGTTCCATGGTAATAAAACACAGTAGAGTATATAAGGAGTAAATTCTAACAGCAGACCCTCTTACATTCATTCCATTAACAATACTTTCAACCTACGTACTCACACTACTTATATAATAACCATTATCATGTATATGTGTTCTATTCTTATTACTATTCCATCTTTGATTTAAAAAAAGTAATAAGCAGGTTATGACCTTCTCACTCTGCTTTGTGTCCTTTTTGTTTCATTTTACAGACCTTCACACTTCTCCATCTTTCATTTTGTACATGAAATAAAAAATGGGCAGAACACTTTCATTTAGTGGTAGACATTCTTATTTCATTCATTCATTTCAGTGTGTATTTTGTTTGTACTCTTCAGTTACAGTGGACACAGCAGACAAAACGTTAGCTTCATTGAAAAGCAACCAGTACTTTCATTCTGATGAGTGTCAGTTGATGCTAATTTAAGTAAATGCAAGATTATTTAATATGCATCATATTAACTGAAATGATCAAACCAAAACTTTTGACTTTACAAGACACGGTGTCAAGATTTTTTAAAGCTGCAATAATCAATATTTTAATACGAACAGTTGCTCTAATAACTTAATGTGTGATGATAAGCCTGCAGTTTTATTGTTTTCGTTCTGACAAAAGAAACTGAGCTAAAGGAGAGTGAATACTGGACCACATTCACCACATCAAGATTTTAAACTCTGTAAGGTTTCACGTCAGTGTTATGTTTGCAGCTTGTTCTGCTGCCCCCATGTGGCCAAAAAGCACTAGAACTGACCAACGTCTTGTCATGTTTTTACAACAAAACAAACAAACAAAAAACAACCACAAAACACAGAACGTGATATGCACGTTTCTTTATTTCATAAAGAGAAATGGTGTCTAGACAAAAAAGTAATTTATAGAACACTAGCAATTGAAATGAATGAAAATGGGGTTTGCACAATACCGTATTTACAAAGTCATTTTAATTAATTAGGGTCATTAGGGTAGCATTTAAAAATTATAAAGGTAAGAACTCTTAGTAGAGAATAAGCAAATAACAGCTTTTTTCAAATTGACAATATTAACACAAAACAATCATCTAGAAAAAATGAAAGAAAAAAAACAACAACTTGAACTACAAGCTTAAGAGCTATTACATAAAAAAAATGATGCACCAAAATCTACTTATACAATAATCCATATAATCTGTGTAAAAAGCATGTAGAAAAAACACCTGATGCAGTTTGCTGATACAGTCATTGACCAGTTATGAGAGGTATGAAGGATTTCACAGGTAGATAAGTGTGAGAAAGTCCGCACTGATGACTCAGGGATGGGGGCCAGGCCCCTGCATACACTCACTTCACTTGAATGTGAACTATGGCCTCTGCAAGTTCTAAGGCAAATATCGGAGGTGCACTTGTATCCATGTAATGCTGACCCATCCCAAAAGTTGGATTAAAGACAAGGTGAGAAAACTCATTCTTTGTCTCTTTACGCAACACCAAGAACCATCCAATTGAACCGAGCATCAATTTTACATGGCAAAAAATCGATCAAACATGACACCTATTTGTAAACATTTTCCATTTGTATATTTTACTCGATGATCTCAGCCTGCGCTCACTTTCGACGAGGATACCAAATTTCTTTTTTTTTTTTTCAGTAAAGTTGAGGAATCTGTGAGAAAGGCATGTTTTAGTTCATATTCTTGTATAGAACAAACTTTGGAGTTAAAAAAGCCAGTGTTTGTTTCAGAGAAGCAGCAACAAAAAAAAAGTTTTAACTAAACAAGACAAATCCACAGCAAAAAGGTACGAGCATTCAATTACAGAGTTACAGCACAAGGCTAAATTGTTCACTTAAATCGATCTGGTGTAATGGCCAGCCAAAAAAGGATGAGGATTCCTCATATCAAAGTATCGAATTCTTCAGTTCCTTTGAGGTGTTTTCTATGCATAGAAGTATTACTGTTATATCATTTTTAAAGCTGCACTAATCAATACTTTTTATATGAACAACGTGTCTCTGTCAATGTGTTTGCAGTGATGAACCAGCAGGGAATTATTTGGGTTTTGGGTTCTACAATCAGTGAAGTAGTTCGCTACTAGTTGGTGAACATGGTGAAGCATTTAGCACCTCGAGACAGATATTTTTCTCTTCAGAAGAGCTGAAAGAGGAGTTGGATTCATCAGGGGGACACAAACTCCACGCCAAAGGAATGCTAATGTTGCCAACTGTTTGCCATTAAAGAATCTGTAAGATGACAAAAGGACTGTGTTATTCTGCTGCAGTGGCCAGAAATATCAATTAATGCAGCTTTAAGTAATATTATAATTTTAAGGGACGTTTTTATTCAACTCTCAAACAAATCAAGTAAAAAATGAGTGGTGTAGAGAGCAGATTCAAATGTTTGGCACCCTGAGACACAAAAAAGGGTTCAGTTCACCAAAATGACAAGAACATATTTTCTCACATACCTCGACTGGTATCTAGCCACGCATATAGTTTTGGCTTTATTTGGCTAAGTTTTGAGATTGTCTGAGATTTCTGCCACCACCTCAACAGAACAGAGATGAATGGAATTATGATTTCATTTCAGTTTTCATTGGAACTACTCATAAAATACTTTTCACAGCAATGTGATTATCCAGAGCAACAAGAAGCTACTTCTGCAAAGAGATGTTGAATTCTGTCCTGTTTCACTGACATCAGCACCACAAGTCCAATTCTTCCATTGTATTAGAGTGTAGGCAGAAATCTCAAGCCTGGACAGTTTATAACCAATACAACCCAACCTATCTGCATGACTAGACCCCAAACAGTAAGTTATTGATTAATTTTTTGTAATCTGGGTGAACTGAGTCCTTAAACAACAGCCGCCTGTTGTAGATGCTGACATGATGCTGTTCATCTCTGCATTGAAGCGGTGGATGCATATTACTGCACCACAACAGTCAGTGTTGGAACATGCAGCAAGACTCAAAGAGCTTAGAGGTCTGGACAAAAGCTTTTCTGACTGGAGAGAGTGCTTTAGGGGCCTCTGTTTGCTGTATCATCTCTTTATCTTACAAAAATGTAAAGGTTTGTTAAGTTGAATTATGGACATATCATATTATTAGGACATCTGAAGACACCCAGGGGCCTTTTGTTACAATAACTTTGCTGCAACACAAACGTCATGAAATAATTTTCTCCACACAGAAAAACAAAGTCAGAGTCGGTGCTCTCCAATGCAACACCAGGCTTCCCCAATTTAACATCAAGCAAATGAAAACGTACATGGATAGAAAATGAGTTGCATAATGTTTGCAGAAAAGAAGCTTCTGTAATGAAAATGTTTCCACTTTAGTTTGCTGGCTTAAACCTGCTAGGACGTCCACGTGGGGAAATACTGTTTTGCTTCAGTAAAAATGTGTACAAGTATGAAAAGAGCACAGATAAGAAAAAGGGCTGAACCACCACTGCTCCGCACTTCCGCACTCAGGCTGTGCCACAATGTATGCACTGTGTGTGTACTGTATGAATACATGTGCGTGTGTGTGTGTTCATGTGTTTGTGTGTGTATGGGTCTATGTAGTCGACGGAGTAGGGACCAGCCTTTTAACAATTTAAAGACAGGTTCATAAAATACACTTAACTCTGTTCGGCCGTGGAACAGAAACAGTCTCACACGTGAGATCATATTTCATAACTACATCTAAAATTTACATCAGACAAAGTCTGGGGGAGAACTTCAAAACATTTTATCCAAACTTTAAAGCCACAATCTAAACTAAATACTCACACTGATCTATAGGAATTCATTTTATCTTATTATTTCAAGATAATAATAATAATAATGATAATAATAATAATAATATTTCAATCTGTCCTGCATAATACACACATTTGAAAAATGGTGGTGGTGCAGGTGTGTCTTGAGTGTGAGTTTTTGTCAGATGTCAGTGCGATTTTGATTTTCCTACTTTTGAAAGAGAATCCAAGAGTTGAGATTTGACCATGAGAGCAGAACCAGCTTTTAATTGGTTCAGGGTACAAACATTTTGTGTTCTCTTATGTCAGACTACTTTGAAATCTCGAGTACAGTGTCACCAAAAAGGGATAGCTCAGATTGTAGCAGTTGTTACATTTACAAAAGAGTGACAAACCCAAGTTGTATTTGAATTGCTGTCTATATGCTGTAAAAGTATGCCGTGTGGTTCACATAAGTATAGCTTAGGACATGGTACTTTTAAGTGGCCTTTAACTAGCGAGGAGGTTGCAGATTGCAGCCAACTGAATATCCCTCAGCTCTAAATTAGCAGAAAGTTGAAAAGATGAACAATGTTTTTAGACAGCAGCTTTCTACTAAAAGTTATCAACATTACAGAAAGGGTGTGAGAGGATATCACGCTTGTTATTACCAGTTCTGATGACATATGTTGGTTGGTTAAACTTCACAGAAGCTGTAGGTTTTTTTGTTGCCTGTTAACGAACTCATGGTTTAGCTTTTTATTAAATGTCAGGGTTTGTATTCAGTATGTCCTGTATTCTCATTTGTCTTAGAGTAGGGATAGTAAACACATTTTTTTTTTTATTTTGCTCAATGAGTGATTACACTGAACCTGGCGCTGACATTATTTTCAGCTCTGTATTTAGCTTGGATTGGGGCTTTAAAGGCTGTTGAATAAAGCTTGACATTCCAACCTTTGCACTAGAGTACAGGGTTGGGATATACATAGAAATTGCAAAAAAGATCATTTTCAAAGCAGACTGCTCCAGAGAGAATTAACAAGGCAAACAGAAGCTAGATAAACTAACTAGGCTTATAGCTATAGGCAGCATGCATGCACATCACAAAGTAGGATGTTCAAACAAATGCACAATTAGGGCAAATGCGTTACTATCTTATATGATTGTTACTTAATCAACACATACACTGTTTTCACGTCAAATGAAATCTGAATTAGCTTATTCAATTCCTAAAGAAATACAAATATAAGGTGTGAACAATCTTATACTAAAACATTAGCTTCCTTTTGTGTTTAGGTTTCTGATCTTCTTCATAGAGATATTTTGAATTGTATATTTTATATCATCATATTAAGATGTTTCCTATTGAAGTGCCAATTTAAGTGCTCCCGTCTCAGACTTTGAAGGTGTCTGAAACAAAGATAGATCCTCATTGAAGTGCTAAATGGCTCTGAGCGCTTGGGGCCGGAAACAAAGTGCCTGATTTAAGTCAATATCTTTTTTTCTTTTTTTTTTTCTATTTGTCAAAAGGTGTTTTGTTTCATTCAGGATCAGTTTGAGAAAAAAACAACAACTGTCACATAGATGTTGGCCACCCTCTTTGTTCTCTCTCTGAATGTCAAACGGCAGCACTGAAGAAACCCAAAAGCATGTCTGCAAGAATGTACACAAATAGCATCTTTAAATACTGATAAGAAGTAAAATTTTCTCCAAACAACACAAGGCAGAACTCTTTTTTTTCACATTTAAAGAGGAGTCAAAGGTGGAGAGGAGCTGGCCTGAGCCGCGTCTTGAATGTTTAACTTTTATACATGCACGGGGCTCAAAATTCTGTGTGTGTGTGTGTGTGTGTTGATGCATTTGTCTGTATGTACTGTATGTGTGTGTCCACATGTGTATCGCTGATTTCCTGAGTATAAGAACACCCGCCAGCGATGGGGAGTATTCGTTAGGCAGGACAGGAAACAGCAAAACAAAAGATTTTTCCCTTACCAAAAAGGTGCTTGATATAACCCCGGTGAAAAAGAAACATCTAAGCCTCTACCTGTACAAAAATCACTGTTACAGTCATCATGCTCCATACTATATACATGTCTGCCAAACGAGCACTTGAAAGTCACCATTACAACATCCAAATACAATGGTATTGCTGATGAGTGGGAAATAAAAATAGCCATTTAACCGCCTGCAAAGACTTTTTTTCCTTTCAGTTCAGTGCTGAGGAAGGCAAAGGAGGAATGTTTTCGGTTTACAGCCTGTACAAAGTTCTCCTGTACAGAAATACAAATGCAACGCTTGAAGACATTTTTGCATATGAATTTTACAGTCTAACTGCATTGTAACTTCCTCATGTACAGAAGCCGTATTCTCATTTTTCATGAATTAGGTTGAACATTCAGAGGATTTTTTTTCTTTTTCCTGAGTTTGAATTGCTGTGACAAAAAGGGCCACTGAGATATATAGCGAGAAGAAGAACCACAGACAGAGAGAGACAGAGAGAAAGAAAGAAAGAAAGAAAGAAAGAAAGAAAGAAAGAAAGAAAGAAAGAAAGAAAGAAAGAAAGAAAGAAAGAAAGAAAGAAAGAAAGAAAGAAAGACGAGAGGTAGAGAAGATTGACAGGGACAGAGTGGGAAAAAGAGAAGAGCAAAATGTGAGAGAGAAAGGCAGGAACAGAGATACTGTTGGTACAAAGAGAGAGAAAGAGAGCTGCTGTTTTAGGTCCGATGAGGTTCAACTTTTTGAGTTGTGATGAGTGACACATGAAGAACAGAGTCTCCACTGAGGAGGTTGCTGCCGGGGCAAGTATAGCACCATTGTAAGGGGTTTGGTGAGAAGATCCCACTCTGTCATGGTAAGAGGAGAATACCTGGAGAACAGTATTGCTGCTGTTAAGACAACTTTAGTGTCAACCGTTCCAAAACAAGAAAAAAAACAGCACAAAAAGACATAAATACAAACAAAGGTTGTTTTTCAGTGAACACTGGCGGAGGCTGACCATCTCAACAACCCCGAGAGAGGGTTCGTCAGAAGAGTAAAATTAAATAATAAAAAAAAACACATCAAAAACGACAACACAGAGAACTACTTAGTACAGTCCTTCCTTGGCTGCTCGTCGGTTGTACATTTCTCAGTCATTTCCTGGCAAAAATCCACTGTTACCGCCTGGTTGGATTTTTCCACGGACAGCCCTGACTTTGTGTACAAGCTGGCGTCTTGGCCGTCCATATCTCTGTCCGCCCCGTTCCTGGCGGCCGAGTCGGGCTCACTCTCTGAGGGGCCTGGTGACCCATGGAAGCTGGGCTCTGGCGTGGCCGAGCCCGAGTGGGTGGTGAGGTCGATGCTGGTGGTGTTGGTGGTGGCGGGGCTGGGAGCAGGTTTGGGCTGGTGGGCGGCGTTGTTGCTGGCAGTGGAGTTGGCGGGCCGCAGCACAGGGCAGTAGTGGTGTAAAGACTGGACCTGCTCTGGACTCAACTGGACGTCTCTGCACACCTCCTGTGACAGACAGGAGAAGTTCTCCCACAGCTCACCCATACACGCCTTCAGCTGGTTCCTCTCCGTCAGCAACTTCTCCTTCTCACACACCTGCACACACACACACACACACACACACACACACACACACACACACACACACACACACACACACACACACACACACACACACACACACACACAGAAATAACTTATAAAGACAGCAGGAAAGGCTCCTGTGTTTCCTCAAATCTATCACAATTTTTTCTCTTAGTAGTATGTTAAAAGAAAACGCTTGTATTATATGAATATTAGGAGTTACAAGACGATGCGACTAAAAGGGCAGCAGGAGAGGCCCAAACGGTGAAAGAAAAACAGAACACAAGAAAGAAATCATCATGTGTGTTTGTTTCGTGTATTAATGTGAGGAATGTTACGTCCGATCTGTGTGGATCCGTCGTGGATGGATTATAGAGCCAATGAGGAGGCATCAGTCATGTGACTAAAGAGCAAAGCACTTTTCTGTGAAAATCAGCACATGAAAATATATTGATAGAAACACAGCAAGTGTCTACTGAACTGTGATATTCAGATTGTTATTCAGTTCATTAATAAAACACTAGTCCTTATATGAAATGAAGTCTTGTTTTGGCACTATGTAAGTGTTGTGATTATCTCCTTACAGCTATGAAACCAGTCTTTAGACTTGGTCTGGATGTCATTGTTTGTTAGTGCTTTAGAAAAAACTCAAAGTATTGACAACACTTATTCTCCAATATTTATTATTATTCTACATACACGCTCTGCTCTCTATAAGAGAAATCTACCCATCATATCCTCTCCTAATGAACCCACACATGCATGACATCTGCATCATATCAATGCCCATCTTTCATCTACGCCTTTTTTTTTTTTTTTTTACCTACCATGAGTTCCTCTCAAAAGAAAAGGGTTTACTGCCTGTCAGGTGAAGTAAACATACTGAGGAAGTTTCCAGTGTCTAAACAAATGACTAATGTGATTTGTTCACACACAAACACTTTGTCATTTGTTTCTTTCACTCATTCACTGTATAATAAACATCACTCATATCTAGGCCAGCTCTAATTCATCGTCACTTCAAACCCTCACAGACAGTTATAGTGAAGTTTACAGCTGAATAACTGTATTTTCATATCTACAGTAGGAATATCATTGCATGCATGTTAATGCATGTTACTAACTAAACTTCTTCCCCAGAGTTTCTGTGCTCTGTCGTCCAGCAGGTTCTCATTGATCGTGGCTGCTGCTGTGATCCTGCACGACGTCCACTACACATATTATCACTGTCATTATTGCTACCACATCTCCATTACAGGTTATGGTTGGTTCATGATTTGCTGCCGCTGTGCATTTGTGTCTCTCTATCTCTATCACAGGTTCCACTGCTACTGTAATAATTCTATCATTCATTGTGATTCATTGTCATTTTGTCAGTTATTGTAATTGTACAATATGTTTGTGTTGATTTGTCCTGTACACGTGACATCCATTGCACGTCTGTCCTGGGAGAGGGATCCCTCCTCTGTGGCTTTTCCTAAGGTTTCTTCCACATTTTTTCCCTGTTAAAGGTTTTTTATGGACAAGTAATGGTAAAGCCCTCTAAGGAAAAATGTGTTTTGTGACTTTAGGCTATACAAATAAAATCTGCATTGTTCTGTTTTTCATCCTTTAGTATCAAGCTATAGACACTGAGAATGAATCATACATTCATAATTTTCTCATGTATTCATTCTGACGTCCAGTGTTTGGATTCTTCAGACACTCTGGGATCTGAATTTAAAGATGTTTATTACTTCCTAATTTTGACAGTTCTTTAAGTTAAGTGGAAATAGAAAGCAGAGCTAAAAACAGGTTCTAAAATGTTCCACATATGGAAAGTTCACGGTTATATGTTTAGATTTATGGCAAGAGGACAATGCTATCAGTCAGAGCCAAAACAAATCTGATTTAAAAACAAAGATGCAAATAATTTCAATAATGTGATTGTAGTGTTCACACGATAGAATACTGCTCAGTCAGTGGTTAGATTTGGACTTTTCTGTAATGTAAAAATGTGACTGTGTAATTATTTGTGATTATCAGGCTGCTGTAAGTTAAAACTAAAGGACAGAAATGTATGAAATGTATTGCAGTTCCTACTTAACGCCAGCAGAGGTAGACAAAGCCCATGTTCTTATATATACATTTATATATCAAAACAACAGTCATGTGCTATGAATAGTTTTCTTGCTGTAATCATTCCTCCTGTTCAAACCAGCCATTAAAAGAACACTTCTATTGTTAGTGATCTAAAGTGAATATGAGACTGTAACTTTAGAAGACTTGATTTGATTTCCACAACAAGGTTTTAGGATTTCGTCCCCCAGCACATCCAATAGAGGTTCACGACTCCACACACTCAGAGGCAGTGCCTTTCTAAACAAGTGTTTCATCATCATCAGCAGCAGCTTTGCTCAGCTGGTCTCTGAGCTCACTGTTATCCCTGATCACAAGGTGTCTCGTGAAGATAGGAGAGTCTCATGGACAGTTGGAAACACTTGACTCACCAGTTTTCTGATCTCACACTCCAGGTTCAGGATGCAGTCGAGCTTCCTCTTGCGGCAGCGTTGCGCTGCGATACGGTTCTTACTCCGCCGCCTCACATCATGGATAAACTCAAGCTGTTCCGAGGTCAGTTTGTGCATTTTCACCAACATTTGGAAGTCGTTCCGTGGAAGATTTGTGATCTGATCTACGGGGAAAGGCAGCTTCACCTGGGAGAGGAAGAAAAAGAGCAGACAGATGTAATTACTGAGCTATAACTGAGATGGGTGGAAGTTGTAGTTCATGTAAAAAAAAAAAAGTTTGCCACTGGAATAATTATAGACTTTTGACAGTGTTTAATCCATGAACACATTTGTCAAGACAAGGCCCTGCACACACACGCAGCTGAATGATGAAGATGTGAGATGTAACAGGTGCCACAAAGCCAACAGGGAGTGAAGGAGGTGTCAATCAAATTCTGAACACGCCCACACAGACCTGAGAAAAGCTCCAATTAACTGAAAGAAGTGACATCATCTGCGGGTTACGTTATACAAACCCACAGGAGATTTTTCATGGTGGGTTTTCCAAAAGGGATTCTGACCCAATATCTTTAACTTTTTTTTGTCTCCAGATGACTTGGCATGGAAAAAATAATTTATCAACCCATTTTCTCCAGACAAGACTGCTGTAACTCCCTTCTTTCCACTATAAACAAAAGCCACTCTCTTGCCTCTGACTAGTCCAGAATGCAGCAGTTTAAACAAACAAACAAAAAAATCCAAATAACTTTATTAATCCAACTAACAGTAATCATTGGTTCTCTCCACTGGTTTCCCGTTTGCTTTAGATTTGATTTCAAGATTTTACTAATAACCTTTAAAGCATGTCTGGGTCTGGCTCCAGGTTACATAACAGGCATGTTGAACAGTCTACAGCCCGTCTGGCTGTTCCAAAGTCAAGGCTTAAATCTAAAGGTAACCATGCTTTTGTGTTTAGGACTCCTTGACTTTGGAATGACCTGCCTGAAAAGATCAGGCCCGCAGAATCAGTGACATCACTTAAAACTCATTTTTATGTGATCTTGTCTTATTTATGTTGTCATGTTTCTTCGTGGCTACTGCTCTCACAGTCCTTATCTTTCATTGTCTTTCCATGACCATATTCATTCATTTATTTTCAATGACCGCTTATCTGAGTCATCCGAGTTGTGGTAGTTCACTTGCAGTCCATGGCCCTTTGCTGCATGTCATTTCAAAGCCTTCATGCCTCTCTTTCTACTAATATTCATTAAAAGCATAATAAAGCCCAGGATGACCATATTCTTAAATCTTAATTTTCTCTTGTCTTTGTTTGGCCTCAGTGTCTGAGTCTTTGTTGTTATTTTATGCTTGTCTGTCAAAACACTTTGTAAAGACACTTTTTTAAGGTGCTATATGAATAAAGTTATGATAACATATAATTATCTTAAATTTTTTCTTTGCTTAAAATACACAGGATCTTATTTCTGCAGTGTGTTGTGTAACTGGCAGTGTGGAGGCGGCTTTGAAGCAGCTCATGAATACATTTTCCTGACTTCTTTTGGGGAGAACCATGACCTCAGTATTTCTACAATCCTTTGTGAGAGCTCTGAATGCATTCAGCGTTCCTCCTCCTCCTCTCTTCTTAGCTTTAATCGATACTGCTGTCTGCACCGACAGCATAACAGCTCAAGTTTCACCCACGAGTATCTCCCAAAGGACGTATGGAGTACCTGGATTTCCACCGTCTGTGGCGATCAGAGAAAAAACAATAGAGATCTACTGCTGACAGTTGATTTCCTTTTTTATGTGTCTGGAGGTGGGACGTGACGCTGCCTTCAACTTCTCTCTGTTGTGTTTTTCCTTTTGGGTTTAATATTAAGTTGCTCTTTAATCATCCTAGACTTGCTTGTTACAACAGTTACTGTTGATCACACTAGTTTATTTCAGCCACTTTTGCATGAACAAAAAAACATATTCAGATTGTCTGATCTCTCTGATTCAATGCAGGGATTAATGGCAGACTGAGGCTAAATTCACAAGGTATGCAGAGCGCCTTTTACCAGGTCAGTACCCACTTGTTCCTACATTTGACCACAAGATGGCAATAGAGCACTGCTCCACACGCCTCTCGAGTTGATAAGCCTTCAGCTCATATTCAACATGTAGCACGTTCTCAAGCGGAGGGGAAAAGGTGATGCAAGAGAAAGAGTCCTTCTCCATCTGTCCCTTAGCACCTGGAAAGGTGCCAGCATGACAGACTGAGGGAGGGGGGGGCAGTGACATGTCAACCTGATCCAAATCAGTGTCAGGTGATTTCTGGGGGCATGAGTCTTCACAGGCTGCAGAACAAAAGAATGAGTGGAATAAATGCAGCAGTGATTTGGCAGTGGAAACCTAAAATGAGAAAGCTGCGTTGTGTTGTTTCCCTGATATAAGAACATATCAAGGTTTTATGTGTTTATTTTCTCCTTTTTCTCAGTTTGAAGAGCAACAATAAGTCAGCCTTCTCTCCCTCAGGTGATGGCAAACCTTATGATAAGCACATCATAGGCAGATCCACCCCAGCGGAATCTCTGTGCACCAGGGAGCTGTAGCTTTAGGCAGCGGGTGAAGCAGTGCAGGCATAACAAAGAGCCAGAGGAAGACAGCCGGAGAGCTTGGCAGAGATGAGAGGAGCTGCAGCTCTCTTTTTCCTTTCTCGTTCCCCTTTTCCCTCCCCGTGGCTGCCTCTGCAGAGTGCAGGAAGAACAAAGTCAAACAAAGGAGGAAGAGAGGAGAAAGAGGAGCAAAGGGATGCAACTCCACGCTGCCACTGTACCTGGCTGCTCGAGACGGGGGCCAGATGCTCCCCAGAGACCCTTAACAGCTCAGACGACTGCAGGCACAGGCTGCAGCAGAGGCGGCTCGCCTCTGTTTCTCCACCAGACGGTACACAGCAGTGGCTGAGGCGTCACCTGGTTTAAGCGGCGCACTCGGGGGGATAAAGCAAGGTGCCTACTCATGACAGAATTGAAATTACTCCTCACTGAGGAGCAAATCTAGATGTCAATCTATCCCTGGGAGAGAAAATGGCTTGAGTTTCCTCATTAGAAGTGCAGCCCTGTGAGCCGCCAGGAGCCCTGTTTCTCATCTCAGCTCGACATCTGCATGCAGACACATGAATAAATAATGCCCCGAGCTTTCAAGGCCACACAAGGCTCTCCCTACTTTGCCAGGGCATGACAACTAAAAGCTATAAAACATTAGCAGGAGCTGCCACCTTCATCTAAAGCTTAAATGTTTGTGATTAGATAGCTTGTGAACCATTGTGCGCAGAAGTGTGAGCTTTCGCACCACAGGACCCGATGGGCTCTTTGGCCAAACCAGGTTAGAAAAAGAAGGGGAAGGAGACGGTGCGACCTTGTGATGGTCCCCCCCTCCCCTCCCCCCATCCAGCAGTCACTGGTACGCAGGGGAACGGCTAAATTTAGCGGCTCCACCACAAGAACCAGTTCAGCAGCAAGGCTGGGATGACAGAGTACACTTCAACGGTGTTCATAAATTCACACCCAACTGTTCTGGATTTACATTTCTTTCTCAATTTTCTTCATTCCTCCTGAAAAGTAGGGCTCATCTGTTATCACGACCGGTGCTGTGCTGGGCCTCAGCCCTTTACACTGTGCACTGTTAAAAAATCTAAATCAATTCAGGGTCCCAATCCTAAATATGTGACAAATTCAGACAAAGAGCAGAAATCATCATGCTGGTGTATTACAGCTTGATATTTATTTGCATAAACTGTGTATAAAAATCAGTGACTGACTGCTCATGTTTTTCTTTTTCTTGGTCGTGTCATGTAGTCATGTATATGTCAATATCATAGTCTGATGTGAAGATTCATACTGTAGTAATCTGGGATATGTTGACCCCAGCTTGTTATGCAAAAACGTTGAACTGTTCCTTTAAAACAAAGCTTAAAAATACAGCTCCACCACGATGAGACAACATTTTGGGAAATCACTTATTAAAGACAGTAAAACAGCTAGCCCAGATCTGTTTAAAGAGAAGAAAAGCACACCAACATGTCTAAGGCTCACTCATCAACATGCTGAATTACGGCTGACTGTTGAACCCGCAGACAAACCGAAATGTAAAAACAGGTATTTGCAGTTTTAGGAGGCGCTGACATGCTAAAAGTGTTCCTTGCTGAGCAGTGACTGTGACTGCATGCAGCTTCCTGGAGTCTCGCTGTCACTGTGAGGTCACCAGGCTTGGTCTGTATCTGGTAACCCACAATATAGCCGGAGGCACTGCACGAAAAGTACTGCGCACTGTTATTCGTTGAGCCACACCTTTATGCTAAGCTAGGCTAACCACATCCTGCCTCTATCAGACATACAGACATGAGACTGATATCAATCTTTTCATCTCACTCAGAGAAATCAGATAACGCTACTTCCCAGGGGTAGCACTCTGGTAGCTCACCTGGTAGTGTGCACTACCCAACCGAGTCCTTACCGCAGTGGCCCAGGTTTGATTCAAACTTCACTACTGAACAAAGGCCAAACATGCTTTAAAGTTCTGGTTAAATTCTTGCTGCGTGATTTATTACAACAGGCGATGTGAGGACTGGTTCAGTAGGATATTTTTGCAGTGCATGTAAGGCTGGGGCAGCTGGCAGCTTGCAGCAGGTAGAGACCTGAGTTGAGTTGAGTAGTGAGGTGGGACGTCTCGATGGATGACCCTGACTCGGAGGGGTCATGGTGCTCTGCAGTCTCCTGACTAACATTCACCTCATTCCCACAAAAACACTTTCTCTATTGGCAGTGCTTCCGCACAAAGGCCCGGAGGCCATCAACGGGCTGTTTGTGTTAAAAGCTGAAGCAATTTTCTAAAAAATGATTGCTGCCTGACACCTCTGGTCCAGGTCTGTGTAATGCTTGTCCCTTATCTAATCCAAACTAAAACTGAGATCTTATCTTGTAAGGTGAGAGTTAGAATTCTGCATGTTTGTGTTTCTCTGTAATTAACCCCGCTATCTCACATGCTTGAAAATGGGATTATAAAGCAGCGGCACACATGCATGTCCCGAGTCAGATCTTAATGGTGATAATATTGATAGGTTCAGCAGTAAGTGTTCTGTCCCGGGGGTTAAAGTAATAATCTGCAACATTCCCACACAAATAAATTACTGTTTTGTTGCTCTGTTGCTAAATGATGTAGCCTTATCGTGAAAAATATCAATCTGTCTAGAAAAGGCTTTATTTATGTAAGAAGTCATGTAGATATTTCCATGGAAGAATCCTCTGATGCTCCTTGCTTTACTGGAAGCAGCAACTGTAGTTTATTTGTGATAAAGAGAAAAAGAAATGGCCAATTAACTAGGAAGAATGTGTCAAACTTCATCAACAGAAAATCCCCAAAGAAAACAACACCAACAAACAAAACTTGCAGTAGTGGACACAGTGTTTGATTGCCAAGTTATTTCTGGGAATATGCATGCAAAAACACCGCAGTGCTGGCCGCCAAGCTGCACCGACGTAGCCAAAATCAACACGACAAGAATCTCACAGATTACCACTGCAAGGTAGCTGGATGCTAAATGTCTCAGTGCTTCCTCAGGACTCAGGACTATACCACAGGATGTAAGGCCCTGCAGAGGAATAGAGTCATTTCTGTGCTCCAGCTGACCCTGAGGAACCACGTCGTATTGCGCTGTTTGCAGTAGCCCAGCTGTAGCAACATCCTGGGGATCTCCACTCCATCCTGATCACACACAACACAATATCCTCGTCTCTGACAAAGAGAGGGCACAAACATATCTCTGCTGTTCAATCATTTGTCCTGATCCATTCAGAGCTCCAAAGCGATGATAGCAGCACATACTCTGGGGGCGATTTGGGGGGTAACATATTTTTGTACATGCATCAAGGTAGATAAATATAGATTTCAAAGTAAAAGCTTGGGTAAACAGCACTCGTCTTGCTCAATTTGAACACATTTCCCTCTACAAACTCTGAAGGCTACAAAATAATACTCCCTGTGTTATTGCAAGTACATTTTTTATACATAACACCTTTGTTAAATATTAATTTTTGGAGAGATGAGCAGCAATAGCCCTAATTTGAAACTTGACTAGATCTCCTTCTATGTATCACACAGTGTGGAAACAAGAGCCTTGAGTTCTTTCATTGTTTGTCTTTAACAGCTAAATCTATTCCCATTCAGCTATCATCACATTTTTGATGTCGAGCTGTGTTTGGATTCCACCGCATCCATTTCAAAGAACACTGTATTTCTTTTCCAGCTAACACAGATAGACGCTGCTTTCATAAATTACATGTGATCACATGAAAGGGCAACAAGAGTTTTTCATCTGATATCTTATGTATATTACTGTTATCACTTTGGATATGACTAAAACAAGTAAACATCTCCACAACTAACATTATGAATGGCAAATCAAGACTCAGACCACAGCCACATCATATCTAGCAAAGGTTCTCTGGTATTGTGCAAAGGTAGCAGAACTGATATTAAGGCCTGTGCGCTTCCTGTAACACGTTCACTCTTTTTCATGTTTCGCCTGATCAAAAAACAAACAAACAATGTGCTGATGTATCAGGACTACTTCCTCATTCCTCCCACTCGCTCTGAGATCAATAATTGCAACGTTTGTGGCCAGACGCTACGCTAGAATGAGCTCAACACCTACACTGCAGCCAGGAGCTGGAGCTCCTCTGAGAGCTGCACAGAGAGGAGGCAGCCCAGTGCTGTGCATAGATACATGCACGATACGTACACAAGATGCTGTAGTAAGATTTCAGCACTCAAATTCTCCTACAGAGCTGCACAGTCCAGCTGGGATTGTGACAGACTACACAATATTAGCTTTAACCTGTGTGATCTCATCTCACTGACTTCAGACCTGTCATGTTTCTGCATGGAAGCCACTGGAAAAGTAATGTTTGCCAAAAAGCAGACATTGAGGAGCTATGTGTCAAGAATGTCAGTTACGCAACCCTATTATCTAAAGTTTTTTAAGTTAGGTAACATTAGGCACACAGGTCGTGAGGTCACAGTGTATTGAATGTAGAAATGTGTTCTGTCGCTGCTGAAGTCAATTTTAATTTGACATTTAACAAGAGATAATGGTAAATGCTTAAACACAATGTAACAGTACCACAAGTACAGAAATGTCATAAAGTTCTGGAACCCCCTACAAATCCTGTCACATCTCATATCCAGACTCCATAAGTCCAACTACACCGCTTGCACTAAAGCCATCATTTACAGCTCTTCTTTTTTATTTTGTAGGAATATTGGCAGTCTAAATTTTTAAAACATTTACTTTTCCCTTTCAAATGAGACTTCCACTGTGAAGACCAATCTACTCAGATCTAAACTGCACTAAAAAACACATGAAAATCCCCCCATAGAGCCACACTTGGGTTCATCTGCATGTGAAAAATATATGATTATCAAAGGTTGTTTAGTCTCTCTCGTAAGGTCTACTGTCTGCTACATGAAGCTGCTGATAGTTCTCTACACAGATGTGGCTCATGTGAACGCAACAAGCCATAACCACAGAGCAGGAGCTGCCCAGAGACCTCAAGTGACTCTGAATACCTTGAATGACTAGGCTTTGGTCAGACTGGGCTGCACTTTAACAACTTCCTTCCTCATCGGGATTCATTGTGTTCAGTCCACAGTTCTGGGCTGCAGCTATTTTTACCAAAGCAGCTTCCCCCCCTCTGCCATTTGCTCTGCAAACACACTGAGGCCAGCCTCTGTTTGTTAGTACGGCCGATATTATAGAGATGGCTGGTAGGAAAAAAGAGTGGCCCAGGAAGCATGAGGTAGCATTTCTTTACCACATAAAGGCCAAGAGGGAGTAACCTAACACTGAGCTTCATTTTGCGAGTACCTCTCTGTGACCTCCACTAGTGCAATAAAGTGTAGAGCAGGCATATCTAGGAAACATTCATTCATGAAGAGTCTTATCAACAGCCTGTGATAGTGAGTGGAAAGCTGGCAGATGGCCCTGTGTAAGAGATTTGACAGAGGATATTGTGTGGAGTAATGGAGCGCCTACAATGGCTGACACATACATATATAAACACAGTCATACCCACACAAAGAAATGACAATGGGAACTGAAATGTCTCCTAGTCATTTTTGGGCTGCTCTCCCAGTTGATAGCTCAGCACTGTAAATCAATCCCACATAATTTACAGCAGCACATTCAGCAGGTCCTTCAAAGGCCCATAAATCTAACGCAATGGGTGTTGTGCGCTACGCTACCAAGGTAATAATTACACATTACTGCTGAGCCTCTTTATCTTGCAGCTCTGTTTGTGCTGCGGAGCTGAATTCTTTTCACACACAAAAAAAAGCACAGTCCTGTCATGTAGCTCCAACCCTTTCAACACGCCGACTTGCTCTGTGAATCCCATCACCATGGCAACGCACCACTTTCTCTATCTCTCCTCTTCCCTGCTCCCTCTGTGCACTTAGAGCAGCCCTCTCCACCAAGCTCATCAAAAATAATTCTGCCTACACCTCAAGCAAACATCGCTGAAGCCTCCTGAAGCCAAGAGGTCGTAAGTTCAAGCTCTACAGCAGCCAAAGACATGACGGTGCTAGTGTCATGTAAAAAACCTCATAACTGTTTTTTTTAGTGTAAAAGCATTGCAAACCCCAACCAGGGTGAGCTTTTCCAAGATCCTGACGTTTTTTTGAGGATTTTGAAGATACAAGGTTCTGAGCTGTCAGAACAGCTTGCGTCAGTGAAAGGCCTGAGATGCAGATGGAATTTCTAATCATCAGCATGAGCAAACTACAGCGCAACAAGGAAGCAAAGCTGTTCTTTGTGAATTGATTTTATTGTCTTTCACTTTCCCTCAGGTGGGGGAATCAGCTCATTGTGATGCTTATCGCACCTGCACTGTGCTCCATCTGTGAATTGGAGGGTCCCTCACTGATCTTTACTATAAACAACAACAGTCGTCTAGTCTGCAGCTTGGAGGACGTCTGCCCAGGTGGATTAGAGGAGGATGATTAGAGGATTGGCTATTCATCCTTGTCAGCACTGTCGAGCTGCATTATAGTCCCGCCATGAGGCCGAGATGAACCTTCCGCCCACACGCATTCGCTGGCTCGCTGCAGCCGCCGCTCAATTAAAACTTTATGGCCACAGCGCATTGCTGTTGTAATATATTGGTTGTAATCCCTTTGTGACCCATTGCACACCTTCACCACGGCTGAGCATTAAAGCTAATTGTCGATAGATCAGAAATGTCAGAAGTCGGCTAGGCTACACCGAGTATTAGCATATATGCATATTTACAGGGGGGGGGGCTATGGATGTCTGTGTTTCTGCCGGGATGAAATGAGCTAGTTAGGATAGTTGGCAGGAAGATAGAGCCAGAGGGAATCACTTGAGGGGGCAGTTCTACCCAGAGAGAATCCTGACCCTTCAATCGCCTGCAGTGCTTCTCTCACACACACTACTCTCAGCTACGAGGACTCGTCACAGTTGGAACAGCATCGCAACCTCCCACATTTGGACTGTCGTAGTGCATTTGGGCTCACATATTCAGACTCATTACACTGATTTCCAGCAGTGCATGAAGCAGATTAATAATATCAAAGCACATCTGTGCCCCTTGGTGGTGCTGTAAATCTTGTACTGAACACTCCGGCTTCAATTACATGATGATTTAATGACTGCTAATGCAGACCTGGAGAGCAGGCCACTGCGATATAATTAGCCATGGTGGAATTGAGTGTGAGGGCTACATTGTGTGTTACATGGGAAGGACAATGTTTTACACTCACCTCTGGCCCTTGCTCCTGTACATGGCAGGACTCGCTGTCTCCCTCTGAGAAGGAGCCCGACTCGTCACTGGAGTTGGTGCCATACGACTGCTCACATTTGATCTTGGGCCGCACCTGGTTAAAAAGGGCATCCCCTCCCACACTTGCATCCTGCTGGTCCACATTGAGGCAGCGTGCCACGTTGGAGCATGGCGAGGAGGAGAACTCAAACTGGGGCAGGCTGCAGGGAGAGCCTCCGCTGCCGTCCTCAGCATAAGAGTATGAGGAGCAGGAGCTGGAAGTTCTGGTACGTGTCTCACAAGGCGGCGAGCGTGGGCACACTTTGATTGGCACTGGGCAGCTGGTGTTAGGTCGTGGGCGGCACAGAATTGGGGGCTCAGAGGAAGTGGTGCTGGGAGAAAAGGTCTGGGAGGTGGGGAGGGACTGGCTGGCTCCAGCCCATACATCCTTTGGCATGTGCTCAGTGAGCTCCACATCCAAAGAGTTCCCACCCGGGTAGGAATGCGCTGGGGTTCCCAGGCGGTTGCAGGCCCCTGAGGAAAATATGACACTACGGCGGTCTAGCTCAAATTCCTGTTTGCAGACCCCATCGCAGGAAGTGGACTTAAGGGACAACCCTGCAGGGAAACCGTCCATGTCCTTTGGGGATGTAACAGACAGACCTAGCTCCCCAGTGAAAGGCCTGAAGTCTTTTTTATGATCTCCCTGAGAGTTACCTTTGTCCTGGGGGCAGACAAGTCTGTTGGCGTATAGCTGCTGTGATGTGTTGGGCAGACTGGGGTGGTCCACCCCTTTCTTGAAGAAGGCTCGGAGGCAGGAAGGGGACTTGGTTCTCTTGGTTCTTTCCACAGACAAGGGGTTATCCATCTCCATGGCTGTCACACTGTCCTTATCCCTGACGTCCTGCTCGTCCCCTGACAGGCACAATGAGATGGCCTCTTCCTCTGCCTGTGGTTCAACTTTGATTTGGGCCAAAGGCAGCCTGCCCTGACCCGGCACGGCCCCACTAACGCTGCTCTCCCTTAATGTGCTTGGAAAACCTGAGGTACTGGTGTCTGAGGAGGTGTCATTATTGTGCTTGTTGCAAGCCAACTGGTATTTCCTGTACTTGGGGCATCTTGGTAGGTCTGATGCATGCCGATCAAAGTCCAGCCGGCCATCCATGAAGTTACTAGGCACAGCCATTGCTAACCGATCATCGTCAGGGTGGCGAAAGGAGGTGATGGCGTCAGCACATCGCCGCGCCCTGGGGGAGGTGGGCCTTTCCACCTCTGACTGCATGCTCTCGTCCTCTGAGTTGTTCACCTCCGCCGCCACCTTGTTGCAGAGCAGCAAGCCGTCCTCCTCGCTGCGCAGCTGAGCTTCCAGGAAGCGAAAACATGAGTCCTCCAGGTTGTGCATGCGCAGGAATTCGGCACAGCGGATGACCTCCTGGATGTTTTCTCTGCTGAGTAACAGCTTAGCAGTGTAGGCAAACTGCAACAATGGGGCAAATCCCCTGGCAGTGACCTGCGAAAAAACAGGGAAATTGCCAGCATTATCATCAGCACAGCCATTGTTCAGAACACTTGGAGTGTGGTGAGACAACCCGACAGCTCCAACGACCATAAACAAACACTGTAAAGTACCAGTTAATCTTTTTTATCGGGTCAGCACTGAACATTCTACACAGTAAATAAGAACTGGTGCTCTAGGGATGTTGGCAGGTTGTGTGTCCAGCCTCATGTTGATAATAACAACCTGTGGGACATTCCAGCAGTCTACCACTGTCTGCTCTGTGGTCATATTGTTGCTTTTCGCCTTCACCCACTGCTGTCACTGTTTTGCATTTGTAAAACCCTTATTTACTTGAGGTAAGACGAAGAAGTGCTGCTTAATAGTGATTCAGTTAGACGTATTCATTTTTGGCAGCAGGAATCTATTGAGCAAATGTTGCATCAAGTGCTTTGCTGTAGGGATATAATGACGGTGATAGGCCCGGTGTCGAGTATTAGCCTCGAGATTTGATATCAGTTTCAAGAGCTTTGACACTGATACCAAGCTAACTCTTTAAACAGAGGTCTAAATAAAATGATCTGTGATTTAAATCAGGAACTATTTGATCAAGGCATAAGAAAACAAGATCACAAGTCTGACCATTTGACGTCAGCTTTTGGCACTTGACAGTAAACTCTTGGTGGTGTGAACAAAATATTTAGATTGATACTCAGCCCCTGTTATACCCAAGACCTTTAGTTAACCATTTGGTGTCCAAGCAATTACCTATGATTCCAAAAGCAATTGATTGAACCCCAGAAGGTTAAAAAACTGCTTTGCTAACCCTTTTTGCCTTTGTAACATTCACAACTTGAGCGTGTCTAGTATCTGTACTGTTAGTTCTCCAATGGGCACAGCCGCACAGCCTCACTTTCTGTGTCAGTGCCCTGCATCCCCAGGTCAAGTGCCTGTAAAGCCTAATGGTTTGTAAGACCACAGCTTATCCCCGTTGTGGCCATGTGGCGCGGGATGATAGAGGGAAGCCTTCCATTTAGACTTAATGCCAGATAATTAGGTAAACTCCTGAGCCTGCAGAAGTCCAGGCCGCCCTCTGCTGTTGTTGTCACTGAGCACACAGACCAGAGAAAGGAGCCAGAGCAGCCGGCTTTAATACGAGCCTTGTCTGCCTTGGATCAGCGTGAGGTTCACACTAGGTTGCGTTCATCACTTTACACAGACTCTGGCACCCAATCCCTGCAGCTTTATTGTGGTTCATTCTCTGGTGACAAACAAATTACTTGCTTTGCTTGGGGAATGCAAGCAAACCCCACACAGAGAAAAGGTGTGCTCACAAATGCAATTACAGAGGGTTCACTTTGAATCTTGGATGGTATTGTTTGCTCTACAAAGCACCTTTTCAGAGGCTGAGTGATGTAAAGTCTTTCTTACAAGACTTAACAGAGACTCGCAGATGTAGGGGATGAGCAGCACAATGTGGTTTTAATGAGCCCACTGTTTACTGATTGTTTTGCTGCCTCTGTTGGGAGAAACGAGAAGATGAATTACCCTAGGTGGAACTGTATCCACTGTGTGAGCACTGCGGCAGCTTCCAAAGGTCCAGCGGTCTCTGCCAGACACCCTACTTGTAAAACAGGATTTTCCCTCCTAAGTAATCAAGCTTCCAAAACCACAGAATTTACTCTGTGGATTTTTCCGCCTGGAAAAACAACTAAGCAGTATGCATGAGGAAACATGTAATGCAAATATGTCAGTGAAAAAAATTGCTTGAGGTCATCTGAGTCACTCTAAGAATGTCTGGCTTTGTGGATTTTCAGGAAGATAAATACATGTGCATTAGGTTGCTCTTTTTTTATTTTTTATAAAGTAAATCCAGTAGGGCCAATACTTTATTGACTTCTTCCTTATTCACTTTAGAAAGATTCTACATGAAATTATAGATAATACATGCTCAGGGCTCCAAACTCAACAGCACAATGGAAGACATGTCTGTGCCAGTTTAAATGGAACATGACCCCCAAATACAGGCGGGGATTATGTGATTAAAGAACAGATATGTGAATTAGAGATTTAAATTGTAAAGTACCCAACTTGACTTTCAGCTAAACTGAACGATCTACAAGATTATGTGTCAGAACAACCATACCAAACGGAATCTGGATTTGAAATGTACTCTGATGATGCTATCTGCAAGTGCCTGGAGCGCACACTGACGTACTGCGATTGTTTACAGTGATCTTTTTACAGCGTGCATGTTACCGGCGCTTGTGCAGTCTCACACTGAGCTCTTTTCTGACAATATAAATCGCAACACAAATGGTTTGTTGAATTATTAAGATTTTTCATATGAAGGTAATTCTTTAATTGTGTTATGCTGCAAGGAATAATATTCTGAATGAGAAATTCAGAATTGTTTTACTTTTATGGGGATGGATATTTTAAACTTTCTGAATCTTTCAACTAAATTCCACTAAATTCTTCACTTCTTCATATATTGATTGGCCTAAAGTACTGAAATTTAAATATACTAAGTCTGGCCATCAGATTCCCTCAAAATATCCAGAGGAAATGAGCCCAGTGTCCTCAGTGGTAGCTGCAGCCCTGTGCTCATGACTTCAGGTCAGCTCAGTCAAAGAAATTGGACTGAAACAGGTTAGTATGGAGACTTGCTTGGGATTGATATTGCCAATATCCAACCGTGTGTGTATTTTTCTGATCCTTTAAAGCCGTTTTCATTTAGTTTGATTTGATTTTTAATGTGGCTGTCAAGATAGACAGACTCTCCGGAGCTGAGCATTCTTGAACAGTACTCTGTCATTTGGTGTTTTGATGATAGCGGTGAGAAAAGGACGAGCATGAAGGCCACAGCACATAATCATGTAAATGTATCATGTCAGGATAAACCTTGAGATTTATCAGTTGTTTTCAAGGGGGTCACATATACATGTTACAGCACATGAGTGTGTAACTTATCAATTCCCCATCCACTTTTCGTGTTTCTGTTACAATGGTTCACAAGCCACTGCTATTAGTGAGTCTCTCTTAAAAAGCTAAAAATAAATCCTTCCTTTCTGAATTTATATTGTAACTGCAGCACTGTGAAGTGAGGCTGTCAAATCTTTCAATATTTTTTTTCAGTGGAGATATTTCCCAGATGGATTCATAAGACAGTATTTGTTTTCATGTTACCTGCACTGCCAGTGCAGCAGTGACTACATTTGATCAACCGTGCTATAAAAAACACAATTAGATGCGTATGTTAATACACATCTGCTGAATTCCTTTGTTGCTGTGAAAGAATACAGACAGCCAAATGTTTATGATGTTTATGACACACCAGCATCAAGTCTTAACAGATGTGTGAAATACACACATGTTTGTATGTAACGCAATACCATGTGTGATGGAGCGACTACAAGCACTATATTCAAGGTATTTCTGCATGGTGCGCTCCAACTAGTTCTGGATGTTGAAGCTTCATCCTTCCTGTGTTAACCCAGTGCGTCCACAGGCTGCAACCTCCCAGCATGCCTCTGGTCTAGAGCTAACAGACAGTGCAACAGCAACGGGCATATCAGTCATTGTTAAGAGGAAGCTGCTGACTCCATATCTGTGAGGGGGGATGGTGTGCGTGTCTGTATGTGTGTGTGTATGTATGTGTGTGTTTGTGCCTATACCAGAGCTAGTGGGTGGGTGGGGGTGTGTATGAGTCTGAGTGTGACAGATTGGGGGGAGGGTAGAGGCTTTGACTGGACTATCCGCTCTTCTGATGAGCGCAGCACATCCACTACTGCTGCAGCACTGCTCAGAAACACACACACACACACACACACACACACACACACACACACACACACACACACACACACACACACACACACACACACACACACACACACACACACACACACACATTTCTGTAGGCGATAATGAATCCACTGAATCTGAATATCTTCTTCGCTATACGTTGTGTGATGATCAGGGTCTTTTATCTTTCAAATCATGCAGCTAGATCAACAATCATGATGACATTTTTATTTCTACATTAAAGGGGAACCCCAGAGATTTATTATTACACATCCGTAAAACTGGGACACTTCCGAGACATAGATTAGAAAAAGAATGCTCAAAATCTGTGCCTGACTCTTAGTCCTTAAATGAAGGGTCAACGATGGGACATTTCCGATAATGCAACTAATAGAACCTTTTCATTAGATCATTTGCCTCCAGTTTGTGATGTAGGTACTCTGTTTCAGTGCCTAAGCTGTGTGTAAAAAAGGCAATTTAAAGTAAACAAAGTGATTTATGCCTGAGCTTCACTGTGAACATGTATTTACTTTATGCTGTAAGGCCAAACATGCAGCTGTTTTTATTCCTTTGCCAAGTTATAGAAATGTTTTTTGTTTTGTTTATTTTTCTCATTTCTTTTGAGCATTTATTAGAAACCAATAATAAAATAATCAAACAATAAGGTAAGGCGCATGCAAAGTGCATGCAAAGTCAATGAAAAGATGTGAGTGTATGCAAACGCATACAAATGTGCTGTAGGCGAAGGTGCAAACTCAGGTGAAGATGCGTGTGAGTCAAGTGAGAACATTTCAGCCTTCTGAGACATCAGTTCTCATTATGAGGCTTTATGGCATTTATAATATCATATTTTCAATATTTTCATAATTTATGTGGAGACATTATTAAATGTTTGGTGAGTCCTCAGATCTGTCAGAGTCAAAGCTGTCACACACACACACACACACACACACACACACACACACACACACACACACACACACACACACACACACACACACACACACACTGTTTGCTGTTTGGACAACACTGGAGATTTTGATTCTGTATTTATGAGGTCAAACTGTTTTACTGCTGTGTTAAAATGAAGAACACGAACTGGAAGAAATCGAGTCTGCAGCTCTGTGAACATTCCTCAGCACTCATTGTCCTTTAATCAACGTGACTTCTGTATTTGAAGTGTGCTGTTGCACATGTACATGTGTAGAGCAAACACAAAAAGAACAAAACACAAATCTCCTAGCAACCTGAGCAAGTGAACAGCCAAATAACTGACAAGAGAGGCACACACACACACACACACACACACACATACACACACACACACATCGAGCCATGCCGACTGTAATGGTGAGGCAGTGGTAGCCTAAATGAGGCTGGGCAGCCGGCTGGCTGCATCCAGGGCTGCTGATAAACAGCAAAGCTGCTGGAGGAAAAGTGCTGAGCGTACCAGGGATCTATTTTCAGCTAGTATCAGCAGCTGCTGCCTGCGGGAGCGCATCTTTATGTGTGCCCTGCGCCATATGTGATTACTCCACTGTTACAACCAGCACAGCAGCCTAATGAAGGAAAGCGTTAAGGGAGCAACACAGGATGAAGGGAGGGGGGGGGTAAATACTGAGGGAGGATGGACGGAGTGCAGAGGAAAATGAGAGAGGAAGGGAGACGGTCACAATGTAGGAAACAAACTGTTAAAGGAAGGAGAGGAGGCCAGGGAGAATACACAGAGTGTTTCCTGGTCATTAGCCGACTGCCATGATGTCTGAAGCATTTCAGCTGTTAGCAGCTCTAAGTGTGTGAGTTAAGACAAAGAGACAAATTCATCAACGTGACAGATTGGGGCCATTTTAGGCAAACACAGCCCTGCTCTGCGTCTGGACTGGATAGGCGATACCATTACAGGGCAGGAAATTACAGGCAGTGGCAAATCACAATTCGCATGACATTTTTAGGAAGCCTGCCAAATATCCTTTCATAAACAGGCTGGGCAATGCTACACCATCCTCCCCTCTCCTTCCTAAATCACTCTCACTCTTCTCTCTCGCCCAGTACTTCTCCCTTACATCGCCCTTTCGCCTTCGTAGAAGAGAAGGCTAATTCATGCAAATGTTCTCCAGTGGATTCCTGCACGTCATGCATGCTAATAAGGACATGGCATGGCATGACAATGGAGCGCTTCCCCATGCAGAGGAAAACACTCTATCTCCATTGGAGGGAGCAGTGGATGTTTTAACATCAGATCTGCTGAGTAACCTGACATTAACCTCTGCTGCTTGCAGACAAACAAGAAGGAGCCTGAGTCACAGCGCTAATGGAAATGAAACAGCCGCTGCTACTGTACGCTTGCATGACGCCATTGTGGGTTAAGCTGTTATGCTGGAGGAGATGGCAGGAAATGTGCAGGGACAAAGGCCTGCTGCAGAGCAGAAAAGCTCTTGGGCCAAAGGAAAATCTTCTCTAAAGGCAGCTAGAGAGCTTACGAACCAGACAGCTTTTTATCGGTCCTACAAGCAGGAATACTGTACATCACACTGAGAAACAGGTGACATGCTGTGTCATTATCTGAATATAAATCTGATAAAAACACAGTGTAAAAGAGATTCTGCACATTCACTTCATTTACAAACCCAATTTTTGCAATGATTTTCAAGTCATACAATGGTATTTAAGATTCTTCGACTGGTTTCCTTGGTTACATCGCAACCTTTCTTTCTGTCTGTCTGCTATACAATTTAACTGTCAATGAGTCAAAATTCTAAATCATGGACACTTCTGTTGTTGCTCAAAGTTTTATTACTGACTTGTTTGAAGGGACTGCACTGTGTTACCAAGCAACAACACAACTTTTACAAACATGAAATCAGGCTTGTTGCTTGCTGTGATTACCCATTATTGAGATTTGGTGCCATGAATAAAAATAAATGAAACAGAACTGAACTGAATATATGACAAACATGTTTTCAGTGAAAACTGTGTATTGAGGCAGGAAAAATTACAACTGAACTGTTAACTAAAATGATGGAATATTCTGAGTCAGAGTTTAGTCATTAAAAAGATTCATAGAAAATATATAATAACAAAGTTTAGGAAATATCCCTAACTGCTCAACCTAACACATATACATTGAATAAAAAAAAATTCAGAATATAATACAGCCTGTAAAAACTAGCCAATATGGGCTTGCTGTATCAGTGAGGTTTTAGTATCAGGCTTAACAGCTGACAGTAAAAAAGGCGTACTAAGCACAGTGACTACATCTTCACATTAATGCTGACAGAACAGGTAATGTAAGGAAAGTGTCGTCCTCACTGACAGCAGAAGCTCAGACCTTTCTGGTGTTGAGCTGTGGGTAAGTAAACCTCCCCCTAGACGTGGATTAAATTAGATAGTGTATGTCCTAATCCTCTCCCAGTGCAGCTTACTGTACAAGCCAGACAGTGGGGAGGACATGACCCCACCTAAACAGCGAGCTAAGGACTCATCACTGTGTTTGTTTCAGACTATAAAATCTGAAAACATTGAATTTATCCAAGTATATCAGTCAACATGTGCCAGGGCTGTGTCCAGCATTTCTTTGTTCACTATGCGTACACAACAGATTCTTCAACCCAGACTGATGAAAGTCTGTGTGTTCCTTTCATTAAGGGGGATGTTCACTGCTTAACCGTGCCGGGTTTGGAGGTTAAATACGAAGAGCATAAACACAGGGATCACACGACAGGCTGCCGCCCGCCAGGCCGGCTGCCACCCAGCAGGCCGGCTGCTCAAGGTGCTCCTCCACCCAGCCTCTTACACTCAGACAAAGAGCCTGCATCTTCTCTGTCAGCTTATGACATGAGCTGCGTTCTTGTGTTGGCAGAGAAAGAGAGACCCCCTGCCGGACCAAGGGGGTTGGGTATTAGTGCCAGTACTCCCACCGTGGTGCATCACTCGTCTCCATACCGCTTACTCTCATCTTCTATCACCCAACCCCCATCTTTAAAGAAGGCAGGGCTCTGTCCTGTCTCCTGGCTCCCACCATCTGTCTAATAGGCTGTATTTGTGAGATAGTGTCCTGGCCAGGCACTGATGCCCCCTCAGATTAGCCAGCACTGTGCAGGTTGAGTCCTGATCCGCTGTTTGACCATGAGGCGGTAGATGGATGTCACCATCAACCCTCCTGAACCATCACAAGCATTACTGTCTCTCTGGTCGAACTCAAAGCAGCGAGACCTTTTAGTTCACAAGTTCAAAACAGGTGTTTTGGATTCCACCCGACCCAAACAGACTTAAGAACTCTTTCTGGACTCTCTGTCACTCTCTGTCAATTCTGACTACCTCTGCTACATGCAGTGACTGTGACTTTCATTCAGTCACCTGTTTACAGCATAATTTAATCGTACACAGTCCTTTATTTCCATTTGTAGTTCTTGTTGTTCTATACATATATATATATAAATATATATATATATATATATATATATATATATATATATATATATATATATATATATATATATATATATATATATATATATATATATATATATCACTTTCTATTTTTTTATATAGTTTTCTATTTGTATATAACATTTTCTACTGTTATTTTCTATTTTTTTTACATCGTTTTTGTATAGAGGTTTAACACGGGTTAACTTAACACTGTCATATATTTAACTTAAATGCAAATGTTTCATCATAAGTTTCTTTTCCTCTGCACATTTTTAATGACTCTGTACATATTTAAATCCTATGCAAATGTTTACTTTGTCTGTCTTTTGGATGGTGTAACAATGTCCTGCTACTTTCACCTTTGCTTCCATGAGAGTACAGTCATTATTCATGCAGCCACATGAGGACAAACTACTTTTTTGTTACTAATGCTACTTTTATGTCACTACTGATAACAAAGTCCAGAGTCTTTCATCCAACATTTTTAAATTCTGTGTGTGTGGTGTGAATTTTAAGGGCTGAAAGTAGCATTCTAGACTTGTCTTGTTAAATTAAATCACAGCAAATCGTTTACAGCATGGCAGGTGGATACACAAACAGGGTGCACATTTGTGTGTGTGTGTTTTCTTTTGGAGATGAAAAATGTGCAGTGTTCCCTGGCTTATGAGCAAGGAAAGAACTGACAAACAGGAGGTGGTTTGAGGTCTGTGAAGCAGCACTCTGCTGAATCACAGCGCTCTCAGTTTTTCCAGAATAAAAATCAAGAGAGGGCAAAAAAAAAAAAACAACTGAAAGACTGATGATCCACCGCCATCATTCAGCCTGTCAGAGCATTCCCACGCTGGATGGTAGACGATGCAGTAGTCAGTAACTGACTCTGTGAATGATTATTTGATTCAGTCAAATCAACAAAACTGAATCTGATCGATCTAATTACTTCAATAAATTATGTTATTATTACAGTAGTAGATCATGTGATTCTACATTTCAGCCTCTACTGAGCACACAGGCAACATGCTGCACTAGTAACTAGCTGTCAGCACTCTGCTGTGATCATGACAGTGAGGACTGAAGCA
Organism: Collichthys lucidus; assembly: GCA_004119915.2. Classification (NCBI taxonomy): domain Eukaryota; kingdom Metazoa; phylum Chordata; class Actinopteri; family Sciaenidae; genus Collichthys; species Collichthys lucidus. The sequence continues at coordinate 15,554,966 of CM014086.1, forward strand.
CATCTTTGCACACAGTTCCACAATAGGTCATTCAGTTGGTCACAGTGATGACTGCTCCTCTCCAGTGGAGGGCTCTCTTTGAAATTCCTCTGCCTGGCTCGTATTTATGGCACGCTGATTCTTATAAATCCCCCTTTGTTCTGACGCTCACAAGAAATATGATGTAGAGAAAACACTGTGTGTTTGTATGTGTGAAGCCTCCATCGTCCCAACTTGAACGTGGTGCTCTTCTGTTCCTTCCCCCTGCCGGCTGGCCCGGAGGATAGCATTGCCGAAGATAAAGCGGGATTGTTTTTGTTCCCATGATGTTATGGCCAACAAAGCCCCTTGATGAAACTGGCTGCCCCTCTGCAAGCCCACAATCACATTAGATATAGATGATGTCACTCACCCGCGCCAGCCCCAGCTACTCCAAGGGCAGCGAGGCCATGAGAGAGGAGTGATGAAGGTGGTGGGGGAGGTGGTCTTTTGTTTCACATTTCATCTCCACCAACCTCCCCCTCTTTTCCTCCTCGACTAGCAGCCTAACTTGCCCTTTGTTTCACATAGGTGGCAGTCTTCAGTAACTGCTGAAGGAATACTGTCCACGAGCAGAGGCAGACATAGAAAGGGTCAGTGAAGTGTTGCTAACCTAGTGCAGCTTGAGGCTGCTACTCTGAGCTGACACATATCAGTGGGGGCTGAGCAGACCCGGAGAGCAGGGATGTGTCAGCATGCTGCAGTCACTGACCGTAAAAGCAAAGGGTGACAGGGGACCTTAAAAAACTGGCCACATCAGTGATATGACGTTCCTCCATGATGTGGCTGTGACTTGTCTAGACAGTCACAGAGAGAGATGTACTACCTGGAAAATTCCACCTTAAATAGATTCAAGATTCAAGATTCAAGATGCTTTATTGTCAAGACTGCAAATGTACAAGACATACACAGAATTGAAATTGCGTTTCTCTCTGTCCAAACATATGTAAAATAAAATAAAATAAATAAATATGAAATAAAAATATAAAAAAATAAAAAATAAAAATAAAAGATAAAAATAAAAATAAAATAAAAAGTAAAAATATACAAATAAAATAGAAAAACATGGTAACAAAAAAAAAGAGCCAATAGCTCAGTAACTTGTTTCTATGTTGTTACCTTTGAACCTGAGTATTTCCTTTTTATGCCACTGTATACCTCTACTCCACTATACACCACATTTATATCACAGCTATATTTAATATTTACGAAGGGTAAGGAATAAATAATTGTGTTTAAGCTTGAGCTTGTATGTAGATTTAAAATTCATTTCATTTTTATTATTCTCTTTTCATTTTTTTGCATAATCTTTTTCTTTGACATGTTCAAGATAAGATATGAGGTTTTAAATCCATAATATAAAGATTGGAGGTGGTACAGGGGTGCAGTGGTTCGCCCTGATGCCTCACAGCAAGAAGGTTCCTGCTTCAAACCTGTGTTGAGTTTGTATGTTCTTGCTGTGTCCGCTTGGGTTCTCACCAGCTTAGGTTCACTGGTGACTCTAAATTGTCTGTAGGTGTAACTGTGAGTGTGGTTGTTTGTCTCTATGTGTCTTGTGATGAACTGGTGACTTGTCCAGGGTGTACCCCGCCTCTCACCCTAAGTCAGCTGGGATAGGCTCCAGCCCCACTGTGACCCTGATGAGGATGAGCGTTTTACAGGTAATGGATGGAATATATAGATATATGAAATAGTAAACACTAGTTAAATTGATCTCATCTCCACTGGCTACAACATTTAAATTCCTTTTACATGTGAATATATCCGTAATAATAATCCAAAATATATATACACTGTAAAACTTTCTCTATATGACACATTCTGCATAATACTTTTAGTTAAAACACATTCTTCTGATAACACTAACAGTACTTTGGTGTACTTTTAATATTTTGAACAAATATTTTTACATTGTGGTACATGAGTACAGCTTCTCCCACTGAAAACAGCCGGTCTGATCATATATTAATCATCTAAGTCACTTTGGATCCTGTCAAAGTGCATTATTCACTATTTTCTGGCAATGACACTGACATCGATTAGATTAGATTAGAATGAAAATAACTATTTTGAAATGCAAGAAGCTGAACTTTTGCATTTCTCCACAGCACGTGATCACATTAGTGTGTGCTGTAGCTCATCTCATGTGTCCATGTGACAGAATAAAGCCAAAATATTGATGCTGTTTTGCTATTTAGATAAAAAGATAAATGTAGATGGACAAAGGGAGGAAGGCTCGGTGAAAACCTCATTGGGAGTAACTCTCTCTCTGGCGCATTAAAGAGACAGTCAGCGAAAGATGTTGCCTTCCACAATCCATCTCACACCTGAAACACACAGCAGCTCATCCATTATTCATGTGTGCAGTGAGTGAATGAAAGGGATTCTGCTTTGAGCATCCAGGCAGCCGTTCCCTGCAGTCATCCTTTGAGTTAAGGAGGGAAAAAAAAAAGCATGATGCTCATTTTACATTAGACGACAGTCTGACTTTCACTTCTTTTTCAATGAGTACTACGACAAAGTCATTTGACAGCCGTTACTTTATTAATGCGTGCTGGCCCCAGCGAGGGGCTGCAACTGCACAGCACATGTGAGATGTGCCCCAGTTTTCACAGCAGCACATGTATGTGTATGTAGTCATTATGTGTGAGTGTGGGTGTGTGACATCAATACGTCAGAGGGTTACTTTCATCATGTGTTCAGTGGAGACGCTCTGACGGGGATCAGTCGAAAGTGACAGTGTGAGAGCTGAGGTGAGTAATTGAGCAGAGTGTTGCTAAACCTGATGAGCGCTACAAGCCAAAGGTGGCGTTAATCTCACCACGAAATGCTACGGCGACATCTGACAGGTGCTAATTGGCAATCACAGCCCTATAGGCTCAATAATGCACTTTCTCACACCTTTCACTGAGTCTTTATCCTCCGGCGAACAACAGATCAAATTAAAACACTGTTTTGCTACCACCCACTCTCATGGCGGAGGGGAAAAAAAGCCACTGCATGGAGAAAAGAAAAGAAAAATCAAAAAGTCAGCTGTGAACTTAAAGCTGAGAGGTGATAATATATTGAAAAGGGAGCAGATGGAGTTAAGGTGAGAGTTTTAGGAATGATGTGGTGCCAGTGGGAAACCTACAGGGTCCTCTAGGCCCCTGGAGCAGGCCTAAATAAAATTATATATATCTATTACTTCAATATTCTTCAAACCTAATATGTATATATGTGAACATTATGCACATTCCTGCACAAACGGTACAGCTCTATAATATAATTAATGTCATACACAGCCTATTTTTTCATGTGTTTCATGTTATTGGTAATTTATGCTTCTTGCAGAACTTGCTTTCATCTTTATTGATATTTTTTATTTTTGGGTTAAGCACCAATACAACACAGCAAAATCCTTGCATTTGACTACAGTATTTGCAACAAACTAAATTCTGATTGAGTCTCAAAAAATATCTATAAAAATAAATGTTTGTAAATCAATAGAAATCTTCCCAACACCCCTGAAATTCTCTTAAACACAAAATGCCCCTGATGAGCTCACCATGTCAAGTTATTCATTGGCTCTAATACAACAAATCCACACTGCACTCTGTAGAGACATTCAACTAACTGTCATGTTTGACTGCTGTGTGTGTTCAGGCAGCACATGAAGCTCATTTTCACACTAATGTGACTCTTCAAGTGTATTAAAGTGTTTTTCTAGTAAAGCATGAGTGCATGGGTTTTCCCTGAGCAACCACAGTGTAATATCACAGCACAACATGCAGCTTTGTTGTCTGTATTAATGATATACGCGGTCCATCACAGTCACCCAACTAATAACAAATGCTCATGATGCGTCACTTTTTGTGACACCAGGGTAGATCAATATTGTCATGGGGTGCAGCATGTGCTGTCAGTCACTAGAATTTGATTTGGCCCGTGGGTCCATGTAACGCTGATGATGCAAGATGACAGTCACCAAAAAACGTCTGGTGGATGAGTTTTCCAGTCCACATAACTTCATGTTTATCCCTCTTGAACCCAAACCAGACCATAACTAAAAGTGATTTGGTCCGGACCAAATAATCTGAACCACAGCTGAGACAGACCCCTTAGAGATTTGAAAGATTCTTCCATTATAATAAATATGACAATCATCGGTGGTTACTGAAACACTGCTCTGACGACGCAGCTTCATTAGAATTCTCGCCTCCTGTAAACTGCAGCTGCCGGGGACACCAGGATATCATCAGACTGAGGGTGTGATGATTCATGTGATCGCATTTCGTCTGACAGATGTTAATGTTACTTTGCAAGTTGGACCTGGATTATGCAACCAGAACCATTGGTCAGTCCTGCTACAGTAGATATCAGATAATGCTTTACTGCTGGACAAAGGTTGCATTCTAAGCTTTTTGCTTGAGGTGGAGGGTGAAGGTCAGTGTGTGTGTATGCGTGTGTGTGTGTGTTTGTGTGTGTGTGTGTGTGTGTGTGTGTGTGTGTGTGTGTGTGTGTGTGTGTGTGTGTGTGTGTGTGTGTGTGTGGTTATGAATGCTAGGGGAAGGTGCAGAGAGCCCGGTTACTCTTGCTTTTGTACTAGTGTCAGTGGGGAGTTGCATTGTCTGAAAGTCTATAGCACTTCCACCCCTGCAAGAGAAAATTGTCATGGAAACAGTGTGTTTGATGGACGTACCTCTTCCGGAAGGCTAACGACCAAGCCATTCTCCGCCTGGCCCACCAGTGCCTGGAGGAAATACTCGCTACAGGCGGCCAGCACGGCCCGGTGCCCACGGAACTCCTTGCCTTCCACCAGGACAGTCACATCGCACAGGATATCCTGCTTCCGCTGGTCGTTGAGGCAGAGGAGGATATTGGTACAATGAACCGTCGACTCATACACATACATGGGGGCTTCAGGCTTCTCATCCACGGACATTCCGCTCACGCCCTGGAAATAGAAGCAACAACAGAGGGGGGTCAACTTACAGCCGAACCCAGCGGGCGCATACCGCAGGGCTGACATCAGCCCCTGGCGGTCTGCTGCAGCCAGCCTCATGATTCAACACATACTAACTGACTGCTGCTCCCTTCACATGATCACCACCACTTTACCATTTAAAAGCCACCGACATGTTGTTGTGCATGGCCCTGTTAGGTGTGGAGCCACACAAAAACATCCATACACAAATCACAAAGAGAGCAGTGCACACATTTCCACGTACACACTGCACATTCACATCACATGCACAAAAAGACCTCCAGGTAATTACATGAACAAAACATGTAGAGCAGCCTTTATTTAAAAGCTGATTACATTTAAATTAACGGTAGACATGAGAGTCCAGAATAGAGTGTGCTGCACTTTTCTGCTTTAGAGGTCCACATGTGTTTGTAATCTAAGAAGGACTCACTGTAAAGGTATGCCGAGCTGCTGGGACACACTCCGCAAGAGAACATCAGCTGCAGACGGCTGAGAATATAAGTGCAGCAGCAGCTTCACAGGAAAACAACTTAAAGGACAGCGGATAGGGCGAGCGAGCCACGACAATGGAAACACTTAAAGATGATTAATAAAGGCGTACAGGTGTCTGCAGCTACGAAAGTGACTTTGCATATAGCTCAAAATTTATAACTATTCCTTTAATGGTATTAAATAGATGAGACGGGAATACAAGATAGGTGAGGATGCAGGAGCTAGCTTAAGATTCAAGCTCTTTTTTTGCATGTAATCAAATGACCACAGAGACGACCTGGAGGCAGAGTGGGCATCTGTCCCTATAACCCCAGACCATCAGGTTGCATCAGGACAGCCAACTGCTGAGCCCAGTTCATGATCCAATCCACAGATTTGCAGGAACACTGGTGTCTGAGAATCTACCCCACTGCTTTTGCATTGTGTGCTGTATCACAATAAATAATTTTCAAAAAGGTGTCCTGACCTACTCTTGTTTGCTTTTATTGCGTAGCTGGAGTCACGGTAAGTCAGGGTAACTCCACACTTCCATCAAAACACAAACCCCACGGAGGAAACATTAACAGCACGGGCTCCTGATTTTCCTGCCAAACGTTCCAGTCCTGCTCACCCTGTGATGACAGACGCACAGCTATCTTCCCTCAGAGAAGCCACCAGACACATACACACACACACTTTTACTTTTACATAACTTAACATAACTTTCCATAACATTACTGACTGAAATTAAATCTGCTGTTCTCTGTCATCTGCTGACACAACAACGCAATCATTTATGCAATCTGGCAGATGTTTGTTACGTGTGCCGCCCTGAGTGTTTGGTGGAGGTCTTGGCTAAATATGAGTTAAAGGACCCTCAATAATGAGTAGAATTGTGAACTTGAGTTAACGTGTTCTATTTCATTGAAGAGAATTACAATTTCTGTCAGAGGTGGCTTTGTCCTTTTGCCCTTTTACACACTGCTACAAATCAGATTTCATCAGACAAGTTCCCTTCAGTTTTTTTTTGTTGGCGAGCAAGCTATGAGACAAAAGTTGACGTCTAGTAAATATTATTACGTTCAGCAAAGCCCTCATTCTAATGGTTCTAATATTTGCTTCCTGTGAACAGGAGAGAAAATAAAATAGTGGGTGCTGAACTTGACATTGGACTGACAGCCCACGGCTCACAGGGACTTCTCGGGACACACACACACCAAAGCAGCATGCATGCATCTCAGACCCTCTTCTTGTTGTCACGTCGTCTGTTAACAGGTTAGAGGAGACACGCAGCGAGCGAGTGTGAGCAAGCGTGGCTCAGGGGCAGCTGCAGTGGCACATCATCAGCAGATTGGATGCCACCTAGTTTTCATGAGTGACACATGCGGTTCACGCCAGCGATATACGGTGAAAATTATCTGTTACATCCACATTATAACAGCAACATTACACTTTCACCATGGTTTCAGTGTCTGTATCTGTAGAATACGTGACAGACATGAACAAAATACAATTCATTTTAATTAGGCACACCTCTGTTCTGTCTAAATATAAATGTAACTCAAATACAAACTCAGTGGCAGCTGGCTGGCAGCATTTTAGCGTTTAGGTATACATGATATCTGGATATATGGAACCTGATGTCTTTTTCAATCCATGTTTTGTGTGAATAAAGAGAAAACACATTTCACCATAACTTCCTAGTGTTAGCATATATACCCAGGTTAAGCAAAGGAAGCTCTCACTGACTCATGATCTTGTGTCTGAAAAACGCTTAGCAAGAGGAGAAGTGCCACTGAAAATGAGGAAGCACAGCTAACATCCTTCAAGTACATTGCATAAATACATTGCAAAAATAAATGCACTTGTATAACACAATAATTCCTCCCATCATCCAGGATTCTCAGAGCCAGCGGATATGCTACCCCCCTCACACACACACTCCAGGAAAGATGGTGTGTTTGCGTGGAATGGTGTGAGTGTCGCTACTACTCCGAGTGTGAAAATGGAGACTGAGACGCGTCTTCACCTTGCAAATAGAACCAGCTCTCATCTTGTGAAAACAGCAGCCCCTCACCGTGTAAATGGAAAGAGATGGCGTGGAAGTGCAGTGAAGGAGAGCTCTCAACACTGCACACTGAGACTCTGATCTCTGACTGTGTTTGCATGGGCAAATGCTTTTCCCCTCTGAAGGCAATCAATCCATTTGACAGTTCCCACAAAAACATATCTGAGCGCTGAATAAAATCATTGGATGAGGCGAGCAGCCTTGCAGCCTTTCAAAAGTGTTCGCCTCTATCATCGCATTGCTCTTCTTTTGTCCTGAAGCAGTTACTGTACAGAATGGGAGTCTGAGATATAGAATATAAACTAGCTGGTAGAAGCATTTACATAAAAGCTTTTTTTAATCCATAAACCCCAATCCCAATCCCAAATAGCAACTCGATATGTGGGAATGACGAGAAAGACACATTTCTGCTCACCTCTATCAGCAGATCCCTGCATGAATGCAGATAATAATAAAAGTTAAATCGTTGTCAGATAATAGCCTATGTGTTCCTCCTCTTTTGAATTTTCCTGGTGGTCCTTTCCCTGTCAAATTATGCATTCATGTCCAGAGACCAGTTTCTAGAGGTTGTGGCATCCCCTAATTGGTGAATTCATTCTACCTGAGACATGCAGGAATCCTAGCCTTACATAACTGGTTTGAAGTTTGCAGTGAGAGTCTGGAAAACATCTGGACAACACCCACTGACAATCAACTGAGCACACTGTAAAGTAGACAGTGTTCTGAACTGTCAACACTGTCTATATGGGCCAGGTAATGAAGATGAAATATGCAAATGACTCAGCGAACTGCACTGACCCATTTTTGACCTCAAGTTTATGAAGAAACTGATTCAGGCAGTTGACAGCGGTACGCACAATCAGCATCTTTGAAAAAAGAAGAAGCAAAGACTTATCACAGCCCAGTGAGTGGAGCTTTTTGCTCAGTCAGGTGCAAGAAGAGGTCGTGTTGATGTCTCGCCCTGTCAATCATTACTATCTGCTGTACAGCCCACAAGAAATGACGTCTCGCACCAGCAAATGCGTCCTGAGGCCAGAGCCCAGTGGGGGGAGTGAAAAATATGGGCTGGCTTTGTGAGGCTTTCACTGAGCCATGAATCTATCTATGACTAGGACTCTGTCACAGGTAAACAACTGAACCTAGTGGCCTGATATTTAAAGAGTCAAATGGAGTCTTTAAATATCAGGCCACTTGTAGGTTCAGTTGTTTACCTGTGACAGAGTGCTCGACATAGATCGGACTGGAACAATCTACTGCTACAACAAATAGTCCAGTGTGGGCGCTGTTGTGGAACAACTCTGTCAGTCCAGACTCTCCTGTGGTTCTGGCTGGTCCAACTGTTGTATAGTTTGCTTATTTCCACCAAAACATTTCTCAGTTGGCTTCCTCTGGTCTTCCAAGAATAATGTTTCCAGATGCGGTTGCGGGGTTCACAACAATCCAAACATTCTATTTCTACCCTGGAATGCACATTTGCTTCACTTGGACTTCAGATGGTTTGTTGCAGTGGGAGGAAAATGCAAGGATGACACAAACACAAGGCACACATGCATAAAAATACAGTGCAAGCATATTCACAAACGCACATACTCGTACAGACAGACACATACCCAGACACACACACACACCACAAAATAGCAGGTTGTGGCAGAATTCTGATTGGGAGTGCTGATGGATGCAAAAGATTTCCTTTTCATTTCTTTTTTTTTTTTTTTTTTTTGATTTCCAGGGTCAGCTGTTGACGGCAGCTCTTTCTGCCACACTAATACAGATGCTGCCACCGTTCTCCTGTGAGTTCCTAACATTACCCCATAGATTAAAAGCACAGCGGGACGGTGATGAGTAGGCTCCAGAAGCGGTCAGAGCTGACTTCAGGGCATACCGCTGGCTGCTCCTGGAGCGAGCCTGCACATCTGAGGGGAGGCTGATGAAGACTAATGTGGCTGGAGACCCGTTAGCTCTGCACTACACATTACAGCAATTATGCTCCTGGAGCCACGGTGTGCTGCTTAAAGTGTACGTGCAGAGCAGCCCACACACTGCCACACTGCACTGAAGGTGCATAAGAAAGGAGCTGCAGGTAACATTCTGTACTGTACTAAACAATGCTTTCATTATGTTCACCTGCCGCTGCCTTCAGACCTGCTTGACCATTGTTCTTGGTCAGACTGCTTGCTTACTAATACAAGGTTTCATTACTATACAGCCACACGGCTGATGTACTCAGTCACACTACAGAAAAGTTTTCTCTCTCTGGAGTCAGACAGACACACTCAGATCTATTCCTATCTATTCAATCTACTGCTGACACAATACTGTCACAAATCGTACTCTCTCTGTGAGAGATGAGACGATCAATACCAGTCTCACGTCTCCGTGTTAGGACGTGGTGAACCTGGCTTAGTATAAAGATAGGAAGCAGGTAGAAACAGCTCGTCTGGCTCTGTTTAAAGGGAAAAAAAAAGAAAAAAGAAAATGCACCTGGTAACACCTCTGAAGCTCACTGATGAACATGTCATGTCATTTGTTTTCATCTCTACACAAACAGTATAGCAACAATTTGTGGGGTTTTTTTATGCTAAGCTAAGCTAACCACATCCTGACTCCAGCTCCCTATTAAACACACACACACACTTGAGACTGATATCAGTCTTCTCACCTCACTCTGACGAACAATCACATAAACACATTTGCATTCTCGGGAAATGAAAGATGGAATCCTAAAAAAAACATGTGAAAAATGCCCAGCACAACTCCCCACAGCACAAACTGCTCTCCATAACTGTATTTCTAATGATATTAAGCATAAATATAATTTTGTAAAATCTCAAACAGAAAATCCTAATCACATTAGAGAAGCCGGAACAAGCTAATTTGGCTCTTTTGCTTGATAAATGACTTTCATTATCTGGATTGTTGTTAATGAATTAATGTCACGTCAAGCTATGAGGAGAACTTCTCTCTGCTGGAAGAGTTTAACAGGCTCAAGGAGACGGTTCAGTGTAACAGAAGCATACATGAAACAATTTCTCCTTTTCTTTGTCGATTATCAGCGGGTCACAGGTGGCTCTGATTATTGCCATGGAAACACAGCTGTGATACTATTTTTATGCATCACTTCATAAGATGAGAAAAGCTAAGGCTGGACTACCTCAAAGGAAGAAAACACTAGTATTTGGGGGTGGGGAGGGGTGGGGGGGATTTACGTATTAATCAGTGATCTGATGTTTGAGTCAGTGTTGGCTGACTGTACCAGTATGACGTTGTTTTAGGTTGTGGACTTTTAAGTAGGAGGGGTGGGAGGCTGGGGTGATAAAGTGTGACAGTGTGTCATAATGTGCTTGGTGATGTGTGTCCTCGCTGCAGAATGATGCGCAGGGCTTGTAGAAAAAAGAGGCGGTCTGGATCATGAAGGGATGACATACATGAAGGAGGGCGGACATTCAAATGCTTCTTGGATGCTCTTCAGCGCTTATCCAATGTACATCTACAGCGCAGTGACAGTTTATTACAGCTTGAGCTTGACTGTTGATTCTTGACCTTGGGAGCAGCAGCTGACAATCTTCACTCAAGGTTCACTTACTGACTTGTCAAAGGGCTTTCGACTTAAGTGTAAAGTCTTGTTCAGTTTTCATGGTTCAAATCTCACTTATCGTCATCTACAGTTTCATCTTCATCTGCTGAAACGCTCCAGAGCAAGTGAATCAGTGGACCATGAGTGGAGAATGACTTGGGTTTTAGTTTTATAATTTGTAGCATCCATTCTACAAGCTACGATAACACTCAGTACTCCCCACTGTCAATTCAGAGATCTTGGAATGCAGAGACATTTAAAAGAAGCCTGACGGGACAACAATCATATCATTGTTAAACATAATCTCTTATTATGCAGGAAAACTCAAACACACGACTGTGATGGATGATTACAACACTTTCCTGTTCAGCTTTGGTTTAGTTTGTCAGGTCGTTCATGGTTCTTGGCCCTTTGGACTTAGCAGCAATAGCAATAGTAGCAATATCGCCATATCCTCGGATCTCAGGGATTAACCTGGCATGCACATTAGTACTAATCGACACATAAATAGCAAAAATAACAACCAAGTTGTAATAATACTATTCTTTAACAGAAGGTAGAAACAGCTACATTCTCACATTTGAGTCAAAGACAATTCTATTTAAATGAACAGATTTCATTTTCATTAGATTTGTTCTCAATACATTACAAGGAACTTTTGGTTTGTGGTGATTCTGGTGGTCCCTGTGGACAAATGTACGGCAGTCTTCTTGCTGATGGTTTTGTTTGTTTATGTAGGGCACACAGAGGCATCAGTATTAAACTGAGACTCTCCTTGTAGTACGTTTAACATATCTGATCATGTTTTCCATCATTTCCTGACAGATTAGTGCCTGGAACAATGAATTAGCATAGCAGAATGAGGCCCACGGGCATATATATGAACACCTGCTGCAAGTGATGAGTTATTACAAATAACAAAGTTACACACAGGAGGTCTAAAGCAAGACCTACTTTGTAATTTAAAAATCTCATGAGTTATTGGGATGATTTTATCCAATGGAAATATACATGGCATGATTGGGACAAAATACAAATGCACCCCGTGGGTCCTTGTAATAAAACAAGGTTAGTCTCAACTGCTCCTGCCACGGTCTAATAACATTATCCACTGAGCCGGTACAGTCAGAGTGAGACTACCATGAACACTGTGTCACTATGCACAATTAGGGGGTAGGACTCCTGCCAGACGACTGTAATTACACTGAGGATGAACATGGTTTTAATTGGAATTATTAAATTAGGCCACGACAACAAATGCCCTTGGAGCTGTACAAGGCAGCAAATATCAACATGGAAGGTGATGATGATAATGGGTAGGTAAATGGAAGCCCTAATCTCGGCTACGTGAAGTTCAAATGAGAATTGCATAAAGGGAAGCTTCATTAAAGTGTCCGCACGCCACATAAATGCCACAAAATAATGTATGAATACACTTTGAATGTAACATGCAGATTGTATTTTTGGAGAGGTTTCATTTCCTCAAGTGAAACTATCTGCTTCCTCATACCTTCAGATTATTTTTTGTGTCAGTTTTGGTCAGTGTTGCAGTATATCTATCCATCAGTCTGCCTGACAGCTTGTACTGCCTTTGGTCAACAGCAAGACGTGTTCCCCAGAAGATGATTCTTAAAAAAATTGGTGACTGCATTCTCTCTTTATCTTTTTATCTAAACAGAACTTCTCCTTTTACATCCGTGACAAGAACATCGACATCTACTGACCTTTAGTCTCTAGTAGAGATCTTCTACCCGATAGCATCTCAGTTATTAGATTAAAACTTAGATTGGGTTTGGTCATTTCAAAATGTTGATGTTTTTAAAATGTTAAGAAATGCATTTCTTTATCTTTCAGATAATTCCAATCATCAGCATCTGTCAGTGTTGTGTGTTGCAAGTACAGCAGATAGGCAAGAGCAAAAGATTGCATCAAATAAACAGAGTCTTGCACTAGCTTATTAAGCTAATGATCAGTAATGATGAAATAAAGCAAATATATAGCGTGGGTTTTGGGTCAGGCTTACGTCTCAAACTTGGCAATACAGAATTGGGATTGATTGGGTTGCAGTCTACAGGTCAAGCTCAAGAAACATGAGATCCTGCATTTCCCATAGTGCAACTAGCAGCATATTTTCTTGAAAGCTTCACTGCCTATCTGTTCTGTGTAGTCTCCAGGCTGAGGGAACCCTCTGACCTGCTGTAAAATAGATGAACTCCATTTAAATTCATGAGATTTTCAGTTTACAAGGTTGAAACAACATTTCAGTTCATATTTAAGCTGAGACCAGAATCTTGAAACATGTGCATATCTAGACATATGGTACATCATACATTCATTGCCCCGCAGGCAGCCTCCTTTAATATTTATATAAAGGTGGTGCTAATCATACCCAGGATGGTGCTTCTCTACAGGACAAACTGCAGAGCTCATCAGAAATGTGTTGATTGTTCATTAGGAGCATCAGAATTGGACATCAGGCTCAGGGATTGATTAAACAGGGATTGGTCTATCTTGGCTATAATAGAAAATGTTAATGAGGATGGACTTTTCAAATGGCTCCTCTCCCCCCTACCCTCTGTTTCCTTACTTCACTCTCATTGCTGAAGACTCTGCTCTAAATGTCAGTAGCTTAATTTACTTAAATTAATGACTGTGTTATCGTTATCTGCTGACTTTTAGACCAAGACCCATCGGGTAGCAGGTCAGTTATTGTCCAGAATTGGTCACGCAAAAACTTGCTGCAACGTTTCCCTTTACCAATGATGTCTCTCATATTTGTGTTGCATCTTCAGCGGGATAGTAGGGTAGTCTATGTGTCGAAACCACTCTCCGACCTCTGTGGCTTATGACACCATTGCAAAACCCATTGAATACAATTAAATGTGCACTGTCATCAAGGCTGACTTTGTTAGTTCCCGAAAAGACATTTTATTATTACTCAATGTGTTTTTTGCTGCCAGTATTCAGCCAAATAAATCACTTCTAAAGGCAAGGCCATTCTTAGTAAGTGGAAGGAAGGCTGACTCATCTCTGAACAGCAACAAGCAAATGGTAACTTAGGAAGTAACGAACGAGTAATGAATTCAAAATCTGAAGTGGCTTGAAACAGAAAAAAAGTAACTAAACCTGTGACTTTTCTTAATTCACACCTTGAAGAAGAGAGTGGTGAGTGTACATTGGAATACAGAATGTCTGTGGTATGTTGCATCAAAACAAACAACATAACACCATCTCTGAAGTAAATTCCTCTGCTTAAGATTGCAAGACAAGATTGAAGGCGAGCAGTTTTTTTGGGGCTTTCCAGTCCAACCACACAGAAAGTCAACCAACATCCATGGCTAAAGCTCCTTATTCTCCACACTGCTGATAAGGTAAACAGCCTTTCAGAAGGTCACCGGGTTGCTGATATTGATCCTGAGAAAATATATGCAAGACAACCACGTCTGACACAGACTGCTGATGCTAGCCAGGCTGCTGCTGATTACATACTGAGGAATGTGGAAGCATAATGAGAGTGTTTCTTTGCCATGTTTGATCACACTGACGTACATGTGTGTCAGTTCTCATAGGTGTTCTCATAAAGCACATGTGAAATCTATTGAATAAAAGAATAAGACAGGGTAACTTACAATCTGTGTATGCAAGATGTGACAGTTCAGGTTTTTACAATAGACGTTTAAGGAAGTTCAAGGTAAACCTACCGTGGAGGACACAGAGTCATCTCAAGCTACAGAACATCTAGAAACGAATCAAGTGCTTTTCACTCCAGAAAGAAATCAATACTGTCTCCCTGCACTTCGATCGGAGGGACTGAGTAATGACAGCACAACATCAATTGAGCAAGAAAGCTTGACACCATATTCATGCACAAGGTTGAACTAGTCTCTACAAATGTTGTCCTTGATCTAATTTTGATGTCCAGCCTGTGGAAGGACCTTCTCTGGGGTCCTGTCATGTTGCACTACCATGTCTAATGTGGTCAGGTGACTAGGGGTACCTCAGGTTAGAGTTGAGGCAGCCCCAGGGTGTCGCTGAGCTGCTGACCGTCCTGCAGTGCTCCTGCTGCTGACACTGATAAATGTGACTGGCTGTGAGAGAGAGAGCACTGCGCGGCCCCCAGAATGCATTTGGAGTGCTGCGCAAACCCGCATCTATCTGCAATCGGCCTAATTAACACCAGACTTACTTCATCTCCCTGCGATGGGAAGGTCCAGGCAGTGACCTCAACCATGTGAATCAATACTCCAACCACTGCAGAGGTTTACCTTTTAAAAGAAACAATTAGCTGCATGGAAAGCATCAAAGACAGATTAAACACAAAGAACGTCATTATTATCTGTATTAAAATGCTTTGAGGCTTATGTCTTTGACATCAGGAGAACAACTAAATTTAGCAGAATGTCTAAACAGATAGACAGGCAGGTTTCTAAGAATCAGTGTCACTCTGTTGTGTATGCTATCTATCACAACAACAACACTCAAAAAGATATTAATAGCTAGTGTCTTGCTGACTAATCGCTCTTGAAATACCTGTGCACATTGTAGAACAATGTCAGTTCACTCAGCTTTACTTAAACAAAGACACGCATGCTATCGAGCAATTTCTCTGCACCTCTGAAATGCAATGAAATCAGTGCCACTCAAGCCACCATTGCATAGGACCAGAACTGAATTTTATACCTCAAGAATAATCTTTTCCATCTTTTCAAAGTCACAGATATCTGAAAAAACCAAAAACAGAGCAGCCTTGAAAGCGTGAGATGCTAGTGGACGTTGGCATTACCTCAAAAAGGCATCAACAGCGCAGATCCAGTCATCTTGTTATTCCAGTCTTTGCTCTGTCAACTTTCTAATGTCTCTCACTGTATGTTACCGACAGCATCTGAGCCTATCAGTGTCAGTGGGTGGTGAGTATGACTGAGCAAGTGAGGTATGTGTGTGTGAGTGAGTGAGTGAGTGAGTGAGTGAGTGAGTGAGTGAGTGAGTGAGTGAGTGAGTGAGTGTGTGAGTGTGTGAGTGTGTGTGTGTGTGTGTGTGTGTGTGTGTGTGTGTGTGTGTGTGTGTGTGTGTGTGTGTGTGTGTATGTGTATGTGTATGTGTGTGATGGCATGCCAGAGTATTTTTGGGCCCTGCCTGCTTAAATGCAGCTTGCATGAATCATGACTTCCCACATAGTAGGTCAGTGAGCAGGGTGAGTCATATTGCTGTCTTATATGGTAACACAGTGCACATGTGATAGAAACACTGGGGTTATCTATAGACCGGTCTTGCTGCTGCTGTGTCTCAGCTCCGTCTTGGTCCTTAGATGATGTTAGATCTCATTTGTCTTTTGTTTAATCTCATCTCTGATACGTCTGACAACAAATACTGTTTGTGAATTTGATTCAACTGACTCAACACGACTCAACCCCATTTTGGTTTACATTTGACAGCTTCAGACTCGGGTGTGAATTTCACAGCAGCATATATTACTGCACACAACACACAAGAGAACAAACAAAAAAACAGTCTTTGAGAATCTGGAGAGAGAGTTTTGCACTTCTTACCTCATACGCACGTTGACAGCGACAAGGTACACCTGCACACACAATAATCTGTTTGTCTGAACCTCTTCCTGTGCAATTGGCTGAATCAACAAGGAAACAAGCTCGGTGTTCGCAGAAAACCTCCATCTGCAAGTACAGAAAGCCACCTCACGATGGAAGTGAAAGCACCCTAAAACCATCAGCACCCAGAGGAGAGCGGCCTTTGAGGGATTAGATTAGGATACATGGAGTGTTTTCCTGCAGCAGCCAGAGAAGGAGCTAATTAAGGCTGGTGATTGGCATGCTGAGGGGCTTTTAGCATGAGTGTGCCCAAGACTGGATTATGTGCTGCATTATTAATGGGAGCCCCGTCGAAGCGGATGGAGTAAGGTGGGGCCTTTATTTGAAACAATAAATTCATTGCTTGCATGAAGTGGAGAAGAATAATAAGAAGAATTCAACCGTCAATTTTGACAAAAAAAAAAAAAAAACTCAGAGCACTCATGGAAAAAAGGCAAGTGGAAAGTCTCCCCACAGGAAAGAATTGACACAGAGGCATCGCCCACGTCAAAACCTTCAAAAGCCACGTCTGTACGCGTGTAAGTGTGTGTGTGGGTGTGTGTGTGTGCGTGTGCAAAGGCAAAAGTGTGCGTGCACGTGTGATGATGTGTGAGTGGGCTGGGAGGTACAAGTCTGTTGACGAGGCAAAGAAAAGCACTTTTCACACATCGCTTCCTTCATGTGCGACATCTCAAGTTTTAAGAATACATACAAATGCTGCCCGTTGTTGTAGCAACATGCATAAATGTGCAAAACTGGAGCAATGGTGTATGTATCCAGCTGAGATCAAAGGGCCACAGAGCCGGGCTGCGAGGGAGATGAAAGACAACATCTACTGGTGTGACTTATTGTAATACACCCTTAACAAGCACAATGGGACGTCCAGCATGGACGCCAGGCCGCTGATTTTTTCACATCCAGTTCTTCCCTGTTTAGTTTGTCACGACTCGGCATGCAGCTCTAGCTGCCGTGAGACACCACACATGCGAGACCGAAAAAAAAAAAAGGTGCACGCGGCTATCATACTGGATGCTTGACAATGACACCAGCAATTCCTCAAAATCTAACATGTGAGACACTCAGTAAATGAGGCTCTTAGAAGAGAGGCACCTTAGTTGCAACAACAGATATAATGCAGATATACCACACTGCACAAAAGCTACAGTCTCCAGTTAAGATATACATACACACATTAGAATTTAAATCCATGACCAGTGACTAAGAGGGCTGAGCCAACTTCTTAGGCTTGAATTCATCAGTGTAGTTCAGCTGTTGTTCTAAATGGAAAGGCTATGCACAGTGTCTGCATGATGAAGCACAGAGCTTTTTTTCCAGTGTTCAGTCATTATATTCATGTTAATCATGTAATCTCTTTAAAAATGTCATTTTTTTGTTCTTGAGTTCTGGTTGTGCTCTGAGCTGACAAAACTTTGCACTCGATCTGAAATGGACCTGTGGAAAAAGTCACCCGAGACACAGTTATCCAAAGTGTGCTCCACCTGAAGACAACATGTGGCTGCAGCGTGATGCGGCAAAACTGAAAAAGCAGCTGTGGTAAAAAAAAAAAAAAAAAGGACTGAAAGCGACTGAATGTGCTTGGATCCATTCAGGTACTGACACACAGACCAGAGATCTGAGGATAACGGTACATATTACAGTGTTTTATGATTGCCAAAATTTCAGGCAAACTGGAGGCTGTTGTTTCATGGAAACATCTAATCATGAATAAAGTTAATTTGTCGTCTCATGCATGAAACCTCCAAATGAATCTGTGCTTATCATCTCCACCTTGTGCCTCTGAGTGTTAACAGAGTGACCCATCACAGTCTAAAGAGGATCTAACTACCTTGCTGACTCTCACCTTGTTGGCTTGCCTGCTCTAGGTAATCAGACAGGTCACATAAAAACCTCCGGCAGTGCACGGTCAGGGATCTGCTGAACAGGCGTTGCTGTCAGTTTACCCTATGCCAGGGTGAGAGGGGCACGAGGGAGGAGGAGGAGAACACATTTACATGTTCCAACACTTGTAGCTGAGCTAGAAGCTCACTCACATTACCCAGCCAGAGAATGGCCATACTGGGTTAGATGACCCACTGGCAGCAGCAGCCACTCAGTGTGAGGGAGCTAATTTGGGAAGTGATGTGAGGGTGAAAATATAAATATACACACATGCACAACACACACACGGGAACTCTGGCTTTATGAAACTTGAACCATGCCCCCCTCTCCTACAATTCATAGAAAAGAGCAGCTGAAGCGTGATTCATGTGTGCAGGATCGTCTTTTGTCAACTTGGTACAACAATATTAAAAAAGACCTTCACTATTTGACCAAAACCACAGCCTCTCACTCATCTAGACCAAGTGTAGCCTAAACCTAATGACGTATGCGATGAAGCACAGGAAGCTTGGTCTCTGGTGTCTTTTTGTACGCACACCACCAGCACCATCCACTCCATCCTCCTCCTCTACAGCTGGAATGTCACACATTTTGGACTGCAAATGAATGCAATACAGGTTTTACCCAACGACCCCTTCAGGAAAGAAATTTAGTACAAGATGAATGTATTTACAAGCATAGAGGGCTGACGCGTGATATGTTACACTTCAATTATTGAAATATGTCTGCAGAATTGAGTATTGATTGTATTACTGTTCAAAACTCTTGATTCTTTAATCTTTGATCAAATGTTTCCTCGTCTTTAGACAAAGTCTAAACATGTGCTGTGAGCTTGGAAGTTATAAAACACGTTTACAATCTTAAGATCATAAGATAATGAATCACATTAAAACTCTGTAACCTGTATCAGAAAAATGAAAGAATATGCAGGTCTAATAATGATGGAAACACAATATTGGTGAAAATATGCTTTAATACTTTGCAGACTGAGCTCAAAAATTCACACTTGACCTTGATTTTTATTTCATCCCTCATTATATTTGTGCAACACAGCCTCCAAATTGCCAAAAGCTGGCAGCAGACTCATCTGCCGGAGTCCAGGCACTGACCGGTAATGTACTAAGATATATTGCAGTATCAGTGACCCTAGTGCATGCAACCGCTGTAGCTGCTTCTACATGTCTCTCTGTAATCTCTCTAATCTCAGCGGTTTCTGTAACCACTGTGCTCATTTTACAGCACAGATGTCTGAATCATGTGCAAGAGTTTGCAGGTTTCATACGGAGCATTCATTAGTCAGCTGATTTCAGGTGATTTGAATGCAAGTACCTTTGAAAGGTACATCTTGGCCTGACATGACTGAGAAGCACAAAGCAACATGACAAAAGGAGTCCAGCATTGTGTCATACATGTCATGAAAACTGTAAGAATTGAATAGGTAATATAGATATATATCACATTATGCACTGTAAAGCATCAGCGTCATGTATCATAGGTCAGTCAGAGCTGTCAAAAGTACGTCAGCACAAACTCTGACTGCCTCAAATCAAGTGTGAGGGCACAGAATGAAAGGTTATGGTTTCAAGTGTGCGCAGAAGTGACACAGTGCGGTTAGTGGCTTTTGGGCAAAAGTCTTGATGACTCAACCTGAAAAGAGAAAGCTGTGCTTATTGATTGGACCTCTCTGCACGCCCCAGCATTGCACTCACAGTGGAAATATTCACAGT
Source organism: Collichthys lucidus (assembly GCA_004119915.2). Lineage (NCBI taxonomy): Eukaryota > Metazoa > Chordata > Actinopteri > Sciaenidae > Collichthys > Collichthys lucidus. The sequence continues at coordinate 15,575,277 of CM014086.1, forward strand.
GAGTGAGGAGGAACTGTATCACCCGTCAACAGTGAGTCAAATGTTTGAGGCGTTTGGTTTTGATCACTTGGTTCCGACTGTGAATAAAACACGCCATAAACTGGGTCATGAATGCATTTCTAAATGTATTCAAGGTGTGTTAATCTGCAGTGATGCTTTCTGGCAAAATCAACATTTTCAGTCAGAGGCTGACAGAAAAAACAAAGCAGTCATAAAGAGTAATTCTTGTGTTTGAATCTAACCGATGATTTATTACACATGGGTGGGCCAGCTGTGTCATGCAGCCATTAGAGCAATCTGTGAAACGCAATGTCGCAATCTAATTATTAATGTCTGCTGTGCACTTTCACACGATGACACCACACAGTCTGCATCGTGACATGTGCAAACACATACAGATCTGTACATCTGGTGCGTAATATTTTAAGTATTTATTCATGAGTAAAAAAAACAGATCTCAATGAAACATCATGTGATGCTTGGTACTTGTTAGTATTTCAAAGAAATGGTTGAGGTTGAGGCTTTTTGAGAGTAAGGCAGAAAGATATGACATGTCACATGTTTGTGTATTAAATACATTGCTGGAGTGGCAGGATGTGGTTAGCCTAGCTGAGCATAAAGACTGGAAGCAGGGGGGAACAGATTGTTTGGATTTATCCAAAGTTCAAAATACCTACCATCACCTCTAACATGCACTACTCAAACAATGCGTCTCAACTTCGACAAAATGTTTGTTAGATGGAGATAAACATTTAAAACTGATGTAATTTCAGAAGAACCATGTCCCCAGACAAAATTACATCTTTGGCGCGCAAGTAACAAGGCTTGAACTCCCTACTTGGCTTGGTGCGACTCGGTTTGGAAATACCTTTAAGGATTTATTAAGAAAGTGCGTCATTAATAATTAGTTGGTTTGGGATGTTCTTTCTTACTGGTTCCTAAATAAATACTCAAAATTGTGTGGACCCTGCTGTAAATTGTTGCCAGAAAAACTAAATTTAACAAAGTGCTTTACAGTACGCCATATCCATTTACACCCTGACAGCACGAACACCTTACACAAAGCCATTGTGTGCAGCTCCAAAGGTGCCACCACCACTCGAATAACTCGGTTACAGTCTTGGCTCTTGAGAGATCAATATTTATCTCTGGGGGTATTGATTTCGTCTTGATTAAAACACTGAATTGAAACAAGTTCAAGCAGAAATAGAGCTGAGTGCAAAAGCAGACGGGTGTTTTTTTTGGATAAGTCACTCCACGCAGAAACCTGAGCTCACACCAACACTGACCTCAGTCCAGCACAGTACAGACACTGATGGTATATACTGTGGTGTGGATGACATTTTTCTGAGCGATGCATGATTGATTTTTCCATCACAGCTGGAAATGACTAATCCAATAATCAGTTGAAAGCACCATATCTATAGGCGACACTGTAAGTCAGAGCTGGACTATTTGTTTTCATGTATCGATCCTCTTCTGATATATTTTTTCCCTCATTTAAAAAAAATGCCTCAAATGAAGAGATCATTCTGAGCGATGACTTCAACGGAAATGCTCAATGCTGTCTCAAATATCTGATTTGAGATAAAAAATAGTCATTCATCATCCACCGCAGTCTGACCTTTTCAATGACTATAGCTTGTGAATGAAGAGAAGCCTGTCTGCCATTTGTTAGTGTCATTATTGCTGAGAGAGAGCAGAAAGGCTGACTGATGAATATCAGTGCTTCTAAAGATGAATACACAAATCCATATCAAAACAGGAGTATCTTCATATGACAGAGGCTGTTTAGTATTCACCTGCTAAAAGTCCTTTTCTCGTGGTAAATTTCCCTTTAAGGGCAAACATGAAAAGACTGAGGGAATTTTTCGAGGTCTGTTTTATTCACCAGTCAATCAAAGGGGAATTAATCTTACTCATATGCAAATGATTTATTTTAATTGCAAGTGGTTCAGATTTTGGAACATGGTTTCCCACCAGTCACTGTTGAAGCCAGGGTCAGAGGGTTGTTCTATTTTTCCTTTAAAGCTGCGCTTATAAATATGTTTTCATTGTAACACTGGATCAAATGTCTGTGTGTAATGTAAAAAGAGTTACCCTCAGAGATGAACCTACACATAATTGAGCCGCGTGCATGTCATATCGTTCAGACTGTAATTATGAGCAGTCGAGTGGGAAAAACCTGAGTCAGAGATTTCTAGAATATCCAAAAGTCTCCCAAATGACAACATGGCAAAATGACTGGCAGTCAGAGCCAAACAGCATTCAAACTTTACACCCAAGCAATCAATTTGGCTCATTTAAGGGGAGTAATGGGGAGTTTTTTTGCATTTTTTCCCGAAATACAACCACACACACACACACACACACACACACACACACACACACACACACACACCACACACACACACACACACACACACACACAGAAAGCTCACAGACATGCAAATGTGGAGAGAGATGGTGGAGTGATGGGCAGCCACACAGAGCAGCTCCCTGAGAGCAGTTGGGGAGGGTGCCTTGCTCAAGGGCACCTTGGCAGGGCCCAGGGGCTGAACTGGCACCTCTCCAGCTACCAGTCCACTGGAGAGACTGAGTTGCCCACTGCCGTAATCATATACAGATGTGGGTAAACTAGTTTTTCCTTCGTGGATTGATACACAAGGTGAGTAAGCTCTCAGCCTCATTTCAAAGAGGTGGATGAAGTGAGTTTACTTGGGTTTACCCCCACCACACCCCTGATATATTTACATTTTCTGCACTTTACAGAGCATTTACCTTGAATTTCTGGTTGATGAAATCAGGTTTCTGTTTGTTAATATTATTCAGTGTTTAGTACTTTAGATGCTAATGCAAGTTATTCCCTCTTAAATCTTGAGTTGCATTAACGCGATGCAAAGAAGTAGTTACAGACGTACAAAATATTTTTTTTTTTAGCCGTTAGCTGGAAGTCATTTTATGTTACCTGACTTTATAGTCTTGTTTGTAGCTTCTTCTGACAAGGAACTATTTCAATCAGACATAAAACTGACTCCAGCCCAACAGTTTTGATGATATTTGATTATTTTAATGATTTTAATTGTTTTATTATATGTCTATATTGTTGATTTTGTATGTTGTCTGTGCTGCTGTTGGCCTTCGGTTAACTCAATTACTAAAAAGAATTAGATTAATTGATAATGAAAATAATCATCTGCCAACAATTTAATACTGCTTTACACTTTTCAGTTGAACAGGTAGCAGATAGATCCAGAGTCCTGCTGCCTGCACAGTGTCTTAAAGGTCATCATCCACTGCTGCTCACTCAACCTAAAGTCAAGTGCAGAGCAAACATTACACTGACTGACGGAGGAGGCCAGCCGTCCTCTCAGATCAGCCCTGTGGAGACCTCTGGGGAAAAAGAGAGAAAAAAAAACGCAGACGCAAGCTGCAGCTATTTGCAGATGAGACACGGCGTTGGCTGAAATGACACGTTGGATGACGGTCTGCGGGAGGACTTTGGCTTTTCTAGTGGCACACAGTTCTTGGAAGTCATGATTGATGCACATCTCCGCTTGAGTGTCCGAAAGCATTTTAGCTCGCCTGTGGCCGTCCAGCTGCCACACAGTGGACGCGGCCTGCAAGAAGGCCACTCTTAAGCTCCAAACAGGGCTAAATGGCCTTTCTTTATCCTGCCGCTGTTTCCTGACTGAGGTCAACCATTCTGCACACCACAAATTACTCCCTGAAACGCTGGCAGACAGGGCCGCAGAGAAATTGCCATTTGTTTGTTTATGGTTCAGACTGCACCAAGTCCCCTGTTGTAAGAGGCTATTTTTAGCTGCCTAATCCTTCAATGGATTCATAATGGCCCAGACTGGCCAGATGACAAAAATAAGCATCATGCTATAGAGTATACTGGGTTTATGTCTGATCTGTTATTAGTTTTGCACTTTAAATTTCCATTATGAAATCGTGCATCATGCAGTCATGGTTATGAAAAGTGATATATATGTATACTATATGATTTACATACTGTATATGTTAGCTTGTTATGGAACATGAGAGCATTTCTGGGACAGTTACCATGATGATTATGTATGATAAATCAGAGCCTGCAGAGGTTCAGCAGGTTCTTCAGGGAGACCATCTGATTCATTTCTTTCACAAGTGCTGGACATGTCTCACACAGAGCTGGGACATTCTGCTCGGCTAAGCATTAACCGTGCAGCTAATCTCTGAGGTGGGTGGGGACAGACATGACCACACACAGGCTGCATGAACCCCTCTCAGGCTTTTTTTTTTTTTAAAGTCAGGAACAAACTCTTCTAACTAGGATTCTGCAAACATTTGCATAAAGAGGCTGGGCTGGGCCTCGACCTCTCGCCCTGTAATAGCTTTAAAGCATCACACTGGGACCTGGGCCCTGTTTCCCATCATTATCCATCATTCCATCTTGCTTGGCTGGCTGCACCGCTGCACCGTGGGCCAAATGGGAACTCCAAAGAATCCACAACAAAAACACATGATGCACGTTGTTGTTTTGAACATTTACACACAGTGGATGACGAGTTTTCTCAGTGTATAAGTTCATCTGTACGACCACCACAGCTCCACAGCTAAATTATGCAGACATTAATGCTATAGAAGAAAGCAGGACTTATATAATATAGTGATTTTTTTGAAATGGCAACATTGTTAGATTGTAAACAAGCCAACAGTCAAAGTTTTTCTGCTTCTTTTCTACTGTAAAATAACAGATTTGAAAACTTTTTCATGCTACACTGACTTCTACTGGCAAGAGGAGGTTTCAGGCCATGTAGGGATGCAGACGGGGAGCAGAGCGAGGTGTCATGACAGAACAGGAGCTTTAAATCTGGAACTGACTTTTAGTCTTGTGTTGGTGACCTTGCTTCTTGTTTGGTGGATAGGAAAAGGGCAACTTGCTATTTTTTGATCATGAGAAATATATATACACAGCTACAGCTATATACAGTGTATACAGCTGTCCAGGTTACCTCAGTGGGGTTACATTCTGAAACTCGGGGGGGCTAAATCACAGATATACTCCTTTTCTACACAATGTTCAGATTGTCTAAACCACTTTATTTGGAACACAAACTAAAAGTGAGTCACCTGTAATGCAGTAATGTGCACAAGAAAACTGTGTGCCCACAAATACAGTGAAAGCTGAGGCAGAAATTCTGTTTTTAATGTTGATCTCAGCGGTTAACGTGCTGAGTCATAATGATTTGACATTTCTGAGTCTGTTTAATGTAACAGAAGAAGCAAAGAAGCTTCACACAAGCGCTGTCACCTAAAGGGAAAACCAGGGGGTGTACGACTCTGGCGATGACGGCTAAGTCTCTGCAGATGAACAGACCTGTGTACAGCACAGGAGGAGGCAAACAGAGGAAATAGAATGTTTGTGTGATGCAGTGCTGAACTCTCCACACTACGCTGAGATAAGAGCATGCACTCTGGGATGATGTGATAGCAGGTGATTTATTTTCCACCCGTTGATGAATGGGTGCTGTTCCGCATGTCAGAGGTAGGCATTCAACCCTAAGCAGCTGTTCTCTCTGTCCTCTGTCCACAGTGAAGTCCAAACTCATGTCCCACTTTCCATGTGCAGAGCCCAGCTCTGCTGTTCGATATGTTCTAATGTAAAGCCGGCCATCGACTTGGAGCATACGTGAGCTCAATAATTGTGTGGACACACATGGCTGCATACACTGTGGACGTGATCTAGTTTACTTCTCATCCTAGCCGAGGCATTGATCAGGATCATCCACTAGGATCTGGTCTGAAATTCTAGGATCCAAGTCTCACCTTACTTCCTCTGAGTTTGAAACATTTTATATGTTTAACACCTTAAATGAGGATAGTTCTGGTTACTAAAGCAAACGGGAAAATTCATCAATCATGCAATTATGTGTGACCACAGCTGACTTGGAACATCTTGTATTGGTTTTAGGGGTTTTGGTTTGTCTGTTTTCCTCAGCGCGGTGAGCAAAACATTTCCACATCTGGCTCCTGGCAGCAAACTGGCAAACTAGTCTGGAACTGTATCCAACTTAAGGAAAGGTGGACTGATTTACACATGGATGCTGCTATATTCTCTGCTGTTGAGTCGTGTTTAAGTCAAACAATTCACTGCCCCCTCACACATGAAATGTGTTGTTTTAAAAAAAACTGTATCCTGAATTTGGGTGTGACGTAAGCTTTGGAATAAAACATGATTTAATGCAGAGGAGGACTTTAGACGTGAGAATTGGACTTGAGCTGTGAGACTTGACTCAATTGACTCAAAGATTTGTTTGGACTTGCCCTCAGAGACGACATACTTCACTTGGACTCAGTCCAGAAGTCTTAAAAACATTCTCTGCCAGATGGGTGTTGAAATCGTTGGTAATTATGTAACTACTTTTGAAAAAAATGATTGTGAATTGAAAAAAAAAAAACTTCACTTTTTATTGCATTATAACCGGATATCGTAATTTGGTAAGAACAGGAAATTGTAAAAGTAGAGTTTTGTTCTTTGCTGCTTGGAAACATAAACAAGTTATAGATAAAGAAGTCTTGTAGATCTTCCCATTTCTCGTTTTTAGTTAGAGTAGTTAAAACGGGAGAGATTTGTGTTGAAAAAAAGATTCCACTGTACATTTCAACATCTAGATATCCTAGACATAGCTCTTTTTAAAAACTGTAAAAGTAGCTTGGTTATATCTGCCTATATACTGAATATTATCTTATTGCAATACTACCACAATAAGTTCCACAGCTAACCTGTAACTGTAACCATCACACAGATGTCTTCAAACTGCGCTCCATCAGTACTTGTTCTGACTTATAATGCATCTTTTATAGAGTCGAAGTAAAAGTGTGACACCTCTGCATTGCGTTTTGAGGCAGTATCTCAGGTGTCTCACTCCTTGCACACAAGCTTCAGCATGAGCAGTTTACTAGTGTGGCTCAGCAGCGCCTCTGGTCCTGGAACTTTTTTTCAGCTTGCAAAAAAACTTGTAAAAAAAGGTCCCAGTCCAGACTTCACCTGTCAGGGTGACAGCTCACAGTGAGTAATGGTCCATTTATCAAGCCCTCCTCCTGCTGACTGAAGGTTACTTGACGGAATAGCTGACGTCATCTGAGCTAAGTGCTGACTTGTGTTGAACCTCCTCGACGGTTGTGTGGCCTCTTTGCTTGTGTTCTAGGAATTGACAATCACAGTCAAGCTGGGTAATGTAAACATGGCCCGACAAGATATTATTTGGTGGTGCAACAAGCTGACTTATTCTGAACTCTTTCACATCCTGTGTGACTGTCCTAATGTTGCTTCTGACAGTAGCTGTGGCTCATCACAACAAACCCTGTTATGGCGGGGTGACGGGGGCGGAGGGGTGGGCGGGGGGTGGAGCTGAGGCAGTGGAAAGGGCTTGTAAACAGCTCACAAAGCACCGGGGTTGCCGCAGGACATGCATCCCCTCCCATTCTTCACAGACACACACACACACAAATTGCACTGATGGAAGTGGAGGTGGTGGGGGCATTTGGACTCTGTTTCACTTCCCCATTCCCACAGATATAGAGCAGTGCAGGGCCACACACGTTTATGCAGCCGTGTGAAATGTCCAAACTGTGTTGGGAGGATTGCTCAGTGTGAGTGAACTGGTCTGTTTGGCACTGAGGAGGCCCGTCAGACGTGTTTGAGTTTCACTTCCTCAACATTTCAAATCAATAAAACGCATACATCTCAAACTTATCAGGTAGTCTGAGTCCAACACTGAGCTAAATTCTATAAATGATGTTTACTAATGTATTTAAGACTGGTGGGTATACTGCACTTTGTGAAGGTGCCCATTAATTACGTCTGCTATCTCCTTCCAATGTTTTGACTTCCTGCTTCAGTGTTGATGTATCAGTTTGTGTGATATGTCATATCAGTAGGGCTTGGAACTCAGCCCTGCATCTGAGGAAATATGTCCATTTTGAAGGAGACAGACGCAGATTTCCTCATTCATAAAAGATCACGTTCGAGGTCAGAAACGAAACACGTCAACTCATAATAAAATGTTTAATCACATCAGATGTTTATGTTGCATTCAGTTTGCTTTGTTTGGTTTTCTCAGATGACGTTAAAGACGTAACTAATGATGTCTGGAAAGAAAAAAGCCTCCAGGCAGCAGCAGTGTGCTGAACATGTTGGTAAGATGAGGGTTAACTCTAACCACACTCTTCCCCTAATTTTAACCAAGTGTTTTAGCTGCTTAACCCGAAACACCAGAGTTTATATTTCACAACCACAATTTAGTCGCCAGGCACACGCATCATAAAAAAACAGTCACATTTGAACAGAATCTCCAAAATAAAACCTTGACAAGCATTATGTTATGGATGCATTCACTTTATGATGGCAATATTTCCTTCTATATTATTAACTCTGCTGTGTATTTGTAATATTCTGAGTCTGCCTTCCTACCTGATTTGATATGTTGATTTACATGAATTATGACCTAGTAACTGTAAACTTGCTTTATGACTTTTCTCATCATAAACATGTTGGCTTATCATGGTTAATAACAATAACGTTGGACGCTCTCTGCTCTCGTGCAGGTTTGCTCAGCGGCATGACTTACTGGAAAGGAGTCTATCATTAATGTTAGGAGCTGCACCTGTGTTTCTCCTGCTATGACAAGTCAGAATGTCTGCTTTGAAAAAGGTCTGTTAAATAACAGGAGCGCCTTCATCTCTTCATCCCACCGTTCTAACAGATTCTTTTCGTCTAACACGTTCAGGACTTCCAAATTGCAGGTAGCAGCACAAAGCTGAAATATGATCAGTCAGACTAAAGAAGATAAGATGAAACCGAAAATTTACATTTTAAAGTTTCTCAGCCTCCTTTAAAGCTTTGAGTGGTGGTGATAGGGTTAATACTTTTATAAATGCATGGCATTTATAAATGCATACAGTGATTTCTTGGAAAAGCCACAAAAAACTACTTTTACATTTGTAATCCGATTACATGATTTTATAAATACAAGCACTGACTGCTTGCATTAGCTCTATGTCTCTCACTCCTGCACACACACACACACACACACACACACACACACACACAGAAGAATGCTCTGAAGTCTGAAACTTTTTTTTTTCACCCTGTGCCTCTGAGTCATAATATGAAGGAGGAAGCCAGGAATGAGTCAGAAAATGTTCCACAAGGCTAATAGTACTTCTCAGTGCTGCATGAATTACTCTAAGGGGCTGTTTGTCTCTTGACACAATAAATAACTTCAGTGACGAGACTGAACTCGCTGTCTAGTGACACGTCTTCGTCCAATAAAAACTACTACGGATAAACACTGACCTCGCAGTATACTGCAGTGAGAAAACGTCACCTGCTTTTCTCTGCCTGTGTCACCGCCGACAGTGACAGTGGAACTCATTTGTGCACAGACTTGAAATGCAAAGCTCATGCATTGTCTGTGGCAACGCTGAAAAATCTGTAGAATATATATATGGCCCCTCTCTGCGGCTGCTCTTTGAAATTCTACTCCACGCTACAAATTAATTGGCTTTGCAGATGAAGGAGACGTGCATTGTTAAGTGCTAAGTGCGGAATTGAGAGGCTTAGCGGAGCAGCGTCACATCAAAGCTCCACCAATTACTTGTCGGGTATCCCCGCTCCATTGAAAAGGAGTGAGGTTCGCTGTGGGGTAGGGGGATGGAAGGTGGAGAGGAGGATCCTGGGTAGTTATTAATTCAAGCTCAGCACACCCCACTTACACTCCACCTTACACATGAGAAAACGTGACTCATTTACACCGTCACTAAGATTTTCAACTGAACTGCAGTGTAGAAGCTTCTTTTTGGACATATAATATATGTGCATCTATCTAAAGCACTTCATAAATATTGTGGTTACAGTTTCAAAGAGGTAAATATTAACTGCTGGATTGTGACAGAACACGGAAAGTGAAAAGTGAAAGTCAGATTTGGACCACACGACCGTCCTACGCATTTTCCCCTTTGCTACACCTGCACAGAACATGAGAGCTGGATGTAAATTGTTACGCTGGTTTATCCATAATCCTATTTCAAAGTGACAGTTTACTGTCAAAACACCGGCTCGCCAGCAGATGACACATAATGAATTACCACATCACAGCTATCAAAACAAAACGGCTCAAGAGAATGTCCTCGAACTCCGTGCAATTCAGAAAAATGTGCTCATCAGTGCAAAACTGAAGTTTTTCAGAGACATAAGACGCTTCGTCAGCAGATCACTAAGTATTTTAATTGCAGTGGCAAGATTAAAACTGCGGCTTCTCTTTCTACTGAGATGAAAGAGTCTGAAGCATTGCCCGAAGGGCGTCAGCTCACACGTTCATCTATAGAGATGACCGGCAACTATATGATGGCAGTGGCCTCGCTCACACATGCCTCCCATTTCGTTTCCTTACAGCGAGAAGGACGATGATTCCTAACATTTCTAAGAATTGTGCTGCTGTGTGAACCACAAAGGAATTGTAGCTATTCATCAACTTTCTGGGCAGCTCCTGGAAGAGCCCCACCGTTTGAAGCAGAGCCAACTTGGTCAGGCTATTTACCCGTCAATGAGTGTGCAGTTAGCGCGGGGAGAAAAAAAAACCCCCAAAAAACATGGAAAAGTAAAAGAGATGCATTACATCTGCCTCATATGGAATCAGGAATTTTATGGCAGCTATTTGAAAAGACAGATCTCTATATTCTTTAAATAATCCAAAGTAAAAACAGCAAATGCATGGCTCAAATGCTTTTAACACCAGATGTTTGAGTCTGCTGAGGTTTCCCTGTTCAGTATTTCCACACAGACTCTTCATAACGTTCATATTAAAAATGATCTTGATATAAAGGAGCATCTATTTGTTTTTTCTACTCTTACATAAGGCTTTTTATCATTACATATCAGCAGTATAAAGAATATTTCCATCAAGACTAAGCGTCTATAGACATGCTCTGTGTGGCTATACTGTGGCATAGCAGTGGTCTGAGCTATCAGATTGCTCTTGTGCCTAAAATGGAAATGTTGATATGCTAGTCGACAGATGTCTACATATGAATGCAGATACAAGCCTGTCAGACGTAAGCAATTGGTTCTCAGATGTCTCTTTTGCTCTCTGCATAGACTGTTTACCTGCAATGCTACCAAAGCCTGCTGAACCATGATTGTTCAATACTACTCTGACTAAAAATGGGAAAAACTTCTGTGCATACAGTTTATACTATGAACACCACACAGTACACAATTTATGGAATCCATGACATGTGCAATACGTTTGTGATGCGTTTCTAAGAACGGTGTCACTTTTTTCCTTCATGCTTTTTTCCTGTGCATATTTCATCTTGTAACCAAACTCTTTGCACACTTCCTCAGTGGGAAAATGAAAGCTCTTGTAAAATCATCAGGCCTCAATGAAACCCTAACTGTACACAAGGAAGACCACTCAATCACCCACATGAATCAAACTGAACCTCAGTGATTTATTTCACAATCCAATAAAAATGCTGGCCGCAAGAGCAGAGGAGTTGGGGAGGATGTCCATCAATGTCGCAAACCACTAAGGCATCGTCATATTTAACCGCTGATCGACCAGGTCTCCTTGTCCTCTGTAGGCCAGCAGGTAGAGTCCCCCCCCCCCCCCCCCCCTGTTGATGCGGTGACTCTGTGTGGGAGGCCCAACAATGCACAGAAGCGACCCATCAATGAGTTCCTTTCTCCCTGGGGAGCCACTGTTTACTCAGCACAGGGCACGCTGGAGAGCAGCACAATGGTGTTGCTGGGCCTCTGTGCCTAATATTGATGTCATACTACTCATCTCCACATTATCCCTGCTATTGATTAGTCTGATCTCAGCCCGGAGTGCTGGGGAGCAACAACAAACAGAGCTCTTTTTTCTCCTCTCTCTTTTCCACATCTCAGCCTACTGACTCCCACATACTCTGACTGATTCTCCACCCTGGGTCTCCTGCACCCTCCATTCATGGTTTATCGATCAGCACTGCATCGATGCGATACTGAAATCCTGAAGTGTGCAATCACACAGGATGAGTAGAACCTTTTCATCCCTTGTGGCTAAATTGGGTTTGCAGCAAAGCGATCATTAAGAAGACACGGTGTGGTGTTCATAAAGCAGCTGCTGTCACCATGCACTGAGTCCTGTGAAAGCAGAATAAACCTCCATGAGAACACAGTGTTTATCTGTGTTCTTATGTTTCTATATGACAGCATCTAAACTGACTCAACTGACGTCACTTATTACAGAGATGTTGCTCCGTGCAGAAAGCTGTCACATCATGCTAACAGCTAACAAGTTACTCACAGTGAACCCTCAGCTGCCAGGAGCTTTACAGTAAGTGGAAAAAGTGAATCACCCACTGTAACGCTTCAACCTCCAAAAAAAAAAAAAAAAGTGGAAATGTAGGTTGCACCCACCACCCTCATTGTTTCCACACAGGAAAATATACAGAGGTTTTAACATATTCATTCAATCAGGCTATCACATCCATGACTGCAGAAATCAACCTCCACTGAGGAGGGAAGTGGGCTGATGAGTAACTGAGTGAATGCATCTTCTGATACATTATGAGCCTCTGAGGCAACACTAATTAATGTTAATGCTCCGGGTAACGCTGAAACCACCAGAGTCATTGATCAGATTGGTGCATGTGCTGCTTCACATGTGCATATTGAGTTTTGCTTAATGATTAAAAGAGTTAAGTACAGGCTACATCAACTGTAACTACCGGAGGATGAATACACATTGATTCATTTTAATGTGAAAAACAATCACATGCCAAATGAACTGTACTGTGCAACATGCTTGTGTACATTCAAGGTGCCAACTGTTCATCAGGTTTAGTTAACCATTTATACACATTCACACACCGATGGCACAGGCCTCAGGAGCAGTTTGGGGTTCAGTATCTTGCCCAAGGACACTTCGACATGCAGACTGGAGGAGACGGGGATCAAACCTATGGTCACTCTGAGCCACAGCCGCCCCATTTTAAGATGATGTACAAAGGTTTCGTGGTCCGCGTAGCAGCTGCAGATGAGCTCTGCTCTTTTCTCCAGTTTGATTCGATGATGATAGTACTAGTGTATTAATACATTGATAAACATTCAAGTGCAGGATTTTTACATCTAAAGGAGCATTTTTACATTGCTTCATTGCTATTTCTACTCAAAGTCAGATACTAAATTCTAAACGCTGATTTGTGTTTTTTGCAAAGCTTCTTTTAATAAAAAGTCATTTTTGGATTGAGTAGCCTCAGTGACATGTTAGGAAAGTGATTTCTTGGCAACCGTCGAGGACAACGGGAGCTCAGAGGAGAACAGAGTCCAGGTGGGAACAGCAGTGACACCTTTCACTGTGTGACACTGGAACCTGTGCCCTGGCTCTTCCTGTCCTCTACTGGCCCTCTGCCTGCACTCTGTCACTTACTCGTGTTGCCTTTCAGCCTCTCCTTTGACATCAGCGCTGCACACCGAGGCCGGGTCGCTGTCTAACTCCAGTTCAGCCTATCTTGGGTTTCACATGAAGCAAGGTGTAGTAGAAGGATAATTTGTCCTGTGATGTCTGATGGGTCACAGTATCTCCCGGAGCTATAAATACACCCCTTGTGTGTCCGCCTTCATACGTTGTGGAGGGAAGCCCGCGGAGGGCCGGCGGAGGATTACAACCGGTTTATTGATGACGGAAAAACAAATTAGAGCCACCTCGGAGCAGCCCGGGGAAACAACAAACCCCAAACTGTGCCAGTGGAGCTGTCACTTTGATGGCTCACTTGGAGAATTCCTTGAGTGGTTTTCTCTTTCAGATCACGGCTTGGTTTAAGCTGCAATTTGAAGATTTCTGAGTGTAAAATGGCAGGATGTAATCATTGACATCAACCAAATGTACTCCACACACACACAAGCACCCACACACGCAGTGTTGCCAAATATACACCTGGTTAATTATTCACAGCCCTGAGGGTCTGCAGTCTAGCAGAGTAGCTGCCTGTGTAAGTACCTGTCTTTCCTGATTTTATCTCTCAAGATTCCGTTATTCTGGGCACATACTCAATGTTAGGCACGTCATCATACATTTTTTTGGTTACTAGGAAGGGAGGGGAGGAAGGGGTCACAGAGCAGTTAAACCGACAAACCTGGCTGATGGAGCGGCTAGGTGAACGAGGCCTCTGAGCGTGGGAGAGGCCAGTCTGCGAGGCTCGCTGGAAACAGATGTCAAACAGGAACTTGTTTAACGTCTCTCTCCGCAACAAGCTTCCTGAAGACACGATCTGCCTCATCGGGGGCCCGGGCCAGCAAACTGCTGCCTCATACTTTACCTTGGTCAGCCTGTGACCTACTTTCTGCTGGGATGTGGAGAGTCAAAACAAAAAGTGCAAAAACAAAAGGAGCACTCAGTCGCTGGTGGATTTGGAAAGAAGGCTTTGTCGAATATCTTGGGGGAGCACTCTTCAAAAGTTCAAATGTCATGTGGTGCTCTCAAGCTAATAAAAACAGGAAGAAGCAGGAAAAAAAGTTTGAGTTTGACGTTAGCTTAGGATATCTGGGAACAGAAACCAGATCCAGAATGAAGGTGACTAGTGGAACAGCACACAAAATGATCTTTTTTAAGCAAACAGTTTGATTTGAACCAAGATCTCAGTCACTATTTCAAAGACTAGCATCTGTCTGTTTCATGTGTACCCACACCTTTCCCATCAACCCCTGGAACTGAGGCCCAACTCTGTCATCTTGTTCTGACTGATACCTTGCCTGTGCCTAAGGCAGGGTCGTAAAACATCTGGCTGAGAGACACACAACCTGGACACACCTGCTCACAACTTTTTTCTGCCATTTACTACCAAACTAGTTCCACATTTTACTACACACCACAGGACGTGGTGCTGCTAACCCTAACCCATGAGGGCTAGCAGCAGAATAACTTTTCACTTTAAGAGTGAATGAACCACCATGAATGAACAGAAAGAGAAAAGTGTTCCACCTGCACAAACCGAAAGTTCAAGGGGAAAGGCATACTGTTTGGCTGACAGGTGCAAAAAACACTATGATGATAAACCAAAACCAAACTCAAATATTACTGTACACTGTGCAGACGAGCTGCGATTCCTGGGGTTCAAAGAGAGATTTGTTTCAGTGAATATTAATGATCCCAAACGTGTTTGTTGTTGGTTCCCCCGTGTAATCATTTGTCTCAAACATTTTACACGTCAGAAAATATTCATCTCCCCAAATATCACCATTATGACAGATGTTAGACAGCACTATAGTCCAACTACAGACAGTTCACACAGCAGTCACATTTACTCCTAATAAGAAAATTACTCGTCAGTATTGCTGAACAGAACCGGTTCAGGGAACAGAGGTCATTTATTTTTTTAATTTTGGCTCATTTGGTGGAAAAGGCATACTAATATTTTTAGCTTGGAGCTGAAATTGTCGTGTTTTTGAACCATTCATTTGACCTTCACTTATTATCTTCTACTATCTCTATTATCTGTCACGTTTTAGCTTGTAACTACCGGGCAATCATGGATGTATGTTCGCTAACTGCTACCTGCTACCTGCCTGAATGTGACTACATGTCAGGCTGATAATGACAGAAAATATTACAGCAAATGAGAACTCTTCTTAAATTTCATTCCAGCACAGTATTTTAATAGTATTGTATTTTTAAATGAATAATTAAGTTAATGTCACTTTCACAAATGATTTCATAGGTTCCTCTAAGTACCACTACAGTTTGAGAACCAGTGATCTACAAAAGACCAAATGAAATCATTTTAACTCAATTGGGTCGTTACTGCACGTTACCAAGGCTGCATGATCTGTTTCTAGATTTGGGTCAAAAAAGTGATACATCAAGGCAATCATGGGATATATACTGTATATTAAATTAATGAGAAATTGGGCTGTTAATTATTTTTTTAAATCCCACAGGTGCACTTGGATCCAGTTTTACTCCCAAAATACCAATCCCATTTCTCTGAAAACGTCTGACGTGTCCTGCTAATGAACGCACAAACAAATGTGTTGTCCTATCTGGTGGCAGCGAAATACAGACGAGGCTCATGTAAGCGTACAGAGGCTGCCGCTATAATGTGTCAGCCGGTGACACGGATCAGTCCAGCAGCAAGATGAAGGTGATAAAGTGAGCAGGGACCCCACTGAACTCATCCGTGCTGGCTGCTGCTGACGTGAGAACAGCTTGTTCGTTGCTGTCTTCTGACTGAATCATTCAATATCCACAGTCAGGTGATCCTCCCGTAGACCACACACACACAAACCAACAGAGCACAAAAGCAGACAAAGGCCAGAACACACAGCTTAACTGCCACTCATTTCTCTGCCTTCATTAAATATTACTTTTGCACTTTTTAAAATTTTTTAATGAGAATAAATGAGTCGTTTAGCTGTCAAAGTTCCAGCATCTGCAGCGCTGCATTCAGATGAAGTCCGCTGACATTTCCTAGCAGTAGTAATTGACATGCAGAGAGTATCACTGACAAGACAGCGCTGGATTCCCACAGAGTCATGGATTATTGTTCTCTCATCAGATCAGTGGTCAGAGAGAAAGACTGAGACAGCTATTCATCATTACACCTTGTCTCATGGTGCTTCCCTTTCACATGTCCACACAAGGAACATGTATGCTGCTGCTTTCTGTTCATGTGAATGTTCAGGAGGCGTAAAAAAACACAATGCTAACAAAGTTTGGAACCTCGCAGGTGAGAGCAGCTGTGAGTGGATGGATTTTAAGTGATGATGCACACTTCTCAGTAGTTACCACAAATAAACTCTGCTAGAATAAATTGTATTCAGTGTGATAGTTAAAAGACATCAGGCTGCTACACTCGTGTGTTGGATGTAAATCATGTCACTGCATATTTACACTGCAAGCATGAATGTAAATTTAAGATGTATTTATCTTTCAGTTAATGTGGTTTTCTCAGCTGTTTTTTTAATGTTCTATTTGCACGCCTGCTAGGGGCATGACACATGACATGCCGATAAGAATGAAAGAACTCCTTAACAACTGCGTGCTCTGTTCTTTTTGCTAAAAATATCTCATTCAATTCAGAACACTGGATATGTTATGGAAAAGAGTCTGTGACCTAAAGTCCTGAATTCACACCTGCTGCTCCACCAGCTTCTAAATTCTGTGCTTTGAAATCTCAATGAAATTTAAAAGTACTACAAGGATTTTGAATAACAGGTAAAAACAAACAAGACCATCAGAGAGAAGACTGGCTATTTCCATGACATTATTCTTAATATGTGCGGGTCAGATTTGGTGAGATTCCCCTTGAAACACACAAAACAAGGCGCTGGAAGCACTACCACTTTTGTCCACAGGGGCCGCCAGAATCAACACAGAATGAAGCTTCTTTAAATAATGTTTAAGTAACAAATAGAAGACAGACTGCGTGGCATTTTATAAACACAGCATATTGTGGGAAATTATGTTTGTTAATGGTTGCTAAAAATAGAAATATTGAAAAAATATGTATACTTTAAAATGTATTCATAACCCTTGTGTAGACAAATGCAATAAACTATACCGCAAACTGTTGAGATAAGGTTATGTGAACATTAAATGCTAAATTGTTAAACGCTCATAAATATCATAATTACTGTAAAACTTTGGATTCACTTCATCTTTGTCTCCAATAAAATATGACTTAATCATAAAATGGCATAATAAGGCTCATGGCTCATTCACACACGCAGGAAAATGCTGTATGATGAAGACGTTTTCATCATCATTATTATAGTATGTCTGTGTTCACAATAGCCATTCATCTTAAAGCTCCTGCTTAGAATAGATATGTACTGTTGAAAAGGTCAACCAGCAGATTAACCTGTTTGAAGTGCGCCTGCAGGAAGGGTCAGGTCAGATTCACTCCACAAACTAATGAGTATTTATCACAGGAGCCAAAATGTGTGTGGTGCTTCCTGTACCCTGGCTGCACTCCACACACTGCCCAGCTTGACTCACATTCCCACTGACATTTGTTTTGCTCTCATCATGAGCTTATGACCTCAACATTTGCAGCTCCAGGGTGAGCAACAGGGTGACAGAGGTCAGGGGGGGCGGGGGTGGATTAGGTCGCTTTGGTGCATGAGTAAAGACGCCGGGGCCAATGAGAAGGCAAGGAGCTGAGTGTCTGTAAGTAAGGAGATGAGGGGAGGGGCGAGCAAACGAGCAGCATTAGGGTAGGTTAAAGAACAAAAACAGAGAGGAAAGTGGGAGGGAGAGGTGGGACAGACTGGCCGCGGTGGAAGTGGCTGACTCAGGCAGGGTTCACCGAGTTCAGCTAGTAAATAAGTGACTGACTCCACTGAGTGCATTCCAAGGCTCCACCTCACCCTCCCGCCCATCGTCTTCTCGGGGGGATTCCTGGGGTTTCTGGGGCTGCTCTCCGCTCCGTGTGTCAACATTTCCAGACCACGATGCCAGCACTGAAAGGAAAAGGGGGGGCTGCTGTGTGGCGCATTTGCTTTTAACGTGTTTGCTACAGATGAAGAGAGGAAGGTCCACATACCGCCCGTCCCCACCCCCCGTTCCCCCAACAAAAACATCCAGAGGGTCCCAGTCAATCGGCTGGTCGTGGTGAATGAGCCTGTTCCGCCAGAAACCCCACACGCTGCTGGAAAAGACTGACTTTTACACTCAACATTCAGTCATGTAAAAACACAAAAATATTTCTCACAGCCAAACATGGCTGTCACTTGTATATGCAGATTAATACACCCCTGAAGCAGTGCAGAATCTGGCCATGGCGCCATCTGCCTCAGCTTTTGCTAATCACCTCAGCCAGATGCGTTAGCAGATCTTTTAGGAAGCTTGTTTTCCTGCTCAATAAAAATGTTCCACATCGGCCTGGAAACAAAAATCACCACTGTGTTGTTTTTGAAAAGGAAAAGTGGTCACTCCAATTTTTGCCTTTGAGCAGTCCCAGGCGACAGGCTACAAGAATGCTGAGCGTTTCAGGTTTAAGAACATATACCTGCCAACAAAATACCACAGGGAAATGTCTGTGAAGGGCAAAAAGGTAATATCGCTGTGAAAGGGCGAAAAAAAAAATTTATATTCAGAGCGGTACACAGTCTGTTCAGTAGGTAGGGCTGAGTTAATGACCACATATGCACACAGCTTGACAATTCAATGAGCATTCTGAATCAGCGGCACTTTCTCAGTGAAATTTGAGTCTCAGCACATCTGCTCCATATGAAGTCTTTGGGTTTTTGCCACATCAGGAAAAAACAGCATGTGGATATTTAGCTCTGCGCTGCAAATCGTTTCATTACTCTGATTAAAGTCGAAATTGAAGTTCTGCATTGCTACGGCCGGGATGAGCCAATGAAGTGAATCTTTTTCATTGGATTTCTCCTCCATTAAAGCAAATGATGTGAGAGTCGGGAGCTTCTCTGGTGGCAGGTTTGCGGGTTTCAGCCTGTTTATATGAGATTTCAAACCTCGACCGACAGCAGCTGGGTTGTTTTTACGTCGCTGTGCGGAGACGGGCTATAGGTCGAACATTCCTGAGCCAAGGCCTGAAATCCTGAGAACAGCGCCTGAAGTAAACTAGCTCCGAGACAATGGCAAGAGGTTGAAGGTGAGGAGAGTGGGGCCTTTGCAGCTACTAATATATTCCTGGGAGATTTCTAAAGTGCTCCGACGCCAATTGCCCCACATAATGGTTTCCATGGTGATGGGTTCTCGGATCCAGAGCTGCAGTACAGAAATGAACCGGCAGAACAATGACCCCAACTTCCACCACGTTACGGAACATTTTTCAGTGGGCTCCTTTTTCCGTTCTGTGTCAGAAGGTAAATAAACTACGATTTACAGAAAAGAAAATCCGCTTTTGTCCGTGTTCCGTTTCCATCTCTGCTGTTCCCATGATCCATGACTACAGCCCCAAACTTCCTAAAGCTTGTTTTTTCCAGGGGCATCCTTTCAGCCTATGCTCTTGACAACACAGTAGGAATTTACATGCATCAATAGCTTGGAAGAAAACAGCATCCTTAACAGAATACAGAACCACAAGCCTTTAGAAGGGTCATTTAGATTTCAGCAAGAGTAAAATAACTGAGGGTTTATTTGAAGCAGCACTCTACCGACTCTACAACCTATTTATGAAGCCTTTTCATTAACCTGCAATTTTAAATTAATTGAATGTAATTAATATGAAACTCAACGACCCACAGCGTAGTATAACAGATAGAGAACAGAGGAAAGCATTCTTTGGAGAAAAGCCAGCTAGAGGCTGGTGGAAGCCTAGCAAGTGTGTGATGTCATACTGAAGGAGGGAAACATGGGTAAGTTGTGAGCACCATACTGACATGTGCCATACAAAGGCATAGCTTTGGCACCCACATTTCATTCCTTCCTTGGTTGAAGGCTCTATATAGTGATGACAGCCCTGGTCATGGGCGACAAAGGCGACATGACACACAACATCACATACTGAGAGGACAATAAACTGAGTCAAGGCTCAAGAGTTTGGTTAAAATGACACATCAATCAGGAGGAAAAGATGACACTGACACTAAGTGAGTAGGTCTGAAACCAATTTTACACATGAGGATTATTCATAAAGGTTAGTACGACTCAGTTTGTGGAAACGGTGACCACTGATGATGGGATAGCATCAGGGTTGGGCTTATGTAAACATTTTGTTCAATATTAAGCCAAAGACCAGACCAGTATGCAGGTTTTTCACAGTATCTAAATGTAAATGTTTTACAATAACAGCCACTGACCACTGGCTTTTAATTTGAAACGGATACAGGAAGTGTTGACTGCAATGATTTGTTGTAGTAACTGCATCAAATTGTTTAGAGCCGCTTCCCGTCTCTTATTAATTTGTCAAAAGTTTGTCATAGATGGTGCTGGGACCCAGGTGAGGTTAGGACTACTAGCAAGGTTACTTGGGAAACTACTGTAGCTGAAGAGCTAACCACTCCAGCACACACACACACACACACACACACACACACACACACACACACACACACACACACACACACACACACACACACACACACACACACACACACATTGAAAATAGCTGGCAGTCTCTGGCCTCTCGGAGAGCTGTAGTTCTGTGGGTGTGCTGAGTTGGGCAGGTAATTTACATACTCTGATTCTTCTGATGAAGCTGCCATACTAAACAACAAGGAAGCTGTTCACTTCCTGTTGCACAGTTCCAGAGTACAGAATAACTTTGTTTGCTATCAGTAGCCCTATCAATTGCTTTTGCAACCGTGGGCAATGTTGTTGAAGCAGTTTTGATGCAGTTTAAAGAGCCAAATGGTCTTAGTCAAGATTGGAATTGCGGTCCTGGGCACATTTGGAATCTCTGTAGTCCAAAACATGGACATAGTATGTCACAGGTTTCTAAAGAGCCATTTTGAAACTGAAAGTTTGTTGGCTCTGGTGCTGCCTTCACCCCATTAATCTAAAAAAATGGGCAAAGAGGTGATGCGTGGGTGGAGCTGAAGCCTGGTTGCTGAAACAAGCCATCTGTGAAAGGACCAACCTGTCAATCAAAGCGGCCATGCTCTTGATTATGCATAACTTTAAGCCTTAATATAATTTGAACAGGTGAGTTCTATAAATATTCAGCCTTAACATGGGGCCTTATGGAGACTCATTTGTTCTAGAGCCAGCCTCAAGTGGCCGTTCAAGGACCTGCAGTTTTTGGCTTCAATTCACAGCCATGGGAGGTTTCTGCTTGGTCTAAATGCGTGAATGGCTCAGAACACACTAGCCAGCTGGTAGCATGCTAGCACTTGTCCCCTAACTGTTCGCTTGTTGGCTGAATAAATCTTGAACTCTGCTGACGACTGCCCCCTAACTGTGATCATATTCGTTTTTTTGGACTCAGCTGACACAATAAACACTTTCACATTACACACAAGCGCTGCTATACAGTACAAGACATGAATAATAACATCACTGCTCTGTTTTTGATGTGTTTTTTTCATAAATAAATATTATCTTTGTATACATTGTCACATGGAGCATCACCTCCCATCCCCCCGTGTACATACATGCCAGCATAGAAGCGCAGAAACAAAAGTCTCACATGCACAGACGGAGGATATACAACCTCTTGACAGCTCTAACTGGAGTGTGAAGACAAGCTATAATGGAATCTAAATAACACTTGTTCTGGCTCATTAAAGTTGCCCTGTATGCTTGGTCATTAACTCTCCTCTTGTGTGACCTTCATCATTCAAGGTGGGGTTGAAGGGGTTGCCACTGCAGTGTACAGCCTTGTTTCCAACATGCTTAAGAACACCGTGCAAAGACAGACTGTGCTGATTTATGTCCAGTGAGAGTGTCGGTGCTTTTTATAGGCTATAAACACTATTAACCCGCTGAATGTCCTCTAAACACTTTAATTCCTCAACGGAAACTGTCTGCTGCGTAAAGCAGAATATCCTGCAAAATATTGCTGAAGGAAGTTCAGGAAATGAAAAGAAAAAACAAGCAGCACTCATTAGGCATCACTACCACTGGCTTCCACCCATCAAGTCAACACTGAACCTGATAGCAGCATCCCATGTCTGTCCAACTCCAAAATTAGCTTGGATTCAATTATTGATGGCAGATAGACATGCTTTCTCTCTCTGTCTTTAGTTGCGCAACAAGGCTGAGAGTCTACATCCACACAAACACCTCTGTGCGACTGTAACATAAATACAGTTGTGTGCATTATAATAATATCTGTATGCTAACATGCTAACATCACAATGACATTGCTGACACAGTGATGATTAGTGGATAATGTTTATCATCTAAGCTTGCATGTTAGCTTGCTAACATTTATTAATTAGCAGTAAATAAAGCGCAGCTGAGGCTGACTGGAATGTGTTGAGTCATAAATCAAAAATTTGACCCGATCATGGTGCTCAACCCTCTATGCTCTCTCGCTTTTTATTGGTTTTGTAGGTAAAGCAGCTGTCTAATTACAGTATGGTGCCGCAACAACAGGCATAGACAGAAAAACAATCAAAACCTATTTTTGTTTGACAAAACTGGACTTTCAACTGCAAGAATGTGTTTTCACATACTTTTCAGGCAAACAAGCAAAATATTTATTTGTTGCATTTCTATCTTCCATGATTGTAATTTTTCCACTATTTTCCAAGATTTTGTAAAATGAATTGTTTAGTTTATTTGAAAAATGATTAATAGTTCGATTAAAATAAATCATTAGTTGCAGCCATAGTTAGAAATCTTTCATTCTCTGAGATGAGACGTGATGCAATGATGTATTCTTGAAGGTATGAAGCTACAGCAGACCCCCCACCTCTGTGTAACATAATTACCTTTAGGCAACTACTCATACTTTATCACTGCAATGCTAAATACAAGACTGACATGCCAAATCCAGACCTCCCTGCAGGGCAATTAACTGGAAACATGCATCTGTGAGAGGAGCTCGTCCAGCCGTGTGAATACAGCATGAGGAAAACAACCAGTTCAAACAGCATTCAGGGGATGGAAAAACAATCCAGTCCGATCATGCATGTTAAAAGGTCAAATGTGGACTGAAACTTGCCTCTTTTCAGTGTTTTTTTATTCGCCTGTAGAGGGTTTGTCTACTAAAAAGTCCTGTGCTGTCCGAAGTGTGACAGTGGTCCTAGAACGAGCTGGCAGGCTCGACATCCCTCCCCCCACTGGCAAGACCTGCAGTGTATTAAAATAAATCTGTGCACACGTCCCACCCCGACATGCTCACTAGACATTACCTTATACAAGGCTAGAACCAGCACGCTTCTGCTGTCTGCTGGCCTGTGAGCAGATTTTAGCTGACCCGCTGCCCCTGGCCTTAACCCCACCCGCCTCATTTACCCCATAGCCCATGCCACCTTCAGCCCCCCACCTCTCCTGTGTTTCTGTGTACATGATCTCACATGACTCAACAAAACCCCAGGCCTGGAGTAGGGCTGTCCGGAGCTTTTTCCCAAGAGGGGAGGAGAAGATTGACTTTGTGGAAGGGACCTGGAGCGTTGCCCTCGACTTGGCTCAAATTGCCCACTTGTCAGACCTGATGGATTTTGGCTAAAAATAAAAGCAAAAAGGGGCCCTTGACAGGCCAATGAATGAACTCAGTGGTGCTCCTCCTGCTAACCGAGCCGCCACATCGTGCAGCCGTCTCTGGGTCCCTGATTCCTGAAAGACAAGGATGGCGTGCGTGGCCCTGAGAGCACTGTTTCACAAACAAAACATCCCTTTTTCCATGTGTGGCGGGGGAGATTCGCCAAAGGGGTAGAGCAAATGCAAGATGAGCCAAGTGAGTGGGAATTCCTGCGCTGCACCCCTCTTCTCTTTCTCTGCAACCCCACCCCACACACATTCCCCCGCCACATTCAAGCAGCAAAAAAATCAGAGAAAAACAGAGCAGCAGCAGCAGCAGCAGCCGACTGGAAAGGAGGATCATAACCCAACCCAAACAAATACAGCAACAGATGAGCCTTCTCTCAAGGAGATTAAGTCCTGTCTTGATCACTCACTAAACCTCTGAACTCAATAACATCAGCACTTTCCAAATGTCTGCATCATTTGGCAGCTTTTTATCTATCTTTCACCCTTTAACCCTTTGAACACAGTTTTTACTTGATATTTTTTGGCTCACAGTACAGCCAGCTAGACATGTCAATTATTATTATTTAAAGAATAAGTTAAGCCACCTAAAATAGTAGAACTTACTTAAACAATTTGTTGGGATTTTCTGCTAGTACATGTCCACAGCTTCTTTTTCTGGGATGGAATCTGCTCCATGAAAAGTAATAGTAGTAGTTACTGTTTGCTCTGCAACCTTGATGTACAGACCTGGTTTACTTCACTATGAAAAGTCTGAATTTGATGATGAGGTCTGGTGTATTTTTATAGAATCTGAAGTGGATTTAAGGAGGTTAATCACCAATTGACATCTAGATACTGTCATCACTACAAAGACCTTTTGACTGATTCCAGCAGCATGTGCATGATGTCTTTCTGTTGCAATTTAACTGAGCTATGACTCTAAGATGAATGAGTTTTTTAATACAGATTACATTAATGAGTTCTGACTATGCTTTCAAATAAATGCTGGCCAGATTGTCAAACAGCAACTGAAACCTGTTCTGTGACATCTTTCTGCTGTCAGAATTAGTAAGTTTTACCAAAACTGACAACCCAACAATGGATTTTAATTGGCAAAGTGTGAACAGATAAGAAGTTTTTCTGGGTGTACAACCCAACACTCCATGAATGAGACTGTGTTCACTGTCCAGCTGTCTATGATGGCTGGATTTTCACTTCACTTTTATTTTGCAGCCGTTCAGATCAAGTCACTTTAGCCTCAGATGTGTCCTGATGACACTTTGTATGAACTAGAAATCCCATCCAGAATCTAAATCCCGCTCGTGGGATGCTGTAGATTTGAAATTAACTGCTAATGCACGGACCAGAGTCCTTGGGTGCAGGGCTCCTTTAAATATTCCTTTACTGTTCGCCATATGTGAAGCTCGTACGAGGTCTGTACGGGTGTTCCAGACTGCCATCTGGATCCTATCAGAGACCACATACAGATGTAGTGAAAGCGCTTGGTAGCAGTGCGGGCCGCCCAGTCTAATGAATGGGAAGAGCACATTTTCAACCCCCTTCGCAACAGGTCAGTGGCAGGCATAGGCTTCACCTCACCTCACACACGCACGAAGCAGAAGGGAAGATCAATTGTCGGGGAGAGGTTCTGCCTCGCCCCGCCTCTCACGCTACCCGAGAGTGTCCCGAAATATCCCTCCATGGCGAAACAAAAGAACAACAATATGGCAAGAGGTGATACATGATACAGCAGGGTTAAAAATAGACCCAGTGCTGACGGATAGGGCAGTGTTTCATGACCTCTGCATAGTGCTCTTGGTTTACACCCTGACTAGCTCTGGCTGAGACTCAGCTCAGGATTTAAAAACAAACCCAACAAGGATAGGCTTCTTTTTTTTTCTTTTGCACCACTTATAGATGCAGAAATAGGATTGTGCTCGCTTCTATTAGGATTTTATGCGGCCTGGAACTTGAGAACAGAGAGAATCAAACGTTCTCACGCATGTCAACGCAAAGAACGTCCTGTTTAGGGGGATTCAAAGGGTCTCATGGTATGTGAAGCATAAATGATCTGCCTGAGAAGACAGAGAAGTCCACCTTTTCAGGGGGAGGATATTTCTTTTGTTTTGATGTCACTGCACATGGCATACTACATAGAGGATCATCAAAACATTACATCACGCAGGAAAAATCCATGAGAGGAGCTGCGAGCTTTTCTAACTGTGGTCTGCCGCACATCAATCAAAGCTCAGTGAGAAAAGAAAGGAATTAGGGGGAGAGAGGTCCTGAAAGCCACTTGTTTTCCTGAAAAATGTTAACAGAGCGCTCGTTTCAGAGGATCAGACATCTGAATCAGGCTCTGGAGGTGGTCTTTACTCCAGGTCAGGCTAAAAAATGAAAAATGCCTCAATGAGGAAGGAAATTAGCACAAATCAAGGTGTTGCCTTTGATTTGAAAATGTATTTTTCTTGTATTTAACCTTTATTAAAAAGGTACTGTACTGTTTCACTCTCTTTCTAAACGTGTAAACAAGCACATTTGTGACTAAAAGACAGCATTTATTCACACAGAACTGATTGATTCAAAGACATTCCAGAGGTATAATGGGAATCATTTCTCCCACTCTTTGTCATAAGTGCATGCAACATGCCTCAGAGTGACAGGAACAATGGCTTCTTTCACTGCCTTCGCCAGGCTGGAGATGGGGAGGTGCATCATGGGAAGCAGACAGGCAGACAGTCTCGTACAGTTGAGCACGGATACTTCAGGGAGGCCTCCCACAACCCAGGCAACAAGCAATAGCACTTAAACATCCAGATATGGGCCATGTGTGAATTATGTGCTCGGATTACTCATGCTTTGTAAAAACGCTCTCGCCGCCGAGACGCCCGGCGTGCAATTGAGGGCACGCTGATCACACGCCTCGTACAGCTCCTGATTTTATGTGTCTGTTTCTGGCGTTTGAAGGATGGACATCTAGATACTGCCAAATGTTTCACAACAGGTTGAATAAGCTCATAGTTTTCATGTATGTCATAACCAAACATTGCTCAGGCACATGAAGCATTTTAAAGCATCTGAAGAATGCCTTCCTACTTCTCCTAAAATGTCTAACTGAAGTCAGTGCCTTCACAAATATTCTCAAATAAATAAGGATTTATTTTGTAACATGTATATCGTGCAACATGCTCAACAACAAAATAAAGAAAAAGTGAACAATTTCCTGAAAAACAAAATAAAAGCATGTTGAGGATGCTTTTCGTATCCTGATATTCTTAATTGCTTTGGCTGGAAATGTTTTTTTTTTATTCTCCCTCCTCTTTACAGCTTTCTTCAATTTTTTTTTTTTTTTTTTGCCAGACATTGTTTTAATAACCACGCGATTCAATTGACCTGAGCAGGAACAGGAAACAGCAAGTCATTCAGGATTTGGAGCTTCCCGTTTGAGATATATTTTTTGATACCTCTGGGCAGCATAATTAAGAAATATTAAACAACTGAAATATTCAAAATGTTTATGTAATTCCTCAAAGATGTTCCAGTTGGATGTGACGCAAGGAGCTTTTCCCTCTTTTCCACATACCATCACTGAAATCTGTCCATTTACAAGCCTCAACTTTTGGAAATAGCTATTGTGCAAACAAACATATAGTATATAAATGTATTGATCCCTCAGCCAAAGAGAATTTCAGCTGTAAGCTTTAAGATCTATAACTAGTATATATTTTAGAGTGGGAGGTCCAGGACTCGCACAAGGCCAGAGCAGCACGCCACATCCACCAGAAGTAAAAGTATCCACTCTGAGCTGGTCTCAGGGCGCGACACACAGATGCCAGCACTCCACGTGGTCTGGAGCTAAGTAGTCTGACATCTTGTACTCC
The DNA here is from genome assembly GCA_004119915.2 of Collichthys lucidus. Taxonomy (NCBI): domain Eukaryota; kingdom Metazoa; phylum Chordata; class Actinopteri; family Sciaenidae; genus Collichthys; species Collichthys lucidus. Next base: position 15,603,298 of record CM014086.1, read on the forward strand.
TACTACAGCGGCTTCAACTCCACTACATACACTACACCACAAACTCTGGCTATGAGACTAACAGCTCTAGGACAAAGAACGCCTTGTGTTTGCTCGTAGATTACAGAGAAAAGCAGGGATAAGAACCGACTGACTTTATACACGTGAGAGCTGCCATAAAGAGATTTGTGGGCTGCCTGTCACTTTTTGTGCTACAGTTTCCCCTTTTTAAAGCACATATTGGATAGGGAAAAGTCTATTATTAGAGATGAAGGGGTTACAAATGTCAGTTTCCTTTATTTATTTTGTGAGTCAATCACTGAGGTTGGTAATAGTTAAGAGGCTTGTTAAAAGATTTACACTAGCATAGGAAAGAACCGTCGCTGCTGGATTAATTATCATTGAATATTAAGTCTACTACTGCCGCTATTCTAGCACCTGCAAAGGAAGTCAGAGAAGGAAGCTTTATTTCCTTTGCAACACTTAGTTATAAATGGAAATGCGCACTTTGTCAAGAATTTATTAGTTTCGAAGCGTGTGGTTTTTCTCTTGTTTGAGAACACAGCAATATTTTCACTCTCCAAGAGTCTTCCAATGATCGTTTTTAATGGAGAAATGTCACTTTTACGTTTTTTAAGTTCAAAACAGAAAAAAAAGAATCCATGAATTATTTTACAGTAAAGTAAATAAACAAGTCTGCTTATTGCTGGGATTATAAATCATATATCAAATCTAGATAAACATAGATTATAAATGAAAAGAAAATCAGACTACAGCAGCATCTGAATTTTTGTTTGTGTGTCACTGTGATAAATGTTTGCCTCGCCTTCACGCAGTCTAACCACAACAGGAAAAAATACAAACAGAAACAGCCTTCCTGCCAACAGAAAATAACGATTTGACACATAAAAACAAAAGATGGAGTATGAAGAGGATTAGTGCTACTTACAGACTTGTCCTTCATCTTCTGGTGGTGATTAGTGATCATTTATCCACGAGCAGCGCACGGTCACACATCTACATCACTATCAGTCAGAAAGAGGTCATGATTGGCAGGTCGGTGGTGAGCGGGGAGGGCGTCCCTGTAGCGTGAAGACAAACCCTCCTATCATCCACAATTACTCATCCAATCGCAAACACAAACACATGCTGTGCACATACTGTAACAGTGGATTCATGCACCTTTACATGGAAAGACTCACAAGACTGTGACTAGAACTCAAGACGGGTCCGAGATGATTAGGATGAAATCTGTGAGATGATCTGTTCTTTTCAAGAAAACGTCTTAAGGTGTCAGATAGAATACATGCAGGAAATACACAAGAACGTTTTAAGAACATACTCAAAATGTTTGTTTGAATTTAGGTTTAGAAGAACCAATAAAAAAATGCATGTACTTCAATGACAATATGCTCCTTTTGTTTACTTGTCTCAGTATTAGCAGCAGTTAAATAATCAGGAAACAGAAAAATGGAAACAAGAAATCAGAAAATGGAAAAAAGAAAGATTAATTCACTTATAGAGAGGAAACAGTATTTCGATTTTACTGAGACTTTAAAGTTATGATATGACAGAAGATATGAAGCGTTTATTATAAAAAGAAAAAAAAAAAACAATTCAAGATCCACTCAGTAGTTCCTCACGTAACTGCTAGCTGTATCTCACAGGCTTACCTGAAGACTAAACACATGATAAATCCATCAATTGATCAAATGACAAATTCTTTTTTTGGTATTTTAGTCAAATTACATTTTTATTTTCTAGTTTTTCATATTTTACATATATAATTTGTGATTCAGTCAGTTTTCAAATCTCCATGGTAACCAAACTCTACCCACTTTATTTCCTGCTGCTTTACCTAAACCCTTCACAACACTGCAGTTACAGGCTGTGTTTGCTCTTCAATACATTCAAAAAGCGGGTGCTGAGAACATCACAGTAACTTGATAATGAATTATTCACATTTAAGTTCTGAAGAATGAGGATTTGCTGCTTAGTTTCAGTCACACATCAGAACCTCAGTTGAATTTCAAAGGATTCAAGTATGTATATGACCATTTTTCAAAAAGCTAAATGAGAGACAAAAAGAGGTTTTAATTGCACCTCATAGTCAGTTTTATCTTGACAGCGAAAAGAGTTTGCTTTGTTGTCATGACAACTTTATACACTGATGAAGATGAGATGAGCTTGCAGATGGACCTTGAGTTGAGATTAAAACAGCTGTATAAGGCCAACTAATGTATTCATTTGAAAAAGATGAATCGATAATTAAAAGAATATTATGAACTGCAGCCACAGATTTGAGGTCACATTGTTTTTTTCTTTTCATTTCTAAATTATTTTTTCTCACAATGTAAAATGATCTCAGTTTCCCATAAAAAAATCAGTCAGATAATAATGTGGTAATCTGTCTCGTCCATTCATTCAACAGTTACTGCTGAAAAAAGCTAACTCTTCTTGATATGTCTTTACTACATGTACAGTACAGACTAACAGCTCTCATGGAGCAGTTCAGGCTGTTTCAGAACACAGTGTCTCTGTCTGTGCTGCTGGTTAAAGAAATCTTTTATATTCATATTCAAATCAGCTGTGACATCTCCTTCTCTTTCCCTCTTCATCTCACTCTGCCACCGGCGTCAGCCGATAATCAAACTGCTCGACCTGAACGCACGCTCACGGCTGCATGTTTGTGACAGAGGCATCGTGATGGTTGGAGCGTTGTTGATGAGCAGAGGATGACAGATGAACCTGTTTGTGGTGTGTCACTGTGCTCTTGGAGGAGAAGATGGCAGTGATAGTTGGCGTGAAGCGCAGCATAAATGTTCATCTTCCTGAAGGACTATACATTGCAGTGTTCAAAGGGTCTGGTCTATCAGAATGAGACTGGGCAGCACTCCTTAACCATGATGAGAAGTGGTTTGCTTCCTCCCCTCCACACACACTCCTTGAGTGAGATGAAAGGGACTGTAATTCATCTAAATAGCCTTCAATGCATCCACCACTATTGATCCTCACTCTCACTAACTCTGTCCACCTGTGTCTGCCTTTGTCTTTCAGCCTTTCTTCTTCTCTGCCTTATATATATATATATATATATATATATATATATATATATATATATATATATATATATATATATATATATATATATATATATATAGAATACATTAGAAATATATTATATAATGCATAACTGTGTTTTATTTGTGTAGAATCACCTGAAAATAAGAATCTTTATGTTTTTGTCTTCATATATAGAGATGCAGCACTTCCTCTTCTATGGTGGCCACCATTTTTTTGCATTTTTAGTTTCTACTTCACAAACCATGACAGAATGTGCAACTACACCACGAGATGTCACTGAACCCTACACACTGCACGTTTAAAAGCTAACACTAGATCTGAATCGTGCTGATTTCTTTCATCAGATGTTTCCTGCTCTGACTCTGTCAGCCTTCGTGCATTGCTGTTTTTATTTAGGCAACATGTTACATTTGTTAATTGAAAAGATTTTTGTAAAATTTAGACTCAAAAGCCAAAAAAGTAGAATAGTAATAATAACATATTAATAATAATAATAATAATAAAAAGGAAATAGTTTTTAAAAAGTCTTGGTTTTGTTCTATAAAAGTGGTGTCGCAATATACCGATATTGACGACGACCGTAGTATTTATAAAAAGAAATATTAATTTCATGTTAATAATCAACATGATAATATTGTTTACAAAATCTAGCTGCTCCTAAATCATTTCTGTCTCTTTGTGGCTTACACTTACTAATTGTAACTGCACTCGAAAAAACCCCAAAACTTAAAGATGAATTTGACTCATGGCATTTTTTTTCCATATTCGATAGATGATGATAATACCATTATGAATTGTTTTGGCCATGATAGCCATGTAGTGAAACAAAAAACAATATTGTGACATCCTTATTTCGTGATTAATGAAAAAAAAATTGAAGTTCATCTAATTTGTGATCAAACACAGTATTTTACAGTAAATTGAAGTTGGCTGACAATACCATCTTTTTCTGATATATTAAAAATATGAATTTATTCAAAACCTTTACAAAGCAGACACAAAATGCTTCACAGAACAGAACTACAACCATCGATTACATCCATTATCTATCAAGAAATATCTATAGAACCTAACCTGAACAATAGTAACTGATAAATAACAAATATGTAATAAAAGCTCTCAATGAAACAATGTACAAAATGCTTCATGTGCTCACACACACACACACACACACACACACACACACACACACACACACACACACACTGAGAGAGCATGTCCACATAGAGAAAAAAATAAAGTCAAAAGTGGTGGTTGACAGGTCAGAGGTAGGTAGCAGGTTCACTGCGTTGTTTTACCATGCTTCACTAACGCAGGTCTTTTGACTGAGTATGGACAGTGGATCATACCCAACCTCTCACCATCTGTCCTTAATGACGTGCGTGGCCGGTGGACTGCACATGTGCTACATGTGACCGATGCAGGTATACACGACTCTTTCTTTCCTGTGCTGCTTTACACTTTATTTGGGTCATTTAGGTTCACACTTCCTGACTACAAACTCACCAGGGCTCTGTGTGTGTTATTTTGTGTGTGTGTTTTTTGCCATAATTGACTTTTTCTGGATGTCACACCATTAAAAAGACCTTTTATTACTTGAGGTTTTGCAAGAATGAGTAACTGCCAGCTATCAGATATCAACATCCGTCTTCTTACGGCCATAAAACTCCGTGCTCCGGGGTCATTTCCTCGAGTTACATTCTCTGCCCTAACTAGGGCTAGAATGATGGGATCTGGAAGTTCATATTTCTGATATGTATCGCTTTAATAAAAATGAACGAGTGATGAAGAAAGAAAGTGCGCCAAACTGAAAAATATACTGCATTAAAACCTTTTTTTATTCTTTGCGTTTGACAGGTTGTCTTCTTTTAATGACTATTAATGTTTTTTGTTGTTGTTTTTACTTGTCATCTTTGTGAAGGGCTACTCATTTATTATAAAACCACTACCCATACATTATACTATAAACTATATATAGTATAATGTATGTAGTATAGTATATAGTAGAGTGCTGTCTCTGTCAGATTTTCAGTCTCTTGTAGCTTGTTATCAGCTTGTAGCCGTCCAACACAAACTGATGTAAACTTAACTCAGTCTGAAATGAGTTCCACACTAAAGGGTGGAGTGTGCTTCTAGAACAAAACATGCAGTTACTTTTATACTTCCATGATTTGAACTTGCTTCCCAGATGGACTTGGATAAACCAGGCAGCTTGCTCGAGGCTGAGGAGCGCGTGATGCATTATCGTATTTGTCTCTGGTGAACCATAATTCCAGCCTAAAATCCAAATGGTACTTTCCACGTCTACGTATCCGCATAGCATGAATGCCGTCATCTGCCTATTTTCACAAGGGCGACGGTAGGCACAGATGGTATGTGCTGACAAACGTGTGAAAACATTGATGCTTGCGGGCACCAAATGTTATAAACAGAAGCAGGTGTGAGTCCATTTTAGATTATACCCACATTCAAGCATTCCACACTACTTGATATAGTATAATTTCATCTCAAATGTCACATTATCAATGATATGAAATATTTCAGCTTGAGTTGGTCTGGTGTTTTTTAAGCAGAAAAGTAAGATTATTACTGAAGCAAACATCACTGACAGAATCTGCACATCTTTTTGACAATTCAAATATCAATGAAACAATAACTGGTCTATTGACGCGTGTAACAACACAAAATGAGGCTGACATGGAGGATGACAGGGTTTCTTTGGTGCCGCAGGTTCAAACGTCATCGTTCTCATCTCACCAGTGGAGCTAAACCAAAGTATGATGTGAACATGCCCTGAGAGGACTTGTGAGCATTATGTTTTTATAGGTTCATTCACATGGAATCAACTTGGCTGAGAAGTATCCACGTACAGATTACTCCCCCACAGGAAGGCCTGTATACATGGATTCAACCCAACACACTGACTTTCATGTTTTCCATTCCACATCTGCGTGCAACAAATGTAAAAGCGATCGGGGCAAACGTCATACTCTCACTTTTTATGCTTTCTAGCCACAGCTTTTACTTTCTGTAGAATTAATGATCCTTCACTTGCTGCCTTTTTTTCTGTGCCATGACCACGAGGAAAAGAACAAGGCACTGTGGGCCACTAGGGCGCACAGACAGGATCTCCACCTATGGCTGCCTGCTGTGAAATGGCAGGAAGCCACCGCCAGCAAATCCTGCTGATCTCGTTGTAGGCTTACTGGTTTACAGTACAGCACGGGGGCTCGGTGCAGGAAGTGGGCACATTACTTGCACTTCCACGCCCACAACCTCCCCTCCCACCAGTACACCAACCTCCTCCCAACCACCTGTGCTGGTCTCACAGGATGCCCCCCCCCCCTTCTTCTCCTCCTTCACACAAACTCCTTTACAGCTGTGCCTCTTCACCAAACCGCACACTGAGCACACTTTGTTGTTTTACACTCGACTGCTTCAACAACGTCAATGAAGATATGATTCGGTTTACTGTAAACTGCCTCACAACGCACGCAGACATTAAGAGGTCGGAGCACCAGGAAGAGAAAAAAGTCTCTGCTGGTATCAAGTCATGTAGATAGTTTTGGTTTTATTTAACCACGAGCAGTCAACATTTTCATCAGAATGACTCCATGTAGAGGTTTACGGTCTGTTGATTATTCATAATAATAACAACAGTGTTTCTGGAAAGGCGCTGCCGTTGATAGTTATTATTCAGTTATTATTCACTTCATATACTGTATATATATATATATATACAGTATATAAGTAAGTGAAATGACCTTACAGGAACATTTGCTCACATTTTACATTAGTGGCCTATTCATAACACCTTCATTATATTATCTATAATGACAAACTACAGGTAATAACATCTGTTTAAAGTTTCAGTCTTATCTTCTTTTAGCTTCGCAAGAGAAATGCATCACCACCCCAAATACTGAAATACTGCAGGTCTTAATTCAAAGCAATTAAGTGTCATGCATGATGTGCTCAGGTTTAACTGTCCAGTCAGACGACTTGGTCTAAACTAACTGTTGTATAATTAGTGACCACAACTGGCAACAGTTATTACTTCACTCAGCCTGTGTCCCGTGTGATTTGAATTGTGATTTCAATATAAAAACAGTGAATCAATCAAGTATACTTTATTGTATTGAGGTTTAAGCAAAAAAACTTTAGAGACTACACTATGCATGGCTAGATAGCATGAGGGTGAAGTGGAGAAACTGTCACTTTAAAAATGTAGTTTAACTTCATGATCTTCTTTTATTGTCACGTTTATGATCATCAGCTATGATGATCCATGAACCGAAAGCATTTCTCATCACCGTCATCTCTGATACGTGAGCTCACAAAAAAAGCAGGAGATCAAATTGTTATGTGTGTATAGAATGATCAATACTTCTTCCCTGACACTTTATTTACTCTAAACGTAACCTTTAATTATTTTCTCTTAATGCTGCGTTCATCAGCCACAGATGTCTGAGCTCCATGTGAACATGCGTCACACACACACACACACATACACAATGGGATGATTAATGTTTTTGCAGGTTGTCTCACAAGTTTTGACCTCTGCCTCACAGTGATCACTGAGCAGCTCTGGTGGACGGACAAAAACGTCCTGCCACAGGGGTCATCCCAGCCGGCCCGCCCTCCTTCAGCAAAACGATGATCTCATTCCCTGTACCAGGAATCCGCTGATTGTTTGAAATACCTTCCACTATGCTTGACTGAGCGCCGCTTCTTTTTCCCATCGACCCAGAGGACGGAGAGAGAGAGACAGAGAGAGAGAGAGAGAGAGAGAGAGAGACAGAGAGAGAGAGAGAGAGAGAGAGAGAGAGAGAGAGAGAGAGAGAGAGAGAGAGAGAGAGAGAGAGAGAGAGAGAGAGAGAGAGAGAGAGAGAGAGCAAAATGACCTTGGCAGGAAATGTCAAGCCCTCTAGCAAGATGGGAACTGCCTTCACCTGGACCCTTAAAATTAATGCTTTCAGTGAGTTACAGTGAGGGACTACAAAACCAAGTTAACTCAGTAACACTGAGAAAACACTGAGGGTGACTTTTGGCAGTGAAGTCAGTATTAATACTTGTGAAGAATAAACAATATATTGCATAATATTCTTGTTTTTCATAAGGTCATCCTATAAACATATTGTAATAAAGATACAACAAAGTTTAATATCAAAGATGGCAGTAACAGCGGGTATAAGATGACATCATCTTACATCCTGAGTAATAAAAACCACTGGAATCAAATCTTTTTGACTTGCCTTTATATAAGGAAGACGAATTTGTCATTTGTGATTATCAATATTAGTCAAACTTCTGCTCAGACTCATGATAACTCCTTATTATGTTTTTTCTTGTTTATTTTTTGACATTTCCTTTTTTAAATGCTAAAAAAAAACATACATATTTCTCCAAGGAAGAATTGCCAACTGCGATAAATTAACAAATAAAAATCTAAAAATGTCAAAAAAAAATCCCAACTGTAATAAACACGAACTTGAGGATGATCGTTCATCCAAAACAGCAGTTTGACGCAACAATCTCCACTAAAGCTCTGCTTTCTCAGGACAGTTTACCGCCTTGCAAAATCTGTTGAGTATCCGCCAACATAGACACCACCACTGATGGTAATGGTAAATGGACTGTACTTATATAGCGCCTTTCTAGTCTTCCGACCACTCAAAGCTCTTTAACACTACATATCTCATTCACCCCATTCACACACATTCATACACTGATGGAATTGGCTACCATGCAAGGTGCCAACTGCTCATCAGTTTAAGGATTTAACCATTCATACACCGATGGCATATATATACGAGGGCAGATACTGATATATCTGACATAATCCATTATCAGTAAAAACTCTGAGCTTATCGCTGTGCTGTAATCGAACTCTGCAGAAAAATACCTGGACTGGATCTGTTTTTCGAGGAAAAGAGAGATGAGACGATGGGATATCACTCCAGCATGTATTTAGATGACAGAATTCCATTGAGCTGAGCTCACAAATGGCCTTAAATGTACTTTGATATCTCATTTATCAGAGTGACTATGACACCCAACCCTTCCTGCTGCATACAGGAGTCTGCTCTGCTGTTATGGCTACAAACAGAAGCCATAAATAATCACTTGTTTCACAGACAAAAATCCTTTTCCTCAGCCACACAGTATTAACTGTTTAACTGTGATAACTCAGAGAGTGGTGATGGCAGTAGCCACACTGAGCTTCTCACTGTTGCAGTGTGCACTTCAGTGTCACAGAACGAGAACAAAAGGGTGTCACATATAAGGATATGACCTCAAACTTCAGAGGAAGAAGCACATTGTCTGCTTGTGCACAAGGGGGGAGATCCGTGTCGAAACGAACACTTTTTAATGAACGTCATTTACACACACGTCTTTATATTAGGAAACAACCAAAACCCTGCAGCAAGTGTTTATTTGTCCAAAAGCAGATGAAGTAAAGTTAGTATGTTATCTGACTGAAACAGGTTGCTGTTTTCAGTCCATGTAAAAAGATGAAATCTGTCAGTTGACTTGTAGCTGTCTGTTGAAGCTTCAGAATTCTTCTGACTGCTGTGTTTTAGGTCTGCTGTAACTGGTTGAGATTATTTAAATGTTCAGGTTTGTATAATTTAATTTTAATTTTATAAGTTATTTCGTCTGCTGTAACCTGAATTTCCCATCTGGAAATGAATAAATCATCAAACTTATATATTTACAGCTCATTCATATTTACTTTTACTTTAATTCATTCTTACTATGTGTGCAAATTAATTCATTTGTAAGCAAAAAGGTTGATATTTTTTATATATGCTACTTGTTTGGCAAATTAATTTTAATTTAATACTTCCTCCAAAAAATTCTTTTGGGCATTTTTGGCTGTTTGTTTTTTATTATCAGCATAACAGATCAAAGATAGATGGTGAATAAAGTATATCTTCTCGAAACTTTATTGATCAATCAAACATATCACAATCATATCACAGTAAAAATTAAACCACAATTAATCTGAAAAAAGGGCTTTCTAATTTATATTTATTGTGACATTTACTATTCAGATTTTAATGGTGACCAAAGTGCCCCTTATTTCTGTTAAAAAGGAATTCATATTATCATAAAAAAATCCATACCTTCATACATCTATCTCTGTGTAATGCTAATATTGAAAAAAATGTTTCAAAGTTCATTCAGTTCTGGCGCTCTCAGTCATATCACATAATGGTCATCATGCAGATAAAGCATAACTATATATTAAATACATAAATATATTTGATATAAACTACTCCAATGGGAGAATTCTCATAAACAGAAAGGTAAAAACAGACTGTGTATTTGTGCAGCAGTGGCTGTTCTCTGGTCAGCGAGAGCTCCAACTTTATGTGACTCAGCAGCTGCAGAGAGAAAACTGCTGACAGAGAAGAGGAGGACTCTAAATTGGATCTAGGACTACTATACGCTTCAGTGTTCCCCAGGAGGACACAGAGAGGAGAGGAGCTGCAAACACCAGAGGAGGCCTAACCCTGGAGACACACTCTGTTTACACCGCCTCGTTTTCACAGCAAACTGCTCTAATTTGATATGGTATGCATATCATTTCTATGGTGGCAGCAGGGGGGTGGGCTCAGGGGAGCACACAGACAACAGTGTTTACTATGAATAACCTCAGCAACCCTTAGAAAATCCAACATGAATATATGGAGAAGCTGGCCTAGCTTGATGCTCTGATAATTGCTCTGTTACTGTTACCGGGGTGAATATCTAGACACAGTGAAAACACTTGATAAGGCTCTTTGGCTGCCATTTTTCACAGTGGGCTCTGTGGGAGAAACACACGTTATCGTTTACTGTGATGCTGGTATTAATAAAAGAAAAGACCACACAAACAAGTCAGTGGAATTTAGAACAGGATGCAAATGCTTCATGAAAGCACTTGCTTAAATATGGAGGAGGTGTGTGTTTCACACAGCGCTGGCTGCTCAGGAGCGCGCTCGGAAACAAGCGCAACACATGCTAAAGTTTCAGAGCTATTTTTATCCAGGTAAGTGTCCCAGTGACAACTCAACTGTACAATTGTCAGCAGAAAAAAAAGACAACAAGAGCCACATAAATAAAAAGATACAATGTGAGTTCTGAAATGGATTCTGAAAACAAAGTGAGAATTCCAAATTCAATATCTGCATTCAAAACGAGAAATATGAGATTCAATTATTTTTTGTCTTGATTCTCAACATCAAGACAAAAAAGAATTCCAAAAAGGATGAAAAAGTAGTGCCCGTGCCATGTACACTACTTTCAACTCACTATCCCACAATGCAATGCTCCACATTTTACAGATGCCAAACTCCACATTGAGCAGCTTTCTCTGTCAGTGATGACACAAAATAATAATGATTAGTAATTTACTAAGTATGGATTATATAAAGGGCAGTGAGTGACTCATACAGACATGCAGCCATGATCATTTTTTCTTTTTCTCAGAATTCTAAATGTATCTGAGTGGAATTCTGAAGTTAAGACTATATCTGATCAATTTAATTTTGTAATAATGAGAAATTTATATTAAAGATTTGAATGTCAAATTTCTCTAAATAATCTCATGAAAAATCACAGTGAGAACAAAGACATTTCAGATTTAAGTAAAATTGACAAAACAACTCAATAATTTTGCCAATCAATCAAATTTATTTGTCGTTTAATCGCAATTTATCTTAAAAATGTAGGCGTAATTGAAATTAGAGAACGAGAATACAATAAGACTTCTCAATTGAAAAATTAAAAAAAGAAGAATTTAATCAATTAAAAGATTAATTAATAATTAATTAATTCAGAACCAAATTTTTTTTTAACAACAAATGAAATCTGAATGACTAATGTGGAATATCAGATCTATATGCATGAATGAAACCGTTTATGAAATTAATACATTTAAAAACAGCTTTAAAAAAAACTTTTATTCAATTATGAATTTCACTAAATTCCAAGAATAAAGTTAGTATAAATCTTAGTTTAGGTCAGTTCTCATCATTCAAATTCTGAGGTCACATTTTTCAATATTCTGAATTTATTGTCTGATTTTACTAGAGGAAGAAAAACACCTGAAGAACACTAAAAATGAATTTTGAAAGTAATTTATGCTCTGTATGACAATTTTGAATTTAATTTCAGAATTCTCACATTTAAGATTATAAATGCCAAAATTATCAGAATCGTATAAGAAATCTGAAAAAAGATAGATTTTACTGAGAACTTTGCTAAAATTTAGAAAAAAAATCTGGCACTTGACACTGACTTTATTGACAGAATCCAAATTTTGTCAATAACTAACCATACTTATTTGATTCCTCTAATCATGACTCAATTAATCAAATCTTTTTTTTTCATGAATTGGCTCTAACTGTCTTAATTGTTTGCCTGGTTCCTTTTGACCAAGGAGTTAACTTTGCCAAAAACAGCAGCGGTGCCAGGTTTAGCTTACTGAATGTAAGGAGGCCAGATGTTACAGCAGCATCTGCACTGAGTTCTCTCCAGCTCAGTGAGTCCAAGTTCAAACCAACACGTTCTCATACATTCACGACTGAATAACATGTTTGCAGAGCCTATCACAGATAAATGGGTATCAGCGTAAGAGTTGTCCAATACAACAAAAATGCTATGGGTAACTTAGATCTATTAAGTATAATAAATTTCTATTGTCATATGTTTTTCATAACCATGTTTTAGGGGTCATTGCAATCGATGCATTGCATCAATATCAGGATTTTAGACTGTATACAACATGGAAGAGGTCTTTGTGACTTGGAGGTGCAGCTTGGGTGGACCTGAGGCAGGCTGAATGAAGCCTGGTTGCTCAAACTAGCCACCCTAGATGGCACCCACCTGAGAATCTAAGCAACCACGCTCTTAATTCAGCATAAACATTAATTTCATGTGAACAGGTGAGTTGTATATAAATTCACCCTCAGTACAGTTGTCATGAACGGGGAAATTAGCTATAGAGAACAAAACTGTTTTTTGCACCAGGCTGTAAACATGTTTATTTCTGCTGTGAAGTTGGACATTTCAACATGGGGACTTATGGAGACTGACTCACTTCTGGAGCCAGCCTCAAGTGGACGAGAAGAGGAACTGCAGTTTTTGACAGTGCTGTGTCGGCTTCACTTCACAGCCATGGAGGGTGCGGGTTGGTTGTAATAAACCGCTTGCACAAACAACTTGTACAGCCGTATTTCAGGGAGGACGTCTTGTTCAAACAGAACTGTGCAATCCTCCTCAGTCCATTGCCAGTAGTAGTAGTAGTAGTAGTAGTAGTAGTAGTAGTAGTAGTAGTAGTAGTGCTGCACTAATCCAATACAAACAGGTCATTACACTGTGCTAAATGTTTTTTTTCCCATTCACTTTACACACGGCTCATTCTTTTAAACTGCTTGAGTGACTACTAAACCTCGTGCCCCCCTCTTCCACTCTTTCACTGTTTTAATTCCAAAGCTATTAGGACCAGATGTGCATCATTTCATTAACTTAATATGCTGTTCACTGTCGTACCCGCACGGATGACCACAGGAGGAAAAAGGGCAGCATTAACTCAGTTCAGAGTTCAGGCGGTGAAGCTCTCCGCTCGAGGCGGTGTGACAAGGTCTGTGAGATCATCAAATAGGTTTGACGCAACTGTCAGGATGATTTACGCGTCTCGATAATATCTTACAGGCAACATCAGAAAAAAAAACCTTAGCAAAACAGAACAATCAGAAATCTGCCTGTGGTGTTTTTAGATTTGATAGCTTCTTGGCAAGTGTCGTGCAGACAGGCACTGACTCTGCAGCCACAGACTGATGGGAGCTGGATCTGCTGGGATAATGCAATCTGATTTCACTTGGTGAGAGATAAAGCTGGTGCACATCACTGCCGTGAACGGCGGGATAAGGAGAAAAAGAAGAAGCAGAAGAAGAAGAAGAAGAATGAGCAGCCATAATATGACATAGGGAAAGAGGGAAGGGATCACAACAGAGAGGAAGAGAGAGAGAGAGAGAGAGAGAGAGAGAGAGAGAGAGAGAGAGAGAGAGAGAGAGAGAGAGAGAGAGAGAGAGAGAGAGTGAGAGAGAGGAAACAATAGCCCTTGGTGTAAAGTGCAGGATCTTAGATTTCTCCCAGCAGTGCTGTTCCATCTACGCCTCACACTGGCAGCAGCCCAGTCAAACATGCCTTTGTGCTGACGTGGGAGAGCTATGGGAACATGTTTTCTTCTTTTTTTCCTGGCCAAGACACTAGCTTTGGATGTTGAGCTGAGCTGGTGGGGGTTACTCAAATATCCTCAGTGATGCAAACGATCCTTTAATGATGCAGAGAGAGAGAGAGGGAAGAAAAAAAGTGGTGGTGTTGTTGGTGGTGTTGTTGGTGGTGTGGTTGGTGGGGGTGATTTGCAGCTTTTTGTTAATTTCTTTATGGATGATCCGCTTTTCCTGTAAGCCAACCTCCTGCATTGTTTCATAAGAATCAGAAACGATGCAGCTTTAGTACCTTAAGGGTGCTGCTGCTGCTGGGATCCATCTACAATCACACAAAGAGATCACTCCATCATATCCTACTCCAACTGCAATTTCATGAATCGTTAACCCATAAAGTGCTTGGTTATTTTTGAGCATGAGCAGCTTCTTCTGTCACCGGGATTTGAATTATCTTTAATTTTCATCAGCACAAAAACATGATTAGTATACAGGCTGAGAGGAAACCTGCAAAAAGCTCACCCTGCACGGTACAGTTCAGAATGGAAAGCACGAAGGAGGGAGGGGGGGACCAGTAGGGTCACATGAAGGGATCCTGTTGCCGTGTGGGATTTCAGCTGTGGCTGGGAACCCTGAGGGACTCATTATGTCGAGATCCCCAAAACAGGCTCGCACAGACTGAGAGACGTTTCCAAGCCCAACTCACAGTGTTATATAATAACCGTCAATTTGGCCTTATCCTTTTTACAGGACTTCAGCCGAGTCATTTAGATGCACCTGTTTGACAGACTGTCCACGCTTAGGAATGTTCCAAATGTTCTATATTTTGAATGCTTTGACCAAAATGACTTTTGTTAGAGAGGTGTAGCTCCGAATACAGCTAGTTTGCAAGGAATATGGGAATATTAGCAGCAAAACCAATCATGTTGAGTGTTTACATGGCTGCTTGCATTATTTTTTTAGACTTATTATAGTCTATACGGCTACTTTTAAGCAAATAAAATAAAAAAGAGGTAGTTGTTTGTCATTCCATCATATGATGCAGTTATGTATATTTCTGGTTTATTAAATCTGTTTCTGTCCTGATGATGAACAAAACTGCTTTGTGTTTGAACCAATAATTAATAATGTTTTTTAAATATAACATGTTGTTTTTGTCATAAATGTGTGTCTGTCAAGTTGTAGCTTTTACAATAATGGAAGGGGCAGATGAGAGAGAGAGGGGGCGTTCAAAACGTGTGATGCAATAACTTAGCAATAATTCAACATAGCTGTGTATTGGCATTCAGAGGAATCATACTGTGATGATATAAAGACACTGAAGATATAAACACATTATATACATTTATAATATTAATAATGACTAATGTTAACATTAAATAATCTGACTTTAGTTTAATGTTAAAACGTGTCACTGACTGTTTGTCTCTTTGCTCTGGACAAAGAAAAGAAGGACAGTGGAATTCCGTCTGCGCTGACAGTGTGATATCAGACAGGATGAAGTGGCATTTAAGCCTGACTGAGTCACTGTGGGCTTTACAGTTTTGGACCCCCTCCCTTCCTCTAACACAATAAGCAGTGGATTGGCATGCATGGACAGCACTGCTACTGTACAGAACAAAAGGCTCCGTGCGTAAAACTGCGCATGAGTGCTGCCGCCATGCACGTGTTGTGAAAGTAGAGCGATGTCAGTGAACGTGTGTGTGTGTTTGTGTGTGTGTGTGTGTCAGCCCCCCTTTAACATGACAATGACGATGTCACCCTGTGTTGTCAATCAAAATCATCCGCAGCTCGGATCTAAGACCATCGCATCATTGGACTGGTATAAAATGAAAAAGTGCGACTCGTCACGTGAGGAATGGTTGAGGGTGGAGGGTGATGCTACGACCCCCCTCCTCAGTGCCATCATCGCGTTGCATCAGCACAAACAGACAAAGAGGCTGTGATGCCGCGGATGTCACTGTTCCTCAAAATGCTGTATCACCGCATTAACGGCAGCATCACTGCACTCCCTTATGATCCCAAACCAGACACGTGCTCATCAGTACAATAATGTCCACAAATAAAACATGTATTAGATCTGCATTTAGACGCAACAACAGAGAGAGAGAGAGAGAGAGAGAGAGAGATGGCTGCGTGAAAAACTGTACACACATGCTTCTGTTTGACTCCGCCGAGACGCGAGGTGAAGCCAGCGAACGGCTTCAATCTCACTGTCAACTCCTAAAAACACACGAGGCACATTTAATATCTAATATGTGTCTTTAAGACGTCAGGTGCGTCGCGTGCACGACAGCATGTGGCATCAAACTGCTCTGCGGAATTATTTCTAACGATTCCAAAAAAAAAAAACATGAAAAAAACGTCTTTTTATTCATGTGCCACATGCACTTTCCGCCTCACTTGCATCACAGCACAATTCAGCACTGACTCCTGCAGAATAAGACTGACAGGGACTGACTAAGCCACCGCTGCAGCGCTTCCCGATTCACATGACAATGCAAAGACCGCGCGTAAAGACGCAGCAGCTGTTTCCAAACACTCACAGCTCCAGATAATAAATAAATACATCAATAGATAAAAATATGTTCTTTTGTTGTCCCAAAAATAAAAAATAAATGTGATGGAATCACGTATACTCCCGATGTCTGTCACACAAAGGGTTAATGATGATGATAAATATGGGTTCTGTAAACGGCACCGTCGAGCGCTTTGAGATGATTCCATTGGCTGCCGGAGCGAATAAGGCTCGTCCTTACACAGCAAATATTGTGATGATTTTTTAATAACGAGGAGGTGTAATAAACTGTTATTTTAGATCGTGAAAAAAACGCTGCAGAATAATAATAATAATAATGAGAAGTATTGTAATATTACTGATAGGGACTGTGTGGTGGCTGTACATGCAATGAGTGTTTAATGACGCTGCATGTCACAGCTTCTTGTTTTATGGAGCTTCTTTTTTTTTCTCCCTCCTCGCAGAAGCAGCAGCGGCATGCCTGACCCTCCTCTGGGATGAACAACACGCATCTACTTTAAAAACACACACGCACACACACAAACAAACACAGAGAGAGAGAGAGAGAGAGAGAGAGAGAGAGAGAGAGAGAGAGAGAGAGAGAGAGAGAGAGAGAGAGAGAGAGAGAGAGAGAGAAACACGGCGTATTTGACTCAAAGCATAACAGGATGTGGTGCAGAGTTGAGTTTCACTCCAGAAACCCGCGTTCACACCCCAACACATTACACCCGTTTTCAATATTCACACCACCGCCAAGCTTTCAAGATTCGTGCGTGCGGTTTATGTTTTTTTTTCTCTGTGACTTTTCCATATATCGCGGGGAGGACGGACTTCTCCAAGTTTACAACTCGGCTCCGAGAGCATCAACAATAGGCTGAGATTGACAAACGCTGGTGGAGAAGGTGGTGGTGTTCAGAGATGTTGGACAGAGAGACAGAGGGAGAGAAAAGACAGAGAGGAGAAGAAGAAGGAGCGTGCATGCCTGCTCACCTTTTACTTTCTATTCCGCTCGTATTCCAGCGCTTTGTCCGTCTCCCTCATAAGTTCTCTCACATGATGACTCGCTTTGTCGTTTCCTCAAAGCCTCCCGGCAGCAGCGCCGTCACTTCTCCTTCTCCCGGAGCTGCAGCTCGGTTCTTTTTTCACTTACAGAGGAGAAAAAAAACAACGCAAACACACCGCATCTGTGATTCTACGGTCTGTTGTTGCCGCTCTGTATACGACAGCGCGCACGCGTGTGTGTGTGTGTGCGTGGTGATCCAGCGAGCGGCGTGCCGCTCCGTCTCTGCTGTTTGTTACACTCGACTGGAACGCCTACTCTCAGTCGCTACATTGTTGACATTCGGCCGTTGACGTCACTCTATCCCCTCATTCACAACATCGCCAGCGCGAGGCGGCTTTTTGCGTTGGGGATGGCGGGGAGCGCGCGCGTACTCTCTCGATTGTGCGCAGCGGAGTTTGGAGAATCGCACCAGAACTGGCCGCGAGCTTAAAAGCCCTCCCCTCTCGCTCGCTGGTTCGGCGGCCTAGTCCCCCTCACGAGCTGCACACAGAACCATATTCAGTAATTTAGTCCAACTTATTTTATTTTTTGAATTAAACCAAATTAAATCTCTGCAGTGTACCAAAGCAGTGTTGACGTTTTTTATGTCGTTTGTCGTGTTTTAAATATTTTAAAAAAGATAACTGGCATCACATACAGACATAAGAAATATGTCTCAGTATCCTGGTGTGGGACAATAAACACATTAAGAGAAAATAAGAAAATAAAAAGAAAGTTTTGTTACTCAAGAAATACATAGACAAATATACATTTAGAAATATACAGTAATATATATGCAGTTTGTGCATGAATGTTTAAAATATTGAAATAAATAATATATGCAATTTACAGTTGCAGTTTTTATGACAATTCCTTTTTGCATATTCATGGCTTATAAATGTACTGTATATATAGGTTTTTTTGTGTTTTCATAAAGGAAGACTGCATGAATGTGGGAAGTATCAATGTAATCCAGTGCTGCTGTGATTGGTCCATGTCCCGATAATTCATTTATCATGCAGGATTACTGTGTGATGAGTTTGTTTCTGTCTACATATTTTGATTGATTTGTTGTACGGTGAAGATATCTGCGTTTGCTCACATAACATTTTTATCCACTGACAGAAAACAGAGGTACTTCCAAACTGGTTTCCTGGCAACAGAATAAAATTAAAGAGATGATTCCAAACCTCGGAGCTGCAAAACAAATCAGAGGGGCACAGATGATGAAGAAAAGAAAACATTTCTGCTCCTAGAAAGCATTTTTCTTATGAGATACTGACCTGTCTCACTTCATCATCACATGCTGGGTGACCTGCTGACAGTTTATAGACATAGTAACGTGTGATGAGCAGGGCTGGATTCACCTGCAAAAGGCTTCTAGGGTCAAAAATTCCATTAACTCTCCATGTACATTGTGCATACTGTATCCTGTTGCCTCCGGGATTTGCTTGTGTACAGTGTAAACATTAAACTGTATAATACATGACAACTTCATTATTTGCCCAGAGATGAGTTGCCTTCTATATTATGCAGGAATTATACCACCTGGCTGCAGCTTTTCAATCTCAGTTATCTTGTAATAATCTGATTGAACTCAATCAAACTTTGTTCAGCAATAAGCACCAGTGTGAGTACCACATACACCAACATAAACAAGGTTTTGACTGAAGTTGATGTTACATTTTAGTACCAGTTTCTTAACACATTTGCAGTAATTCAACTGAACAAACCCAGTCATGCGTTTTGGCCAGTTGATAATCTCTATGAATAGATGTCTACAGGCAAAGGGACCAACACTTGAAGTGTTCTGTTTTCCGTTGCTCAAACATGACCATCACGTTTGTTCATTTGGTTTTGTTTGCAACAGTCTGTATGGGCTGAAATGCAATCTGGCAACCAATCAGCTATGATCTGACGGTGATTCTGAAATGTGTTATCATTCTCGCAAGGTGCTAATCGGACTGCAGAGGAAGTCTTACTGTTTTCCAAATATCATTGGCCCCAAAAGCTAAATTTTCATCTGCTGATAGCCAATGAGTTTTGAGATTGCTTGGTAGGTAATTCAGACTTGGTGACATTTCTTCATGTGAAAAAGATGTGATACCAATGGGAAACTGTATGGTACAGTACATTTCGGAAGGACATTGTGCATACAATCCAGGGTTTATATATAGAAACATCATATAATGGTATAATATTGTAAGATGGAGGGCCAGACTAAGAAAAGCAGTTACGTGGGGGCTCATGTCTAAGTTTTCAGACCAAACAAACAACTGCAAATGCATGACGCTTGCTAAATGAGCGGAGCGAGGTGGTAGGAGGGAGGTAAGCTGAAGAACGTTGTTCAGCTTAAACATCAGCCATGTGAGGGAGGGAGGCAGGGTTTTTGTTCTGGAAGAAGCTCACATCCTATTTGGACAACCGAGATGTTTTAATTCCAAATGTAAAAACTACCCCCGGGGAGTTTGCATGTAATTATGAATTATCACAGTACAGCAGACAGCCCCTTCTTCACAGCAGCCGTCACTTTTCACTGGATATTCCATGAGTGGCATTCAATGAGCAGATTCCAGTTCTGCTGCACGCATTAAGGTGCTGATTTGAGATGGTGCTGCTGCTGACATCAAAACAACACCACCAACAGGCGTTTGTTATCTGCGTGGAGAAAGCATCAAAGTGAGTGAGATTAAGAATATTCATGCAAGGGGGAGGTGATGATGCCATTTTATGAGGATGAGTGGGGTAAATACAATGAAAAAAAATTCATTTCATGTCATTACAATTGAATTCCTATCTATAATCACCAATGAACACGTATCATTCTTCTGTAATCCTCAAACGTGAGAGAATGAAGAAATCAGTATAGTTATTTCACTGAGAGGTTGTTTTGATATCAAATCTAACTGAGATTCAGATAACAGTATTTGTTCTGACTGCTTATTTACTTAACATATAAGAAAAATATCAGAAAATTGAATTTTATTTAGTTTCTGCAGTAATGCTGTTGGCATCCTCCAGTGAATTCCTGTCCTGACATTAATGTCAGTCATGTCTGTGAATGGCCTAACAACACAATACGACTTAACTTAAGTGTCTGTATTGTTACTTCAGATAGCTTTGAATTCTTACAGACAGCTGACACCATGTGGGTGTCCTGCCTCCTTTGGATAATGCAGGATGATCACAGCATTAAGTTTGCACGAGCCAATGGCGTGACACTGTTGCATCAACACAAAGTGATATCTGCCGGAAATCAGTGCTGATGTCATGGTAAGCTAGGCTAACTAGCTTCTACTTCCATCTATAGACTACAAATGTAACAGTACAGTGGCTCCTTCCGCATACTGCATGTTATATAGGCTTCATATATTGCCTACCTACAAGCCACCTGTTAAAACACACCTGATGTCTGAAATGTGTTTCCAGGTCAGGACTTTTCTCTGGAGGTCACCATACAAACACAAACTTTTTTATTTTATTTTATTTTATTGTATTTTTTATTTTATACTTCAAATCACATCATATCAGTTTTCCCTCCATTTTGCCATCTGTGCTTGGCTTGCTGCCTTGTTTATGTTCGACATCACCCAAAGTTCAGTCTGGTTGAACTGGTTCGCTGCTGGAGCGCAGTGCAAGTCGAGGTAACCAAAAACTGTAAGAGCACATGTCATCCACCGCTGTGTTGTCTGAAAGAGCCATAACCCTAATGATGATTGATTAGCTGTCAGAAAGTCATAATGCAATAATAGCCATACATACATACACACAATGCCTATTGTCTTGTCACTGTACTTACTATACTGTACTGTAATCAATATTTTACAGTATGAATCTGAGAGTGAAACAAATATGTACTGAAAATGTTTCATCCTCTTCTGAAAATCCAAAAATCTGTGTTATGGTTACAGTTACAAGGCGAGGACAGTTTGACTTTAAACCTGCCACTTTTACAGTAGTCAGATAGATTATTTAACAGTGAAGACTCCTATCATCCACCGCTACTTCACTTCCCGAGCGGCAGAAATAATGTATATGAAGTAAAACAGATATGATAAAGATAAACATATCGAGAATAACATGACTTGATTTGATTATTTCCCCACAGTTTGGAGTAATCGGAAGAACAGCAAAAGTTAAACAGAAATCATGTAGAAGTACATGCAGTACAAGAGTTACATGCAGAGCAATATTGAGTATAAATACAAAAACACTGTATTTGTATAAGTGTATTAAAGATTAGAAACCAGAGAGACCAGCAACCTCCATCTGTCCATGTTGGACTCGGCACGACGTTGGTTAAAAAGCAGAGACATGCCACATGTATCGTTTGCTTCTCAGAAATGCATACATGACAGGACACATTTTCTTCTGACACATCTCAACCAAACAATAACATTCCACACGTGTTGCACAATCACCAGCACTGCCTCGTCCATAACGCTGAGGGTTTTAGAAATTCCACATGGAGTGAACCCCTCCACCCGTCCCTCCACCCCCCTCTGCACGGAGCTTCCTCTCTCTGTCATGGCGGAATGGCAGACGTTTCACATGCTGCTTTTATTAGGTCTAATTAGACTTCCTGACATAAGAACACAGTGTTTGTCCACAGTGTGAGCGCTGGGCGGGAAGGCTGGGCCAATTCCATTGCTCTGTAGACTCTTTCACCTCCCACCACCACCCCATTCATCCCTTCATGCCTTCCCCCTCTTTCCGCCACCCAACTTAACTTCAGTCAGCCGCCTTTTTCTTGAAAAGGCCTCGAGGAGAGGTCATTGAGTGCAGGAATGCCACTGTTCAATGTGTGTGTGTGTGTGTGTGGGGGGGGGGTTATACTCTGTAATTAAATTCTCCTCGTGCATTTAGTGCATTGGGAGCATGAGCGACATGTTGACTATGAATGTACCACATGGAGACAAAAGGGGCTGAGGCTCATCTCACAGCCCCCTTCAGACACGGGAAGCGCTCCTGACTGCTGAACGCCCTCCAGCCCAGATTTGGAGATCCACCACTTTGGGTTTCTGAATTAAAAAGCCCTCACATGTTCCAAGGTTTCTGAGCGGATGAATATGAATATGGATACCTTCACTAATCTGGAGGATTAGCTGCTGGATTGTCAAACTGTGTCTCTGGACCCCCAAAATCATCCCCCCTCGACGGATTGCAATTCTCTCTACTTCTTATTTGGCATTTAGCTCCTTATTTCAAGGCACCTCTGATTTCCCTCTGTCACATTTGACTTTTAAATTATGAGTCATGCATATTAATTTCAAGTTACAGTATGTGCAAGCAAATCTGTGCCTGTCATCTGAGTTCTTAGAAGCAAACGTAATAAAGTACTCTTTGAATGAAGCAAATGGCTCCACTGTCTGTTCTACTGTAACTCAAGCAGAAATGTAAGTTTTATTCACGTTAGTTACGTTCACCGACACAGAGGTTTACCTGGAGGTTAGAACAGTCAGAGGCCAAGCAAGGAAACACAACGTTATCTGAACAAAATGACAGATTTCTGAACACTAAGGATGATATAACAAAAGTTAACAAACTACATAACATAGATGCTGTGTTATTTTTCTATACAAATGTGTGTCACTATCATGAATGCATGCAGAAAACAATCACATATGAGTCATTTGTGCTCGATCATTACACAATCAGACTGTCAGGACTCAAAAACATGCAGATTTACTTTCCCACAGACTTTCCCATGCAGACAGACGCACAAAGTGACAAAGTCAGATTAGTAAACACACACTGCTATTTAGAAGGGATTAGATGAAACGTGATATCTACAACATCAGTTTTTTGGTTCATTTGCACCCAAACACACACACACACATAAAATAGCGTCTGTATCCAGCTTGATTAAAGTACCCATGAGAGCTATTTGCATATTGTGGAACTACAGTGTATGAAAAAATTGAATAACTGTCTTTCTTTATTCTAACAGTTTGAAGATTTCATGAGACTTTTTATTCAATAACAGCAGCTCAGTCTGTATCCAGAGCAGCTCAGTAAATTTGCACTGTGAGCAAAACAGGCACATGTATAATCCTGCATATGCTCAAAGCAGTGACTCATAGGAAAAGTGTTCAAAGCAAATCCAAAAGCATGATAAAAAAAAGCCCTGCTCAGAAGAGAGACACGTTGGTCAAAGAGTCATCGCTTCGAGAGTGAGGATGACTCATTTCCAAGCGATTCATCTGGGTTTGCGGTCACCCAGATTGGATCAGCAGCCAAAAACGAATTTCCATGAATTTTCTGGCTAAGGAGAGCGACAAGTCCAGGCAGAGGCACAAAGACGTAAATGCAGCGTTGTTGTGAGGCAGCATGTGACCCAAAGCCAAATGCCTTTGATTACATCAATTACTGGGAGTCTGACGGTGCCTCAGGGAACGATCTAACCGCCATTCATAACAGCGGCTGCCACAGACCGACCTATCAGGCTCAGGTTACCTTCAGGACAACTCGTCGAAAAACACACACACAAACACACGCACACACGCACACACACACACACACACACACACACACACACACACACACACACACACACACACACACACACACACACACACACACACACACACACAATAAAAGCACATAAGAAACACACCGTTTAAACCCACATGTGTATTAGTGTGTCAACAGATTCACACATGCATGAACACACACACACACACACACACACACACACACACACACACACACACACACACACACACACACACACACACACACACACACACACACACAACACACATTCAGGTATTTAACCCTGTGAACCCTGATTAACCTTTTCATTGTCTCTGCAGGAGCTTAAATGTTATAACATACAATTTATAGTGTTGAAGACATTTCTGGGCCTGTTCCAACACGTCTCTGAAATGATACGATGCTCATACTGAAGGGTAATGCTAACCAACTGTCACAATACATCTCTGTTGTTTCCTGCCGAAACGTTAGAACTGTGGGTGTCGATTAGCTCAAGTTGGTAGAGCATCAGCCCCATGTACGAGGCCCAGGGTTCCAATCCGACCTGCGGCCATTTGCTGCATGTCATTTCCCATCTCTCTCTCCACACAATCCTATAACTCTTCAGCTGTCTCTATAAAAAAAAGGCCAAAAAAGTCTTAAATGTTAGCAGTGTGTTTGTTTAGTTTCTGTCACAGAATATATTCGACGACTCCATAAATGTGCAAGGAAATATCTAGGAGCAACCTCCATTGCTGTGGAATGAAGCCAGCACAGGAAGTGCCAAAAACTGCAGTACCTCAAACCACAAATCCACTTGAGGCTGGCTCCAGAAGTGAGTCAGTCTCCATAAGTCCCCATGTTCAAATGTCTAAACATGTTTACAGCCTGGTACAAAAAACAGTTTTGGTCTCTATAGCTAATTTCCCCGTTCATGACAACTGTACTGAGGGTGAGTTTATATACAACTCACCTGTTCACATGATATTAAGGCTGAAAGTTATGAAGAATTAAGGGTGTGGATGCTGTCTTCATAAAGCAATGTTTTTGATATTTTTGATTAGATTTTAATGCGAAACAGTAGGCTAATTAATCATCCCGTTCGTTCATTCGTTCATTCATTTTCTTACACTTATCCGTGGTCGGGTCGCGGGGGCAGCAGCTTCAGCAGGGAAGCCCAGACTAATTAATCAACCCTTTACTGTTATTTACATCTCATTATGAATTTGGTGTGTTTTTATTAAAACATTTTCTATCTTCCGTACTCTTCTTCTTCTTCGGCCGTGGCTCAGTGGTAGAGTGGGTCGTCCAATAACCCGAAGATTAGAAAGGTGAACTGACAGCTGGTGGGGTGTCAGTCCACCTCCTTGCCACACCGTACCCCCCCTCACGTGTGAAACACTGTCCCACCGCTCCAGTCTGTGTGTATTAGGCATCTGCCATTATGTGTCATCTTGTGCATGTGTATGTGTGTTCCAACAGGTGCCAACTGGATGGGTTTCACATGTATAAACATGATTAATAAAGTTTATAAAATATATATATATTTTTTAAAGTGACATGGATTCCAAAGCAGGTGCTTTTCTGGCTGCATCACTCCATTAAATGGAAATATTTAGTGTGTTTGGAAACTTGTGGATCGCCACAAGAATTTTCAAACTTACTGTGATGACTCATCACACAGTGAGGGTTGGTGAGGCTGAAGACCCTTTCATGTGATTTTTGGCAAAAAAACATTAAAATCTTAAATGTTTTTGGCTGCATCAGTCACCACAGTGGAATTATTCTGTGTTTTATGCATTGTTCAGTACATATTTGGTAACTTTTGGAAACTTGAGCTCTGAGTGTACAACACAATGAACCCACTGCTGAGTTTGTCTGGGTCAGAGAGGGTAACAGACAGAAAATATTGGAATGTTGCAGATGAACCCAGGTGCAGGAACCCACCTCCCGGTGTGTGTTCTCTGAGGAACTTCTGTTTGGCTGGCTGAGTGGAAGGAACTGCAGGGTCAATCTCCGCCTCCGGCTCATCCATCTGACGGATGGAGCTCGTTTGCAGCTCGCTCTTCATACCTCAGAGATTAAAAGGTAAAAGCCCAAACCCTCCGCAGATGACAGGTTGTTACTGTGCGAGTGTATGCATGGCATGCATGTATGTGGGCGGTTCGTTGGAGAATTGCAGATTGGCGGAAAGCCAGTTTGTTGGCACATAAACACAACCATCTTCTTTTTTTTCTTCTCCCCCCACAAGCAAATTGGGCTTACAAACCAGAAATACAACGTTCCAGAGAGGAGGACTTTGTGTGCTGGCTACTGTTCTGGTGGTTTGGGAAACGCTCTGTAAATCTTAGGTTGCAATTTGAACCTCTGGAGAGAATCTGAACAAACGTGAACAAACAAATATATCCTCTAAAAGTGAAGATTCTGTCATGAAATTCAAGGCGTTTTCAAGTCAGATGCTGATGTGATGTTTTTCAGCCTGGAGCTCGTCGACAGGCAGCATGTGTGTTCTCACCACGCCCGTTAAATCCGGCTCACACATATCCTGCAAATACCACAAAGTTTTTGTGTCATAACCGACAAAAAAGTGACAGCACGTTTTTCATAGAACGCGCTGTGAATTCTTCTTCTCCACCTTTTTGAAGCTGCTCTCATCAATATTTTTGCATGAATTTAATGATCAAACGACGATGTACAGAGGAAAAAAGAATCAGTGGCGGTGACAAACCTACAGACAATTATCACCAGCGCTCTGCTTTCTCTCAGCTCTGCAGGGTGTTTAGCTGCATGCAGCATGTTCCAGCTCTTCATTGAAACTACATGTTTGTTCCATTCCATCAAACAATGGAAATATTTGAAATACATCATTTACACACACACCCCCAAACTCTAACTGAAGTAACAATCATTTAAAGGAACACACGTAGTAAATATAGTGACAGTCGCAGTCTAATCCCAATCAGTGCAGCGCCTGCATTGCTCAGAGTGCACATAGTAAATTTAGACCTCTGTCTGACTCTCCTCAGCCCGGTAAACACAAGATTACAGTCTGCAGCTCTAGAAGCTGTTTACACGGGAAGTGGAACCTGGATCTAACTAAGCTGCTTGTGTTGAAGTCTAAACAGGTGAAATCCTTTAAGACGTGCCGATCATTGGGTGACAGTTCTCTGTCTGTCACCACTCTGGCTCAGGCTGGAGATGATGAGTGGAGTAAACAAACAGGAGTGAATGGGGTGTGAGAGATGAGTCATCAGTTCTGGGCTTGCTGTGCCAGTGTGTGTGTGTGTGTGTGTGTGTGTGTGTGTGTGTGTGTGTGTGTGTGTGTGTGTGTTACTCTGCGTGCCCCAGTCTGCTGAACATCCGCTCCCCTGAAGGCCCTCGTCACCGCAGGCATACTTCAGCAATTACCTTCTCGCCCACACGCTGTCAGTCACATGGGTTGTAATAACAGGCTGTCGCACTGTCCCACTCCAAACCCACTCGCCAGCGCTCTGCAGCTCTTTTCCACACACACACACACACACACACACACACACACACACACACACACACACACACACACACACACACACACACACACACACACACACACACACACATCTAATCTGCACATCCTGAATCTGATTACAGAGGCAACACATGGTGATGTTTTTATTGCTGATTATTCAACAGATTTTCAGACTCTGTCTTCCACTGCTGACAATACAGAGTAACATTTTCCCCCAATAAATACATCAACGATGATTCATCATTCATTCATTTTCCATAGCTGCTTATCAGGGTCAGGCAGGGTACAGCCTGGAACGGTCACCAGTTCTTCACAGAGCTATCGACAATGATTCAAAGGTTTGTACGTGAATGATTTAAAGCTGCAATAATGACTTTAAAGCTGTAATGTGTCCCTTGTGCCCCAAGCTGTTTAACCCCTCCCCCCAGGTTTCCATCCACCAACAAAGATGTCAGACTGTGTTCTGAGGCAGATCCTGACCCAGCGTGCAGAGTGGAAAGAGATGAAGACACATCACATCGCACAATAACCATCAGTGATCACAGGGACTTACCCAGCTCTCACTGCCCAGACAGAGGCTGTTCCTGGGGGACAGTTCACTAAAGAGTCTGCAGGGAGGAGTGACCCGCTCACAGTGACTTTTCCACAAATAAAGTGGATGATTTATTTTCTCTTGTAGCTGTGCTGTTGTTTGGTCTTGGTGTAAGCATCAAATGTTGCGAGTGTTGAAAAAGCTACAAATGCCACACATTTGGTATGAAGTTAAAGAGGAAGGGGTTTCTTTCTGTTTGAGGAGGAAAAATGCTCATCAGCGTTCTCAGTGAACTGCAGCAACATTCTCTTTTAGGTCACAGTTTTCCAGGTTAGCAAACTCTGCTCTCACCAGCCTGGTTTCCAGCAGCAGCAGCAGCAGCAGCAGCAGCCGGCGGCTGTTTTCAGTGAAAAAGCTCTAAGAACTGTGTGAAAACGAGCCGCTCTGCAGCAGACCGCAGACAGACACAGTAAAAGACTAGCAGCTGAACACAGTGGAGCCTTCAGCAGGTAAACGGTGAGTAAATATTGGACTAATGTTTGTGGACACCAACATGGGTCGAAATGAAAGTCACTCTGTGTCTGCTGGATGTGTGAAAAAGCGGCTGTTTGCTAACACATTTGTAAGGTGGTAATATGTCAGCGTTGCGTTCACGGTGCACTGCACCGCCCTCAAGTGGCCAAAAAAAAAAAAAAACGTGAACGAAGGTAATCAATGCAGTAGATTTGAAAAGAGAAGTGTAAAGATGCTGATTTTTTTTGGAAAAGAAATTATCTTTGAACGACACTAACTGCAGTTTGAAAAATATTCTATGCATCTGGATCAAAACATAATCAGTCCACTGACACTGAAAAAGATTTTCAACCTGCTTCCCAAGCTGCAAATCATATTTTCCCAATTTAAGTCCTTGTTTCTTTGTCAAACATGAACCACAATTAAAAAGTTACTTTAAGTGATATTCATCTATATTAATGTTACTTCCATCCATTTATCCATTTTCTGTAATTGTCTGTCTTTAGCAGGATCGGGGGGGCCAGAGCCCATCCCAGCAGACGAGATGCTTAACTTTACTTTCAGTGCTTTACTGTTTCATACAAAATATGATTATATTATTATATTTTAGAAAACGATACACAGACATTTTAAAGCTCTGATTCTGGGCCTCCTTCATATGTGCTATTAAATCTGATGTCCGGGTGTGAATGGGTGTGGTCTGTTCCAGATATTGAGTATATATAATCATATATATGATATTGATTTGTGAGAGTGTGACAGTCATATCAGAATTCACACTTAACTTAAACTTAATATTTCAATGAAACTCATCTCTATCTGTGTATATAGGCATCCTGTGCATATAGGCATCATGTGCTGCGCTGAATTGTCAGCTCACAAAAACAAAACAAACAAAAAAACAGTCGGTGTTGCTTGATAAGAATCGCTGTGCAGTGTGAACGGAGCCTGTTATCATCAGCTTCCACTCTGAGTTGCACAAATGACACCTCCAGACTTTGCAAACCTCTGAGCCAAACCAGCAAGTAAATAAAGCCCTGGTGACATTTGACTGTTTGTTTGTGCTTCTCCTCCCAGGACCTTTACTTGTGGAAAACTGTGCGGGTTGATGCAGGCTTCTCGTTTGCGCTGTAAGAAACTGGCTTGTTGTTGGTTTGAACTCCACACGGCCTGCCTCCCACAGTCAGTTCCACCTGCTGCTGAAGAGATGCTGTGGTTTAAACTGCACAGCAATGTCACTGAGCTAAGACCTCAGTGGAGAATGATAGTAATGTCACAGGATCCAACAGCATCAGAGAGGACACACACTCATTGCATGCATCGCTTATAAAGTGTCAGATTTGGTGGAGTGAGTGAGTCTAACAGAGAAAGAAAGAGGTGTGTGAGGTGTGAGCGACTGCTGCTGCTGTGCGTAATGGGCATTTCATTTTCCTTTATAGTGCTGCTCTCATCACTTACTCACTCATTCTATCCTGAACCTGAGGGCATCTGGGGAGAAGCTCCTCTTACCGTAACACACAGATGTCTCACCTCTTACTCATGCAGTGTTTTCCAGCACGAGACAGCAGTCTGTCTGTCTGTCTGTCTGTCTGTCTGTCTGTCTGTCTGTCTGTCTGTCTGTCTGCTGTGGTCAGCTGTTCAACACTCGACACATTAACTGACCGTAACTGTAATACAACTGCAGGCAATAAGTGAGCTCACTCTAGCTGTGCACTCATTGACTTGGTATTCTAAGCATTTGTTTTTACTTTCACATACAGCAACGTCAAAAACATCCAAATTCAGCTTCCACGGGATTTCCGTCAGAATGAGACTTTTATATCTACAGATTCACTTCCATGATGGGGTTCGTTATGTTGAACTGTTCGCCATGTTCTACGGACAGACTAAACTCTAGGAGAGTTGCAATCAGCAACTACACGGCTAGATGTTACTAAATCTTACACACTGCTCCTTTAAGCCACAGACTTCATTCATCCACTAACACAAAGCAGCAACTTAACACACGCTAATAATCTTGTTTTTATGACCTCACCCGCCTCGCTGCAGTGATGTAGTCATGGACTCCAGGGCGTGTCAGTACACCATGACATAACTGTGTTAAAATGTCTACTAAGAGAGCGGAAAAGGCACTCACTTTTTTTGGCACCACTGGGCACAATAACATGGTAACCTTTCAGTTGTATTGTACTTCTGCACCTCCTATTGGCTCTGTTTCTAGCCTTTAGAAAATCCTTCTCCAGAATCACGCACTGCACCTTTAAGTGGGACAGCCATTTCAAGTTCTGACACACGGGGGCTGGTTCTGACTGTGTCTCTGTGAGTGGGTGACCCTCTGCCCTCCACAGTGTGTGTGAATGTTACCTGCTGCTCTGACCTTTCTCACCTTGTGTTATCAGGTCACAGAAGGGTTCACTCAGCCTATCATCCATGACTTGTAAAATCCACCAAACAGAAGCAGGCTACTGATTACAAAAAAAAAAAAATCATAGAAAAATACATTTGTCAAAGCGTTTGCTCCCAATTTTGCATCAGAAAAGCAGCAGCTGCTCACACTCTCCCTCCCCTCACCCTCATTAGTGCCCCTCTAAATAGACCCGCAGTGAAATTATGAATGGAGGATGATGGAGTTGAGTGCTGTTCCAAATAACAAATTAATTCATGATCCCAATTAGCATACTTATGCTGTTACTGTAGCTAAATGCGGTGTGTAATTACATAATGTATGAAGTAGAGTAAACAAAGAATTTGGTGCGAGAATGCACAGCTCTTTGACGCTGCAGCGGAGACCTCGTCGAGCTCTCAAACAATCGCCCCGCAGTCACTTTGAGGACCGACCAGGGATTCATGCAGATTAATGGAATCCTAACTGGCACACGGTGCAATTTATAGACCAACATGCAAGATATTATGACCCAAATTCTGTCCATTATTAAAAACTGCAACATCTCTCTCTGCCACTGCTAGCCTATTTATGTCACCCAGTTTCCATGGCTACCATGCCATAGATACAATCTAAAGCACACACAGGTTTTTCAAGTGTAACATCAACTTCCCCTTGCAAGGAGGGAAGAGGGATGGCATTTCAGAGCCACGTTCATTGGTGCACTGGAACAAAGAAAGACGAGGACGTTATCATGCAACATCTAATCATTGGAGTATTAAAAGAGGAAGACACTTTTAAAGGTCTAAAAGGGGAGTCAAACATCAGTTTATCTGTGCTGCTGATGTGTATTTGTGGAAAGCAGCTTTTAGGAAACTCAGTGCTCTTTCCGTATCAAAGTCTGACCTGGAATTCTTTGTCAGATCTTGTTTACTCATTCTTTGGTCACACAGTTCCATATTTCATTTTGATCACTTTATTGGTGGGATTAACCAGTTATCCAGATTATTTTACACACTGACCTTTGGGAAGAAAGTCCCATAAATCCTAGCAAACACTCTTAACCAGGTTTTGGTGCTGCTGAACTATCAAAAAGTGTCACAAAACATCCTCATGTATGTTTATTCTTTGATCAGACATCTCCACATTTCAGACTATATTCTATTCAGACGCCGATCACGTGGTCAGTGTTGTCTTTGGCTCAGGTAGCGTTTCGACAGATGCACAGACTCATTCGAAGAATTACCTGACTCTGCTCAACACTCATTCAAAGAAACAAGAACCTCAGCCGTCACCGGGCTGTCGTGTGAAAATAAAAGTTCTCTCTCTCTCTCTCTCTCTCTCTCTCTCTCTCTCTCTCTCTGTCTCTCTCTCTCTCTCTCTCTCTCTCTCTCTCTCTCTCTCTCTCTCTCTCTCTCTCTCTCTCTCTCTCTCTCACACACACACACACACACACACACACGATCAAACCAGCACAAATGGACAGTAGTCTTCCTTCCTCACTCACACACACAAACAGAACATCGCCCTTAATTTCCTATCTGACCACAGCGGGCCAAACACTACATGTCCTTTTGAGAACAAAAGAACACAGGACAAAGCTGGCAACGATACGCTGTCTTCCTTATTTCCACCAGTTCATTGAGGGCAAGCAGGAGCACATAACACAATACCTGGCTTGAGAAGGAAGGTGACATCATTTCTCCACACTCAAATGACTCATTGTTCCCCATTTAGATGTCAACTTCAAACACAAGACAGTCACAAAACAGAAGCCTTTGTCAGCAGAATGCTAAGACAATTTGGAGCTGAAATGTAAACCAGGAGCTTCTTTTACTGCCAACAGACAAACGGGTCATATTCGGGGGTCCTCACTATCAAAGGCAAGACACAGCTTATGTAACCGAATCTATTTCTATATTAGACAAATCAGCTCAATTCAAAAGAGAGTCTGTTCACACAATCAATAAAGTAGGTCGGGCCGGGCCTTGGAGCGTGACATAATCAGGATTCACTTTGATCCCGGTCATTGATACACTGAGGATGTATGGTTCTTTGTCTGTGAAAAACAGCCTCCATGGCTCCACGTTAACCACCAAGACTGGATGTTTAGCGCCACCTGCCGACTGAGCGGACACACTGCAGCTGGGGCACTGTGTCCTGCACATAAAGGTTCACTGTGTTTTCTGAGAGCACAGAGTGTACATCACGATGATGACATAAGCCTGTGTGGACTGAAAACAACTCAGTCTTTAACCTTGAAGGCATGAAACAACATGGAAATCAACAGAGCTCATGAACTGTTTAGTACATGCAAAATGATGGTTTCATCTTTAATTAAATAAGGGAAATATGCTAAGCAGTCAAAAGTATGTGGACACCAGAACAGTTACAAACAGTTCATTAGTGTCCCACATATTTGCAGTGATCAAACAGCAGATCCTGACGTGAGCGGCTTCATGCAGCGAACGTCAGTAAATCTCTACATGACTGATGGTTCAGTCTGAAGTTCAGTTCAGTTCAGTTCAGTTCAGAGCTTTATTGTCCCTCCAGGGGAAATTTGATTTGCAGTGGCAATGCAACATACACAACATAAAATAAATAGACAAACAGTGACATAAAACAATGAAGCAAAGTAAAGCAACCAAAAACTTGATAAACAATCCTAAATGAAGTTAGAATATAAGTAACAGAAGGCAAAACGTCTATAAAAGATAAAAAAATAAACAGACAAATACCAGAAAAACAGTGCAATTTAAGAGTTGTGCAAATTAATTGCATTGATTGCACGAGGAACAAAGGAGAATTTGAAGGTCACCTCTCGGTGTTTGGTCGTCTAAATTCAGTGCACCGAGTGAGCTGAGTGTGGTTTGGTTATATATTAACTGATCGATTGTATAACTTTTTTATTTCATTTTTTATATCAGAGCCACAAAACAGATTAAAAAAAAAAACTTTGCTGTTGTCTCATTCAAACCCATGAGGTTAAATAAAATACAAATCGCCAAATAAGAGATAAAAAGAGAACAAAACTGAGACCAGACCATCAAGACCAAGACAAGTCTTTGAGGGGCTGAGACCAAGTCAAGAGCAAGACTAAGGCACAGATAGGCTGAGCTGAGACCAGGACCTGGCAGTTTACACATAGATAGCTTATATGTTTTGCTTGATTAACTTTTTGCGTTTAGAAAGGAGAACATTTTATTACAGAAAGTTTTTCTGACATCTGACAGCCACAGCGTCCTCTCCTGTATCCATCATTCACATGTTTGGAGTGCAGGTGACAGCTGCTAACAGCAACACACATTTGTAATTAGAATTTTTTTTTTCTTAAAAGTTATTGGTTGCATTTGAAACTTTACAACTTATCAAAAGTATGATTAGTGATATGTCTGTAGTCGTGGTCTTGACCGGCCAGAATCTAGAATCCTCTTTGTCTTCGACGAAGACAAGGCTGAGTAAAAATACAGTTGCTTGTGAGACCAGATAATATAGACCCTGCTTCTTTTATATGTTGAATGTTAAATTCTATAAAGTGAATTTGGTATTAATCATGTTCTTTATGTTTCCAGAGAGATGGTGAAACACCATTGGTTCTCTGTAGGAACACAGGCAGAAGATCCCCAAGGAAAACAAACCAGTGTTCCACTTCTCTTTACTTTTATCTCCAAACTATATTTATTGTTCCTGAGCTGACATGTCGCCATGACAACTGAGTAACCTCCACCCACGGCAGAAAACTGTAAGAGATGCAGCTGAAAGCTCCCGAAAAGGAGAGGAAGGGGACCTGGTGGTAATGTGGTTTTAGTTCAACCACAACCAGGGACGGATTGGCAATCTGGCATACCGGGCATTTGCCCGGTGGGCCGACGTGCTATTTGGGCCGATAAATCCTGATTTTTTTTTTTTTTTTTTTATTATTATTTTTTTAAATATTGGTCTGACCGGCCCATAACGAGTAGATCACGCAGCCCAAACACACTGTTAAACAACCACTCTGTACGCTTTGGTCCCGCCTACAGGCACAAAAAAAAAAGGCTGTGCAAGACTTTGTTTCCTTACCACCGGCCCTTACACGCTGACTGACAGGGGACCGGCCCAATCACATCATGAAATACCTCCCCCCTTTGGCTTGATGCGCCGGTGTGCAGTTTATTGATGGGTGAAACGCTATCAGATAAAGATGGAGAGAAAACGCAAAGGTGGCGCAGAAAAACTCCGTGATTAAAAGAAACTTGCTCCTCGGGCAGACGCTGCGAAGTGTGTTAAAATCACTAACATGTTTGCCACAGCAGGGACTTCATCAGCTCCCATCGCTGATGACAGTGGTGCCGGTGGCAGTGGCACTCAACATGTTGTTGAACCTGCGGTAAGCTGGACTACTGTCAGAACATGTATGAAATGCAACGAGTAGGATAAAGCCACCCAACTCCTTAATGAGTATGATAAAACATACTGTCAGGAATAACGAGGCGTTATTTAGCAAACTGGCTTTTATTGTCAACAGTCTTGTTACAGCACTTTGTTATTGTAGGACATAACCACGCCAAGAACACATAACAGGTCCCACTCTCCAGCCTCACTCGTGCCGTCTCTCTCCACACACGCTCACATACACGCGCTCTCCCTCACCTGCTCCCCCGCCCCCTTGCTCTCATACAGGTGCATTTATGGACCATGGGAAACCACAGAACTCACATTGTAACACACAATACATTACATTACTGCAGGGTCGCTACAATACATTGTAGGCTACACTGGCTGGAAGAGAAAATAAGCCTAGCTCAGTAGCCTACTTTTTATGTCTTTTATTCTAAATAAAAAATAGTCTTTAATGTGAGAAAACGTGTTCACCATTCACCAACAATAACAATAAGTCTAATTTCTTATTAGACTATTATTCTCTGTGGGGTGAGTACTAGGCTGGCCTATTGGCTAAGTTGCTTTTTTGTCCTGCAGATATAGCAGTTCTTTATGTAGCCTAGATGGCAGGGACAATGTAGCTACATAACTGATAGAAAATCTCACTTATATAATTTTGTCTATGTTATGTGAATGCAGCTGCAGGTATCTGTACATTCCAGTATTTCTAGCCTAGGCATATTTAAAGCCACCACTCACCAAAAATGTGAGTGAAAACTGAAGAGTCAGCACTCTCATTTTCTTTGTTCATCTAGTAGTCCTCGGGTAAGCTCTTATTTAGGCCTGGGGGAAAAAATGGGCTGTTTTATGTAGCTAGGTGGCTAAATACAATGCAAGTTAGCCTACAAAGAAAGAAAATAGCACTTTTTAAAATGACATAATTTTGTTCATTGCTAGTGTTATGTCAATGCAGCTGTGTGTTTGTTTATATAAATATATTATAAACAGGCTGTATTTCAGTCAGTCATTGTAATTGTACAATATGTTTGTGTTGATTGTCCTGTACACGTGACATCCATTGCACGTCTGTCTGTCTGTCCTGGGAGAGGGATCCCTCCTCTGTGGCTCTTCCTGAGGTTTCTTCCACATTTTTTCCTGTTTAAGTTTTTTGTGGGCAAGTTTTTCCTCACTCGAACCGAGGGTCTAAGGACAGAGGGTGTCACTCCCTGTACAGATT
The DNA here is from genome assembly GCA_004119915.2 of Collichthys lucidus. Classification (NCBI taxonomy): domain Eukaryota; kingdom Metazoa; phylum Chordata; class Actinopteri; family Sciaenidae; genus Collichthys; species Collichthys lucidus. The sequence continues at coordinate 15,640,149 of CM014086.1, forward strand.
GTAAAGCCTCAATGGAAAATGGACTTTGGGCTATACAAATAAAATTGATTTAATATGATTTGATTATTTATGTCCTGTTGAGCTAGGTTGTTTTAAAGACTTGCACAGTTGCACTGAAAACTGAAAAAGTGTGTTATCAAATGTTGTGGGCCAGTCTGGTCCAAAATGCCAGGGCCGATTTTTTGTCCCAGTCCGTCCCTGACCACAACACTCCACAAAAGAGTGAAAGACAAAACAATCTCAACTCACGGTCCAGTCATTAGATCTGTTCAGAACTTTAGACTGTGTCTCATGGACTTCATCACAAAATGGAGACAATTGATCAAACTCTGCAATGTTCATACAACCGGTCGTGGCTGATGGCTGTCCACCACGAGCTTGGTTCTGCTCAAGGTTTCTGCTTCTTAAAGTTGTTTTTCCTTCCCACTGTCACCAAGTGCTTGCTCATAGTGGTCATTACTGGGTCTGTAAATAATATTAGAAAGAATAGGGATTAGACCTGCTCTATGTTGAAAATGTCATGCAATATCATATAAAATGAAACTGAACTGTATCACATTGATAATGAAGACCATCAGATGCTGAAAGTTGAAAGTTGAAGTTGAAAGATCTAGAACAAAATAGTAAGTGGACCTTTAGTTATATATTTTACAGCTACCTTCCACTTTAGCCCCACCCACATTGTACACAGCCAATGAAAGCCATAGTTTCACATGTGCCTGGCCTTGGTGCTCTGCTGCAGGTCTACTGGACTTGTGTGAAAATCAACCACAGGAAGAATTCTAATGACCTTGGACATCCGCTGATTAATTTCCCACTAGCGCCATCATATGGTGACATTTATGGTTTTGAGCAGAAGGTCTCACCAAAGATTTGATTGATTGTCATGACATTCAATAATGACATTTATGCTCCCCTTAGGATGGATTGTGAGAACTCTGCTCGATTTTCATTCAGCTCCATCAGGTCATCATTTCACTGTCAAATAATTGAGTTCATGACGAAACCTGCAAAACTAAAGACGGTTGTTGAGTGGAGCTGGTGTGGCTCAGGTCCCAGTTGACGTAGGGTTGTCTCTCACGGACCTCGGAATGAACCTGCATGTCTTTGGACTGTGGGACGTAGACGGAGTACCCAGAGAGAACCCACACAGAAAGGGGGAGAACATGAAAACTCCACACAGAAAGACCCCAGACGAGGTTCAAACCTGAGACGACAGTGCTAACCACTGCACCACCGTGCCATCCATCCCTGTACCAATGAACATTAAACTTGATGACAGTCAACATATTACACTCTGTGGCATCATCTCATCACAAGCAGGTCTTATAGTCTATCACTAAATTTTACAGAAAATGGAAAATCTAGTAAAACAAATAAAAACAGACACAGGGATCGTGTTAACACATCCGACACACACACATGAAAACATCTTTTCACCGTTCAGTTTATTTCATAATGCCTTGCTCACTGTCGTATACTGTACCTTACTTCCTTTTTACTGACTAGGAAACACTTAAACAGCGTGATGTGTGTTTGCTCAATGAATTCTTAGTGAACAGAAAACTCAGTGGAGCTTCAGTCCTGTACAGTAACACATTTTAAAAAGGAAGACTCGTCAAGTCTTTCACTTTTAAAAACAGAATTGCTTAAAAGAAAATTTGTACATGACCGGACAAAAACAAAACAAAAGTGATTGTGCAAAATTACTCAAGGGATATGAGACCAAAAAAAAAAAAAAACCCAGAAATCACATCCATTCCTTTTTTTTAGAGTATACGTCATCAGTCTTGGATTGAAGCTGGTGGGCGAAATACACATTATTACAGCTTACTGACACATCCTCCTCACTCCCCTTCATTCAAAGTCCATTACATTAAAAATATCTTTTTTTTCTTTTTATACTTTTATCCCCACTAAATTTCACATAAAACAAGCACTTAAAATGCAGGCAACTTCTAAGGCAACATGTGAACTAAAAACAAACTAGATACTGTTTAGGGAGCTACATGCTCCGCTATTTTGTCCGTAAGGGCAAGACCAGATAACATATGTCCTAATGCGAAAATGACCAAAGAACTATCATACAAAGTAAACTACTGAATAGAAAAGACAGAAACATCTACACACAGAAAAACAAAACAAAAAAACAATACTGAAGTCAAAATAAAAAGGGAATCCACAGCTCCTGGATCTGCTCTGCATGGAGGACCACCAGGGCCAAGTGTGCAAAATGTGTCCAAGATCTGAGTTTAAAGTACAAAGAATTCTGACTTTTAACAAAAAATAAACTTGAGATAAATCCTTAGCTTCATTTTTCACACTTGGCCTTAATGGTCCTCCGTAGCTCTGGAAGCTCGCCGTGCTTGCATGAGGAGCAGATCAGGTTCACACAGTCCCAAGCTCTTCCTTTCACTGTGATTCTCATATGCAGTCCATCCCTCTGTGAACTGAATACATCGAACACCTTGAAGAAGTAAACAGGTACAGTGGTCTGTAGAGGGGCTCATGCTCTCGGTGAGAGGAGGGACGGGTTAGAGATAAATGCGTTTGATTTAAGGGCTGTGTGTTTTGCATAACAGGGATTCCACGCGCACCCTTGTAAAGAACAGTTTTCAAAAACATCCTCACTGCTCTCAAAAATTCTGCAAAATTCTGCATATAATTCACACGTTACCGCTGAAAAAAAGCCTTTTGTGTTATGTTTTTCACATTCTGAAAGGACGGCGTGGCTGTCGGCCGCTGAGGGGGTGGACACACACTGACCAGGCATCCCAGAGCCCCTGAGAGCGAACATGGATGAACACACGACCCAAGAGAATGCGCCGCCGCCACCGAAGACGACGTCAATACCGGAGTGCTGCGGCCGGGTCAGGGGCGATGGTGGTGGGGGTGCAGTGATTGTTTGGTCTGCGGTCACAGAATACACTGTGAGGATGTGCAAAGGTATGTACAGAGGACGTCGTGTTCCTGCTGGACAAGTCAGGGTCTACAATGCGACATGCAGGACACAGTAGAATGCAGGTCTCTTTACAAAGCTGACTGGGAACTGTGTGTGTGTGTGTGCAGAGCATGAGAGTGGGTAGTGTTATAGTGCTGGAAGGGTGCTGAGGACAGGATGGGCAGGGCAGGGGAGGCGAGGGGATGGTAGCAGTTCATGTGTCTCTGTCTCATCACGATGTGCCCTGTCTCTTCTGTTGCTGGACCCGGATCAGCTCCAGCTGTTTTTTGCACTTCTGGTAGTACGTGGACAGACTCTTGTTCTCCTCCAGCAGCTTTTTGTGCTCCTGCACCAGACGGGACGTGTTCTGCTGGTCCTTCTCATCTTGGTCCAGTTCAGCGATGAGCTCCTTTCTGCACACAGAGGACATGAAGCAGAATCAGTGAATGACTGAAAACATGAAGCTCATTTTAATTCAAAGACAATGCTGCATGTTGTTGGAATGAAAGCTTGCAATCGTATTGGTCAGGGCCTTTTGAGGAGCTTGTGGCCAGGAGCAGTCAGATGAGGATATACAGTCGACACCAATCAATTTAGTTCCAGAACACCACCACACACCTCTTCAGTGTCCTGATGATCCGCTCAGCACCGCTTTGCCTACTGGTGTCCTGCATTTTTATTTCTTAGCTCAGTTTACTGACGGGTCAGTGCAGCATGTAAATGAGGACCACCAGCAGCTCTGTTCATAATTAAATGAGTTTCATTCTAACATGATTTCATCTTGTCAAGTTGTGGCTTTTGTGCCTCATCAAACAATCACAAACATAAGCAGCAGTAGTGAGCATATTCTCAGCGCTTTACCGCGCTGTCTGACCTGTGGCGTGATGCACAGTGCACAGCACAGTTGGGCTTGTAGGAATATATAAGTTCTACAGTTGAAGGAAAGGCTGTCTGACAGCGAGGTAACAATCTGCTCACTATTGCATACACTCCAACAGATAGAGTAATTTTTACATGTTCCTGCTGACCCTGAACACAGCAGTGGACTGTGCTTCAAACTGGAAGCTCACTCACTGTGGTCTACTGTCAGTGACTGTGGCTCATACTTCATACAGCCAAAACTATCCATTGACCGTTCAGCTAAATATCATGATCATCATCCATCAAGAACACCTTTGTGCAGTGCACTGCCATGCTGAATACTCCAAGTTCTATAAATACGAGATGAGCACTTTGCTCGTCTTGTGCAGATCACACTGGCTGAAACCAAAACAAAATATTTGTAAGCAGCAGATGAAAATGAGCAGACGGGTGCAGCTCCACTTACTTTCTCTGAATCAGCAGGGCGATCTCCGTTTGCACTTTCAGGTATTCCTGGGCCATCTTGCAGTGCTGCTCAAACACAGCCATGGACTCTTTGGAGTTGGGACAGGGAGCGAGAGGCTGGAAATAAACAGTGCATGTTAGCCGTCTTCAAAACCATGTGCTCGTGCATCTCTGCAGAATGTATTCCTATCAGCTGGGAGTATAGTCTGACCAGATAATAATACACCAAATACCTCAGTGCTGCTGCCAATGTGTATTTATAAGCACGTTCCAGTCTTTAGATAGCATCATGTTGTCAGGGATAATCCCTATATAATGAGGTTGGTAGTAGCAATTTACAACATCCTTCAATTCATGAGACATCACCTGACTCAATGAAACAAACAGTGTTGTTGGTGGATGGTGTACCTGCAGCTGGTGATCCAGGGTCAGATAGGCCATGGGAATGGAGTTGTCTGAGCCGTTGGTGTCTAAAAAAAGAGAAGAAAATGTTTTTTGTTTTTTTTCCTACAGCATGGGAAGAGCATCGACTGCCCCCTGAGCTCAGAGCTGACCACAGACGAGCGCTGGAAATCACTCATTAACTCCACACTTAATGTCTCCAGGGCAGCCTGACAGATTTACATGTGACGTCTGTGCACAGCAAGCCTGATGCTGTTACAGGCAGCGCGTTTAAAGGGTGACTAACAGGAGAGTCTGATTCAGTCAATCAACAAGCTGGAAAATTCAACCTTCACATATTTCTCTCTAAGCATGACGTCTACCTTTCATTCATCACCTGATCTGTTTGCCACAGTTTAAAACTCTGATGCACATGGACTATTCCAGACAGGATTTTTCATTGTCTCTCACACAATGCTTGTATTCTTACAGCTTCTGGAAATGTGGGTTGAAATAGTAAAAACGCAGATATATCGACGTTGAGTGCCACAAAGCCATCAGAAACAGGAATTTTACCTGAATATTTCCACATGTCGCTCAGTGAACTGATGATTTAATGATTGGTGGAACAGACTAACTAAGTGCTTTATTCTGTTTCTTTTGTGTTTGAATGAAGTGTGTTTCACGTTGGGTTATCAGGACAGTTAAGCTGATCTTAGTTCAGTAAAATAGACAAAGTTGGAAAAAAGTGCCAGAATATTTGCTCTCTTAACAGTTTGAGTTTATGTATCACACTAAATGTAGTAAAGTCAGTTTCCATGGGCTTCAGCTGGCTCTGAGGCAGACCTGATGATTTTTCATGATTGGTTCATAGAATTTAATAAATGTCAGGCTCAGCAAACGACATGTTATCCACTCACAGACAAAAAATGATCAGGTGATTTTATACATATGTAATGATAAATCAATAATCTATAATCAGTGCATCCCCGGCCATGCTGTGGATTTCCCAATGAGGTCACTAGAATGTTAGAACTTATAGAACTACCCATGTTACTGGAGACCACTCCACATAATAGTAATGTTAGTTTGTTATAGTGATTGTTTAATGCTGCACTCAACATAGAGTTTAGTTTGTGAAACCTTTTGAACACACCACAACGTGTTTCACTGTCTGCTTATGGATCTCATGTAGAAAATGTACTGTAGACACATCAAAGTGTGTCATATGGTTTTTTCAGGTTGTGGTTGCTGAAAAGTTGTCATGAGTACCTGTGGGGTCATCAGGCGAGAAGTAACCTCTGCTGCTCGTCTTATCTGGTGGCATCATCCTCACACTGGGACTGGAGGAGCGGCTGCTGTTCCTGCTCCCCTGTAAGAAGCCAGACACAGCTGAGGAGGAGGCAACAACATGAAAAGCAGTGAACGTGATCTGCTGGTTGGGCACATGTGGAGGCGGATCCACATGAAGCTCACTGAACCAAGTTTGACTGGTGTGATTTCTGCTTTTGTCAGGTTCAAGAGGGCAAAATGTTTTCATGGCAGCTAACAGTGTCTCATCAGCACAGCACTGAAAACTGGACTTCACTTTTAAACAGCTCTCTGTCATACCACACGTTTACATTTTCTGTTCTGTTGGCTTCAGGATGCTATTCATTGGATAAATGATAGCACGGTCACTGAGAAAGATCGATACTGATTGGCCAGCAGGAGTGGATTAATTTTTGGTAAGCAGAAGGATTGACTGGACTGCTCTTTGTCTGCAGTATTAAACTATAACATTAAGGCAGAATCAATGTGCGTTATTTGTGAATTTGTGTGAAAGTAGACGCTAGTTCTCTGTATGCATTACAATGACTGAACACAGAACATGTCACATTGTCTCGCATGCTTTACTTTGAATTATATTGAGACAGATTTAACAGCAAACAAGCTAAAAATACAGTTAAAACAACAAGAATGCAAAATATGAATATCAGTCTGAAATGCAGCAGATTATTCTGTAAGAATCAAATGTGAGGTTAATCCAATGTTACCAGCACACAGTGATTCAGAGTCTCTAGATCCCAGTCTGGGAATCAGAGAGGCAACAAAGCAAACTCACGCAAACACAACTCCATGATCAATAGTACTGTCACATCAGTGCGACTCTGGAGGGTGGCTTCATCCCACAGGCAGCGCACGACCATTCATCTTCTTTAGCAACAGTATTATTTGTGCCAAGTCTTTATGGCGAACTCCAAATGAACTTGTGACTGCACAGAGCTGTTTACTGCTAAACAAACGGAGACAAATGTTTGGGAGAACAAGGGAGACTCTGAGCCAAGGAGCTTATTTTAAAGCAGTGTGTGTTTGAGGAGGGAGCACCGGGCTCTTCCTACACTACACTACACTACACTACACTACACTACACTACACACACACACACACACACACACACACACACACACACACACACACACACACACACACACACACACACACACACACACACACACACACACACACACACACACACACACACACACACACACACACACACACACACACACACACACACACACACACACACACACACACACACACACACACACACACACACACACACACACACTCTATTTCTCCCCGGGGACTGACAAAGAAGACATGCAATTCTTTTGAAAGGTAGCAGCAGTCAAACATCTACAAGGCTTCAGAGCAAAAGAATGATGAGAGCAGCACACACAAATATAAAATACATTAGGAGAGCAGAAATAAACGCCACTGGGGAGTTCTGTCTGATTGTTTGATTAATCACTCCCATTAAAACAGGAAACATTAGCCAGCTTTGAATTATGGATGTAAACCATATTCATCCACTTTTACTGTCAGATTGATTCTTGATCAGAGAAAATAAGATCTGTGCAGTGGGGGGACCCCCTACATGTTTGATTGACAGCTGTAGATCCCTGTGTAGTTTTGGAGTTTTACACATAGATAGATCTACCACAACAAAATATGTATGACACGAGTATGACACTACTGTCATGTAATGACCATGTTTATTGCAGTGAGCAGTTTGCTGGGAGTTTTTTTTGTCCCCGTTGGTTTTCGAAGCTTGTCACAAGGTTTGTTTCTCACTGTTCTTTGTACTTCTCTAATGCAGGGTGAGGCTGTTCAGCAGGCTCTGTGCAGCTTGTGTTCAGGTCTTCACTGTGTCCTTATCCTGTCACTTTTTTTTACCGTTACAGCCAGCTGGTTGTGTTCATGTTTCTGTTCCTGTTTTTCTGCCAGAGTATGACCACCTGTCTGTGTTGTGAGGATCTTTGTATAGGCGCAGAGCTATAGCTGATCATGGTACTGTATGCCTATTGCACATCCGCTTTCTGCCATAGACAGAGGGGCTGATTTCCCTGTGCTTGGTTTGTGATCTGGTTCGTTCTGCTGATTGAGAACCTTTGTGTACAGTATATAGTCCTCTTTAGTCACACTTGTAAATAGTCACTGTTAGTACAGAAGCACCTTTTCTTTTGACTTGTTTTCTCCTGTTCTGTTAGTTTAGCAAGTGACTGTCTTGCTCTTTATTTTGGAACAGGGTTCAGGTTGGTTTTGTTTATTGTGTTGGCCTGCATTCACTCTGAAGAGAAGCTTCCTTTTCAGTGTGTGTGTATTGTTTGCGTGTTTATAGCAGCAACAGACTGCTTACTTTTTGACTGTGTGGACTATTTATGTTCACAGAACACTAGACTGGGATGTATTTTTCCCACTTCTAAAATGGAGAAGGCTCGATGTCCCCTGTGAAGCTTTGTCGACACCTAGTGGGGTCAGAGCCCCCAGGCTGGGAACCTGTGAGCTACACTGTAGCTACAGCAGTCATGTACAAAGCTTTGCTGTAACCTCTTACTGATAACTAAAAATCCTTTGGTCTATGTCACTGTCAGTCAATAACCATCTTCACTGACCCTCTGCCTCTCATGTCTGGTGTGTGTGTGTGTCTTACCTGGCTGGACTCTGTGCCAATGCCTGGCAGATCCTGCACAGACCGACGTCTCTGTGGCTCACATGTGGCTGTGGACAGGATGGACAGAGAGGGGAAAGAATGAGACCCAGAAGAGTTTGTGGATACTGAATGGGCGGGAGATTGGTGCCCATGTTTACATGAGGGATATCCAGAGCCGCAGAGCCACATGGGGACAGCTGCACTGGTTTAACCCCTTATGCCCTGGCAGATCAACGTGTGCAGGAACGTGACTGACCCACTGACAGTGCCCAAGACACATACACAGACACACATGACTGTAGACCAACGCTATCCACAAGAACAGCTGAGCATACTTCTGTGACTGACTGGCTGGTTTGGGTTAGGGGCAGACAGGCAGGTATTACACTTCCTAGTCATCACTGGTTCATTTGTTGCCCACATTAACACCAGCATGCCTGATGTCTCACCTGTAGAGTCAATGCAATCCAAAAACATGACCTGCTCGAAAAACCGTGAACAGAACTTTGCTGTCACATCTTTACAGAGTTTGACAAGTTTTTAGTATCTAGCTTACTAAACCAAGTGTCAATGTGCTGATTTGTTCTATATGAATCACACTGACTGACTGCTGTCTACACAGCATGCAGGAGATTTTGCTTTGTTTGCACATGCTTCCATATGTTCCATCAAATTCCTTGTGTGTGCTCACGTATCTGGCCAATCAAGGCGATTCTGATTGAAGTGTGTGTGTGTGTGTGTGTACTTCCCAAACTTTCCATCACCTTAAACTGATCAAGTTGATTGTTTCACAGTTCAGAACGAACACAACAAACATCAGGATTGATCTGGTCTGGTCTGACTACAAGCTTTGTTTGTGGCACAAGGAAGACACAGCACAGAAGGAAACACACACAAACAAACACACGTAAACAAACACACACACTCCAATGAGAACACAAAGAACTGGCTGGATCTTCAGTTTGTCTGAGTGGAACTCTCTGTTGCAAAGCCGTTGAATTTCGACATTTTCTGGATTTCTGTTTTTTACGCCCGAGTCCATGCGGTGTTAATAACGTTAGTCTGCTGTATAAATAAGCAGCATGATTGGATGACAATTCTGGGCGCACAGCCATGATTTCTCAATGGCTGCTTGATGGCAGGAGTGTAACGGTAGATGTCACCCAGACATAACCATTCATTATAGGATCTTTTGTTCCGTATGCCATTTACTTCAATTAGCCTGTCCATTTGCTTCGATGCACTTTACTTCAGTGTGTGTCTGGCATGTGATGAACAGAAACTCTGAAGTGTGAAACCTACCTGGAGGCTCTGGCAGGGGGACAGGACACTTGCATTATGTACATTAGATGCCCTTGCACTGAGACTTTTTAAACATAATGTGTTCTATAACAATGCGTGGTGTTTTTCAACTCTGCCTACATCTCACAGCTCTGTACTGTGGATTTGCCAAGCTACTTTTGAGCGATCTGATCGAATGAGTGGGATTTGATTGCGGATCAGTTGTGCAACTAAACCCTGTCTGCATGTTCTGCTTCATTAGGAACCACATCACATTACTGGAACTAAAGACGCTCTTTACTTCTGTTTCTTTGGAATGTTAAACTAGAATAGCTGCTTTTACAGATATACCACACTTTCCTTATTAATATTTATTCCTTTATTTAATATTTTAAAAAAACACAAAAAATGTGTGTTTCTTTTTTTTTATTTAAACGACTAAATGTACTGAGATACATACAGAACTAAATTGTGTGTACTGTTACACTCCTACTCACTGGCTACCGGGGGTTTCTGTGCTGGGGGAAAGGCCTGGTGTCCAGGAGTGCAGATGATACCTTTAACAACATGCACCAGGTTGACTCCGTTTGTCACCGGATTAAATTAGCCACTCATTCAACACGTCTCACACGGCTCCAAAATAGAAGCCTTTTCTGACATCCAGAGCTGTCCCCATTCCTTTCATCCGTATCTCCGCTTGTAATAATAGCTCTGACCCTCAATGTGAGAGAAATTAATCAAAATGACTTTTTCAAAGTTAATGGATGTAAAGAGAGCAAGAGGGGGAGAAAAAAAATAGCCATGCTTTCTCTATGTCCTCTATGCATGAAAGGCAAGGACGAGCTCAAATGCAGAGAACTGGTGCACTGATTTACTCCTGCTACCCATCTGCTGAAGCCAAGCCAGAGACGCAGGAGAGTGGACAGGGCCATGAGTTAGGAAGCTCATCTCATCTGTGTCACCGGGCCTGATGCAATATAGCAATTGGATTTTCCTGAAGTCGGCTAAAGATTTGGTGTTACTGGTGACAGAAAGAGTCACCTAAGCAAAGGTAATTAGTTGGAGCTCAATTTAGGGGTGACAGCAGATGAGAATATTAACTCATGTTCTAAAAATCACAGAAGACACAAAGACACAGGCCAGCTCTGATGTGCGTAACTCCAACACCAGCTCAGTCTTTTTCTTTTTACCTTAAGTCATGCAACTAAATGTACTATAAATGAGCATTCTGCGGTTGGTATCATATGGAGTAACACACAGGAGAGGGCCACATTAGAGCACAGCAACCCACGGGCTCAGCCAAGCCAGCTCCACCCGGTCACCAGGAAGCCCAGTGGTCCAGTGATACCTGTGACGACGATCTTGGGGACATCCAGAATGGTGCCGAATGATGCCGTTTTACGGTGGCCTCGTTTATACTGGGGGCGTGCTGCGAAAACACACACATACACACACATACAGCTGCGGACACAACAAGCATGCAGATGCAGACTAACACAGACTTGGGGTTGAGGGGAGGGGGAGGGGGGTCCCACAGCTTGCACCCACAAACTGAAAATGTGGGCCACACATGCAGAGTGTTCAGTGTACGTGCAAGGGCAGCATGCACCTCGTCATCCTAGACGCTGTGGAGCAACACTGCGGAGAGTGTCGTCAGCGACTGCGCTACATTTCTCAGAGCAGACAACAGCAGGCGTTCAGCTCCTATGCTGTTTGGATAAAGAGTTCAACAAGGCAGGCTAAGGACGGACGATGCTGATGCTCCGATTGCAGGAAGTCTATTAATTAAAGTCTGAAAACACAAAGAGCAACAACAAAAACACGGACAAACACTCTGCACTCAAATCAAATCGCTACGTGCTATGCTTTCTGTCAGAGCTTTTAAAGGAGGAGGGGGGGTGGTTGACAGCCTGGTCTGATGGGCCTCTGCATTCAGGGGAATATAGATGGGTCTTCACCTCAAAGTGAGAAAGCACAAAAAGAACCTGACTCTGGTTTTCGGGGGAGGAGCTTCTTGTGGACTTGGAAAGGCCTCATTCCAACAAGACTCGCCTTGGCAATAACACTGCATGCCTTTCCTGTGCAACTTTTCTTATTCAGTAGGAAATAAAACATAAGAGCATGCCAGGTTGCCTTGATAAGCTCCTCTCCTCTTCTGCTCTGCTGTCATGTGTTGTTTTGTGCCGTGTCATGTCTGGCATTACCTGCGGGTGAAAATGGCATCTTGGGCTCCAGCTCTGACAGGTCAGCGCTCATTCTTTTGCTGTCAGATGATGCCAGACACTGTGTTCGTGCTGGCAGACTCTCAACACTGCCCCCCCTGGACAGAGGCAGAGTCCTCAATGGGTCTCCCTGAAAGACCAAAGAGAAAAGGCTCACTACAGAAGACTGTTGTGATGACATTGTTTCCTTATTGGATCAAAATAAAGGATTTGTTTACCTTTGGCTTGAAGTGAGCGAACTGAGGCGTTATCTTGATAGTATCGTTGCTCCCTTGAGAGTCACTGTGTTCCATGTTTGGGTCGCTTTTGTTGCTCGTGCTGGTGCCGGTATAGTCCACATATGAACCTGACACATAAACATAAATGGAAATACAGTTTATAAAATGTCTTTTATACCCAACTTTATTTCCACAGTTCCGTTATTAACTTTGACTATTTGTTTTAAACTTCATTATTTAATGCTTGCTGAATTCCAGAGTGAGAGATCAACTGGGGATTTGTGTAGCTATTTATAAGTGAACACGTCAGGAGACAAAGAAATGTGATGATGAGATCATTCCATTTCAAACATTTAAGGATGTTTCAAACACCAGATGTTTTTTCAAGAAGTATATCTGGATTACATATCTGAAAATATTCCTGATCTTGAAAAAATTACAGTTAAAATGATGCACTTTACAGACACACTATGTGTGACCTCCTTCAGCTGGTTATAGTGTAAATCCTGATATTAAAGCTACTTACTCCTTTTAGCATGGACAGAAAATCATAGACATGTTTGTTTCAAACATGATAAACTCATTCATCCAGACAGAGAGTATTCTGCTGGTATTGGATCTTGGACATAGGGCTGCACGATATGGCCTGTAACCAATATCTCGATATTTTAAAGCTATATCGCGATACACGATATATATCTCGATATTTTTATTATATGGGCCTCGCCTCTCCTTACTTGATACAGAAAGTACGCATGTGCGCAGGGGATCTTTCTGGGTGGGCTGGGGCAGTGTGCTGTGAGCAGCAGGAGTGAGTGACAGATAAAACTCCGGAGAATTAAATGATGACGGCTTAAAACATTTAGGTGACAAGTACTCGATGGTCACGATATAGTAATTTCATACATCTCACAGAGAACAAGCCGCGATATATCGAGTATATTTAATATATCGCCAACCCCTACTTGGACACCTGTGCATTAATTTATGCTACTTTAACATAAACCTCTTTACTGGTACTGGTTTGAAGTTTTGAAGGACTGAGTCTGAAGATGACTCTTGTACCTGTGCTAGTTGCAGAGTTGCTCTGCCCCTCATCTGAATACTGGTATGGATATTGCAGGGGTTCATCAGATCCTGGGAAGTACTGCAACAAGAAGAAGGAAGAAGGAAGTAATGATGAAGACTTTTTATTCCTGCTTGTCCTAACGTGACACCAAACCCACATCTTTCTCAAAAAGCTCACTGTGTATTAAAAAGTGGCTTGTTGTGGTTTGGCCAAGCAACAGAGCAGAAATGAGATTAGTCAACATGTTCTTGTTTCAATAGTCTAATGGATTGCTCTTGAATTAAACTGTATCATAGACAGACACAGTCCTGTTAATTTGCCCGGCCCATTAATATCAGTGAGACAAGATTAAATATTTGTCTGTATGATGAAATAAACCTATGGCACACAGCACCACAGTGCATCCTCCATGATGACCATCAAGTTGAATCTCTAAAACAGAACAAAAAGGAACCTTCATGAAGGGAATTTGTTGCAGGACTGTTGGATCACACTGCATTAGCTTTAGCTAGGTGTTCCTAATAAACTGGAACTGTATGTAGCAACAAGAGTACCAATGGAGTACCGCTGGCATTCATAGGTGAGCCACAGTAGCTTAGTCTGGTGAGACTGAATCTATAAACTCATGCTCTTTTCTGAAAACTTAACTTTCTGGGCTTTCATCTGGAACAAGAATAACATGAAATACACATTTCTACTCATCTCTGTAAACACATATCTGTGTATGAATACAGGTGACATGGACAATACAACTCCAACTACAAACAGAAACCAGAACACTTCTGGTCCCTCGCTTACAGATTCTACATTCATATGCAGATATCTGTTCACAGAGATTAGTTGGGACTGTGAACTGATAGCTGAGGAGGCCAGTCCACATCCTGGACAATGCCAGCAAAGCACCGAACTCTCAGTCTAACATCTCTCCCCTGAACTCTCTGTGTAAACGGTATAATAGAGTGAGAAAAATGAATTTGCCACTTTAGGATTAATAAAGTAACTGTCTCTGTTTTCATGAAGCCCAATTCATGTTACAATTTATTGATTCATTCACTGCAGTTCACTGAAAGCCTTACACAGAGAGTAAACAGTGTGCGTTTACCTTCATTAGATGAGTCATGATCTTCACAATCTCCTCCATGGAAGGCCGCTGAGAGGGGTCTTTAGACCAGCAGCGAGTCATCAGACTCTCAATGGGCTTGGGCAGATTTTTGATTAAAGGGGGTCTTGTGCCTGAATGTAAAAAAAAGAGAAAGAAACATGAAGTAATTGCTCACGCAGAGTTGAATGAACAAATATGCTCTGGCATCACACCCGACAAGCAAAGAAATATTGCAAATTTATGCTTAATCCCCTGTCTCCAGCTGCTCAAGCCAGTAATGACTCAGGCAGACAGATTCAGCGGTGAAAAAATATGAAACTTGTCCCCAGGTATTATTAGTGTCCCATTAGTATTCTCCATCCATCTCTGGATCAGAATAAACTGCAGGGAGCGCTGCACAGGTGAACATGTCCTCTGTCAGCCTCTTAACTTTTACAGTCTCCCAGCAGGCTTAGCACGTAGAAGGCACGTTTGAGGACTCACAACGGCTGACAGCTGGACACGGCCTTTTGCATCCTCCAACTCCAACTCCCCCGCCCACAACCACACCCACCCACCCACAGACACACACACAGATACAGACACACACAGAGTCAGTGACTTACCGTTGTGCACAGCCCACATGATGCGAAAAGCTGGTCCTCCAATTTCATCAAAGGGCTTCCTGCGAGTGATCACCTCCCAGAGAATGATCCCCCAGCTGAACACGTCACACTTCTCGCTGTAATTGCTGCCTGTGAGTATAAAAGAAGGCACAATGACACTTAGGCCCTTTTCAAACAGGGGAAAAAAGGCTCCGCTTGACATCGCTGAATGAGTGGTAAAGCTAATTCTCTGTGGCACGTTTTAGATGAGAGCGAGGATGTGTCTGGGGAGAGCACAACAGCTTTTATCTCATCTCTGCACACAGGGGGGAGGGGAATGAAAATAAGGGAGTCATTTTTTACCAAGGAACAGCTCCTGTGTTGCTTAATTACTCTGCCTATTATTGCAGAATTAAAGTGCACATCACACACCTACTTGATAGTTGCTGCGCCGAGGCGCTCTGATAGCATGATGCAAATTAGTTGTAAAGAGTTCACAGAGAGGGCAGAAGTGAGTTGTTTAATTGCACTGGAGTCTTGTAACTCGCCTCCAAAAACAAGATAATGACGAGGGCTTAATTCATCTTTCCTCCTGACCCTCCTTGCCAAGAACATGTCTCATCATGTGGAAATACATTAAGCTCGTGGCTGAATGAGAACACAAATTCCACACCGTGGTCTCCCGGGGGAAATAAAGCCACCAGCATCACTCCATTCATCTTCTCACTGCGCTTGGGAGACTACCATCAATGAAGCAGGAGAGCACGGCTGCTGATGATGAATCAAGGATAAATGCAGCCATGCTGGGAGCGCTGTGCTGGCATTAAGGTGAAAGGTGGCTACACAAAGTTGGATGCAAGAAAGAGTGTACGTCCATTCATTAGATTGCATTGATTCAAACAGTTACTGGACCAAAGCTCATTAAACTAATTGAAATACCACTCATACTTGCCTTCGAATACCTCTGGAGCCATCCACGCTGCACTTCCTTTGTTGTTGGTCATGTGGGTCTGAATGTCGCATGCTGTTCCAAAGTCACATATCTTCAGCACAGTGCCGCCTGCCACTAGAAGCAGACTGAAACCAAGAAAGACAACGCTTTGAACTTGAAACATATAGAAGCTTTCTGTCCTGAGTACAAAAAAAATGAATAAATGAATTAATAAATCAAAACAGCTACGGGCTACGTTGCTGGTAGCCAAGTTTCATTTTTTTCTTGTGAGCACTATGTTCTCACTTTTTAGAAGCCTCTCAGTTCTTCTGTGAATGAGTCTGTGAATGAATCATTCACAAAAAAAAATAGAAAAGCAGAAGTTTAACGTCACGTGAATCCACAGATTTAACTTGGGACCCTGTTGAGGGGTCCCGATCCCCAGGTTGGAAACCATTGAGATAACAGACTGAGGATATGTCTTACAATGACAATAGTAACTGTCTGGAAAATCATTAAAAAGAGTGGAAATGAATTCCTGCACAATAACCAGAGTTGTCAATTTGTCCCAATGCATGACCTTGTTATTCCTAGAAACTCCACAACAATTCTCTAGGAAACAGGGCAGCTTCTCTTCACCAGAGAACACAACCTCTGGGATCTGAACATCCTCCAGCAACGCTGTGTCTGGCTGTTCAGACTGATAACACAGCGAGATTCAAAGAAATATGAAGGGCTGCGTTGGTGGCTGTTTAGGTACCTTTGCAATAACTGCACTGCACAGCAGTTTATGACAAATATCTCAAATTTAAAAAGGACTCTCATGAATTTGGAATTGTTACAATTATTTTCCTATCTGTTAGAGCAGCGCAGACATTCAGGACTCTAGCAGGATTTTGTTTACCAATGCAGTGCACTTAACACCGCCATAGTGATCTCATGACAGTGAACAAAGGGACTGTAGTGAGTGTTTATGACACAGTGCTAAAGTCAGGCATGTCTTTCAGCTGAAAAGAGAGAGAGTCACTGTAGTGTCACTCAAAAGGACTGCTGTGTTACCAAAAGCCTTTCTCATGTGTGCTTTCATGCAATGTTTTCAACAGTTTTTGCACACAAACCAGATCAAACTAGATCATCTTGTTTGTGTTTTATTAGTTTACTTTACTTTCAGACTTTTTGCCATGTCTGATCCGTTAAATCTCTTCATATCTGAGTGTGTTCTTTTAACATTTTCTCAAATCTATAAACAGTTTATTGGTGGTGGAAGTTTAAATATTAAAAGAAATTGGTTTAAAATAGTGTTTTGAATATACGTGTACGTGCTATACACTGCTGAATCTGCTCGAATATCTGCTCGAATATACAACCAAAGAAAAATGAAGCAGTCTTGCTAAACTGCTCTTGGACTCTGGAACACGGGAAAAGCGGTTGCTCCAGTTTTAAACGCATTAAAAGGTTAAAAATAAACATGTAAAAGCTCTCGTTTATTATCTCTGAGGAGAAAGAAAGGTGCGTATGTGACTCAGATACAGCACAGCTCCACTTGAGAACATATCCTGCCAGCATGCTGCTAATGGTATTTAATTGTAAAATATATACCCTTACTAATGGACATGCTGCTCGTTTGGAACGCAGTGTGTCAAATACATGTCATTACTGAAATTTAAGTTCATGCGGTGGTAAAAGATGTTTCAGTATATTGTTGCTGTTTGATATTATAACCAGCAATGTTGGCCTCTTTCTCTCTTCTTGTTTCAGCAGCGTAGATGCAGAAGATGAGATTGATGTCACTGATTTGTAGTGTAAAACTGCTGGCATGGATAAGAAGAATAGAGCTTGGAGGCATACAACGGCAGTGGATTGGACAATTTGGAACTTTCCACACTCTAAACACAACAACATAAATATACTGTATGTAAAGATCTTGCATGACAACACATAATACATAGTTTTTAATCGAGTGGCTTACAATACTATGTAATAAGAAAGGCATTTTTGTTGGTCAACAAAATGTAAAGGAAAACCATAAGGCACTTTGTTGGGACAGTGAAAAAGGAGACAGTGTGTGAGGTGAGGAGGAGCATACTTGGGTGGCTTGAGGTCCCTGTGAATGAGAGCCTTTGGTTTCATGCCATGGAGATAGGCCACGCCCTGGGAACACTGAAAACACCAGCTCATGGCATGGGAAGCAGTGTAATAGGGGAGGGGTTCAGCACCATGCAGCACTGTGGACAAGAGAGCACAGTCACAACCACCACCACAGACAATAAACGCCCAGAGGAAGCAATCACACAAACACACAGGGCTGCCTTTTCTTACAGCTTCATTAACAAATTAAATCCAGGCGAGAAAACTGAGAAGACATCTTTCAGAAACAGTGTTCACAACTTGAGTGAATCACATCAAAGTTATGGCACCATCGTGAAGCTCCCACGACTCACTTTGATGGAGATTCAATAACATGGAAGGGGGGATAATTGTAACATTTAAAACACAGCAGAGAGTCTCACACTGTGGGAGTCACATCCTGGAAAAACTCAAATTTGCCAATCTGAATGTGGTGGGAATGAAAGCTGCTCCAACCTCTGACGTGTTGGGAAAACAGATCCAGCCTGTTCACAGTAGCAAACACTCGTGCATACATTAATTACCTGCAATGACTCTTTACAAACCTGGGCCTCGTGTTAGAAGTTTTAACCGTCATTTCAACCAGTTATGACTATACTATCCAGAGTAACTGCTGAGATCTGGGAACATCGCCGCATCACAGTCCAACGTGGTGAGAGAAATGAGCAGTCGGACACTCACACACAAATCTGAAGTTTCCTGATGTAGCACAGTGCCAATCCTATCTTTTACAAATTAGCATTCAGCGTTCTCACGCTCAGTGGCTTTTCAACACATCGAGCTGTTTTTGCAGGTAAAGGAAGTGCTTATGTAACTTTGCTTAAGTTAGTCTTTTTACAGTCAGTTTAATCCTGCCTGTTTATTTTAATTTAATTTAGTTTCATTTGTAATGGGCACTGCATGTACTACTGAGGGATCACCAAAGATCGATGCTAAAGTGTGGATTTCATCATCCAATCAGAGCCAAATGACCCGGGTACATCATGCACGGACCAAGAGAGCAGCTTCCCTTCAGGTATCTTGGATCTTGGCAAAGCAAAAACTAAAAGAAAGCATGACGTCTGACACAGCAGGTTTGGAGCATGTCATATTTTTAGCAATTAATGAGTGGACAGACAAAACTGATAGCACAGCTGTGCAAATGTTAAAAGATTTTGCACAGCATTTAAAAGCTGCTGAAAATGTTTGGCCCATCTACAGTGAGGACAGTAGATCAAAGTTAAAGCAGGAAGTATGTGTGTTTGCTGTGAAGATGCTGACTCCAAACAGTTTGGGAATGTATTTCATCGTCTACCTTCACCTTCAACTAACCTGGGGTTGATCATCTGATCACTGGTGTTTCGTGACTCTGTGGGACTCTGTGGGTTTTTATCAATGTTGCAGCATTCTCAGATCACAACAACTGACTCTGGGAATAGAATCTAATTATTACAGAGTAACAGTGGTCAAAACGAAGAAAATAGGAGTCAAATTGCAACAAACGGACTGAAGAGACTAACACAAACACTATTTTTGAAGAACTGGGTAACACATTTTATTATTTGGTGGTAATCCACTGACACAGACAGCATGTGATACTGAATGTTGTTTGTTACACCTCATTATTTCCCAGGTTCATGTGGACAAACTTCAGGCTGTACTGCATGTCGCTGTGCAAACACTAGTTTAGAAAGGAACTGGACGAGTGAGCGAACATGCAAACAGTGGGAGGGTCAACTGGACAGGGCTGCTTCTCATGTCTGTGCCAGGCTGTGTTCACTTCACTAGCAAAGTGGAACAAATGCTGTCATCTGTCATACAACAGTATTGTTCTCTAGTATGACACGTAGGACTCACCATTGTACAGTGACCCGCCTTCAGCATATTCCATCACAAGGCAGACCTGAGAGGGAAAGAACACGATGAGAAACTCGGAGAGCTGGATCGATCACAATCAACGTGGCTGTGTAGTTAAGAGAGTAAATGTATAGTAAGAGTGAACTCACTGGAGTGTGACATGAGCCGTACAGCTTCACAATGTTGGGGTGATTCACACGTGAAAGCTGTCGGAGCTGGAGACAAAGAGGAAACATGATGCACAATTCCATCTATATGCACACCTGAAAGCTACACCGTGTAACTTTTCTTTAACAAAAAACCGAGCTGAAATCATTTTGATCCTCCACTGATGATGGATATCAAACTGCACCGTAATGTAATGCTTTACACCACCTTAACCACACGCCTCCGCCATTTGATTTTGGTGAACCTGGATCATATTTTATGGAGAAAATGTTTTTGCTTTTCCCTCTGATGTCCTCTGGCTCTCTGTGATTTACAGAGTTTCCTGATGGACAGTGAAGTAAACTGAAGCCAACTGTAGCTGCTGTTAGCTCAGTTTGTTAGCTGGGCTGCCCAGACTGTGAGCTCAGAGTACCGGGGGAGTGTTAGTGTTCGTACCACAGGCGTTTTAAACCACTGGGAAGAAGAGAAGGTTTTCAGGCCCGAACCATGGGGGAATGGAGCCGGTGTAATGCCATGAACGAAGCTTGGCTCGACGCCAAGCTGGGCTGACTGCTGTTGGACTAGTCAGTAATATCAGCTGCTGCTGTGTCTGCTGTTGGTGACCTGGTTGATGATTGGCTGCAAAGTTTTCAACCTGCTATTTTTTAACAAATACATGTGCACAGCTGTCTGCACTGTACTCTGATACTGAGGGTGCAAAATCTCAAAAGTACCAATTCCTTTGCCCTGTTTCCACTGATGGCATCGATGTGAAACACATTACACTTTGACATTCCATGTTGACTGTGTGTGTGTTGCTGCAGTTGGTAAGGACAAATACCTCGACAATAAAGGCCTTCCTCTCTGATTCGCTCTCGATGGTCTTGATTGCGACATCTTTGCCTTTCCATTTGGCTTTGCAAACCACCCCGAAAGCTCCTCTGCCCACCACCTGAGGACGGACAGTGAACAGGGGAACCACCACTTTACAACCCTCTGCACCTGATCACGAAGATCACCAACACATCATCAATGAACTGACATGAGCACCTACCTCCTCCACTTCAATATCCTCATAGTTGATTTCTTCGAATGGATATCCAGGAGGAGTTTCAAGTATGTCGGCGGATGGTAACGTTAGAGACATTACTAGCCAACGTCAGCTAGTAACTTACTAGAAATAAGGCAGAAGAAACAAGAACGTAAATATTAATAATAATACAGAATTATTACAGATAGACTGGGCGCAGGGATGCGCAGATTTGATTGAAGTCCCACATGTATAGTTAACGTGCAGAGGACGTAACAACATAACGTTATTCGCGTAATAAATAGCTGATCTGCTTAAAAGAATAGCAGCACTGACTCCACACTGTGTCCGAGCTGTCAGAGTGGACAGGGCTTAGCATTAGCCTTCTGTCAGCTAGTGTGATGCAGTCTACCAGCTGGCTAACGGCGTAGCTGGACTAGCAGAGCTAACTGTAGCTACCCTAGAAAAGCCCCTGTCCGCTAACTTAAGAGTGCTTAAAGTCAAGCTTAAACACGAGTTAAAGCTAAGTTACACACGTATAACGCTGCTGTAAAGCGGTGCTGATAATGTAACACTGTCATTCCGTGTTCTCAAAGAAAAACAAGCCGCTCAGGGCCTACGCTGTCTCAGCGAGCCTGCCTGGCTGCTCCGACAAACACACCGTTCAGTCGACTCGTCACCAGCGCCGGCTCTCTGCTCTGGACATGGGGATAGTTTCTGTTATTCACGTACGGGAAAACCGAGGAATACCGTCCATTATAAAAGAAAACAGGCTTTCTGCGTCCACTTGACAGCCAGACATAACTTTTTTCACAACTCGTCTAGCTGGCTGGCTGCGAGTGTATTTTTATTCTCCGCAGGAGCAGCTCCATCAGGAAGTGTGTGCGTACTGCAATTCAGTCCGCTTCTCGCTGAGCCCGGCTCTCACTGCAGCCTCTGCGAACAGCACACACTCATGTGAACGTTCATGTGTTTTAAACTGTGACACAGCATCATATTTTCTAACATAAGCAGTAGGGGGAAAAAGTTAGGACAATTCCAAAGGGCCCACCACTGACAGGGGCCCAAAAAATATTGTTGACATATGTGCAGCTCAAAAATAAGCTGTTTTCATTGTTTTGAGAGGATGGTGTTAATTTATTATGATTGAAAACGTAATATATCTTTTAGGTTCGTTCACTTTTTTTTAAATCGTTCATTAATGTTAAGAGAATTTTCCATTTTGTAATTTTACAATAAAAATACATTGATACTGTAAAAAAAAAAGGCCTTTAGCACATTTTTACGGTTGCTTTTAATCTTGCATCAAATAGTGAACTGCACTGCGTACTGTATGCAGACTTGCATGCATGTACAAATCACCAGCAGTAAATATTGTGCTAGTACTAGTATTGAACTACAAGACGCAAAACAGTTGCAAGCCTTTGATTAGAGTTGTGTAAAGCTTTTGATGGGGTAGTTAGGTCCTAGAGATGTGGTGACATCAGCTGCACAGAGGGGGCCCAATCTAAATTTTTTTGTCTGAAACATAAATAACATTCTCCAATAAATTAGCTCCTGTATATGAACCTCAATATTGTGCTTAAGAAGCCTGCAGTGTTTTAGTTATTTTATAATAAATTATATTTAATAGCATTTTTTTTCCACTACTACCACGTCCGCATCTTTGATTTGCTGAAAGTTCAGCCAAATTCAAAATGTTAGAAGAAAAGAAAAGACAAGATAAGAAAGCAGTTTCTTTTTAAAAAAGTGTTTCATCAAAAGTCTATTCAAACACAATTTTAGGAAAAGAGTCAGCTGGTTGGTGAGCCCCTGGAAACCTGATCGATGGAGTTCACAACAATATAGTTACATCAGGAATGTGAGGAAAAAAAGCCCTTTAATGCAGCTTAAATGTATGAGTATCCAACACAACATAACACTGACTCACTGACTGTTTTGTACAGATTGTATTTTTTTTAGATGTTATTAAGATTTTAATGCAGGACTTTCATTAAATGATACTTTCTGATTATATTTCATTTTTTAGACTTACTTACTTACTATTAATTGGTACAACTTCCTGTTCATTTTTGGTATTTGCCATTTTACTGCTCCTAACCCATGGGAACAATCTGAATTTCCCTTACCACGGGTTTTCTCATTTTGTTTTCCTTATGTGCAAGGATTTCTTTATTTCTATTTTGGTAGATTTTCCTCAGAGGGCTTAGGCTGGCTCATCCTCAATTGTTGCATGTCTCACTGGGACTGTGAACATGCGATAAAGGCTAATAAATGTGACTTAACTTCTGACTTAACACTTTGAGTGAAATGCAATGTCTTCTGTCTCTACCGACTTTAAGTCAAGAGGAAGATCTGCTGACCTTTGATGTACCAATTTAGCCTCGCAAGCAAGACCCTCCTTGATCATGCAAGTAAAACTTATGTAATGTCAAAATTATATTTGTGAGGAGAGGGGTGATATAAACACAGCACTTGATGAATGCTAATTACATGCTCCACTCACAGGGAGTAATAAAGCAAGTTCCCAATGGAGGCTTTCCAAACCACTAGGCAAGCACAACTCATACTAATGAGCATGAAATAATTTGTTGTGATATTGAACAGAGGGTTGTTAATAGCAGGAGCCATCCCTCTCCCCTGAAATAATTATTCTAATCGCTCATTTCAAAGGTGATTAAAATGCTCTCACCTGGCAGTTTTTCTGGGTCTACCTGTATCGGCATATGGTTTGGGACCTGCGGTCAACAGGAAGTTGTTTGTTTGTTTACACCCTCAGCTCCCTAAAATCTTTGAAGAGACCTATGAAGGAGGCATCCTTGCAGCCGTGTGGCATCATCATGCACCGATGTGATGGAAGTGATGATGTTGAGTAATATACTGCTAAACCAAAGTGACTCTTACCAGCTGGGGATGGAGTTTAATGTGATATGTGAGAGGACAGAATACTGCTGTACAATGCCTTCAGGAGATGCTGACAATGAATGCACAAGGATTCTACTGATAGGCCTTTTATGGCAAAACGTGGCTGCCAAACAGCCTACAGTTTTAGTCTGGCTTCTGCACAGAAACAGCTCTCCTCAGGTACTCTAATGACATTCTTTACATTACTTGCACAGTAATGCAGCACAATATTACTGTATATGTTGGATCTGTTAGAGAGACTAAAGGCTTTACAGACTAAAGGAGTCTGAATCGGATCATCTGATAGGCAGTTTGAGTCACATGGATCAGTATCTCTGAGATTTCTGGGTCAGCCTTTGTAAAGTTGTGAGGTTTTTCATTTACTGTTGATAACTATGCCCCTTCATGTGACACTCTGTTGTCATGTGATGTGTCCAAAAGATTCTGTTTTGGGTCATAATTCTGTTTATGTGTTTTTTATGACTGTCAGCTATAGCAGATGATAATAATTATCAGTGTGACTATGAAAGTATGGCATGGTGTGTCAGGTGATGAAAAGTCCCACATTAACTTTTGGTCATCGATTCAATCCCATTGCTCCACTTCCTGTTTCACAGGAACTTTGCTAATCTTAGGATACGTTGTGTCTCAGAGTTAGATGGAAATGAACATTCATGGTTTCATTTCAACCCACACAAACTACCATAACTCCCTTGATCCAGATCCAGAATGCTGCCCCTCTAATCAGATGATCAGTGATTTGATCCCCAGCTCTTTCAGACTGTATATTGAAGTGTCCTTGGGCAAGTTACTGAACCCCAAATTGCTCCTGAAGGCTGCGGTATATGAAAATGTTTTAGTATGTGAATGGTGTGGGAATTTTAGGTATAGCTAAAACTGATGAGCAATTGGCACCTTGCATGGCAGCCAGTGCCATCAGTGTATGAATGTCTGTAAATGGGTGAATGAAATATGTATTGTAAAAGAGCTTTGAGAGATCAGAAGACTAGAAAGGAGCTATATAAGTACAGTCCAATTACCATTTAGCATGCTGCTACACCAGGTCCCCAAAAAGTTTCATGTGCTGCAGATATTGATTATCTTTCACTGGTTGAATTTAAATTAAGATTCTTGTGAGCACTTCTGGAGCTCTGCAGTCAGTCACCTGCTTTCATTAAAGAACTACTACAGCCTGAAATCACCAGTGGATTTCTGACGTCTTCTGATCAGGATTTGTTGGTCTAGACTTTAAGGAGACTGAACTAAACTACTTTAAAACTCTTGCAAGATCTTGGACTTAGGAGCTCTGGATCCATTTAAAAAGCTGCTCATGGTCTACCTTTTGAGACTCGCCAGTATACTTTTATTACTGGACTATAATTTGTCTAATTAATTAACTTAATTCTAAACCACTTTGTGATGCCATACTACTACTACTATTACTACTAATAATAATAATGATAATACATTTATTTTAACCTTAAAGATAATCACAGGCACTTTACAAGGTTTACATGGTCACAAAAAAACAAAAACAGCAGAGGCAAGATCAGGATAAAAACAATTGTACAATTATAAACTACAACAGCTATAAACAGGAGAAGCAAAACAGTAATTAGTAAGCAAAAGGGGTGTGTACACCACCCCGGACGGACGCCATAACTTACTGTAAATCAGTGTACTCGTTTGTCATGTGCTCTCATGGCCACAGTGTGTTGCTGTTGCACTTCCAACAGCTGGCCTCTCCTTCAATCACAGTTCCCTCTTTCCCCCCACTTATATAAGGCCAGCACATTTCCTCTGTTTGTGCACCACTATACACAGAGATTTCTCACAATTAGAATGCATTCATTTGTATTCTATATGTCAGCATCAGCACTCTCCTACATGGGAAATAATCTGTTTCCTCTGCTAAGTCACATGATTGATTACGGTTCACTCGTGCAGCTGATGAACATTTGTCTTGTGTTTATGGCTTTTAAGTGCCACGAGCGCTCCAGGTTGGCATTATGGATATCTCTGTCCCCGATAAGACTTACATTGTTTAATTAGAGTGGAGGGGGAAAAAAAAGACCAGTTTGCAAATATTCACCCAAATCATTTTCTATAAGTGGAGCAACTCCCACAACTGCACCTCCCCCCGACAAGTAAACATTGTAGCCACTGGGGACCACTGCAAAGTCATTCTGCAAAATCATTTTAACTTTATCTAAATGCTCCGTTCACTTATGCAGAGTTTATTGGACAGACGAAATACATCACTAGAAAAATAATCTCAGAGGCTAATTAGTATTAGTCTGTGAGGCTGTTTCTGCACATGGCTGACTACCCAATGGAGTCACAGTGTAAATCAAAGAGCTGCACCTGAAAAAGTGGCTTAAATCCTATGGAGGGCTCTGTAAAGACTGGAGCAATGGGACTATTACAGCCAAGGCATGTTCAAAGCCCAGGTAGAAATGAATGCATTATTTGCATTCTCTCTGTTCTCATTTCAAGAGCTGATTTGAATCAGATTGCCACCCCCAGCCCCCTTCCCCTCCTGTTCAGCAGGTGACAAAGCAGCTCCAGCCCAGCACAGTTGGTGGTGGCTGTACAGCGAACAGGCTGACTGCTCGGCTACCGACTGAGAGTGACCTTTCTACATTGTTCCACCAAGACACGGATGCATCAGACTTGATAAGTGGTTGAAAGGGGAGAGTGCGGGGGCTCATGCTGCCTTTACACGCAGCCTTACCCACCTAGCCTACTGCCCCCCCACCACCACCACTCCCTTCTCCACCCGCCTGTGCGATGAACCTTCCCTTGTTTCTCTGGTGGGATAATTTATCCACTCAGGCTTATCTGAAGGGAGTGGCTGACCTTTTCATTTTGAACACTAATGCTTTCTTTTGGGTGATTTTTAGAGCACAAGTTGGTGTGTGGGACAAGATACCTGCCCGGTGGATTATACTACGACAAGCTGGGTGTTTAATATTTTTAGCTCATATTTAATGAGCTGAAAGTATTGCTCTCAGCTGCCCTCCACTTTCATTATTGTCTACAGCAGAATTTGCTTTTATTAAAAGAAAGTTAAAAAGTCTTGAGGCAAATTATACCAATTTTTGATGTCACAGGTGTTGCTTATATATTTCATGTTTTTCTCTAAATACTGCACGCCTTTTAAAACAGGTTGAGGCTAAATTTATCCTCCCAAGAGATAATGGAGACGCTCTTTGATTTTGTGTTTTTAATGTGGGTAAATTATTTTTAGTCTTGAAGGCTTAGCTTAGTTTATTTAATATGAGGGAGACCCATTTATATTGACGTAAAGAGAGTGAAGATGTATGACTCCAGAAAACTATGCAGCATCAAACTGTGAACAATTTGATTCCAGTCAGGACAGACAAGTGAATGAAGTAAAGATGAGAGTTTACTGATGAGATGAGATGATTAAATCTTGATAAACGTGTTTAGACTCTACAGGGAGTGATGAATCTGTGAAGACTGGGTGGAGATGGCGAGGTGGAGGAGTGCGCATAACGGCAGCATGAATCCAAAGAGAGAGAATCGGATTCTTAAAGATAGCAGCAAGATGATAGGCTAACAATGCAGGTGTGCCGCTGTGTTATTGGATAATGACGATCAGCTGATGAGACGAATGACGGCCTCAGTTAATGACAGCAAAGCAATAATGAGAGGAGTGAATGACTACAGGCCTAGCATGCAAAATGAACTTCATTAATTCAAACAGAAAACATAAATTATATTTTGAAGCACCGATAAGATAAATATTTTATTTTCATTAATCAAAACATGCTCTCTTTTTAACTTTGACCTAGCTTTGAACACAAATTCTGCCTTTTAGGTAATTTTTAGAACAGAGTTGTTGTTTTGCCAAACATTAAACCTCCATTGTGCAACGTTTCTACCAATAAATAACAGTTTTTAAACCATTTTGATGCTGATGTTTTCTGCTTTTCGCTCTGATGTCTCCGGCTCCGGTACAGTAAACTGCTGTTAGCTCAGTTTCTTAACTGGGCTGCCCGGACTGTGAGCTCAGAGCAGCGGGGGAAAGTTAGTGTTTGTACCACAGACAGATGTTTTCAGGCCTGGAGAGTGGGAAATGCAGACGGGGAGCAAAGATGTACCAAAACCAGAGCTGGGCAAGGTAACCAGGCTCAGCAGACCAGAAAATAGTAGCAAAGACACAGAGGCCTAAGAGGACGTAATTGGAGGAACCCAAGAAAAGAAAATGAGAGAGTGATCGGGCAAAAAGCCACCAAAATAAATAAAAAAAATATTCAGCTTAATGTCTTTTTTGTCATTTTTGTCTGCCAATAGGTTTGATTCAAACCCAACAAAACAGTCTGACTGACAGCTGGCATTTCTCTTAAACATTTCCCCCCTAGATATTCCAGCTTATGTACATTCTTAGTGGCTGACAAAACAAAAACAGTTAGCCAGAAATCTTTAACTTCCCCTCAACAATTAGCTTTTCAAGCCAAACAGTCTGGTTCTGTTAGTGACTTTCCCTAGAGTTCAATTCAATGCTGTCTCCACCCGGACCTCTATCTAACAAACATCCTAGATAATTAACAGAGGGTTTTGAATACTGCTTGAATGGCCACCATTCAGCTTTATTTGTGTCTGAAGCTGAGCAAACACGACCACATTGAGCATAACCAGTATCAGCCAATTCTTCCCTGAGAGGCTTTGTTTGTTTTTCTTTTTTATAATTTTTTGCATTTAGTACCAGTATAGGTTTTCCAAGGAAATCAATCATATTTAAACAAATTGCAAAACTGTTGGATAGTATCAGGAGCTGTAGATTAGTTCTCCAAAGAGCTCCCATGAGATCCATCTTGGTAAACACTACATTTCATCTGGAGCCACCAGCTTGACAGGCCTGTCTGCGGATTTGTTTTGGCTTTGGAGTATATGATTATGGAAACAAATCACTGGTACACAGTGGTTCAAAGCTGAAGCAGTTTTACACTCATTTCAAAGCTTGGTGTTTTTATTGGAAACACAAGAGGTTATCACAGGGCTCATATAGCCTGTGACATCATCCCAAAGAATGTCTGGTAGCCAAGTCTTGAAATGAAGTTACAACTGCTCCCACAGAGTTCCTGATAAAGACTCATTCATCAAACCTATTTTACCTGGCTGTGTCCTCGACAGTGCATTCAAAAGGGCGTGTTGAAAGATAAGATTCTACACATACAGCTGCTTTCCCCATCAAAGAACAACTTAATACAATCAGTTATTCCTGGCATTTTCTCCTTTGGTACTCTGACCACTCACCCAGCCAAGAGTCTGCAGCTGTGATGAAGACTAAGCCCTATTGCCAAGGATGCAGCCAGTGCAGCAGCACATCAGTGTTGAGCATCAAAACGCCTGGAGGAGTGGGATAAGGTAATGTCCGTACCCTTGAGCAAGCAGACGTTTCAAGGCGAGAACACAGAGGAGTTGAGTGTGGGATTCTCCAGAGGGGGTCAAACAGGGATCAAGGGCATTCTTGTTATTTGTGATTTTTCCTCCTGGTATCTCCAGGACTGCTTTTGGAGGTGATAAGACACAGCAGGAAAGCAGTTTTTTTTTTTGAGCTGCTGCTTCTCACAACTCACAAGCCACCATAAGAAATCGTTACAGTGTGAGGAGCTAATTTCTTTTCAGTGCCATTGGGTCAGGTGTACAACCTTTCATGGATTTAGAGGGATTATGGCCACCCCTTAGCAGCATCTCTCTGCCTGACCGCAGACTTTCACTGCACCTGTGCAACACGAGTGTGGAGGAGAAAGTCCATTATGCATGTGACTCTGAATCCTGACGTGGAGTTGTAAAGTGAGAGTTATTTTGGGAGTCATGTTCATTTTCTGCAGAGAAAATGTTAGGTGACTGTCTGTTGGAGGACTTTCAAGGCCTGATCGAATCAGGAGAGTACGAATGAGAACAAATGATGAACAGCTGTGTCTGGTTTTTAGATAAAAACAGCTAAGGTACAAGACTGTACATAAAAATGCATGGGGAGAAGTCACTATCACTCTCAAGGTTCTTTTTGGGTAAAAAACAAAACAAAAAAACATCCAGTAACCAACCTTCAGTTCTGTTGTGTGCTTTGTTTATAATGGCAAAGACAGTATTTTATATGTGCTAAAGGCTCTACTAAACAAGTCAGACAGAAGTGCAAATCAAAGGTGCATGGCTGATGGAATACTGTAATTAGCACAGATGACCATAATATAAATGGACATTAGTGTTAAATCGATCAGGAGACTCTTGTATTTCATGTTTATTACCATTAAAATACCATAATTCACTCCACTTCCTCAAGTTATATTCTTGTCCAAACATGCTCTCCATTATATTTGTAAAACATAAACATATAAAGGGTAAAATCAATAGTTAAAAAGAACATTTTCTGTATTAATATCAGTTCTAAGAGTATTCCCAGCATGCTGCTGGAACAAGCTGGATGAACTTCTATGCTGAATCAGCTCTCAGAGGGACATGAAGAACTGTTGTGTGCTTTATCGTCTATTTTACTCCAAATGAGACATAATTTATTAAGCGAACATCATGCTTTATGGAGGAAGGCTTGAAACGAGTCAATGAGACCGTAAACTCATGAGAAACTGCTTACTGAGGTATGAAATCAATAAGGGAACTAGAGTTATTTCATCATAAGGCTCAATACAAACAGATCTTATTGTTGCAGCCAGAGAAGCTGCCCCCTACTGGCCATTATACAGTGTGCATGTTTGCTACGCTTCAGAGGCCTGGAAATTCTATCAACTAATTATATACTATTTATAGCTTTGCCATTGATCTGGCCGGGCCCAAACACACCTGACTGACTATACAGCTGGTCTGCTTTTCTGTGCACCATATGGACCCTTGCTAAGGAACTGCTGGGTAAATAGAGGTGGTGTATGCTTTCTCATCAACAATTCATCGCACACTGATGAGGTAACCCAGTCCTTCTCACAGGACTTATTAGATGTGAGGACATCTAATAAGCAGGCTCCACTGTGTTAAATGCTGTTTATATGCAGCCACAAGCTAATGCTGTTGTGGCACAGACCTTGCACCCAGAGGTCTTGACAATGATTTTATTATTATAACTTGAAAATACACTGAAAAAAGTGACTTTTTGGTGCAGTAAACTCTATTAGAGTAACTGTCATAATTTCTACCTTGTATTTTTAAGATTCAGTGAGTGTTTTAAGTAAAAAATTAACATTGTATTAACGTAATACATGAACTATAGGGGAAGAGTAAGTTTTACTTTAGTTTTCCTCATACTATTTAAATGATTAATAGTTGTATGTATAAAAACTTACGTTACAGGGTCACAGAGCAAGGTGTAGCACGTACAACAGTCATCTGCAGGTAAGCTGTTACCGTTCTGTTTTAAACTTGTGATAACATATAATAGGCCTGCATGTGTTTTGATAGTTTGGAGCGTGATATGTTACTGTTCATAAGTTCATTTAAAGTTAGCATAACGCCACGTTAGTCCGGGCTCGCTGTAAGTGGAGGGCCGCACTAACATACACACAAGTCTCTGAGAGACCAGCTGCTTCATACAAATACACTTTCTTTGACAAGAAGATAGTTAGCACGGCTGGTAGCATGGCTGTGCCGTGCGCCGTGCAGCCCACAGCAACTTCGTGATATGTGGACCGAGGAAGAGGAACTTTTTATAGACTGCTATGAACACGATTTTAATCATTCAAAAATAAATGTAATGACACAAGTTCATCTAATGTTCAAGTTAAGAGGAAAGCAAACAACGGAACAAAGATATTCTTGTATTCATTCTTCCCTGATAATGAAGTCACTTTGAGTGATTCATATATTCTATTATTTGTTTCTCAATATCATTCTTCTTTTCTGTTGTACGTTGTATGCAGGAGGACAGCCGCAGTGATGTCAGTAACCACATCCTCAAAATACTCCAGTCGATGTTAGACACCTTAAGCTGTTCATTTTTAATTGATTCTGTTGATTTTATTTCATTAATATTTTAATTGCCTTCTTAACAGTGCACTAGTCTAGTGGACTTTAAATGTTGAAACTGTTTCAGAGTGCAGGTTTGTAAGATTTTAATTGCAAGAAGTGACTATGTTACCAGATCTATGTTGGATTTGATGTATAATGTGTAATACTGTGTATTTGTTCTTTACCAGTTATACCAACCTTTCAGTAGTATGATGTAAATTTGGATATTTTTCTTAAAAAAACATACTTGGTCTTTTGCTGGAGATACATCTTTAATTTACTGTTAGTACAGATTCAGATGCAGTACAATGTTTTTTCCATTTAAATAGAGGTACACATACAAGCTTAAGAGGCTGTTTCTATCCCGACCCTCTCAAAGAAGTTGTTTTGAGCCTGTTTGTGTGTTAAACGTTCTTGAATATCTGAGTATTATATTTCTGTAATAGATGCTTGCAAGTTTTTTATATTTGAAAAGCACTATTCTAGATATGTACTGTATGTAGAAAAGTATTTGGACACCTGCACAATCTAATGCTATTGACAGTGATAGTGTTGACAGTGTTCCTAATATTTTGGCACAATAGTGTATACTGGATGTAGTGTATACTGTGAAATACTGTCTGTTTCTTCTTTTTATGACAGACATGTCAATGTTAAATTTATGGCTGCCCCATAAAAGTTTGGGCAAATCAGTCCACAATAGTAGTGGATTTACCTTAATGGTACTTGTTTGTTTAACTGTTTAAAATGAAAAATAAACACTTTAATTGCATTGTAATTTAGTTGTGTAACATGTGATAGATAGATATTGAAATGCATAGAGTATTGGTTAAATTTATTGAGTAACATTTATCAAAAGAAAAAGAAAACTGGCAATGATTACCTAATTTTTGTGAGTAATGTAACGTAATGCAACCAAGTAAATTAAAATGCCAAGCACAAGAAAATAAAGTCTACTAAATAACAGTAGTACAGCAAATACTACAGACATATAAAATGTACTTAATTCTGAGGAAAACTGTCTATGAAAAACAAGTAGACTTTACTTAATTTGTTTAAATAAATGTAACTTAAAACTTGGATCTAATTAAGTAAATGTTACCTAATATCTTCACAACTGTTATGTTTTATGGTAAGTCAATTTTACTTGATACTGGAAAATAAGTGTTACTTGATATTGCAGCATTAAATTTTACATAAATCATTTGCATTTTTGAGTCATTTTTTTCAACAGGTCAAAAGTTTTTCACTTGATCAACACTCGATGATAAAAGAGGCTTACAGGTTTATCCCACAACTTCAGTTTGAGAAATCTGATCACCTATTAATCTTGCTTCCCACGTCTGAATAGAAGCTGAGCAGCCTATACTCTTCATTAATAGAGGAGATGAAGAACAACCCCAGGTTTCTCTTCAACACTGTAGCCAGGCTAACAGACCATTAAATTCTTTTACAGAGGCTGGAACATCAAATTGGTATCAAAGGAACCGCCCTAAGCTGGTTTGAGTGGTATTTATTAGGTTGATCTCAGTTTGTTTACATCAATGATGAATCCTCTGAACCAAGATCAGAGATCACATCTCTCCCATTTTGGCTTCCTTGCACTGGCTACCTGTTAAATCTAGAATAGGAAGAAAAAAAATCTTCTCCTCTCATACGAATCTCTTCATGGTCAGGCACCATCATATCTAAAATAACTCATAGTACCTTACTACCCCTCTAGAACACTGCGCTGTCAGGACGCTGGGTTCCTTGTGGTTCCTATAGTTTCCAAAAGTAGATTGGGAGCCAGAGCTTTCAGCTATCAGGCTCCTCTTCTGTGGAACAAACTACCATTCTGGGTTCGGGAGGCAGACACGGTCAACACCTTTAAGAATATACTTAAGACTTTCCTTTTTGATAAAGCTTATAGTTAGGGCTGGCTCAGGTCATCCCTTAGTTATGCTGCCATAGGATTAGACTGCCGGGTGCCTCTCTCTCTCTCTCTCTCTCTCTCTCTCTCTCTCTCTCTCTCTCTCTCTCTCTCTCTCTCTCTCTCACTCAGTCATGCACAAAATAGTTTGAAGATGCAGTCATCTCCCTTTACTGAAAAACCCTCTCCCTCTGTCCCTCCATCACCATTACCACCACCATCTGTAAACGTACATGTCTCATTAATGCATGTTACTAACTAAACTTCTTCCCCGGAGTTTCTGTGCTCTGTCGTCCAGCAGGTTCTTATGGATCGTGGCGTGAACGTCCACTAGAAATAATATTACTGTCATTATTACTACCATATCTGCTACTGTGGTCATTTTATCATTCATTGTGATTCATTGTCATTGTAATTGTACAATATGTCTGTGTTGATTTGTCCTGTACACGTGACATGCATTGCACGTCTGTCCGTCCTGGGAGAGGGATCCCTCCTCTGTGGCTCTTCCTGAGGTTTCTTCCACATTTTTTCCCTGTTAAAGGTTTTTTATGGGCAAGTTTTTCCTCACTCGAACCGAAGGTCTAAGGACAGAGGGTGTCACTCCCTGTACAGATTGTAATTTGATTTTTCCAGCATGCAGCCAGGCTTCTGAATATCTAATGCCCTCACATGCACTGATTACATTTTATAAACAGTACATATGCAATGTTACATATGAATGCACTGGGTATATGGTTATGTAAGTTAGCAAAACTATTATGTGGATTTTGAGAGTTGTTGTGGGGTTTAAATGTTTGGATATGTATTTATCTATGTAAACAAAGGATGAGAGAGCCGTGGCCAACTGTTTCACTGTACACAAAACAATAAACTTGAACTTAAACTAAAGTACTTATGAAAGATCTCAAAATATTGAACAGTTAAATCTGTCGGAAAGAATCAATTCATTTATTGTATGTGAAGCCTATGGATTTCAAAGACACAACAGATGAATAGAAAACAAAATGCAGCAAAGACTTTTTCAACCCAAAAAAGTAAATATCAATTGACAGATTTTTAGAAATTACTAACAAAGGAAAGAAGTATAAATTTTCCACCTAACATAACAGTTTAAAAGAACACACCACCAACTATTTGACTGACACAGACACAGTTTCCTGATGGACAGTAAAGTAAACTACTGTGAAGTGTATCTGCTGTTAGCTCAGTTTGGTAGCTGGGCTGTGAGCTCAGAGCACTGGGGAAATGTTAGTGTTTGTACCTGATGACAGTAAAGTAAACTGACGCTCACTGTGAGAAAGTTGCCATCTTACCAACTTTTAACCTTTGCGAATACCAAAGCTAACTTGAAAAAACTGAATAACCATTCCAATTTTGATCATCTGTGCCCTACAAAATATATCTATCTTGACTTCTGCTGCACACAATTAAACACATTTTTAAGCTGTGAAGTATGATTTTATACCAACATTTTCCTCCTTATTATTTTTGAATCTGACCTTAGCAGCTCAGATTCTTCAGGTTAAAGGATCCCTTTGGAGTTTTTGACCTCCTGTAGTGCTATAAAAACAGTTTTTCTATGAGAGGGTCCCTGTTAGTTTATCTTGTGCATGTGCAGACTCAACACTTCAGCAAAGCCAAGGAAGAAGAGAACTGCTACTGTAGGTATGAACATGGATGCAAACAATGCTGGATCAAAACTTAAAAAATCAGCTTTGCAAATGTTTTGCGAGAAAGAATGCATTCCACATTTGTCCATATTTGTTAGAACTCACGGATACACACAGTGTGTTTTTGGTGAGTAAGAGTGAATGCAAAGATAGACAACAGCAACATGTAATCTGAGTCTAAGTGGGACAGTAGACCAAAAACAGCACAGGGGGGCTGGATTGGTTGGTGTGTGTTGTATAAGCTAATAGTAAGACAATGATTAATGTGTTTAAAGGCTTATCAGAAGCCAAAACACTGTTCAATGCTTTATAATACTCAGGATTGACTGCAGCAATTATTTCATCTTTCATCACAAAGCAAGCAGTAGAAATATGGTACTCAGTACAGTGTTTTGTTGGTTGTCGGTGTTGCAGCTAAAGTTAAGGCTGGTTCTGGCTTTGATGCCTTTAATTAGATGGAGTCTGACAATACAGTGTTGAGAACATGTAGTTAATGTTCAAATTTACCACTGAGCCATTTCCACTGTCTTGATAACATTTCCTAAATAATGTCTTATCACAATGAATATGCACTGTACTAAGACTGAGCTTGTAACCAAGGTTAGAATGCCTATCTACTGCAAGAGCTGTCCATTTATACATTAACACTTCATGTGCATTAGTTCTCTCAACTTACTAAATAACAATTAGCATCTCATTTTCTGCTGTGAATTTGAATGAAATGTGGGGTTACACTGCACAGACGTCAGAGTGACTGAGGGGGTTGGAGTGTTTCCAGAGCTCTGTGGCCCAGCATTTATCTCCACATGGCTCCTTTGCAGCTGAGGAGACTTGTGGCAGCTGCTTAGTTTGCCCCTACCTCGGCATGGCTGATGAACTGTGACAGCTGATGTCTGAACAACCAGTCAAAGAAAGTGCCTGTAATGAGGAGTCTGCTGCTTGAGAGACAGATGCCATCATATTTCAGATAAAGTTATTCCCCTGCTGCGGCCGTACTAGCTCTGGCAGGCTCAATGTGCCGGTGGCTGTCACGTGGTGGGTTATATTGAGATCACTGTCTGTTTGTTTATCTGAGTGATGCTGGTGGTGTTGGTGGTGATGGGGGGAAGCAAATATCTTGGCCCTACCTACACATGTGATGTGGCTTCTACACATATAGCTTATAGAAAATGCAGAATCTGGCCTTCAGCCCTGACCAGCTTGCTAAGCCAGGCCAAAGCTAGATTCAAAGCCACACTGTGCTGATTTCAACAACAATAAGAATCAATCTTGGCAGCAGTTGTCAGCCTATGGAGTACTAATTGAAAAGCTACATTTCCCACTGGTTAAAATGTGACTAGGCTCAGTTAAAGGTTGTACGACTAATGTTTTTAATTAGTACATCGTTAATACATCCATCTGAATAAAACTCACAAATAAGCGACTTTACTGTGGTTGGAAATGCTCTCCATACTCGTGCTAAGCTTGCATATGCATACACTTTAGTTGGTATCACAGTCATCTGAACATGTTCCAAATCTTATAATGGTTGATTCAAACGACAAGCTTCTGAACAACACTCCATAACAGACTGTCAAGGGTGCGGATTAAAGGACCATATTGGTGTCCTTAAAGGGATACTCCACCTATTACGTAAGTACTGCATTTCTATAAAGTTAGGGAACTCATAAGTGACAGAGTAAAATGAAAATCGATGCAATGCAGTGCAATGCAATGCAATGCAATGCAATACAGTGTCTTTTGTTAAAAAAAGCCATGTATTTAAAACTCCAAGATCAAATTAAAGGTCCAGTGTGTAACATTGCATTAGTGAATAATCACTTGAAAATTATTAAGAAAGCACATCATATCATAAACATCACACTTCAGGTCTTACTTGCACAGAATGACCTTGTATCACAATGCATTGAACAAACCAGACCTCTCATCCAGCTCATTTCAGGATCAGGTGAAGCTACTTTTAGTTATTATTTTCCAGACACTGGGTCCTGAGGAGTTGGTGTTCTCAGACCATAGACTGTATAAAACATGGATGTAGTAACTATGATGTCACACACAGGTTTCTAAAGAGCTGTTGTGAAGCTCAGTGTATGGTGGGTCCAATGACAGTATAAAGAATGGACAGCGTATTTGTGTCACCCAGGTTTCTGTAAACATGTTTATTTCTGCAGTGAAGTTAGACATTTTAACATGGGGGCTTATGGAAACTGACTCATAGTCATAGTCAGTCTCAAGTGGCTGCTCAAGGAACTGCTGTTTTAAGGCACTTTCACATTTTTCTAGCCACAGAAGTTGCTGCTTGGGTGGCTCTGGCCACTGCCATCTCAGCAGTCCTGCATCTTCCTGCAAAGACGTGTAGGGTTAGTGTTGCTGAAGGGGGCTTAATAAAGCCTGGTTTATCAAGCAAACCACCTATGATGATACCTTTAAAGGCCAAGCTCTTAATTCTGCATAACTTTAAGCCTTAATATGATCTGAACAGGTGAGTTGTATATAAAATCACCCTCAGAACAGTTGTCATGAACGGAGAAATTAGCTATAGAGACCAAAACTGTTTTTTGTACCAGGCTGTAAACATGTTTATTTCTGTACTTTAAGATGGGAACTCATGGAAATTGACTCATTCTGTAGCCAGCCTTAAGTGGCTGTTTGAGGAACTGCAGTTTATGGCACTTCTACATTGGCTTCACAGCTATAGAGGTTGTTGCTTGGCTCATACAGCTTCAACACATACTTTCTTTTCTTTATTTTAGTGTATTTCAGTAAATGAATATGTAAATCACTGAATTGTGTGTGTTCCCGTGTGTGTGTTGTTAATGAACAGTTGCGAGTGGCTCTGCAGCGCTTCCCCTAAACATCATTCACTCTCTTTCCTTTTAAATTTTCACATAAAGCACATTGTGTTTTCCCCTATGCATAAAATGTGCTTTATGAATAAGAAAAGAAATCCTGTACCTCCAAGCCAAAAAACTGACTTGTTTAACCTTTACTCCACTGCTGCCCGGAGAGCCCGTCAGAGGAGCCTAATCTGTACAGTTCAACTGCATTTTAAAACCACCTTTTCTTTCACTGTAAGGAATCAAAGGTAATGTTCGCAGGTGCACCATCATCAGTAAGATGTTGTACACATTTAGTGTGCGTGATTGTGACGGGAGTCACCTTTTCTTGTGTGGTAGTGAGCTGAAATGTTAGGTCAGGTGCACTTAGAGGCAAATTTATAGTGACGTTTGAAATTAATAAAGGAAATTGAGATTCATTTATACATGCCGGCCTCAGCAGGCACATCAGCAAAACTGTCAAGCTGAGGTCACATACTGTATATCCTTCCTATGGAGGAGGCCCTAAGCCAAGTAGAAAATTGCTTATTTTCCAGTTCCAACAGGATGTAGTATTCTCAGTGGCCAACAGCAAACATCTATTCCTATGTAAAAGCAATAGATCAGCGATTTTAACAGAGCTTGTCAGGGCTTGCTTCTTTGGAGTTTAGTGAAAGAGCTGATGTGCTACAGCCAAACATAAAACATCACTCTGATAGTGCTCAGGACATCAATCAAACATCACTCTGCTATGCAAGCTAAAAAATGTGTTGTTTCTCACAGAAATGCACTGTTGAGGTGTAATTAATGTACATTTAATTCAACCCCTGCTTGTGTTTGGAACTGGTGTGAGGCAGCAAAGGTCTTTTTAAAGAACTACACAAGATGTTCTATTCTCTGTTACAGCTATGAGACTATACGATTATAATATATAAGCATTAATAAATGTGTAAATTGAGTTTTTACTCGCATTACAATTGTATTATTTTTTACCCATACTGTTACTATTTTTCATCCCTCTGTGTAATTTATGCTCTGTTCACTGTAAGCTTTTTAAAATTTGCTTTCACTGCTCGTTGTTTGTTTTCACTCATTAATTAACTGCAGTGCACCCCCGCAAATTCTTCATAGAGTGGCCAGGTGGGGTGACTGAAATGTTTGCATTTTCTTTCACATTAACTTTTATGAACAATTATGGATTCAAGTTATGAAGGCTTAATATAAAATGTCATATAGAAGCATATTAGCATATGTGACTCATTGTATATTGTGGTATCAAGGTGGCCATGCTTGTTTTGGGAGGTCCTGGATTATTGTAAGCAGATGGACATTCGTGCTGATGATGAGGCTAATAAAGGGCTACATTTGCAGGTCCAGTGCTTGTTTTCTTAAGATAAGAAGATAAATCATCTCATCATCATGAGAAGATATGCTTTACATCAAAAAATGTTTTTCATTTGCTATTTCAAACAATATTTGTTAAAAGCAACTCCGGTATGGTTAGGATCTGGTGTCATAGCATCTAACACAACCTATAATTAGAGAAAGGTTTAATCTAAATCACTTACAGTAATAATCAAATTCCTTGTATGTATACACCTATCTGGCCAACAATAGTGATTCTGATATACATACATACATACATACTGGTAGAAAATATTGATCTGTAGGGATAATAATGGTCGATGTAGAATGCCTGTAGCTCCTCCATGGTCTTTTATTCATTTATTTCATTCTACCCAAGGTTTTTTCCCGTCCAGTCAATGTGTCTACTTTTCTTTCTCTGGTAATTTTCAAACTTATATCAATTCATTGAATCTGTTGTTAATCATAGCCACCTCTCCTCCAAACACAAGCTTTCTGTATGTTCATAATCATTGTGTTTAGCACGCTGCAGAACTCTTCCGATCCATTATCCGTGTCCAGGACCTTACTTGTCACTTTACTAAATGAAGGTCAAAGCTACCATACCATACACAACATGACCATATAACAACCCAGACCCAGTCCCAGCCATGTACTCACGGGATTAGCTTTTAAAATCAGTGTTATTGTGACAAATACACTGCACTGAGAAGAGTAACAATGTCATTACATTTTTTCCCCTGGTGAAGCTGAAGTCATTTGGTAAATTACAGGTTTTGAAGTGATTTCAAACACCAACAGTCCATGCTTTCCTCCCTGATGAGCGGAAAAAGGCTTAATTTCCTCTTCAGAGCGTCTCCCTCTTGGGTCATTGGACACAACTATCGTTGTTTCTTCTCCACATCTCAGTTTGGTGCCACAGTCAGCCTCATGTGATTACACGGATTAAACATCGAACCCCTTAAGCCTGAGTCAATGTATATTATATACCCTTCAAGAAGAACATAACTGAATTACAGTTCTCCTTTGTATTTTCCCTCCAATCCTGGAGTCAGCATTTTCATTCTCCTTTTTCATTTCCTGCATGTCTCACTGTGCTATGAAAAATGAAATGAAAACTTTTGCTTTACTTTTCCTGAATTCAGCAGAGCTTTAATCGAATTTCTCTTTTCATCAGATTCAATCACGTAACTGAAGCTGGTGGGCAACTTTAAAGTGATCTGGAGAACGAACGTGGCCAACAGCATATATCAAAAATACTCTTGTTTTCATAAGTATTTATAAGTTTCTAAGCTTCTCAGAAAAAACTATTTTATTGCATTATTAAAACTATTAATCTACAGCAGATGCAGAGAGCTGTACAAAAACATAATCTGGTTTGCAAGGTAAACGCTATGGTGCAGATGTTTGCTCAAACAGATTTTTCAGCAGCGGTGCTTCTTGTGAGGTCTGATCTGACCTCTGTGTAAGAAGATCTGTCAGAATCATCGTTGTGAAATTTGAATGATCAGCATGTGAAGTAGTGCCGCATGTTTCAGAAGTCCTGTCTCGCTCAATTTGTGTGCTTACTGAAAATCCAAACATGTCATCTCAACACTGTCTTTGCTGAAGTGACATCTCTCTTTGGACTTACTTTTGGTGTTAGCAGTTAGAGACATCATGAACGCCACCAAACTTTCCAAACTCCTTTTCACTTGTCAATGACATCTATTATTAAAATATGTATGTTGACGACCCTTTATCACAAGGAACTGAAGCTCAAACTAAAAAGTAAACAATAATATGCTGTGGGGCGGCTGTGGCTCAGAGGCAGAGCGGTTCGATTCTCGGCTCCTCCGGTCTGCATGTCGAAGTGTCCTTGGGCAAGACACTGAACCCCAAATTGCTCCCGAAGGCTGTGCCATCGGTGTGTGAATGTGTATGAATGGCTAGGTCCACAAACTGATGAGCAGTTGGCACCTTGCATGGTAGCCAAGGCCATCAGTGTATGAATGTGTGTGAATGGGGTGAATGAGATATGTAGTGTAGAGCGCTTTGAGTGGTCAGAAGACTAGAAAGGCGCTATATAAGTACAGTCCATTTACCAATATAAAAGAGGGGATCATTGATAATCGTATTACCTTTTTAACGCAAAGCATAGACTTAAAAAACCTGGACATAGTATCTGTGATGTCACCTACAGGTTTCTGAAGAGCTGTTGAGCTCAGCGTGGTGGCTCTGGCTGTCGCCATCTTGGCAGTCCTGCCTCTGCTGCCTCCGGGCTAATCTAAAAATGGGCACAGATGTGGAGCATCATCTGTGCCCATTTTTAGATTCGGTTTAACTCCGGTTGTGTGACGACACCCACCAAGTCCTAATATAATTTGAACAGGTGAGGTCTATAGAAATTCACCACAGAGACCAAAACAGTGTTTTGTACCAGGCTGTAAACATGTTTATTTCTGCTGTGAAGTTGGACATTTCAACATGGGGCCTCAAGTGGCTGTTCAAGTGGCTACGATTTTTGGCACTTTCACGTTGGCTTCACTTCACGGACACGGGAGTTTCCACTTGGTGCGAAGTCCATTTCCAGCACTCTGCATCTGCTGTATCATACGCCTCCTTGGTAAACACTATCCTCTGCCTTCTAAAACATTCCAGAGTTTAATTAGCTACTTTCCTAAGTGTTTGCAATAATAGCATCTCTCTGCCTGTCATGTTAGCTAACATCTATTCTTGAAAGGAAA
Source organism: Collichthys lucidus (assembly GCA_004119915.2). NCBI lineage: Eukaryota > Metazoa > Chordata > Actinopteri > Sciaenidae > Collichthys > Collichthys lucidus. The sequence goes on from CM014086.1 coordinate 15,682,702, forward strand.
ACACAATATGGACTGACCTTATCTATAACTCAACACAAAATCTAGTAAGACAAAACAGTTGTGACAACCTTGAAAACAGGCAGGCCAGTAGCCTGCGATTTAAAAAAGGCTAAGCTAACATAACATCTTGCCAATTAAAATCATTGGATTTTAGATAAGTATGGAATGATGTAGGCTATCAACTAAGAGAATATTTGCTTTAATGTCCAATGTTTTAGCTGTCTAATCTTAAATTATTCTCACGGAGTGGATACTATTTATATTAAAGAGACTACACTAAAATGTCTTTTACTAGGGATGTAACGATAGACTCAACTCACGACTCGATTCAAGTCATGTTTTTTTGTTTACGATATGATTTTTTCATGTTTTTTTAAAATCAAAATGAGTTACAGACAAATTATGACCAAATAAAATTATTATATTTATTATACTTTTTATTTGTAGAAAAAAATCTTTCTTTATACAAACTATCTATCTATCTATCTATCTATCTATCTATCTATCTATCTATCTATCTATCTATCTATCTATCTATCTATCTATCTATCTATCTATCTATCTATCTATCTATCTATCTATCTATCTATCTAGAAATGTAAAAACATCTTGGAACCCACGCAGTTGGATAGACCTACAACCAATCAGAGCAACAAACATGTCATGTTGCGAGTTCTGTCATAAGTTTTTATTGTCAGCAAAAGCTTTGAGTTATTGTTTCTGTATAAATATACGGCCATTTGATTAAAACTGGCATGATAGTGGATTCAGCAGAAACAGTTCCACAACAGTTCCTCAATGGCTAATAAGGTTGTGCTCCTCTGTACCGTCATCATATCAAACCTGCTACATATTAAGTAATTATCTCATCAGCTCCTGCAGTATTTAACACCGGTTCACCCTCCCAGACTTGTTGTTCCTTTTGCAGTAACGTCTTAACTCACCAGCTCAGAGAAACTTACTTGGAATATATTTTGTCATTGTAGTTTTGGATGCCTGTTTTGACTCCTGTTTGTCTGTTTTGTCCTCCAGCTTGCCATGCTCAGTCTACCCTTGTCTGTTCACCAGTCCTCACTAACCTGTCCTGTGGATCCCCCTCTGAACCTCACCTGTTGTTTTTTATGTGTTGCATCTTGTAAATAAAATCTTCAAAGCAATTCCTGTCCATGGTCTGTATCGTGGGTCCGCCATGAGCTCAAGCTTAACATTTTTACAATGCAATATCGCACGATTATGCGTGAATTTGCGGGATCTCGTGAGTTCTAGTTGCATAGTGTGCTGGCATGAGAGAGGAATCAGAGCATGAGAGATCCAAGCCTGTGTACCGGTGATAATAAAAACGTATGTCTGTCTCGAAAGAACCCGCGGTAGCAACAGCTAAATCCTCTACACTTGACTCAGTTCTTCAGACAGCACATAGTCCATTACAGATCTGGAGTGACCTTTCATAAGAATTCAGGAATAAAAGCTTTTGTCATATGGAAGCGAGAATGGCTTCATCTAAACTGGTTTGGAAAACTGGATGGATGGAAACGATGGCCTGACACACCTGCCAGAGCGGGTAAAATATTAGCTTGCAGATTTGTCCACTTTTTATTGTTTCTCTTGGAAACCAAGTGAATAATTTATAAAATGTTGAACTATTATTTCAATCTAAATGGAACAACCAGCATTTTCCTGCTGACACAGCATGATTTTCATTGGAACATCACACCAACACCCAACAACTCGACTGTGCCATCTCTATATACGGTTGTGACCTATAGCTACAGGAGCCCGACACACACACATGTAATATATTCAGGGGCCCATGGCACAGTATATCTATCAATCACTTGTCATTCAGAATCCAACACACTTGCACATAGTTTGTTAAAGCCCAATTCACAGCAAGCTGGGTCCAATTATTCCTTCTGCGTGTGCGTTTGGCGGGTTGCAGCACCCTCATCACCGGCTTGTGTTTTTATAGACTTCCTCCCTGTCATTGGGCTGGAGACACACCACAGAGCCGAGCGTGTGGGCGTACACAGGAAATATTTCATCTAATTGTTCCAGGCCTTGTGTCGAGGACTGCATAAATCAGTGTTTGGCAATTTCCCTGAATGCCACAACATCGAGTGTGTGAACTGACATGCAGTTGCCTCGCTGAATGTGTTTCCATGGACGGGTTTCCATTTGTCTATTAAAATGACAGGGTCTCAATGGGCCTTCTGCTGCCAGTGCCGAGCATGGAAGTTAGCATATTGTGTCGGCGTGTGCATTTATTTGATAACGTGATCATGAGTGCAGATACGTATGACCAACAAGTGCTTATCTCTTTGCAAAATATGCCATACCCACAGCCAGTCATATCTCTGCTGCGTATGACTATAAAAAATACCATATCACTGGAAAAGAATTGTGATGCCTTCACTGATAAGCAATAGCAGGGATCTCCCACTGGTGCCTTTGCATGCCGCAAACCTGAGCGAAGACTTTGAACCTCAGATTCACTTCATTTATCTCGCCGCTTCACGCTGTGAATGTATTTCTCGCAGGTTAAACTACATCAAGCTCTCCTTGTGATTTCCCACAATATATTCAGTCTTCAGATTGTATTTAACTGTGCGGTCCCACATGGATAAATGCACAGAGCGTGTAACAAGCACCGACTGACTCGCAGGGAACTGATTGTCATTGCCTCTGTCATTGAAGACACTCATTCTAAATATGTAATCATTTTCTGTGATGGTTAGGTGCGTTCGCAAAATGACATATGCTGTTATTAGGATTTTAACCACTTCTGACATTCTATCAAAAGCTAACAACCCTAACCTGCTTTTGAACAGGGAAAAAACACATTAGTGGGAGCTGAGATGAACCAGGAGGTGAGATAAAATCAGAGCATCTTTCTGTTTGTATGGACAGATTTGCTTTCTTGCGGCTGGGACGGAAACTCAAACGAAGGATTGGATAAAATAACTGAGAGCACTGATGGTTAAATTGTTGTAAAACAAAAAAATAGAAGGTAATCCAACCTTTAGTTTTGCCTCTCAGCCGGCAGGAACAGTACCAAGAAAGGAGACGGCTCGACTTTGTTTGTAACGTTTCAAATTTCACAGTGTAAAGAGTCTTTTCATTATGCAGCTACAAAGGCAGCTGAAAGGAGAGCAGCAGAGATGGAGACACAGTGTCCTATCCGCTCCTCTGGTATCAGGACAAGAAAGGAACACAAACATAACCCTACTGTACATGCACTTGAAAAGGCCCTAAGATGCGACCTGCATACAATGTCACGCTCAAAATCCATTTTCATTTACAGTAAATGAGAACACCATGCGAGTGACAGGTCTGAGGAGATCATCCCGTAGCTCCACGTTTGAGGGAAAGATTTTGGCCATAAGAGGACATCACTTTTTACTCATAAATGATGAGTTAAAATGACCACGGGGTGGCAAATCCTCATGAATAATATAATTTTTGGTCCTTATGATGGATGATTGTGAAACTGAACACCAAGTCTGATTTTTACCATGGATGTATCAGAGACTTGGTTTAGGGGTTAGAGTTAGGGGCTTTGCAGCAAGTTAACTGTCTAGACTGTTTCTGCAGTGCACTGAGGATCCTCACTCAAATCAAATGAGCATTTTTCCCCTCCTCAATCAATAAACAGGTCTATCTCAAAAAGAAAGACATTAACAATCTCAAGTTATTTTCATTAAAACAAACAAACAAAAAAAACATTTCCTCAAATTCCTCTTTAATTTGATACCAAATATGATATTTGTAAGTTTGATTCGAAAAACAAGACAAAAACAAAACAAAAACAAATAGCACTAAAACTGTTAAATAATTATAAATAGATATTTCTAAATAGAACAAGCAGTGGTTAATCTGGCTCTGTACATTCCACATTCCACAATGTCAATATGACATAACAAGAGCTATGCAGAGTTGCACAGAAGGCTACATACTACAAATAACTTTATTACATTATTCTTCTTATTATACATTATTCTTTAACATTAATAATTTAACAGACATTGTCAAGTTGACATTGCTGAGAGCTGCTAGAGACATACTAAGTTTAATCAGTTGTGACAGCACAAACTCTCTCTCTGTGTCAAGTACAGGAAAAAATAACACACATATATATAATAACATATATACCAATCCTGATAAGTCTGCTATAAGCTTATATAGTCGAGGTTGAAACATGATGCATGAATCATTGTATCGTAAGAAACACTGGAAGTAATGACAAAATGTGGAAATGTCTGACTGTAGTAGGAGGCAGACATGAGGAACTTTGTCCAGATATAACAAATGTGGTTTTATTTAAGTAAGAAATAATAAAAGAATGAAAATGAAACACAGAAATTTATGAATTTATGAAACCCAGAAATTAACCAATAACAGCACCAAAGTTTGTTTGTGTTTTACTCTGTAACCAAAATGATGCAGTCTGTGTCTGCATGTTACTCATCAATGATAGAACTGTTGATGATTGAATGAGTTAAATTAGAACATGATGCAGTATTGACGGTAGAACTGTGGACAAATGGTGTTCTCACTTACTTTGTGACACAAAAACTGCCTGCAATAATCTGTTCTTTGTTTTCTTTTCATGAAATACCAAAAGGCCAGTTCAGCTTGTGATGATGGCGGAGCTGCAGTTGGAGTCTTCACTCTCAGCGGTAATGATGATGGTCTATACAGTATGCAGGCTTCTAATTAAGGAACAGTGTCTGGGTCGTGCCAGACTGTGGCAGTGTGCTGCGCTGAACTGAGCATCATTAACAGCTCACTCATCCCCTGTTTAAACCAAATGGCGACATAGAGTCGTGGGCATATGTGGGTAATTAGGCAATTTCTAACACATATTAGGAATTAATTGCCATTTGATATGTAAGGGTAGAGTGTTAAGGAGGAGGGATGCCCCCAGCTTATTGGCATTGATTACAGTGAATTAGCTCATAGAGAAGGCTCAACCTCCGTCTGCACGGCTTTTATCAAGCATGTTTTGCTGTTTGATTATAGCAACGTTTCCCAGCTGTGACATTTTACATGAACTTTAGTTGAAATTCAAAAACAATACAGCATGTCAAATCCATTCTTTGGATGCATTGGCCGTGGTCGCTGTAATGGCAAGACGTGCTTCACACACCAGAATTTGCCTCAAAGTCTCTTCTGTGTTTTTCCATCCAAACTACTGCATATGCCCAAGTATGTATTCCAGGAAATGTGTGATGCGTTAATTTTATCTTCCCTCAATTCCCTTTACAAGCTGGCGTGATTCATCTCACACCTGCTATCCAACTGCTTCATTTTTTTCTACACTTTGCCCACACAAGACACAGCCGCAGCCGCTTATTGGTGCCAGAGATGGCCACAGAAGTTTGAGGAAAAAAACTCCATCAGAAAAGAAAGTTCACCAGTTTTTTTTCTCTAAAAGTGGAGGCTGCATTTCAAAATAGATTTTTTTTTCACCGTATTGGTGGTCAGTCATGAGAGAACCACTGAAAACCAGCTCATCCTGATACGAAGAACTCATTTGAGGAGACATGATGCTCAGGCCACGCTGTGTTTAAGTATTCCCACTAAGCCCTTTGACACAGCATCTAGCCGAGAGCTGGCAGACTTCCACTTCTTGAGCTGTAAAGACGGCCGTCTCACTCGTCAGCGCTGCCGAAAAAAAAAGAGAGCTTGTATGGAGGATATGAGAGGCAGAGGGGAGAAGAAATGTTTAGTCTCAGCTTGCTAGTTCACTCAATGTGGATCAAGCGAGGCAATTTGGAGTAAATAATACCATTTCCTCCCCCAAAGGCAATCAAAACACTATCTCTGTGAAAAATAACATGGGCACACACCAGATGATTGCCCACTTTTTTTCTCTGGGAAATCTACTCACCCAACTTGGGTGGCAGCGGCCGCCTCTGACAAAGTTTCTCCTCACATCCATTTTCCAGCAAACAACTGGAAAGAAGCTGATTTTAGATTAGATACTCAAAGGAAAGCTTTCCAACGACGCAATACGGATCTTAGGGAAGGAAATACTTTTGGCGATACAAGTTTGGTTTTTAAGATTTATTTGATCATGTTTCTAATAAATGATGTGTATAAAGCTTTGTGCCTAAATGACTGCTCTTATCAATGCTGTCTGGGTGGGGCTAAAGAGCCAGGTATGTTGCTATTAGTGGACATGATATTATATAATGCATTGTTATGTTATGTAGTGCTGGGAACTATGGAAGCCACAAAACGGCTCTGCAATTATATTTTTTAATGCCATCAGTTTTTTTTTTTTTGTATCTCAGTTTATCGATAACTCAAGCAACTGACCCAAACTGAAAATGGTCAGATCAACGACCAAGTATCCATGATCATCAGGTCTCTCAGTGAAGGTCTAATAGGCATTGCATTGTGTCTCTCTGTTTCGAGGTAACATGCAGATCAGACTTTGTCATAGAAGAGGATGAGCCCGGCAACTTCACAGATGGGTGCACTCCATGATCCTGCTGAGATCGTTTTCTTGTGACAAATTATCTCGTTATCTCGAGAAAATGGCCCTTTGTTTTCTCGAGATAACAAGATAAATTGACCCATTATCACTAAAAACATACAAAAATAACAGCTTTATTATATCAAGATAACAAAATAATTAAATCATAAAATATAATGATATATATAAAAACGTGGCTTTAAAAAAAACAATTACAAGCACAGCCATTTTTGGTTTGCATATCTAACATATACAAAAATACTTAATGAATAATAACACTTAATGAATATATGAGAAATAAAATTGATCTGGTGTCTTTTTGCATAATGAGTACATTTGTTTCTGATACTTTAAGCCTTATTTTGCTGAAGCATTAATTAAATTATATTTTGGCCTCTTGGGGGGAAGTGGAACAACACTGACATATCACCACATAAATTTGTTGCATCAGTGATTTATCCAGCAGACAAAGAATTTGGGTTGGCTGGCACTTTGCGGTGTGCACCAAACGGTGCTGTGCAGGTACGACGTACGATGGGTTTGTTTAAGCAGAGCTGCAGAGTTTGTAATAATTCTCTGTGGGTTCATCTCTGAGTGACACCTTTCATGTCACACAGTAAACTAAAAATATTGGTTTAGTCCATCATAAGATTTTGAATTACAAGACATTTACTGAAATTATTTCTTAAATTGCAAAGAATTTCACCTCCACTGCTCATGCAAAAACCATAGCGAGAATGCTTTCTTTTTTAACCTTGTAAGAAGAAAGGAGAACAAAGAAGCATTAAGCTGTATATCTAACAAAGTGTGCAAATTCAGATTTGAGACCTAAAATGGACTCGAATCTGCAACATTGAGCCCTTTTCTACAGTTGAGTCTTGTGTACTTTAAGCATCATTTAAAGGATTATTTATGGTTGTAATTCATGAGTTTTACAAGGCATTAGCAGAGCAGCTGGGACTTGAAAGACAGAAACAAACATGGGCCTCTTCTCTGAAATTGGAACTTTCAACATAATTACATAGTGTTTTGACAGGAAAAGCGGGCACAGATAGTGTTCGTTGTTCCGCCGTGAGAGCAGGGAGCGACGCTGTAGAGAGTGCCATGCTTCATGCAGCTGGAGCAGATGCCGCTGTTGTGAATAGAACAGGATCCACGGGTGATCCTGCGAGACTGATTAGACTTCCTCCATCTCCCCCAAATGAATTCACAGTGATTGAGTACGAGGCGACAGCACTCCTCTCCTTGTCACTGTCACTCCTTATTGCCCTTCCTTGCACCATCCAGCTCAGTCTGGGAGGCTTCCACTGCAAATAGTGAAGGACGTCATTGCAGAGGAGAGAGCTGAAGGGCTATGTCCCGCTGCATCACTCACAAGTGACCAAGACCCTGGCAGTAGACGTATAGTGATGAAGTGTTTGGACGCGTTGGTGAAATGTTGTGTTAATATTGTCTTTGAAGCACTAAATTAATGTTTCACCTTGCTCAACAGTTCCACATACCATAACATTGGCAGCTGTTATTATCATTATTAAATTTTCACATAATAGTTATCACATAAACATGAGATTCATTGATTTTTTTTGATCACTTGGGGGCAGCATAGCAAGTCAAAAACAATGATTCTGAAACGTACTGGAGTATAGAGAGGCATAACATTTGAAAGTATCTTCATCTCAGGTAAAGTAGTAGATATATTATGAATATATAGACATTATGTTCATTGGATACGCCATTGTCAATAACTAAAGAAGATCTCCTGAGGAACAATAAGGGAAACCACACAGAGTAGGCAGACTCAGAAGCTTGTGTTTTAGTCCCCTTAGGTGGACATCAATATTAGTGCTTCCAAAAAAAAATGTGAAAAACAAACAAAAAATATTTACATATAAAGTGAGGAAAAAATCAACTCATACAAAATGAAACAGCATTATTCTTTGTCGCTCGCTTCCCCAAGACACCTGACCTGTATACCTGTTTACCTGGCTCTAGGCTCACCTGGACTACGCCATCCTCCCTTCAGGTGGTACTCTCCCCAAATATCTTTTATGAAGATCCAAAAATCACAAAACATCATTATTTAAAATAAGCACAGATTTCCCCTGGCGCTTGAAAGCAACGACACACTCTATGCCCTCCACCATTTACAACATAAGAGCACAACAAACAGAAATAATCAACACATTCCCCCTTAAATGTTGTATCTCCACGACACAATTGATGACATCATCGAATGCATAATAATCGGCCCCCACCCACACAATGGCTTTCCCCGTCAGGTAAGATACCGTGGACAAACTGAATTTTAATAAACTTTATCAGATAAATTCAGATTTAGACGTAATGTGATAAAAATCTGTGAGGTTACTCTGACAAAATATATAACATAGCTGTAATAATTTAATATGTAAGATATAACATCTTTAAACCAAATACACAAAAATGAGTTACATTGTCAATAACTTGTTATGATGTCAAAAAAATCCACATTAGACTGAACAATAATGCTATAACAAAGTTCAGTCTCAATCATTTTCCCATCATACCCATTTTTAAAAAATCAAAACTCTTTAAAAAGGATGTTTAATTAAAAAAAAACATTGTTTCAAATCATTTTGCAAAGTTTGAAACTACCATTAAATCTTGAGTAAATTCAGTATTTCAGTGTCACTGTTTGTAATTAGCAGCCTCCATATGGGTCAGAACCTTAAACTCTTTGAACTGATACTGAATCACAAAGAGCTCGAGAGCAAAAGTGCAGAATACGTCTAGAGTTCCTTTTTTTTCAAAGCCAAACGTGGGGTACCCGAAACATCTGTGGAAGTCCTTGACAGTTTTTTGTTTTTTGCAGCTCTTTTTTTTTTTTGATTTGAGCTATACACACGTCTCTGAGGTCACCTTTGTGTTTTGTGAGAGATGTTGAAAAAAAAGGGTGGGGGGTGGGAGGCACTCACAGTGAATAGCTGCTGGCAGCTCTTCATTTGAAACTATTTAATTCAAGGGGAGGTGAGTGAACTGCTCAGGAGAACAAGGGAAGATGTTGGAGACAGACAATACTGTAGACAGCTAACATATAGTGAAGCCACAGTGAATCACTAGGGGAATCAGCAAATGAGGACAGGCTGGAGTAATTTGAGGGTAATAGCTGTACAAGATGTAGGCACTGGATTGATTAAATCCACTGAGGCCTACCGTTTTATCAGGTCTCAAAGTAAAGATGATATGAGTGCTAATGAACTAAGAATCTCTACACTTGCACAATGTATATCCTTCATTTCATGGAGCAAAATAATTATCAAGTCATGATCCAGGTACACAATGACTGAATCGTGACAGTATCATGGGGGGGACCAGCTGGAGTATTCCCAATTAGAATGACCAAACAGGTGTGCAATGCAGTAAAACATTGTGACCACAAGACAGATCTTGAATCAATCGAGGTAAGTCCTATTTAAGCCTCAAATCTGTCAAATCAAGTTCAAGATAGATTTTGTGTCTATTGATTGTCTCAAGTCGAGACAAGGTCAAGTAAAGACTTGTCAACTGAGAGAAATTTAAGTCTTGATTCAAATCATCCCCTGCCATCTACTGCTGCTTTTTTGCTTTTGCAGAGCCCAAAGGATACTGAAAGATAATATCCACCCCAGCCACAGCCTGTGCACCCTGCTGCTGCCTGCCAAGCAATACAGAAATATCGGCTGCTGTACCACCAGACTACAGGGCAGCTTCCTTCCTCAGGCTATAGGTCTTTGGCTAGACTTTGGCAACACATAATGAATGCGGACCGTTCGAGTAGCAGATGTGCTGTGGAATGTAGCTTTACTGGCTACGCCTGTAGTGCACATATGGGCGTGGGGTTGTGTGATTCACAGGCAAAATGAAATGCGGAACATTTTAGTTATGGGATTATGTTTTTTAGTTTTTGGACCGCTGTAAAAGTTCAGGTTTTTCACGGAGTTTGTATAATATGGGATAAAGTTAATAAGCAACCGTCAGCTGGTAGGCTACAATGCAGAAAGGGTCACCAAGACCCCAAAGTGGAAGACAAGATGATCATTTTCTGCACAATGAAACTCTGATTCATGTTAATAAAGAAAGGTTATGTCTCCATTCCAGTAATGAAAGTTAAGACGAGTCAAAATTGAGTCAATCGTGGTAATTTCAAGTCATTTCTCAAGTAAGTGAGACGAATTAATATCAAGCCTGAAGTCCTTTAAGTTTAAGTGAAGTCACACATTTTTGGATCCAGGTCTCTTTGAGTGCTCACTATTCAAATTTTAAAATCTCTGTTATTAGTGTTTTTATTAAGCTGAGACCTATGTTCCTTCAGTGCACATGGCAGTACTCTATTTGATCTGTATGGCTGTGCAAAGTCTCAGGTGTACAGCTCTGCTCTTTGTTTCAAACACCTGCTGTTAGTTTTTTTTCTCATTTTTATAAAGAAATGTAAAAGCTTTCTGGTAATCATAGCTCTTGTCTATTGGATGACGTTGGAGCCATTATTAAAGAGCACTGTGACGTCCACCTCCTTTTATCCGAGCACCTGGATGCAGAGTAATGCATTTCATTCTGTAGCTGAAGGATGCTTTGTTTGACATTAACCAAAGAGTTTGTCAAGCCAAACAGATGAATGAGTACAATCAACATGGTTAGGCCAAAATGTATTCTGACAGCTGCTGGTCTTATTTTACTGCGTCTCAGATCCATATGCAAGGCAGACTGCAGTGTGGAGCCTACTGCTTAAACATTTGCATGTAATCACAGATAACAATTGCAATTAAACATCTGGAGTTTTTTTTAAAGATCGTAATCAAATAAACAAGGCAGATGTGTGCATTAACAATTTTGCTTGAGTGAACTGAGCATTCAGTTACCCGCCTTCTACTTGATATCTTAAGTATTTCCACTCATTTTTTGTTGTTGGGTTCATGTTTCATATCTTTCAAATGTTCCTCTCATGCCAAATGCTTTAATATGTAATCTTTAACCTGTTATCTCGTGTTGTTAATCATACTTACAGCAGCTATACCATGTGATCCCAGATCACATTACATGTCGTCTGTCTCTCAGCGATCTGAGCCATGTGTTAACAAATTTCCTCACACTAAGAGGTTTATCATTTCTCTCACAAAGCTGTTTCCTTCCAGTGGTGGATGCTGCATTGCTGATATTAACTTTATTTACATACGCCTGCTTATCAGTGTGATGCAGACACGTTTTTAAAGGTGTTTGATTCTACATTAATCCACTGACTTATCTCGACCGTGGGACAGTGCAATAAAAACATATTCCACATTGAAAGGAAAGTTCCCGCTTGAGGTAAAGTGTGGCCACGGGCATGTAATAGTCTGAGGAACTACAGTCTGAAGATTCCTCTGCTAATTTTAGTCAATAATATTTAAAGCAGCCATGAGGAATTTATATTTTGATGGCGCTAAACAAAAGCTGTAGCACTTCCACCACCTCGTTTTGTCTGATTTGAAGGGAGATGTGAATTAAATCTGGTGGCAGCTGTAGCGCTGAGAATAACTAGCCAATCATCTGGCTGATGGTCTTGTTTGCTTATGTAGGTCAGTATTAAACCCAGTTAAAAGCTCCCTGTAGAACGTTAAATGGATGAAAAACTACAATTATTGGGAAATAAAATTCTATCCTGTTTTGTGATGACTTGTAGATTTTCTTGGTGCCTTGGAGGTCATAAAAGCAAGGTGAAAAAAACAAAGTCTAACATATTAGGGTACTATCACGCCATCCACTTTAAACGGACCAGAGTTTGTTTCCTCGGATAGTCCGGTTTGTTTGGGCAGGTGTGAAAGCTCATCCGAACTCTGCTCCACCTAAAAAGACGTGGGTTTCGGTCCACTTACAAGTGAACCCTGGTGCGGTTCGCTTACAGTGGGAAAGCAAATACTGGCTACTTACTATCCAGTAAACTAAAAATCAGTAAGCCAATCAATGATCCAGCTTTTCTTCTTCATGGTGCTTTTTTTCTTCCTAGTCAGTGCTTGTTTTGGACAATACCTCCACCAAACTAGTAGCATAACGTTGTCCAGGCGGTTTGGTCCGTTCACACAAAGGTGTGAAATCTTTCGGCTGTCCCCGCCCAATCGAGCCAAGTCCCCCGGACTATCCTCGAGTGAAAACATTAGAAAGATTCAAACCTGTTTCATCTCTGGCCAGCATTACTCATGGCTGTGTCTGAGTGTGGTCGGAAGTGTGCACTGCATTATACCAGCGTGGTCTGTCACACAGATGAACTTAAGAGGTCAAAGGTCATCATGAAGTAACTCATGAAAAAATGTCATGGCTGTCCGTCCAGTGGATTCTGAGGCGCCTCAAGACGTTTATCCTGTAGCTCTGACTCCCGTGGCCTCGATCTGTTCTCTGGTGTTAGGTGTTGTGGACAAACTCGGTTTAGTGCTGCTGGATGCTCTGGCCACACTTCCTTCTATAGATTGCTATTTTGGACTTAATCATATTGGGATGGAGGCTTAAAGATTAAATATGAAGTCATTCCCTGCCTAAAGTCCTTATGTGTAAATACAAGATAAGGACTTTCACCGCAGGACGCCTCAACCGTCTTTATACATGCCCTCACAAACATGAACACACAGGCACGCACACACAAACACACACACACACACACACACACACACACACACACACACACACACACACACACACACACACACACACACACACACACACACACACACACACACACCTCACCAGCTACATCCTGCACTTTAGTGTTTCTCATGGTTCATTCTCACGGGTTTGTACAAATAACTTGTGGATATTTCCTCCATGTAGGGGGGCTAGAAAAAGTCAAAATGACGAGCATCAAAGACATAAATTATCTGAAGTGAACCAAATTCTTGACAGGAATCCCCAGGACTTGTTTGTTTGTTATTGAGACTGAACAAGGAGGTTAACAAGGAGGAGGGAGCACAAGAGGCGGAGCAGGGGAAAAAAAAGAAAAGAAAAAAGGTATTGGCCTCGTGTTATTTCAAGATTCGCCTCAGCAATTACAAAAAGTCATTTAAATGCTAACAAGCTAGATGGGCCAAAGAAAACAGGACTTAAAAGACTAAACCTCCAAATAATCCCTCTGATCAAACAGGAGAGAGGACCCACTCAAGACACACTAAACAAAGAGGCACACACACAAAACACTTCAAATGACTGCAGGCGAGATGTTGTCAGTTTCCTGACACTGGTAGTTTCATTTTAGAGTGAAAAATGTCTCCGAATTTGATGTAGTGGCAGCCACGCACAACGTTCATATGCACAAGCAAGTGTTTTATTTGACGTGCCATTAATGATGCATCATTTTTCAAATCCTGTAGATGACCGTCCTTATCTGTCCTCAGCTGTCTGACCTCCTCTGCACCTCAGCAAGTCATTGCTCTGCACGCACAGGAACACTCCAAGAGTGTGTTTCAACAAGACAAGAATACAAGAAAACACTAGATCTTCCAGAACCAGTGCACATTTCTAAATGTGCCTGTGGATGTACAGATAACATAACATGCAGCCTCACTCTCAGTTCACTTACAGTAAGACACTTAATATATCATATTTGAGCTGATTTTGGACTACTCAAAGTGAAGACATCTGATATTTTACTTACCACTAATTTGCTGTGGCCAGTTATGTTTAGCAGCTAATGAAGCCACAAACACTCACTGGTAATTATCTGCTAACAGATACGCTACATTTAATTCTACTCTTTGATTCAGTATTTCTCCAAAAAAGTTTCATATTTCAAGTATTATATAAACTAGAAATATATATTTCTTTAAAGAAAACAAGCAATCTCACGTTGTTATACACTGAAATGCCACATATTATTGTCACATTTTATTCAGCAGCTGCTGCGTGCTTTATTCATTGCGCTGTGTCAGGGGAGGAAGTTAAAATTAAAATTACAAATGAGATCAAATGTGGTCATTTCTTTTACTTTTTTGTGCTTTTATGTATTTTTATTTAAAGTCGGTGTAAAGTTAGAATAAATGTGTTCCGAGTTTGTCAGTTTCTCAGTTACAACATAAAATGCTGCTTGGAGAGTTTGGAGAGGCGACCACTCTTAAGGAGCAAGGAGAAATTTATGATTTATTTGGAGAAACCAAAACCAAACTGAGGCACTTTAGATCCTGACCTGGTTGTCTGTGTGCAATGTAATCCATAATATTTAAATGAGATTTAGAAGTTTTAACTGAAATATTTCTGCTTTATTTGTATATTTCTTCCCTAAGTTTGATCGATTTATACTATACCAGATTAATGTGTTGTGATGTGTTTTGCTAAAAGTAGATATTTTCTGTATGGACCTCCCCTTTTGATTGACTGATTGATAATGACTAAAATTTCAGTAATGCAACAGTATTTTTAATTGAGTACAGATTTTTAGCACTCTTTGAACATACTACATAATATACTTGAACTGAACTGGGACCCGTGATCACTGTGTCACCATTGTATGAAGGTAGATTAGTGCCATATATCTGAAGAAGAGCAGACTATGATTTGCACTTGTAAAACCCGTAATTCGCAACTTGTGAACGCGGATCTCAGAGTTTGTAAGTGTAACTTCAGATCCACACATCTGCAAAAAGCAAACTGCAAGCATATTTCACAACTTGTGAAAGCGCATCTTCGAATTTGCACTTGTAACTTCAGATCTGCAAAGCTGCACAACATGATTTGCATGCGCAGGTTCCTATTTGCTCGCTCAGTTGCGTAATCCTTCTCACGTGAATTTTGGCACGATTCTCTCGGATGGATTTAAAGGAAACGATTTGCGCGCAGAGACCAGGAATGCCTGTTTTACCACTCTTGTCCAAAAGGTGGCAGTGTGGTTATTGGCCATGCAAAAGTCGGGGATTATCTCAATAAACGGCTGTCCATGAATCATGGTCTGCGACACACGGCGCCACGAGAACATGGAGAGAAGTGTTCAACAACGTGTAAGTAACATTATGGTTTACACGTTGTTGAACACTTCTCTCCAATGTCGTAGTTGAACACTTCTCTCCAATGTCGTAGACCAAGAGTCATGGCCAGCCACCCACCACCACCACTGAGCCGTTTATTAAGTCCATTTTAAGATTCTCCACAAGATTTACCCTACAAATGTTAATATTTCAAAATATACTGACATAGACCTAGATTTACATTGCTCTTTTTGTAATAAGGAAGATGAAACACTTGTACATTTATTTTTTGAGTGCGATACTGTTAAGAAATTTCTAATAGACCTTAGTTTTCACCTTTTTGCACAACAGGGCCATTATGTCTTCACTCTCAAAGACATCTTCTTTTATTATGAGAACTCTACAGATTCATCATTTGAATTTTTAGTTAACTTTTATGTTCTACAAGCCAAATTTTTCATTCATAAACAGAAATGGCAAAAGAATCAACCTCTCTTTGATATTTTTATTTTAGAAATTTCCTCTCTTCTCAAATCTCTTAAACTTGTACATAATAAGAAAAACACAAAGCTTCTAAATGTTCTTTAAGATATATTCCTCTTGTATGTCTATGTATGTTTTTTATCCCTTGTTTTTTTTTTTTTTACTGACTTTATCTTGAAGTAATGATCAGCAATTTCTGTTCTACCTGCCACGTGTCATTGTAATACTCTGTCTTATTGCAATAATAAAAAAAAAAAAAAAAAAAAAAAACTGAGCCGTTTATTGATATATTATCCAATAACCACACTGCCACCTTTTGGACAAAAGTGGTAAAACAGGCATTCCTGGTCTCTGCGTGCAAATCGTTTCCTTCAAATCCATCCGAGAGAATCGTGCCAAAATTCACGTGAGAAGGATGACGCAACTGAGCGAGCAAATAGGAACCTGCGCATGCAAATCATGTTGTGCAGCTTTGCAGATCTGAAGTTACAAGTGCAAATTCGAAGATGCGCTTTCACAAGTTGTGAAATATGCTTGCAGTTTGCTTTTTGCAGATGTGTGGATCTGAAGTTACACTTACAAACTCTGAGATCCGCGTTCACAAGTTGCGAATTACGGGTTTTACAAGTGCAAATCATAGTCTGCTCTTCTTCAGATATATGGCACTAATCTACCTTCATACCATTGGCCTACTGCATTTCTCTGTACATTGTACTGTATATGATTGTATGCGTGACAGTAAAACTCTATGATCAATAAAAAATGTATCTGTGACACGCATCTGTGATGTGCTGTGTGACAGCTTTACATATAGAGAAGAGTCATTAAACTGAACCAATGTCAGTGTGTGTGTGTGTGTGTGTAAAGTTTGTGCCAAGGTGCGTTCATTGTCTAGGAATTCAACTTTGGATTTGCATGATGAGGACTGTTTTATTTCTTCTTTCAATTCATTCAGACATTTTACCTCATCTTGTGCTGAAGGGAGGACACAGGTGTTACTATGAACGTTACTATGACGGCAGCGGTTTTCATTAATTCATTACACCTGTGGCTCCCTGTGATGACAAAGCCTACATTTGCTGTAAAAATAACCTGCTGTACATGTCTTGTGCTGCCTTCATGTCATGTAGGGAATATGAGAGAGAAAAGTCGAGTTCACATGACCAAACAGAGCTGGAATGTCTGAAAATTGTAAGTTGCGTCATGAAGAATGCTATGAATTACTACTCTCAAGAAAACACGACTTCGTACATTTGTGTAATCTATATTATACCTTTCCAATTTCTGCTGTGAAGTTAGACATTTTAACATGGGGACTTATGGAGACTGACTTGTAGCCAGGGTCCAGTGGCCGCTCAAGGAATTAAAGTTTTTGGGACTCCTGCAATGGCTTCATTTCCCACCTACAGAGGTTACCACTTGGGTAGAACATGCAGAAAGCAGGACATGATGTGCTGTGAGTACGCTGTGGAAATCAGTGTCTTTGTTTGCGGCGCACTTGAGTTAAAGAGATGATGTGTTGCAGGATATGATACTTTATGTGATGGAGATAAATAACTGACCTGCATCACATGGTAGTGATGAGTTTAACAACCCTTCCTTCAGACATCTGCAAAAGATATTTCAACATTTCCCAGCCGTGCTATATTCTCATCTGTCTGTTGCTCTTAAGGCTCTCTGTTGCACTTTAAATACTCAATATCACTAATGACAACAACAAACTGATGCTTTTGGGATTTATCGAGTATTTGCTTTGACAGCTGTTTCTCATTAAGTGTTTTGCGTTGATTAATTGGGATGCTGAATAAAAGGTGTTGCGGGGAATTGTGTTCTGAGGTGAACAAAGGTGTAAAGCAAGAGCCATTTAATTAAATATTGAACAGTCTCAGATGGATGTCTATGTTGGTGACCCAAACTGCAAGCAATGCTAATTAAAATTTCTCTTCTGTCAGGGGACCTGGTGCAGATCCTCCCTTGGCTTTGCTCACCTGCAAAAAGCATTAATTCCACTAGATAAACATGAACGAGTCCCATTTAGGAACCATTTAAAAGAACAGAGCTTCGTACACATTGTGCTGACGATGGGGATTTTTTTTTTGTTTCACACAAATGTGAAATATTAAATAAAATAAATACTGTACAGAATCTTCAACAATTAAGGTTGCTACAGTAATAGGGCAGATGATAAAAATGCTGAGCAGGTGTTAAATTAGCTGTACTCTAATAATTAATATGATAAATTCAGTTGAATGTACACAGCACCAATTTGATCAGAACAACTGCGGTCATTAAATACTCACCATTCACCATGTTTATTTTTATTTTCCTAATGAATTCTATTATTTTACACATATGCTGTTTTTCAAGCACTGTGAAGCTAATGTTCATTTTCAGTTCATGTTTCAAAATAAAATCCTAGCAGACATTGTGACTGACCTGGGAAAGTCTAGGTCTGAAGTCTTTTGTGCCCAAAACATACTTCTTCACCAACACCAGGTGCATTATCCCTGCCTCCAGATGGTTCAGCTGTGGCATACTTTTATTATGAAAACATTGTTTGGCTACATTAAACTGATGATGGATGCTGTTGCTCTCCTACTGTAACAAATGTGCTGTTTGGCTAGCAGTATAAATTTAAAGGCTAAATCTAAGGTAATAAAAACACAACAATTCATTTCATGAGGTCATTATATAGAATTGAAATCTTAGCTATGTATATTTATTCAATTTCTGCCAATTAATCCCCTAAAATGTTACACACTGTACCTTTAAAAGGAGTCACTGATTCTGCCAGCTGTATCTCCTGAGGCAGAAAATGTCTGTTGGTTTTGTCAAAGCCACTTTATGAGTTTCCCATGTGCAGATCCAGGGCTGCGTACAAACACATAACACAGAATGGAGCGAGTGGAACGTGAGCAGAGTGTGTTGGGTTCGAATCAGTGACTGCACCTTTAAATTTAATTGTCACATAACTGTAATGCAATTTTTTAACACGTGGTTTAAATGAACCTTTAAAAATAAACTTTAAAGGTCCAGTGTGTCAGATTTAGGGGGGCCCTATTTACAGAATATAATATTCATAACTATGTTTTCATCACTATATATTACGCTGAAAATAAGAATGATTTTGTTATTTTGTTAGAATGAGTCCATCTACAGAGTCTGCCATGTTTCTACTGTTATGGAATTTTCTATCTTTATGTTACACAAGGTCACGTGTGAGCCTTGAGGTCCTCGGCAGTATTAGTTGTTTGTCTTTGACTAGGTGTCACCATATCTCAACAGTGTGGTGGCCAGGGTCGAAGAGACCTATTGCTGCCTTCTTAGACATAATAGATAGCTTGACATTGATGTTCCAATCGGCGTAAACTGACATCTGTGTCTCCAGACTAGAATATGTTGACAATAACACCTCCAAGAGTAAAGACATTCTCTTTGACTAATTCTGGGGTGTGTAGTATTTGTGGTGTTATCTTGGGGTTTAAAGTCGATCCACCAGGATGAGTTGGGCAGCTCTAGATGTTTTTATGCATGTTTCACAGCCACTGTACTTTCTTAGAGGGTGAGGGAAGAGTGGTGCAATTACCTTATTATAATTTAGTTCATTTATATTTAGTCATAGCATAGCAATAGTTATATTTTTGGCAGCTTTCTTCCATCAGGTGGCCCCGCATGTGATCCTGACTCAAGTTTGTCAAAGGATGATGAGGCATTATACCTGTTAGCTGCTGAAAAGCTTTGAATGTGAAACATCTGCAGGAACTACTCAGTTCAATTGCTGGTAGTCTAACCCTCTGGGGTTCTATCAATGGTCCTATCCATTGCGTTTGCAATTGTGGGCACTTGTTCAGACCTCAGGGGGTAAAAAGGGGATAGGAAGAAATATGCAATTCTGACGTGACAGGAATGAGTTAGTCAATGAAGAAGGTATTCTGGCTGGATAGGAGGAACTCAGACTGTGTTGTAGTGATGGACTTAGTGGTGTGGAAACGTACATTATAATGAACTGATCAAGACAGCAGCACGTTTTACTTTGTGTTAACAACAAATTGCAACAGGAACAGATCAGAAAACACAGAGGTCATAAAGTATCCTAAAAAGAAAGATAATTAGAAATAAAAGTTTGTTTCAAGTAAAGTTCTTTCTGCACTTGTAATAAATGAAGGCCACTAATTGACACATTCTGTGGCTCAATAACACTGATGACCTTGTGTCATACAGTAGATGACCTGACACAAGAATCTGCTGCAAGATACATCATCAGCTAGAGGTAACAGTCTCTCATTTGGAATGTTGGGGTTATTTTCTTTGCTCAGATTACCGGTTGCATTTTTTTTCTGTTTTTCAAATCCACACAGAAGAACAAAGATGTCTTTCTACTGTCAAAAATAGGAACACTGTGTGCGGCAAAGCCTCCACTGGCAAGGTAATAAAGATGTCTAGTGAGAGCTCAAACTATGGGAGTCTGGAGGAAAAAAAGTCTGGAATTTTATTTTTGACTCTGCAGAGCCAAAGTGACAACCTGTGTCTGGCTGAAAAAATAATGAGCCAGGAATGCTCGCTCATCACTTTATGAGCAGCATCTCTTTGTGGTTTAGACAGGAGCAGGAGTCCGGCACCATCCACGCTCCCTCTGCCGGAGTGCTGTTGTTTCTGGGGAACTCATAGCCCACCCCTGGGAGAGCAGTCAGGTACTTCACCTTATGAATGCACTGCTGCAGCAGTCACTTGCCGGCTGAATGCATCTGCAGAAAGGCTGAGCGGCATGCGGCCGTATGAAAAGGAATGATGAGACAGACTTCCTGTCATGGTTGGAAGTCAGCGGCTGTGACCCCTGTGTAATAACTTCAATTGTGGAGCCTATTCTCTTTCCTGCAGCCTGTATGTAAATACGGCAGGAGAAAATGAATGTGGAAAAATAGCAATTATCAAGCAGGTTTCACCTGTGAGTGCTCTCTATTTTCCTGGATGAGCACACAGCCTTATGTGGCAAGTAAACTGAATCAAATAAGATTTTTTTGCCACCAGCTAAAATATTTCT
This sequence comes from Collichthys lucidus, assembly GCA_004119915.2. Taxonomy (NCBI): domain Eukaryota; kingdom Metazoa; phylum Chordata; class Actinopteri; family Sciaenidae; genus Collichthys; species Collichthys lucidus. The sequence continues at coordinate 15,703,643 of CM014086.1, forward strand.
ATTGGAATTGGAGGTGAATAAAATAGGCACAGTGTATAATCCTCTCCGAAAGGATTGCAGGGGAGTAAACCTGCCCGGCAGAAGCAAATTAAGATGTCAGCCGCGGTGTGTGAAAGTGGAAGTGTGAGCGGTCTCAAGAGGCCAGATGTTAGACTATTTTTTGAAAGAAGCAGACGAGGAAGATGACCTCAATCACCATCGCAATTCCCTTATTAAATCAGACTCAAAAAAAGCAACGGCAGCCGCATTAATGCCACATTGGCTTCTACATGGATTCCTTATCAGCCCTTAACAACCTCGCTTTACATCACACTGTGTGTGTGACGGAGGCCAGGCTCATTTTGGGTAGCTGTGATGATTTTCGACTCAGCAGCAGGAAGTGGTGTCACTTTGTGGATCGAGTTGGACAATTCTGCAAAAACCCAGACGACATCGAAATTTATTTTCATCCATTCAAATTCATCAAAACATTTTTTATTTATACTTTCACTGCCATCGTTTGTCAAAGTCTAGACCCTAGTTCCAAATCTCTATGGAAGATTTAAAGTGCCGTGAATTTTTCACCCCACATTAAAATCACAGAAAGTTAATTGAATTGTTAAGGACAGACTGAAAGCTAATGATTTTCATCTATTTATTTATGAATTTATGACTCAGACAAACACATACTGTATCTTCCATAAATCTGTAATATAAAGTTAGACACTCTGCATTCTCCATCTTGCTACATAAAGGATGCATTACTTCCTGCATGGGCTGTAAAGAAAGTTTGTTTTGTGCTGTTAAAAGCGATGGAGGACTTAATCCAACATACTCTGTAAAACTGTTAAATAAAGTTTAATTGTTAATCGACCTTTATGCCTATATGATATGTAGCATCTTATTTTCATAGAGTTCCTATAAACACAAAAGACATACAGGCAAAATCAACAATACATAACAGACATCCCCCAGCTTCCACCCAACTCCACCTAAAATGTTTCATTGTAAGATTTCTAAATCAAATCGTGATGCCACATCAGACTCAGCCTTAGATCTCTGTAGATGAAAACATTACATTATAACATTAGTTTGCACAGCCAACAGAGCTCGCAGATTAGCTCACTAGCAACAGAGTGCTTCTGTTGGTAATGTGCACTCACCTTACATGTCATAACAGCTCTATAAGAGTCTGCCAAGTAAAGCATGAATGGTAAATGGACTGTACTTATATAGCGCCTTTCTAGCCTTCCAAGCACTCAAGGTGCTTTTACACTACATATCTCATTCACCTATTCACACACATTCATACACTGATGGCACTGGCTGCTCATCAGTTTAAGGAGCTAACCACTCACACACATTCACACACTGATTGTGAGGCCTTCAGGAGGAAATTGGGGTTCAGTGTCTTGCCCATGGACACTTCGGCATGCAGACCGGAGGAGTCAGGGTTGGAACCACCGAGCATCTGGTGGACGGCCTGCTCTACTCTTGAGCCACATATGTTCTGCATGAGGATTATCCAACATGGATGTAATTCTAGTAAAAATGCATGCACTTTAGGTTCTAGAGGTTTTTTTAAAAGGTCAGTTTCAGAATGTTTTAAGAAATTTGGATCCTCAATCATTGTATTTAGATTTGTTTGATCAGAAAAATCAACTACATTTACGATTTTATTTGATAAAACTGGAAGTGGGCAAGTTTTAATTTTTTTATGTCCATAATTAAATCAGTCACTGTTAAGAATTGCACAACAATTCAGCATACAGCAATGCAACAGGAGCTAGCCACTCAACTGTTTGGCCTGGAAGAAACTAGAATTGTTGGATCTCTGTAGATGATTGAATACTCATTAGTATATAGTTTATAATCAGTTATTAATGTTTTACTCTTCTGTACTAATGGTTAGTGAGTGTGTTAGTAGATGTGTTATAAAAACTCAAAAATTCCATTTCCAATGGATGACCTATAAACAGTTATTAATGCAGGAATTCATAAATTCAGGCAGTTACAAAGCACTTACTACTCGTTAATGAAGTATTTTGTGTGAGCTCATCTAAAGTGGGCTCTATCTTTGCCTTATCAATTTACAAATGAGATTCAAAGGCTGGCAATGCCTCAAGACTCACAAAGGTTTCAGTTATCTTTACAGACCAAGGAAAGACACAGCACAAAGGGATATAGAACATATTGCATTGATATTTATTGCAACTTCCCAACATATTGTAACTGTACAACTGTTCTGTTGATGTAAAAAGACAAACAAGGGTAAACAACGCTGAACAGAAACTTGCCAACACCAACAGTGGATCACAAAAGTTTAAGTACGACAGAATTTAATTTATGAGGTGGAAACAAACATAACTCCAAATGAATGCTTATGTTGCTACATAAATGCTAGATGTGTTAATAAGAAGCTGTTTGGTAACAGGTTCATGAATGTTATTTGCCATCATGTGAGAAGAAAGCTTATTTTCTAGTGATTCTACATGAATGAAAATAGAGTTATGAATATTACATTCCTGCTAACAGATTATCCTAAATCTTCCACACTGGCCCTTTAGACAAAAGCAAAGCAAAGCAGAGCTGTTCTGTTCAGTTTTTTTTTTTTTTTTACATTCTGAATGCCAGTGAACGCTGGAAAAGGAAGACATAGTTTGGGTGAAAAGTTTGTGCTTTGCTGAATATCATATTCAGATTTAAAAAACACCCCACGGTTCAACCCCCACTCTGACCGGAATATGAACTCTTATCCAACCACCTATTATCTTCTACTTTTACTTTTCCCACTTCTGTCTCACCTGGAACTCAATCTCTTTCAATCTTGCTGGCTAATAAGTTAGGTATCAGCATTGGACTATTCAAATCGAGTGTGACCCAGATTCTACTGTGCTGTATTTCACCTTGCTGCATAGCGTAGTATTAGATAATAGATAGTGAAGCGCTTCTTTATTTAGCTTGCTCTGAAATGTTTTTAAAAGCCCCTCGGGATACTTTATCACGCCTGGACAAATGTGTTTGTTTCTCCTCTTTTTGAGCCGTTATCGCTGTTATCATTTGGCATCTATGTTTTATTACTAAACTACATTCATAGAGGATGTGGATTTGTCTGGCCAGTCAGCTTATTAATTCCAAGGAGGTCTAATACATCGCTGGGTAGGCAGCGCCTGTAGTGCTGGCTGACAGGAAGACTGAGTTTTCAGATTTGTGTGAGAAAGACAGGCTGCCATTTAGGAGTCACCTCCAATAAAAGAAGTGCTGTATGCAGAGAACGGGCCATCAACCACCGCAGTGCGTCTCTCTCTGGAGGGCAGTTTTACCTCTGTCAGGTCTGTATGTATGGGCCGTAATGTGCTCTGTAAAATACAGATCACAACAAAACGAGCTGCTCTTTCATGCTAATGTTTCTTCACTTCGCAGAGATATCAGGCGATGATGACGGCGACATGACTTAGCAATCCCCCCTCTGCAGGCGCAGGTTACACGGTGATGATGAGCGTTTGAAAAGGAACGTCAGTCAAACTTTTCAAAAGAGCAATCCGTCATCATCTCAAGCACTTTGTTTACCTGTCGGGATGAGCACACTCGTGATGGCTTGTAAAATTGTCAGTGATGACAGGGAGGTTTTAACGGGCAAGTCAATGCCAGCGCGGCTGTTTTTCAGACGACAGGAGAGGATAGGAATGTTTTCTTTGAGAGGAGTGATCGACTAACAACGGACACCTTTTGAAAAGGAGATAGGAAATGTCACAAGAGTCAAGCTTTGCGGTGAAATGGAAAAACAGTTCTGGTGTCCGCAGATGCTGTACTGCATACTGTAGATGTGTTCTCACTGCAGGATTTTCCACCTACTGGGAATCACACAGTCACACCATATGCTGAAAAGAACCTGTAGAACTACTGCAGCTATCAAACAGCAAATAGGAAACATGTTGATTGGGGGCTGTGTGTTCACACCACAGGCCTTCCTGCTCAGCTGCTGCTCTCATCCATTTCTTTCTTTCTTTCTTTCTTTCTTTCTTTCTTTCTTTCTTTCTTTCTTTCTTTCTTTCTTTCTTTCTTTCTTTCTTGATGTTAACATATGTTATTCAAGTGACACTCGTATTGAAGAATTCACATTCTAATATGAATGTGAATTCTTACACTTTGAACATTTTGAGGATGTTTTAGCATTATCAACCTTTTACAGCTCTGATTCTGTTTGTATTCAAGAGAGCTCCACCACATTTGACCTATTTAAATCTGTTTTAAAAGACAAGTTTCTGACTAATGCCATTCCACTACAATGACCTTGTCTATCAAGTGACCCCACGTGGTTCCAAACGTGAAGGTTGAAATGAGAATCAACGACCATCAGCGGTGGCCAGTCTGTCTACTGAGGAGGGTTTGGTTCCTGTCATCCCTTAGCTACTTAGCAATCTTTGAGTGTGTAAATGACCTCTGTAGTGTAACGTTATTCCCTGTTGGTCTCTATGGCCGTGCATGAACCTGGGTCGGTCCAGCTGCTGAGCCCAATTCTGTTGCCTGGTAACGGCAGATTCACATAGCAGCAGTTAATTAGCAATTAGTTACTTTAGCAAGAAGTCAGACTAAAGCTATTTGCCCACCAGGAAACTTTGCAAATTGCAGAGAGTTGAAGCTGAGCAGCTGGAGGACATCAGAGGGACAGGCAGCAAATATACTGTGTATAAAATCTGATCCAGTTTCACCAAAATCATGAATAAAGTTCCAAAGTTGTGCTTTTGTACATCTGTGAAGAGAGTCTGAAAAATGTAAGAAAATGTTTCAAGGAAATCTGGTCAGCCTGGAAACCATGGGAACATCGTTTTCAGATTGAACATGCCCAAGCCTTTAAACATGGCTGTCAGACAAGTGAGTCAATCAGAGAGGCACTTTACACACAGAACCAGAACCTCCACAGCAGGTTGTCCAGAGAGAAAGGGAGAGATCCATTAGCTCTAATAATTTTATAACTTCTAATTTTTAGAGCACTTTTTAAAATCCTCATTACAAAAGTCACACAAAACAAAAGAAAACATGTTGGTTTTTAAAGGAAAACTGTTTGGTGTACTAAAAATCAACTCAGTGTAGGAAAAGGAAAGAATAGGAAAAGAAAAATGAAAGACAGCTGAACAAAAATTAAAACTCATGTAAAAGCAGAAAGGCTCTCTGACAAAGAAGGGAGGTCACTGACTCAGCTGACCTGATCTCCTCAGGCAGATCTTTCTTGAACCTCGGGAGCCCTGACTCGAACACTCTGGAACAGACAGAAGACCTCTGCCCAAGAATCCCAAAATATGAACCAGCGCGTACGATACTGAGAGCTCATATATCAGGGAGAGAGGCCGTGAAGAGCCTTAACAGTAATCAAAATACAAATATACAAAACACTACATCACTATACAGCCTGAGGGTCACCACAGAAGCAAGCTCAAGTCTCTACAAATTCATGTTGTTCTCATTTTAATAATCAACAGAAAACATAGTGGCTGCCTGGAAAGTGGACACATCATCAGACATGCACATGCTTTGGAAAACACAATGCAAATATGCAGAGTATACCTCTATATGTATATGCAGTACATGACTTATAATTAATGGACTGACAACAGAAAAACGCATGCATGATTCTTTCTGTTTAAATATCAGTGTTAATGTTGAAGCTGCACTAATATATTTCTGTCCAGAGAGACAAAGCCACAGAGAACAACTCTATCATTACCCTCAGAGCCTTTAAGCCTTTTGGCTCATTGTTTTGGTTTTTACGACTGGCGAGTTATAGAGGAGAGAAATGCAATGATAAGCCACAGAACTGTCAGGCTTCATGATCAAAGAAAAGGTTTATATTATGTTGGCACTTCTACTCATATTCACAGTGGTTCATTCTCAGTTAAAATCATGACATGATGAGGTGGGACGCCAGAATTTTGATAAGAACTCATGTTAAGTTACTGTATCTGGCCTGTCTGCCTGACATGTGACCCATGACATGGGTATGGGTTGCGAGGTTGTGGTGACAGATGGGTTGAATTGTATGTAGTGTGTGGATCTTGTTTCATAGATGTTCCCTCAATTCCATGTATGACCATTACTGATAAAGTTTGAGGGCCATGCAAATTACAGAAGTTTCCTGGGAAAACAGAATAAAACCAGAGGACGCTGAGAGGTGGCCTTGAAATATGGGAGAAACCCAGGACAAACTGGAGTGTTGGCATGGTATGTAAGATGCTTGTGGATCACCTTTTGTAGTGTAGTCAGGCACGGACTGATAATCTGGCATACCCTGCATTTGCCCAGTGGGCCGACGTGCTATTTGGGCCGCTAGGTCCTGATATTATTATTATTATTATTTTTAAATATTGGTCTGACCGGCCCATAACCAGTAGATCACGCAGCCCAAACACACTGTTGAACAACCACTCTGTTCGCTTTGGTCCCACCTACAGGCAAAAAAAAAAAAAAAAAAGACTTTGTTTTCTTACCACCGGTCCTTACACGCTGACTGACAGGGGACCGGCCCAATCACATCATGAAACACCTCCCCCATTTGGCTTGGTGCGCCGTGTGCAGATGAAACGTTCTCAGTTAGAGATGGAGAGAAAATGCAAAGGTGGCGCAGAAAAACTCTGCGACAAAAACAGGCTTGCTCTTCAGGCAGATGCTGTGAAGTGTGTTAAAATCACTGACATGTTTGCCACAGCAGGGCCTCTATCAGCTTCCATCGCTGATGACAGTGGCACTCAACAGGAACATGTTGTTGAACCTGCGGTAAACTGGACTACTGTCAGAACATGTATGAAATACAACGAGTAGGATAAAACCACCCAACCCCTTGATGAATATGATAAAATGTAAATCAAATAATTCTGTTTATTGGCCTATGGCCAAGTTGGTTAGTTTAATGCAGGTGAAATAAGCATTAGTGTTATTTTGACTGTAAGACATTGTAGCTACACTGGCTGGATAAGAAAATAAGCCTAGCTCAGTAGCCTACTTTTATGTCTTTCATTCTAAATGAAATAGTCTTTAACGTGAGAAAACTTTGTGAGTACTTGGCTGGCGTATTCCCTAAGTTGCTTTTTTTAGTCCTGCAGATATAGCAGCTCTTTATGTAGCCTAGGTAGTAGGGACAATGTAGGCTACATAACTGATAGAAAATCTCACATAAGCACACCCAATAGGATGAATGCTGCCTTCAGAGTGTATTTTTATAGTGTTAATAAGTTTGGAAGTATTTAATGTGTCCACTCTCACTGATTCCTGTTAAGTCATTGCATGGCTCAAGGTTTGTTGTTGTAAAGATCTGCACAGTTGCACCGAAAAGACTGAAAAGGTGTGTTATCAAATGTAAGGGTCCAAAATGCCAGGGCCGATTTTTTTGTCCCAGTCAGCCCCTGAGTGTAGTTCATACAGTACATACATTTAAGAGCTGTATTGTGATATAAAATGTTTAAACTGATATTTCATATTTTCCCATGTCCTCCTGCTGTATTTATTCTTCTGTATTATCCTGTCATATCTACATCTCATATACATCTATTTATGCTGATATGTCTTCTTTTTTAATCTTTAATGTGCCATCAAGCCTGCACTCATTGTGTCAAACTCAAAAGAAACTAAATGTGAGTGAAAGTCATCTTGAAGTCGCGTTTTTGCTTAGCTATCATTTTTGAAGTGATATTCCAGAGAGCGGGAGGAGATGTGTTGTCTGTTTGTTGCACTCATCAGTTTGTGTTCCCCTGAGAGTCTTTAGTGTGTCACACTTCATCTGATTACTGCTCACATCTAAAAGCAACTTCAACAAGTGCTTATTTTAAGCATTGTTTGTCACTTGACATGTGTTGTGATTTTCTTTCTTTAATAATGTTTTATAATTTTAAGTCCCAGCCTACAGAACTAATGCCATTGCCATTGAACTAATGCCATTGACGTAACATTGTTATATTGCTATGCTTAAAGATGGACATTGTTATGGAATGTTCTATTCTTAGGTTACATGTCAGGTCACATGTGGGCCTTGAGGTCCTCTGCAGTATTAGTTGTCTGGCTTTGGTTGAGAACAGTAGGTGTCTATCTCAACACTGTGGTGGCCAGGTTTGAAGAGACCTATTGCTGCCTTCCTAGACATAATAGATAGGTTGACATTGATGTTCCAATCTGCGTAAACAGACATCTGTGTCTCCAGACTAGAATCTGTTGACAATAACACCTCTATGGGTAAAGACATTCTCTTTGACTAATCCTGGGTGTGTAGTATTTGTGGTGTTATCTTGGGGTTTAAAGTCGATCCACCAGGATGAGTTGGGCAGAATGTGAGAGCGACTCAGGCACTTCTGATGAACTTTGAGAGTGTCTATAATTCTCCTTGGCCAAGCATCAATAAATAATACAGCATAAGACATCAGAGGCTGCTAAACACTTTCTGAACTCCTGACCTCACCATTGACCTTTGACTTCAGCAATTTCTCCACAACAGACATGTGGACAGATTCAGGTCCAGCCTTGCATGGCTTCAGTTGTGTAGCAGCAGCACACATCAGAGGAGACAAACATAGTGGCAGATTTGTATCAGGTTTGGTTCTAGCCGGAGGGTCCAAATTGTAATCAATGGACAAAACAAACTAGTGTTTACACTGCTCACTTGTCTGGGTGAGTCTTTCAATAGCACACTTCAGGAATACCAATTTATTTAGATTAATTAACTTCTTGTGCACTTCTCTATTTCTAGTTAGAACTCTATTTCCTTCTTCATGGAAAACTGCCTGTTATGACTTGCATTATTCTCACATCCCAGAAGTCAAATCACACTCATCACATTGAACTGTGAGAATCTTTATCAACTAATAACAGTATAAAGTCATGATAAAAGTACACTATTGCACTGGTTTCTAAACAAGTTTAGTGACTTTTATGTCGACTGCCCAGTGACAAACATACCTCTGCGTGTGAAAGCAGTCCACTGTGTTTGCAAAAGCAATTGATATGGCCATTGCCCAGAACTCTGAAGGTTAAAGTGCACATGAAGTTTTTATCAAATATGTCACCTATACTCCAGTATCTGGACCAATGTTATGGCCCAGTCTAGAGTTGCCTAGAGCATAACTAGAGAGGCCCCCATCGTCCCCTAGTCCTGAGTAGCAACAAACAACAAATTTTAGATTTTGAATGAAAAAAAAAAGATTTATTCACAAAACTCACAACTACACAAACAACTATAACTACAGTAAGGTATCAGCTTCAGGGTGGACCAAGGTCAAAACAACAATAAAACAATTCTATCTGGAAAATAAATCACTAACCTCAGAAAACAAATGACTTACCTCCCTAACTAACAAAACAGGAGAAAACAAGATCAACTCAAAATGGCAGTCCACCCCTACTATCCAAACAAAAACTACTTCCAACCAATTTGTTACTTTTCCATCTGATGTCCTCCAGCTGCACAGCTCAAGTTCTCTGTGATTTACAGAGTTTTTTGATGGACAGATAGCTTTAGTCTGACTACTAGCTAATTAACTGTTGTTAACCGAATCTGCCATGAGCAGTCAACAGAACGGGCCTCAGTGTGCTGGACTGGAGCAGGTTCGGAGAGCAGAACAGCAGTTCTCGGGCCCAGGATGCTAGGAGTCAAACCCAACAAAAGAAAACCCCAAACACCTCAGTAGGAGATTGTGTTCAGCTGGTTGTGTTCAAGTCCCACATGGACCAAATACGGAAGGTGGACTGGTAGCTGGAGAGGTGCCAGTTCACTGCTGATGTGCCCTTGAGCAAGGCACCGACCCCCCCCAACTGCTCGAAGGGCTTCTGCATGTCTATGCCTTGTACTGCATGTGTGTGTATCTGGGTTAAAATGCATGTAAATAAAAGTGCAAAAAAAGTGTAAAGTGTAAAAGTGTAAAAAGAATTTCCCCGTTCGTGGGATTAATAAAGTATATCTGACAGTTTTGCCAACATACTATATTCCTGCAGTGGACGTGTGTACAGGTGTGACTGTGGATTTAGGATTTGTTGTGTTGTGCGCATTGACCACAATGCATATACAGAGGAATAATGTGTGCCTGGATGACCATTTGCAAGTATATTACTCCTTATCCACCGTGGCCATCCACAATCAGTGACAGTCCTACTATCATCAATTTTTTTTGTTTCTGGTTTCCTTTAGCTCTTACAGGATTGGTTCATGTTTTTCAAGCCTTTCCTTAAACAAGTTTTAGTCACTGTATAGTTCCTTCTGTAAAAGCTGGTCTTGAAAAGATTGACAGGACATATTGTACAATTACAATGACTGACAAAATGACAATGAATCACAATGAATGATAAAAATGATTACAGTAACAGATATGGTAGTAATAATGACAGTAATAATATATGTAGTGGACGTCGTGCAGGATCACAGCAGCAGCCACGATCCACGAGAACCTGCTGGACGACAGAGCACAGAAACTCCGGGGAAGTTTGGTTAGTAACATGCATTAATGAGACATGTCCACAGATGGAGAGAGAGAGAGAGAGAGAGAGAGAGAGAGAGAGAGAGAGAGAGAGGGAGAGAGAGAGAGAGAGAGAGAGAGATTAAGAAAGAAAGAAAGCGCAGTGTTCTAGAGGGGTAGTAAGGTATTATAAGCTCTTTTAGATATGATGGTGCCTGACCATGAAGAGATTTGTAAGGAGAAGAATTTTAAATTCTATTCTAGATTTAATAGGTAGCCAATGCAAGGAAGCCAAAATGGGAGAGATGTGATCTCTGATCTTGGTTCCTGTCCGAACACGTGCAGCAGCATTCTGAATTAACTGCAAAGCAGTTAATTCAGAATGCTGCTCTAATAAGAGACTTAAAGCAGCCTGATAACAAAGAGTTATAATAGTCCAGCCTAGAAGTAACAAATGCGTAGACTTGTTTTTCTGCATCCGCTTGAGAGACGATGCGTCTGAATTTAGCGATGTTACGTAAGTCTGACGCTGTCAAAGACTCTCACCTTCACCTGCCTACTCTGTTTTTATGTTCCTGACTAACTGCTAGCCATCAAAATAAAAGCATTACAGCCTTAAACAGTGTCACAAACCCACTCAGTGCTGTGAGACAAAGTTTAGCTTTTAGCAGTGTGGGTGGTGACTGACTGATACATGTTTTCCCCTCTGGGCTTGTTCAGCACTACAAACCAAACTAAACATGTATACTGGAGATGACCCGGCTCCACTGCTGCTGATACAGACTCTTGGGCAGACTCACTGCACTCAACACTCTGTGTACGGACTGACGGGCATGCAGGATGACAGTATTTGGGAAACCAAACTGATGCGTCACAATAAGTTGTTCATTTTCTGATTTGCCGTTCATTTCATTGAAATGGGACTAATGAGAGGTTGATTGGCCCAAGTTAACAATATGTAAAATGTTTAAGATCTTTTTTCCTTCCGTTTATGGCTAATTGTGTGAAATTAAGGTAGTACACAACAATTTAGATTTATTAACCAGAACTTAGTGTAAATCTGACAATATGAATCCATAGTTCTGTCTTTGTGTGTACATAGTTTTCGTAGATCTACACAGATTCTTGACTTTTTGCAAGAGAACTTAAAATTCAGATATTTGTCCATTGTGATCTTTTCCCTCTTTCTTTTCTTACAGTGTGTGCAGGACTACACACTCCCAGTGAACATGGCAGTACAGTACCAAGGTGATTTACAATGACTCCGATCTGTACTCTGACTCTGGGGATGATGAAGGCACAGTGTTTTGTGAGTTTATTTTCTTTATTTATTAGACCGGAACTTGCCGCTTGCAAACATCACCCAGCCTGGTAAAAGGGGTGGAGGGCTGAGAAATGCTACTGCCTCAAGGTACAAGTGGTATTGACAGGAGCTGGTTAACATTCAAACCTCAGTAGATCTGCAACTCCATTTTCATATTACAGCTTAACAGTAAATGAAATATGTTTGTTAAAACATTTGAGGAGAGAAATAGTCAGTGCACAGAACAGAATCGAGTAACGGACTCACTGAGAATCACAAGGTGACCACGCCCTAAAGCATACCCTGCTTCATCATTTTATTCTTAATGGAACTATCATTTACTAAATGCACATCATGTTGTATTGAAAAAGACTTCAAAGCAGAGACCATAAACTCTTGAGAAAATGGTTTACGGAGGTCATAAATTAAGTGAGAAGTACCCTGACCCTGTTGGCCTTTAGAAAAAATGCAGGTTTGAGATGCTTTGTGCTGGCTTCACTTCACTGACTGTGAAGCTCTGTGTCAGCAACACAATGCATAAATGTCTGACAGACTTTTTTTTTCCTAAAACCTTAAAACCTTACTCAGAGAGTTGAAGTGGAGTGGTTGGCAGAGGACATCAGAGGGGAAACCATAAAATATGATACAGTTTTTATCTAGTGAAATAGTTGCAAGTCGTCGGTGTAAAGCATTGCAAATCGCTTGCTATTTCTTGTTTTAAAAAAAGTTATAAAATGTTGCTTAATCCTTCACTGTATGTTTATGTACATACAGTTAGATGCTAAACTGCGTTTTGTTGTCTCAGTGTTTGCACTCGGTGCAGGAACAATAACAGTCAATCTAAAACAAATATTTAGAAGTCATTTACCGATGCTTTGTTCATACAGTAGGTCCAGAGATGAATTTGATTTATTAGTTCATTAACAAAGAGAGGTTATTATCTTTTGTTGTACTTCCATCGTTATGAAAAGTTCTGAAACAAAACATTTATCCTCGCTAGAGCTGAATATGTTTTCCAACATTAAATATTTAACAAGGCTAAAGTTTGAGATTAAACAGATAAAACACCTGCAGTTTGACGGCTAAGTGAAATATAGTGTAGTGTTCCCTAGGCATAAATATCAGTAGACAGGCTTCATACAGCAGTGAGATGTTCATACCACCTTGATGTGTATGGATATTGTTAAAAAGGAGCTGCTCAGATAATTCCTGTCAGATAATTCCTCTGTAGGAAATGAGGGAAACAGGCCCTCTGTTAGTCTGGACTGTCTGCTGTGGGCCTCTACAGGCTTCCCTGGACCAGGGTGAATATTTCAGTCTTAATGCCTGAGCACTGCCTGCATAATTCACATCAACACAGCACTGTGGAGTTTATGAACTCCCCCTGCCTGTTCAATGTCTTCACCTGAACTCTGCTTCCCAAAAGAGCTTTATACGCCTCCTCTGAAGTGAAGGGAGAGTCTCACTCGTTTTGTGCAGACACACACACACACACACACTCCGACACCCTCACACACACTGAAGAACTTCTCTCTCGTCCCTCCCCTCTCTCTCGCTTTCTTGCCTCTGGCTGTACTCCAGTAGCCAAAGCTGGACCTCAGCATTTCATGGTGAGGTTCTCCAGCATGTCAGGCCGGATTAGTGTGCAAAGTGTCTGTATTGGTTGTGACAGTCAGAAGGGATTCCTGTAGTGATTGTGAGGGAGACTAAGTAGAGGACAAATCATTATGTCACTAATTACTGCTGATTGTTCTCTGGTTTTTGGATGACAGTCAGTTGACACTAAAGCTCCATCTGTCCATGGTGTACATTATTTATTTTGACAGCATTTCAGCGACATTATTTTACTTCTAAAAGGTCCTAACTAGATTTTGGACTTCAACAAAAAATCTTTTCAAACAAAATGAGTCCAAATTTCAACCAACCCATCTGGAAATGTTTTGTACTGCAAATCACCAAGTCAGTCATTAAAGGATCACTGTGCATAATGTTGTGGCGTCTAGTGGTAGCAATTGCAGATTGCAACAGCCTCCACTTCCACTCCCAGGTCTGAAGGAGGAACTACAATGGCTCCATCTATTTTCTTCTGCTTATCCGGGGAAGGGTTGTGGTGGCAGCAGGTTGCAGGTCTGCTCCAGGGTCTCCTCCCAGTTGGCATGCACCTCCAGCGAGGCGACCAGGTGCACATGGTGGATCTACATGGCACCTCTATGGAAGAGAACCCACTCCGTCTGTACAAATAAAGAGGTCATTTTAAGGTTACACAATATGATGATTCATCTTATACAGTAATTGAAACATAATTATATTCAATTTCTTCCATATTCTGTAAGTAGGGCCCTGTAAATCTCATTCTGGATCTCTTTAACGAATGGTAACATGCTCACAGGGAAAATAAACAGTATCTTTGCACAGGCTCTGATATCAGCAGTGTGAAAACAGACATACAGGGCCTGGACACAGACAGCAGACACACATTTAGTCTGTTTCTTGTCTGTTTTATCACACGTCTTGGACATATGTGCAGACATTCAGATAAGACAATGTCCCGAGTGGCAGCGCTACTTTAGGGTTTGTTTGCACATTTGGATGCACCATACTACATCAACAAAGTTTGACAGCGACTGTTCAGTGAGGATTATGTCATTTGTGTCGTAGGCTGTAATGAGCGTTGCAGCCTCTAGGGGCTGCTTGTTTTTTTTTTTTGCTTTTTTGACAGCCTCAGTGTTTTGGTTGAATCTGGCATGTGATCTAAAAAACTGAAGGACACAGTAAACATTTTTACACCCTTAGTTTAACACTTTGCAGTGTCGTTACAAACGCAGTGACAGTTAGGCTTTTGTGGCTTTTCTTTAATACAAAGTACTGCAGAGCGGAGCCCAAATGTGATGAGGCAATCTCATCTGCAGCCGTCGTCGTCCCCATTAACTGTCTCTAAGAAATATCTTCCTGATCAGATCCAAGCAACAGCGGTGGCATTACATGGTCATTTGAAAGGATGCAGGGGGTGAAATATTCAATTGGCTGTCTGCAGGCGACTGATGCTGCTGATTTCTGTAAACACGGATAGCAAGAGATTGAGTTGCTCTAATGAAATATGGTAGGAAGTTATTGTCGGCCGACAAATTAATAACAAATTATGGTGCAACCTTGACAAGTGGCTCATTTGGAAGCCAGAATCTTAGAGAGCCTGCAGTGGCTATTCTGAACAGCTCAGGTTATTCAAACCACTGTTTCTTCATACTGGAAATAATTGAAAGGGGAATCTTGACTGCATGGGGGCACACTAGTTGCCCAGAAAATGAAACTGACAAAAGGGATTTTTAAAAGAGAGAGAGAGAGAGAGAGAGGATCTCATGTAGCTGCATACACTCTTTTATGTATATTACCTATTTTATCTTAACAAGGGCCCAAAGCCAAGAATCCTCGAGCTGCTGAGCTCAATTTCATCTACAGCTCTTCAGGAGCACCCAAAGAAATTATATAGTATAATATTTGGGATGTTTCCTGCTCAACGCTCTCAGCAGTTATTACTTTGTGAACCATGGGTCTGTCAGATTAAGGATATTTTTGAATTTGGGGTCTCTGCATGCTACTAATGTATGTTTAAATGGACTAGGTGATGGATTTGGGATTTTGGGAAGCTGTGTCAATGACTTTAATCATATAGATATAGGCACTGTAGCTACATAGAGCTACATATGGGCAACTTTCTGTGAAGAATTACTTCCCCCTGGCATTATTAAAATATTTCTGATTCTGATTCTGACATAAAGTAAGACACCTCAAAATTATTTCATCCAATCAGCTCACTGCTTTCATAACTAATCCTGCATGTTACTGTTTCAGCAACACTGTGTGTAGATCAGTCATCTGGAGGGCACCAAGTGTCTTATACAACATCAAAAAATCTGCTGAATCTGGAAGAAGTCTTGTACACTTGACAAAGTGCATAATCTCTTGAACTAATGAGCACAGGACCCATCAGGCAGCAGAGCTCTAATGGTGAGAGAGGCAGAATTGGAACTGAAAGGTTGCAGATTCAAATCCTGTTCAGGGACATCTGGATGAGAAAGTGAATCTGCCCCCACAAGCCTCAGATCCACCTCGTTCTTCCTCTGACCAGCTCCACCGCAACTGCTGAGACAGAAGTATATTAAACTTAATGAAATTATGATAGAGGTGGGCTGAAGTCTGAGGTTGTATTATCATTATATGCCCAGTGGTTGAGGAAATATTCAGATTCTTTAATAAAATAAAAGTAATAATAGACTCACAACTAAAAGTCTTTCATTGAAAATGTTTAAATAAAAGTAAAAGAAAATGCTGCTTGTTAATATAAATCTTTTCATTCAATATATTTCAGACTCAGATATATATATATATATATATATATATATATAATATAAATGTTTTTCCTTGTCAAACATGTTCTTGGTAATAAAACGCTACACTGCAGGTTTCTACAGCAGGTTATGGACACTTACTGCGTTAACTCTACAGGAAAAATCATGCAATGGCCAAAACCTGCCTGGATAGTATCTACTGAAGACTACAGTGTTTAGTTAACCTGATGATAATCTACGTGTCCGATTTTGATAATTTATGTGATCTGAAAAAGGAAAATGTGGCCTTTGGGTGGTGAAAGAGAATAAGTCATCTCCTGCTTTGAAACAGAACACAGTCCTATCACTTGTGCTGGACTCAGAGGCCCTGAACCTGCATCTCCCCACATTTGATGGTTTACTCTCAAACAGACCAAAATAAAACACTGAGTTCAGGTTCATTTTACTCAAACCTTGTTCATCACCAAGGAAGTCGCCTTCAGATGGTCAACAAAGTGAAAATACCAGTGTTAAACTGGGACAACAACGCAATACCCAAGAGAACTGATGCTTGACTAAAGGACAAATTCAAAGCCAGTATACCAGTTCATACTAAATTTGTTATACAACCTACTTTTCTTTTTCGGCACTCCAGATTAATAACACTTGACTGATATTTAAAGGTTTAGCTCACTTACCTTTTGGCCATTCATGAACATTTCTTGTTTAAACGAGCTTTAAGAACAAAATACGCTTCATTAATTTAATCTTTAATTTGTCCTAAAAAATACATCAAACATCTTAGTCTGAAAAAGGTGTTTGGAAGTCTGCAACTCTACAAATCCTTTTAAAAACACAATTTCAAACAAATATTGATTTAAAGAAGTGGGAGAATTCGACAAAGGCATTGATTAAATTATCAGTGAAAAGTGTCATTAAGGTTAGGGTCTTACTCTATGTTGAGGTGTCTGGAATCATCTTCTTATTCAGTATTCAGGTAACTAATACATTTAAACCAGAGCAGATTAGGCTAAATGAACGGATAGATGAATAATTATATATGAAGTTGTTTAATGAGATTTCTGACGTGATTTTTAACTGCCTTGAAATTAGCAAAATAAAATGATACTGTATGTATGCCCTCATTTAGACTTTAATTAAAGGGGACTTTAATTTTCCAATTAAGGTGCAAATTTAGGCTTAATTCATAAATGAATGGATTATAATATATTAAGAGGTTTATAATGGATAATCTTCAAATATTAAGAGGGCGTAAGTGGTAAAAACACACTGAAATCTAGGAAATGGCACAAAAAGCACTACTGGATTTTTATTTGAATTAAAAATGAAGACCCTTTTAAGATGTAAATGAAGGCACAGTTCCTCCACCTCTTGCTGGCGACTATACTGTAATGCTGTGAAACAGAGGCTGTCAGGGGGGAAGTGCTCTTGCGGGGTTTCACCCACACCAGATGAAGTTGTAAATCTACTGCAGTGGGTGAGTGACACATCAGAATGAAGGCAGCACCAATTACACCGGGGAGAGAGAGAGAGAGAGAGAGAGAGAGAAAGAGAGAGAGAGAGCTGGGACGATTTTCTAAGGGCATGTCTCGTTATTTCCACCGTGGCAAAAAAATAAAAAAAGTCAAATAAATAAATAATGAATAAAGAAATTATATTGTCAACTGTTCAAGTCTTTGCTGGGTAAGCAGAAATTCTTTGCAGTTCTTTAGTTGAGCTGAGGGACAGGAGACACACTCTATTTTCCTTCAGTGAGACAACCAGAGGAGAATGTGACCCGACTCATCAGTGACAGTGTTTGCATTGTGTAGGTGTTTGTCTGTAGTCCTGTAATCTGATTGTTCCACTTTGATGCCTCTCCCACAAATCCATCAGCAGCACAATATGAGGCATTAACTGTCAGATATTACATATTTTAATAACTGATCTCAAACCTGTACGGATCCGTCCTTCATTGTACTTCATTGCCTCTAAACTTGAGACATGCCCCAAATTGAAATGCTCCTACAACGTTTTGAAATCATATATATAATATATAATAAATCATTTGTACCCTTGTGTAGTGATTTAAGTTGCTGCGCACTGATGACTGCAGTTCTGCAGCTTTCCTATGGGGGGCACAATGTGAACAAGCAAGACAAGGAGAGGGTAACTCGCAGAGCTGGGAGATAAAAGAGGTCTACAGTACATGCAAGTGTAACTTTGCCTCAGCCTTGTGCGTTCACACTCACGTCTCTGTGGTTTCATGCTCACATGCACAGGTGCAGTGGTGACAGTGAGGAGCAGGTATCAGTTTGTAGACCAGGACCGGGACACGTCCCATTATGATTTGTCAGAGGAGGTAAAATGGATGGCACTAGCAGCTGCTGGCTTCTGGTATTGTATTTCTGTCTTGCCCAGGTTAGATTCAATATTTTTTTCAAACAAAGAGAAAAAAACACAGCAGTGCATATTATAACACATAGTATCTATGCCAAGATATTACAAAAAGATTATTTGCAAATGATGAATGAAAAAACTGATTAACCTGTCGATTTGATTGATCGTTCATATTTATCATTTAAATATTTAGTCCATTACACCTGCTACTTTTCAAGGCTGTACCTGCATTATGTCTTTTGGATTTGGTCAAGTCTATTGATTTCAGCTCTGTAGGGTGTCCTATGAAATTGGGAAGAAATTGTAATATAATTTACAATAATTATAAAATGACATGTTGTTGTCCATATACCTTTGGCAATTTAGTGTATATGATATACGTGCATACTGTGTAGATACTGTGTGTATTAACTTTTTCTGCGTCTGTATGTGTGTCACTTGGGTTTAGTGCAAACTGTGTGGTGGCTCTGGTCGCTGGCTTTTTTGCAGTCCTGCCTCTACCCTGTTAATCCAGAAATCGGAGGGAAATCAGACCAAAATTTTTTCTGCTGTCAAGTTGGACATTTGAACATGGGGATTTATGGAGACCAACTCACCTCTGGAGCCAGCCTCAAGAAGAACTGCAGTTTTTGACACTTCTGTGTTGGCTTCACTGTACCACCACTGCAGGTTGCTGCTTGGTATATTGTTATGTCTGCATATACAGATAACCCTATAAAATATATACATGTACTGTATGAGCACTGTTGTTTGTTTCATGCGTTTCTATTCATGCATATGTATTTATTATATGCATGGACACTTTCAGGTTTCCAGTATTTTTATGGTTTGCAGATATGTGTGCATTTGCATGTTTTGCTGTGTGTGTGTGTGTGTGTGTGTGTGTGTGTGTGTGTGTGTGTGTGTGTGTGTGTGTGTGTGTGTGTGTGTGTGTGTGTGAGAACGGTGTGAGTAAAGGAGGGAAGAGCTCAGCCACTCGAGGTCGATTATGATATACATCTGCGTCTGACCTGGGCTCATAACCCTGTCACTTTAGAACACGACATTATGAATAAACAATCTCATTCCTGAAAAGCCACACTGGCTGTGCAGCCGCTGAAGAATAGCCTCCTTTCAGATTAATGACTGCAATGATCTAATCAGATGAAAAAAGGGCTGCCTGGGGCAGGAAAATGACTGTCCATTTTCACAGGTAATTTGCTTAATGCTCCCTTATTAAGATCACCGTTGTGATGCTGCGGCGCAGCGGCCCACCGACAGCCACGTTGGGTTTGCTCGTGAAATACAGCTCCATCCTCTTTCCTCTGGGGCACAATTCCTAGTTATTATATTTCACCCCAGATCACTTGTAATTATCACAGATTTAAGTGTTGTCTCCGCAATTAGCCTGCCCCTGCATCAAATAAACCCCACCGGCTCATGCATGTGGCGTAAACATCTCCCCTTCAAAAGCGCAAGCGCTTTGTTTCCAAAAATTGTATGATCTCTGCTGGCTCTTTGTTCACTCGGAGCACTGTGCCAATCAAGTCCAACATCAAGGGGCTGTGATTCAGCAGCTCGACAAGCTGGCAGTGCTGTACCTCTGTAGGCACCGGCTGTCGCTCCGTCGCTGGTGGGAATGTGCGTCCTCTGTGGGGGGAAGTCTCTTTCCTGCTGCTGAAATGTGACTTAGGGTGACAAGCTGCTAGCCAAGAGCAACTGGGATAACTGTGTGTCGCCAGTGCAGAACAGAGACCTCACCTCCAGTGAGGGCCATCAGGCTCCCCTCATATCAGCTATTAAGAGTCTAGACGGTGGTGACAAATACTAAAGAGGTGAATGTGGCAATAGAAATATATATCAATGTTTGGGTCAAAAAGGTTTTTATGACTCCTTCGTCCTTTTCTGTAACAAACTTTGAACCACAAAGATGAACATAATTCTACAAGTGGTTTAAAAACACACAAGAGGCGGCCGTTTACTACTGGTGAAATACATTAGCTGACAATCAGCCAGCGTCAGTCATCAATACACAACCATTCATCAAACCAATAACTAATAACAGTCAATGTCAGATGACCAGTTACCTAGTGTTTCTGTAGCTTCGACAAAACGTTAAAAAATAAACATATGAGCAGTTTGAATCAAACTTAAGCTCCCTGCTCTGTCCAGGGAAAATATAACATCAAACTCCCTTTAAGAAATATGATATCTGAACAGTTCTTTAGATATCAATAAAAACATAGAACTCTAGAAACACAGGACAAAGGACTCACGGGTGTTTCTGTACAAATTGTATTTCAGGAGTTCTTCCAGCCCTTTTACCTCCCTGGTTTCCTTCCTGACCACCGACCTCTGATAACACGAAACATGTTTGATTTTTATCAGAATGTTGAATGATTTCTACCAAAGCGCATTTCACTGGTTGCATACAGGATACAAAGCAGCTGGCCTGTGAAAACGTGCAGACCTGCACAAAGTAGCTACCAAGTGGTGCTCAGGAAATGCTTATATGTCGCTCAGCAACGTTGCAGTCCCAGTCCAGTTGTGGAAACTTTTATGTTAGCGGAGGCAAAAAAAATGATAACATAAACAAACAAATTGTAATCTGTTGTCACTTATTAATGTAAACTAATAAACGGAGCGTGCAGAACTGTTGTATAAAAGAAACTTAACACTAACAGCACTTCACCTCTTGTGATACTGCTTTAATAGTATAATATTAGAGCAGATATTAGACATGTTAGACATGGAACACATTTGTTTCATTTTCACCTGATTTTCTGAAGTGATCTTGTGTTAAAATGATTAACCTGCTAACAGAACCGATCCTACTGTTCACGTGTGGCCATGATGTGGATGTTTGATGAAACACTGCGTTTTCATTGACGCAATGGTGCACTGCTGAACAGTCATATTTCATATCAAAGCATGTGGCATTCATATGGTATTTACATGTTGACACAGTTTCTTTTATTGTTAAAATCTTGTTAAACAGTGTATGTGGAATAAACCAACCTTAAATCAACAGTACTAGTATCATTTACCATAAAATTAGAAAAAGTTTTACTGTATTTATTACAGTAATTTGTCTTTTTTTCTTCCATAAAACACATGGTCATAGATAAATTCATGCTCTGTAACTGTAATCTACAGTTGCTGCTTCAGTCAGATAAAGTGGAAAAACAACAGGAGAGCAGAAACAGGACCATCATGGTGGTAAAATGGGGTACAAACTGAGTGAAGAAAAATTCAATACTTGCACAGAAATTTAACTGTGATTTCCCTCTGTAGATACAGGAGGAGCAACAATCAGTCCTCTTTTCTTTGGACTGATCAGATTTACATGAGAAAAGTTTGACGGGGCCTACTTTTTCTCACACTTCCAGATTTCCAAGGCACAAATGTCAGAATAGTCAGACAGCTGTACACGTTTTAAGGAAAGGTTACTTTATTGAATTTACAACTTCAGGCTCCCCAGATTAAGCAGATAGCAAGGTTTGCAGGCAGGCTAAACTGGGATGAAACAGACAAGGTGCAGCGATGTATTTGTATTCACAGGACCCTGCTCAGGTGTTCGGAGAGCTACAGTAAAGCCTGTCAGATCAGCTTTGGCATGGGGGAAAGGACAAATGTTTTGTCAGGATATAGAATTCTATTGCACCTCTTTGGGCACAGAAAACCATTTAAACCTCAATTTCAGTGCTCACAAACAAGGGCAGAAGGCATCTGGCACTTTGAATGAGATTTCAAACAGCAATATTACAATGTATAGAATGTCTGCTCTATCTCGCAGTCTAGATCTCAGTGTAATGAGATATAAAATTATTTGCATCTTCTGCAGGTTTATGGTCAGCACAAACAAATAAAACTGCTCCCTAACAAAGGCCGTAATAAAGGGGAATGAAATTACCTGTACTTTAATGTATTATAAATTCCAATTACTTCTATATTGCAGTTTATTTTGTTGAGTTTTAAAGCTGCACTAAACCACTTTTTTTTTTACATGACATTGTGTAATTTTATATAAAACTGTTTTGCTTTTTACAACCTGCAACTTCTGGTTCAGACTCACCAGGCTTCAACCTCGTTTCCAGCAGCATCAGGAAGTGATGAATACACTGTACACTAGTGGCCTGAATAGAGTGGGTCATAATCCAGATCATTTGGTGGAGACCAAAACAAAGCTAGAAGCATAGTGATCATTGGATATCCTCTAAATTCAATCAGGCAAGGCTGCTGGAGTGCATTGCACCCATTCTAGACACCGTGCATTTCAGAAGCATCCCAGAGGAGAGCACGGATCAGATCAAGCTAACCGGAACTCACAAAATGGTCAGTTTACAAAATAAACACTCTGTGCATAATTTATTCCTGGTAGAAGCACATGGACCAAGGACAAATGACAAAGTCTGGCAGGTAAAACGGTTCCAAAGTGCTTCTGGTGGGGTCACTGCCATGACACCAGTGCCCGGTGGAATTCAGCGGATACGCTCAGGTCAGCAGAAACATGACGCTAAATGCTAAATGTTGCTAAGTGCTTGGTAACAAGCTGGCCACGTCACCTTTTACAAGACCATAATATGTGAAATATGACTGATTTTTAATTGAGTGATCAAAACATTCAAAGAACAACTGTTAATGAACTCAGCACAAAAGGTGTAAAATATAAGCTGCTGAAAGGCTTTTACTTTCCTGTGCAGAAAGTGTCCACCAAAACTAGGACATGCTTGAATAAATAAGTGGATGAGAAGAATATTGTGAAAAAGAGAAACTGAGAGCAGCAAATGTATACTGTAGTAAATATGTGTGTTTGCATTGCCAGCAACTTAACTTGGGTTCAGACCTCGGAATTGGCACCCAAATTTTCAATTTCTTTACCCCAGCTCATCAACCAATCTGACTTTTGCAGGTGGGATTACGAATCAGGGCATCATGAATCTGTGCCAGTTGTTTTAAACTGACTTGAACTAGAATTCTGCTTTGAAGATAGACATAAATGTCTAAAAAGTGTTATGAGTAATCATACAGTAGGCTGCAGAGGCTCGCAGAGCAACCAACCTTCCAAATCTCAACCATGAGTCATGGAGACCTGCAGGCTGTTGGGAGGTTGGTTCTAAAGGTTATACGAGCTATTTGTGAGAATACAGCCACACAAACATCTCTGGAGAAGCATGTTTCAGCCTTTACAGATAGTTCAACATCTCAGTTCTACCTAATGATGTGACAATTACTTAACTGACTTAACTGTGAACATTGATATTGTATGAATTAAAGTGTGAATGTACAAACAGCTGGTGCAGCGGGCTTCCGTCTGCAGTTCAGATCACTGAAGGCCACTATTTACTTGTTTCAAAGTGCTTCTAAAAAAAAGAGAAAAAAGAACAAATTCACACTGACACCCTGAGGTGCCTAAAGAAACAGAATGAATAGACACGTCTCACCTGAAATTTTCACCAGTGCTGCACACCCCTACTGTAGTGGGCTGTCACGATCCCACCCCTGTCTCATTTTTTTGAAGATATCCTGGGAGGCCGGCCTCATTTCACTATGATAGAAATGAAGTCGAGAAGCAGCGCCGTTCAATTACACAGCTCGGGCCCACCAGGAGAGAAGTGACACCACATCCGACACTCACGCAAGCCTGCAGAGACGGGGGAGACTGGGAGGAAGAGGGAGGAGGAGGAGGAGGAGCAGACAGGAACAGAGAGCAGGAAGGGGTGAGAAGGAACGCGACAAAGACAAAGAGCGTCCGCAATATACAGTGTATAATGAGTGCTTTGCAGAATGGTTGGTCGACAAGCCCCAGAGTGGAGATAATTATGGCATGGCAGCAGCAATGAATCTCTGCAGAATGAACAGATCTGCTATTCCCCTCTCTATTTGTCTTTAGCCCTGTGAAGCCCTGCGGTCTGTAACCTGACCTAAGAATTACCTCTCAACAGTCGACTCAGCTATGATGTAGCAGTTTGAAACCTTTACAATGCACATCTTTTACCTTTTGGCCATATCGATTCAATGAAAGCAAGTTGAAAGGCGAAGTTGTCCCTGGCAGCAGCAGTGTGTCTGGGTGTGTGTCACCATTCTGTGAGGAGGGTCGACTGTGATGACAAAAAGAATAGGTAAGGCTCACACAACCACAAAATAGTGTGTGTACATTCCAGGATTTTACCAGGATCATAAGCAAAGAGGCAAAAACTATGAGAAATAATATTAATTTATTTATAACATGAATCTTTTACACAGAATTTCCTGTCTTTATGTTTTAAAATGTATTTACATTTCTGAAAAGGGGAACAGTCATTCAAACATGTTGGAAATGCTTTGAATGTGTGTAAATGTGTATTTATTATTTCAAAAGAGGATGAGCAGCAGAACATATGAACTGATCATTAAATATGTATCTGTCACGCTGAACAGCTGTAGCCTACTAACATACATGGCACGCTATGGTTCACAGCATTTTGCAGGTAATTTACAGCATTAATATTTGTTACTTTGTTAGTGATAATATCATGCTGTCAGAGGATTTTTAGGGACTGTTTGATGATACTTTACTGACTGAAACATGTCCTCGTGCCTAAATGACAGAATGCCTCAATTACCACTGCCTCCTGCAATATTAATGTATATGACTTGTGGACAGTACCAGCTACCGGCACATTGGACCATACTGTAAGTACATTACATAAGTCATGTGACGTAAACGTGGATAATGCTGTGAAACGGTCACTTGTTAGATTTAGGAAACAATACTTTTGTTTGGTTTAATTAAAGGCTGAATGAAGCCTGGTTCAGTCAAAGCCACCTGGGATGGCACCCACTTGTCATTCAGTGCTTACCTGAAATTTTCAGACCACGCTTCTGCATAACTTTAAACCTTAATATAATCTGAACAGGTGAGTTGTATATAAATTCACCCTCAGTACAGTACGTGGAAATTAGCTACAGAGACCAAAACAGTTTTTGGTACCAGGCTGTAAACATGTTTATTTCTGCTGTGAAGTTGGACATTTGAACATGGGGACTTATGGAGACTGACTCACTTCTGGAGCCAGCCTCAAGTGGATGTTTGAGGAATTTCAGTTTTTGGCATGTCCAGGTGGGTTTGACTCCACAGCCACAGAGGTGCCTCTACACATTAAGAAAAACTGGTTCTTTAAGTCCTCTGGAAAACCTTTTTTATCCCTAAGAACAATGTGCTGTTCTTAACTAAAAAAGGAAAAAAGGAAAAAAAGAAGTTCTTCAAGTCACAATTGAAGCACTTTTGAAGAATCTTTTTTCAGTTTAATAATTTTTTCTCTTTAACAGTTCTTTAAGGTGACGAGCTCAAGGAATCAATGGATAAAAGGTTCCTTGCAGAACTCAAAAAGGTTCCCCTATGGCATCACCATGAAGAACCACTTTAGGTTTTAACTCTAATTTTAATTTTTTCAAGGGTGTACAGTCTGGTTTGTACGGGCTGATTGAATGATATGTTATTGACCCAAGTTTTGGGTGGTAAATGTTTTTTGGTTGTTGTGTTATTATTTTTTGCATGTGCACATGTCGATTTTAAAGATGGTAGAACTCTATCTGGGTTAAATCCCTGGTTGTATTAAGAGGTGTCTTTATGAGGACCATCTTGGTCACATGTATTACCTGATGATAGTATTATGTCATTAGTGCACTCTAAATATAATACAATATAAATA
This sequence comes from Collichthys lucidus, assembly GCA_004119915.2. Lineage (NCBI taxonomy): Eukaryota > Metazoa > Chordata > Actinopteri > Sciaenidae > Collichthys > Collichthys lucidus. Next base: position 15,729,753 of record CM014086.1, read on the forward strand.
TTGTACACAGAGAGAAGCACACAAAGCTCTCAATGCACACACCCATCTACTCATACATGAGCGTGCGCACACACACACGCACACACACAGTGTTGAAAATGGCTCAGACTTCCTGCGGGACTCAGCTTGCTACCATTACGCCGCCAGAAATGAATCATCTGCTATTGATTTCTGCACACTCTCCTCCACCAGAGTATTCATCACAGCTCGATTTCAGAATCTTTCTCTTTTCCAACCATTTCCATAAAAGCCTTTTGATTGATCCTCGAATTGCGCCAGACTCTGGTGTTTTACTCCTGTTTGGTTTCCAGGCAGTAGCAGGATTTGTCCCTTGATTATTTACAGGGTGAACAAGCCTGTGGCGCTGATTAATTTCCACCTAATTGTAACCTGTGTGCGCTGTATTGATTTTCTAGACATGACTTCGCCCAGAGCTGCAAATTAATAATATCACAAAGACAAATGTGTCTAAAACTTTAACCTAACCCTTAAAATTGATGACTACTATAGAAAACAATCATTTCTTTGCAGGTAAATATTGCCTTTCTGACAAAACTGGGTCTCAGCCCTCAATTTGACAATAACAAATACATTCCAGGAAGCGGTAAACACCACATCACCTTATTTCTACCCCAGTGTATAAACTGTGAGTATTGATTTGCCTCTGGCTGGCCTGCTTAGGAGGTGAAGAAGCTATATTGCAAAGAGAAATACTATTTAACACGACTGCTGCACTGGACATTTGAGCTCATAAAATATTATGCTTGTTCAAGCAAAGATGCTGCTCTGATTTAATGTGAACTGGTGCTAATGTCTGATATACAGTATCCATAGCTAATACTGTCGACGTCATGTAGAGGTGGCTATTCATTTTACTCTCCATTCAATTTGAAAGTCAGAGGTTGGATATTCACAGCTGGTGGGTGATAATTATAACCTCAGTTCATTACAGTGGTCCAAAGTGAAACATAAAGGTTTGTAAGACTAAATTAACCCATATAACACTCCAGACTGCAGCCAGTGTTGTTTTTAATTCAGTTTAAAGCAATATATATTAATGATTATCATGAAGACATGAAACATTGAATCCTACATTTCCCTTAAGGCAACTCAGTAATGGGAAAAGCATCACACTATTTATCTGGTAACACATCATATATTTCTAACTACACATTTACATCAGCTGATTTGTAAGGAAGCCCTGAGCGGTCATACATTCATATATTTTATGTCCTCCTTTTTCTCGTGATAATGAGTTCATTTTATTTGTTTTCTCGAGATCTCGAGTCACTGCTATTGCCGCGTTCTTCTGCTCCTCTGAAAGTCTGTACTGAACAATGTTTTGTCCAGATCAATTAATTCTGTTATTGTCTCGAGAAAACTATTTTCATTATCTTAAGATCTTGAGAAAATGATCCTATCTCAGGATATAATAATATAATCGGGATATTTGTTATATTGGCATAAATAAATATATCAACATCATATAGTATAGTACTGTAGTCTTTAAAAATTGAAATATATATTAGATATAAATGTATTATTTTAAATACATAACAGTAAAACATTGCTATCATGAGAAAAATCATCTGCAAGGGCTTGGTAACCTTTTATTCCCTGGGTTTGGTCCCTCACGCTACACACACTTTGATCATTGGAGCTTGTCTTGGCAATATGCAGCCTGAGAGAAGGATCTGCAGACACTTCTCCTCAATATCGGCTGTTTTTGGAAGAAAAAATCCATATAGTCTGGTTCCCTATGTGTAAATATAAAAACATATTCCTAAAAAGAAGTCGGCATATTGATTGTTACAAATAAGACAGTAGAGGGAAGCTGTGAACAAACCATCATCTGTCATGATGGTGATTAAGAAAAGGGTCAGTGCTTTAATAATACAGCATAGTACTGTTGTACCTGTAGTGACTTTAAAGGATTATAACTGTGTTTGGTGTAGTGCTGTGTCATTTAATGCACACTGGAAGCTGCAATGTTCACTTGACACCACATAACTACATTTCAGGGAGCCAAGGGGTTGTGAAATATTTCCAGGGAACCGTTCCATTGCATTTTTCCTTCAATCAAATGGGAGTTTCCTACATTCCAACATGCCTGGAATATAACATTTATTACTGCTGAGGGCCAGTGAGAACCAGCGGGTTACACTGACCCCATTGGTAATTATACTGATAGGCAGGTATAGTACTGAGTAATAACCTAAAAAAAGTAGGGCTGGGGAGCTGTCCTTGATACTTATGTCGTACTTTTTGCAGTACACCGATTCACTGTCTTGCTCTACTAACAGAGACCTTTCCTTTCACATTCTGGAGGTGGTTCAAGTGACTAATTGGGCCCATTTTTCCCCGGACACGTGTGTTCCTGTTAATTCCCAGTCCGAAGGTAACCAGAGCATTGCTGTGCCTTTGGAGGTGACTTGATGCAGCGTCAGGTGCTGATCAGGGGGCCGACAAGAGGGCCACTGCGGGTCCCATTGCGAGGATTAATGGGAAGCATGCTGTCTCTCACCTGGAATTAGCATTTCTGCAACTACATAGAAGGGAAAATGGCAGGTCTTGATGTAGCAGAACAGGAACTATCACAAGTGCATGACGCCCCACCAGACATCACCTTAACGCTGGATGTTTTCATGACATTACACTGCATGAATGGAAAAGCCTGGAAATGTGCAGCAGTCTTGTTTTCCATGTCAATCATCCTCCGCGTTTATTTCAGTGTGAGGCCATTCTTTTGCTATGTTGTGAGCCAGACAGCAGTTAGACTTGAACAAAGCAAGGATGAGATCAAATACACACAGCAGGTAAAGAGATCAAAGCAGGTTGCTGCTCAACGTCTTACGTGCAGGACTTGACTTCACAGAAACCCGCTCTTACCATGAAACCAACCACATGCTGACAAGTAAATGGACACCAGCTATTCAAATGCACTTTGAAAGAGGTGATGGATGATTTTTTAAATTTTTCTATCATCCTTCACTTGTCACTTCCCATTGTAAGCCCACACTCTTTCTAGGGTTTAGGGAAGCTCGTCTGGGGTTTTCCACATGGAGCAGACCACTCACAGGGTACGCTGCTGTAAGATCCTACTTGCTAAGAAGCTGCACAAACACAGTCTACAGCAGTGATTCCCAACGAAGGTCTTCGTACTGCAGGGGTTCTTCTGTAGTCGGTACGTGCAAAGTTTGCGGAGGGGCTCAACTAATCTAAAAAACGAATAAAATGTCAATTGAAATGACTGTTCAGACTGTTCAGATAAAAAAACAAAACAAAGGTGTGAACAGTTAGCTGTTTGTGTAATGAAGAAATGATTGAAATAGCTGAAAGGAACCAATCACTCAATTTATTTGTCATTTTCATTAATATGAAAGTTGTAGCCCCCTCACACACACACAAAATATCCAAAAAAATTTTTTTTAAATATGGTATGATTGACATTTTAACTCTCTAGACCCCAGTAGAATTCTAGTATGTTGATCACTGAGAACTGTCACTCAATTGAAACAGCTCTATCTGAAAATCTGAAAGCAATTAACAATCACAAGTTTCGTTTAAAAAAACACAACTTCCCCTTTAATTTCATACCAAATATGTGGCATCGGTAGCTTTGATTGCGTTTGATTCAACACTAACTCAAGTATCAGCTATCTATCAGTCAACTATCAGTCATAAATACTGTAGATATATTTATTTTAAAAGAACAGAAAACAATACAGCTACAGGAGAAAAAACTTCCAGTTCTTTTGTGGAAAAGTCAGCCTGACCCAGTCAGTCTTCCATGGTGACTCTTCAGTGAACTATCCCCAGAAAACGGCCTCCGTCTGGGCAGTGAGAGCCAGGTAAGTCCCTCTGTTTGCTGATGGTGATAATGTGATGTGAGCAGAGCACATACACTCATGTCTTTTTCAAAAGACACTGTGACTTTCTTTGCACACTCTGCACAGTGGGTCAGGATTAAGAGTGGAAACCAATGAAAGAAAAAAAACAACAATATCAGCGTAATGGTGTATATTTCTAGTTGCAGTCACTGATGACAACTTAACATCACTCCCAGTGTATCAAAATACTAAAAATAAATTCCTGAGCTTTGTATTGTAGATAGTCTAAGATGAAGGGTTCTCCTGGGTGCTTTGGGGTCTTTAGTATGGTGGCCGGGAACCCTCAATGCTGTAAATAAAAGAAACGCTGCAAACAAAAAGAAACAGCGCTGCAAATGAAAGAAACGCTGCAAACAAAAAAGAAATGCCACTGCAAATAAAAAAGAAACGCTGCTACAAATAAAAGAAACTTCACAACGGAAGTGAATTACCGGGAATTATTATTGCCGGTGCACGTGTAGTTTTTTATGTGAGCGAGAAGGAGAAGAAAAGTACGGAAGCGTATTGCATTCACTTGAAAAAAATAAATTAGACACGTGATCTCGTAATTACGAGATAAGGAAAGGTGCCTCATTGGCCACTGCACTTCGGTAAAGTTGGAAAGATATTGGCACTTCCGGGATCAATAACACTGAAGTGAAACGTTGTTAAAACACAAAACACATATTTTCAACCATAGTAAGACAGACAACGAGCTACAACCTAATGTTTATCACAACGAGCTACAACCTAATGTTCATCACAACGAGCTACAACCTAATGTTCATCACAACGAGCTACAACCTAATGTTCATCACAACAAGCTACAACCTAATGTTCATCACAACAAGCTACAACCTAATGTTCATCACAACGAGCTACAACCTAATGTTCATCACAACGAGCTACAACCTAATGTTCATCACAACGAGCTACAACCTAATGTTCATCACAACGAGCTACAACCTAATGTTCATCACAACGAGCTACAACCTGATGTTCATCACAACGAGCTACAACCTAATGTTCATCACAACGAGCTACAACCTAATGTTCATCACAACGAGCTACAACCTAATGGTTATCACAACAAGCTACAACCTAATGTTCATCACAACAAGCCATCCTCGGAGCCACACCAACAACATTAGTGTTTACTAGGACTTTTCATAATTTCTGGGATTTTTTATTAGGAATATTAATCAATAACTTTAATATGATACAGTACTGCGGTGACGCTATCTACACTTTAAAATCTAGTGCCCGACTGGTGATCAGGTGTCAGTTTGTACGATGATCTTATAAATGAGATCAGGTGTCTAATTTATTTTTTTCAAGTGAATGCAATACACTTCTGTACTTCTTCTTCTTCTCGCTCACATAAAAAACTACAGGTGCACCGTCAATAATAGTCCCCGGTAATTCACTTTTGTTGTGAAGTTTCTTTTATTTGCAGCGCTGTTTCTTTTTGTTTGCAGCATTTCTTTTATTTGCAACATTGAGGGTTCCCGGCCACCGTACTTAAGGATTCACATTAAAACGTCACGTCTAGGAAACATTTCCCATCAACACTGACTACATTTTAGCACCAAGCAGCATCAGTGATGTAAACATAGTGTCCGCCTCCTTTCATCTTGCATGCTGTTGGTGTGCAACACGGCTCACCTCGTCAAGTGCAATAACATATTCCAGGATCTTATGATGGAGCCTGGTGTCTGTAGGCTGTGGGCACAACAGTCTCTGATTTCCCATCACTGCGTCAGCCTGAGCCCCAAATTGTTCATTCCATTTTCCGAACATTAAGCAGAAGCAGGCTGGGTAAGAAGCAGCCCTGGGTCCAAGCTGGAACTCTTGAATAGGGTTAAAATAACATCCAGTTTCACACACTTGGAACATGACTGGTGGTTTCTGAGATACGTCATGTGATGGGGAAGCAGCAGTCTAGATTAGTGGAGCCCAGCTCTGCTGATGAATGACCTCTCTGTGAACCCTCACTGTTTGTCCCACAGCTGATTAGAGAAACTTGCATATCTGAAAGACTATTTATTCCCCTTCTCGTTTCATCTCCATCTGAAGTTTCCTGACATGCCGAAGGGGATGTGAATCAGTGTGAGATCTGGGGAAGGGTATTACTGTGATAAGTTTATTCCAGAGACATGAAAGGGAATGCCATAATAAGCCGTCTGCCCCAAAGTATTTTCGACTGCGAGAGCGTGTGAGAATTTTAATCTCACAGCTGTCTTCTCTTGTAGACCCGGCTGCCGCAAACAGATGACATCTTTTGCGTGACAAATGAGAACTTCACGGCATATCTAGGTTTCATTTGGAGTCAGATGTGCATTTTGAAAGAGGAACAATGAATATTTAGCCACAACTCATCGTGTCTCTCTGTGTAACAGATAAACGTCTAAGAACACGATTTCATCCAGAGCGTGATGCCGACAGACAGTAAGTGGGTTGTTTTTTCGCGAGCAGCTAGAGCTGAAGGAATTCATTGGTTTTGTGTGCACACTCATGTTGAGTGTGACAGCAGCAACTCTCCAACAACTTGTTATGAGGAGAGTGTGAGTATGAGGGCGACCCAGCAGGGGAACTCTTTCATTGGCATGTAACATGGTTTATGCATTTCTTCACACAGACAGAACACGAAGTTGAACAATAAGAAGCTCCCAACGTATTCTGTACATGTTGAAGAGCTGCATGGCTGAAGGAAGCTGTGTGGTTAAACATTTTACAAGGTTTTTATAGGGATTTGGGTTAATTCTGGTGAACACATCCACTATGTTCACATGCACACAAGAAAGGTTGCAGTAATCAGAGGGGGAAATAACAAACTACTCATATTATGTAATTCAGTGTTTTTTCAAGACTATAATTTTACCTATGCATTACACTGTGCAATCTACATCTCTACTTTTAAAATAATAATTCAGTCCTGAGTAGGTCTACAATTTGAATTATATTTAAAACGTTCATCTGCATATACATAGCCAGTGAAACACAGCAGGCGGGGCCCGCTTCCTTTCAGGCAATGAAACACACTGCAGGTCGATCAAACAACCATAGCACCAACAACATGAGCACAGGTCTGAAGAGGCGACCACACTGACCAGAACAGCAGGAGTCCGCAATAATTAAAGAACTGAAGGTTTAAAGAAATCTTTGCAAGTTCCAAAAAGTATTTAGTATTTTTAAATTTGAAAACCAAATTCAGCTTTATCTGTTTATTTCTCAGATTGACCCTGTAGCAACATAATGTAATAACGTCCAATAATGTAATACCTGCAAATAATGTAATAATTTGGGCCATTTTAAATGTAATAAAGCCAATAATGCAATAACAATCATCATGAATATGATGACTATGCCATCCCCTATATCTATTTTTGATGAGCAAACTGCACAAAAACTACAAAAAATATTTTATTTCCAAGAAATGCAGTCCTATTTATGTATTACTACATTATTGGCTGCAGTTATTACATTTCAAAGGATTTTTTTAAGGATGTGCCAATAACGTAATAACCTGCCAATAACGTAATAACTTATGACATTATTGGCAAAAAGTTATTACCTTATTGGCTCAAAAACTGTATTACATTATCGGCAAGTTATTACATTATTGGCTTTATTACGTTTAAAATGGCCAAAATTATTATGTTATTGGCAGGTATTACATTATTGGACGTTATTACATTATTGGTTCTACATGGGCTGACCTTTTGATTGACTGCCTGCTGTTAATAATGCAATAAACATCAACAGTTAAAAAGCAACTAATATTCTGAATACTGAGAAGAATACTTTCTACTTTTATTGAAGTACTTTAAACACCAGTTGTTCACTTGTAGTTGAGTAATATTCCAGTAATGTACCAGTACAGATTTTCTTTCCACCAGTGGTAGTAACCTGGATTTCTTCTCAACCTCATGATTGTTGAGTTTCAGTGTTAGTTGTGGATTGTTATGTTTGAAGTTATTTTGAATACAAAAGTGTGTCACACTGTGTTACTATCAGGAAGTAGGCTGTTGGTACGAGCCTGCCATTGGCCGGCTGTTTCAGTCCTCATCCTGTGCTATCTGCATGTTTCTAACAGGTAAAGCTAGCAACCAGCTGAAAATATTGACTTATGCTACAAAACAGGCAGCTGCATATTTTATTTGTTTCTCTATGTTAATGTTATGTTAATGTGCAAATGCCCCCTTACATTGCACATATAAAGTACTATATATGGATAATTATAGTACAGCAGATTCCAATACAACAATATCCATATTATTAACACGTCTTCACCTCTGACAGTGTCTCCAGCTTTTTACTCACATGAAACCGACTATGTTTCATTTCAGTGATTCATCCTGTTCTTAGTTAATCAGCCATGACTGGAGATTTGCTAATATGAAATGGCTCCTGTGTGGCAGTGTACTGAATGTTCTCTGATATTTTGTTCTTGAGGAGTTCATGGTGTGTTGGATCAGCAGCAACACACCAGAACTGACTGAAACAACAGTAACATACCGTTTACCACCACTTTAAGGATATTTCAAGCTCCCACAGCAATATTCAACATTAACTCTAAACTCTGTTGCAGGACCGTTAAAATAAGAATCAAGTATAAGAGCTGATGTTACTCTGTAGCTAATATCAATAGCTACATGCTAATGGAGAAGCTGGGGCTGCTGCTGCTGGTGTGAAGGGGGGAAAAGGAGAAAGCAAACAGATAATTGCTTCCCCCTGGCCTCCATGTCTGTGTTCACCATTGGTGTTAAGTTGAAGTTGGTGGTGAACAGTACATATCCCCACTGCATGCTATAGTAGTATTTCTCTGATGGTTTCACTTGAAGAAAATCCAAAACACCCTCATGCTGGAGGGGATCCGTGCTGACTGCAAAATAATGTTCAAAGTTCAAATCCAAAACTTGGAACAATGTCTGATATGAACTTACGACATAGCATCCTGAACATAAATATTGATATCCATGCAGCTTCAAGGCAATGTTTTTTTAGGTTTCAAAGTGAAGGTTATTTGGTGGTTTGACAGAAACGAACAACTATTCCAATTTGAATGTCTCAAAACATTTTTCCAACAGCGATCTCCAACGCCTTTGCTTTCTTCAGTCCCAAAACTTCCATCTTCTCTTCTCTTGTATTCTGTCTTCACATCTTGTAGTACCATGTAGTGGACGGCCTGTACTCAAAACATGTTTTAACAGGAAAAGCTGGTGCGTAGATATTTCAGACCAATTTCCCTTTAAGTTTCTTTGTTACAAGAAAAGAATTAACATTTGTATGATTTATTTTTTCAGTGTAAATGTGCCATCCCCAAATGATCTATCCTTACAGCGAATGACTTGTGTAAAGTTTACCAAAACTCACACACATTTGACATATTTTGGTCTTTTGGCAAATGTGTTTCAGTACAGTAGCCTATTTTTACACCCTGCAGACACAAAGAAAGATAACCAATCATTTTAAAGTGTGTTTGTGCTTTTTTATTTATGTATTTTTATTTATTTATTTAGATAATTATTTAGATAAATAAGAACAGTTGAAAGACATTAAAATCCTCTAAAATTTAAGAGAACTGTAGAGGTCTACAGGACCCATCACTGTAGTCAGCTATTTAAATATAGTGTAAGTTGCCCAGGTGTTGCACTCTATAACTTCAAAAATTTCTGACTGTTGTGCTCCAATGAACGCCTGACTCAGTCACCCGTTCACTCAGGCCAATCCAGACTCTTCTTATCTGTTGCTCCCCATTGCTGGAACGTGGAACTCTACCAGTTCCTACCTTTAAAAACTTTCTGTAGACCTCCAGCTTTTCAGAGAGGAGCTCTGTGTTTCTAGAGACTTAGTTACTTTAGATGGGATCACCCTGGCCTCCACTGTAAAGAATATTGGAGTTGTTTTTGATCAGGATTTGTCCTTTAACGCCTACATAAAACAAATTTCGAGGACTATGTAGCCAGGTGTAAAAACACTCAGCTATAATAAAAGAAAGAGAGACTGTTTATTTTCTTATATTATCTTTATGTGTAATGTTCAGGTGCCAAAGTGTTAATTTTCCGATTACAGTTACATCTGGAGAGCTGCTACGAGGTCCGACACTGGCGTGCTTCGCCTTGATACACACTGAGCAACGGTGAGAAATGTGCATTTTAGCTGCTCTGGTGTTATTTTACCCTTGTTTATCCGAGTGCTAAAAGACAGCATTGGTGATATTAAGGTTATGAGAGTGAACTGAAGTGAATAGTGGTGCAATATTTCTGAACATATTTACATTGTGGTTGTCATTTCATGTTGATGTGAATATATTTAAAAGAGAAAATGAGTAATTTCACATGTGATAAATGTAACAGTGTATTTGTTATATGTAGTTTATTGAATGCATCTATGTTACTTTAACTGAGTTTAAAGTTACTAGGGGTAATTTTTGGTGCATTTCTCTTTCATGAATAGGCCTATATAGTGTAAGAGTAAATTAAGCACACTTCTTCAATACCTCTAAGTCTTTACTCAGGATGTGTACTGTTATTTTATTTGCACATGGTTTTGATATGTTTATGATAAATGATATTTTGAATGCTAATGGTTAATTAGTGTGGCTATTATTGAAACCCTGTTCACAGGAACAGCAGGTGAATGTGTGAGCACTTGTTTAGTTCTCATAAATGATGCTTAAGACATAAGACTGAATGTTGTACAACTAAAACAGATTTAAGATTTGAATAGATATAAGATAATAATAATCATGTTGGAATTAGATGTAAAGGTGTACATCTTTTGGCAGAATATCCCTAATGATGCATCTAAGAAAGAATGGTGTTGAATGTATATTCTCTGACCCTGTCTATAGGTCAGGTTTTTTTTTTTTTTAAGGACACATTTCCTGCTGAAACCGATGGCGAGCCGAGTACCCTGAAGAAAGTACAGCACCGAGGAGATCCACGTACACACCTATTTAGACAAACATTACACACTGACATTACACTACAAGACCAAAGTGCCTTGCTTTGATTATGGGAATCAGGTGAACTGCAGTAACTCTACAACACATGAACTTGAAACAACATTTTATTTTGTTTAAGGGCCCCAACAAACATTTTTCTTATTTTCTAGTATGCACACTACTTTTTATTTTTCCTAATTGTTCGGGTGTTTTAAATTCTGTACAAAGCAGACCAATCAACTTGTTTACTGTAAAAAATTACAAGAGTGGCTACTCAGCTGTTACTCTCATGTCTGTCTCCTTATTGCTGCTCATACCGTGGCTCCTGTCGAATTTACTATCTTCTGATTCTGGTCCAGCTTTTATTATTAATCAAATTAGTTACTATACTGTAATTCACTTTTATATCCTTAAAATTGATTACAACTGCATTCTGCAGATCACATCTTTCCCATTTTGTCTTCCTTGCATTGGCTCCCTGTTAAATCTAGAATAGAATTTAAAATTCTCCTCCTTACTTACAAATCTCTTCATGGTCACGCACCATCATATCTAAAAGAACTCATAATACCTTACTACCCCTCTAGAACACTGCGCTCTCAGGACGCTGGGTTCCTTGTGGTTCCTATAGTTTCCAAAAGTAGATTGGGAGCCAGAGCTTTCAGTTATCAGGCTCCTCTTCTGTGGAACAAACTACCAATCTGGGTTTAGGAGGCAGACACGGTCAACACTTTTAAGAGTAGACTTAAGACTTTCCTTTTTGATAAAGCCTATAGTTAGGGCTGGCTCAGGCCATTCCTTAGCTATGCTGCTATAGGACTACACTGCTGGGGGACTCTCCCTCTCTCTCTGACAAAAATAAATAACATCAATTTCAAAGGAAAACTATTATATCAAAAAATAATATATTACTTAGATTACAATATTAATGGCCCATATAAGTGCAGAGAAAAATTCTGGCCCTTGGACAAATGCAGTCGATGACCCCTGGTTTACATGCTTATTTTCACTCTATTCCTAGATGCCTTATGGGATCATGATTATATTATTTAATCCCATAGACACTCGACAATTGAGCCTTATATCTTGTTTTGTCAGATTTTACCAAATACAGAAAAAAGCGCTGGTATTAAAGTATTTATTAGACTCAGGAAAAAAGAGTTATAATTCCCCAAAACTACTGTATCCCTGTTCTCTCTTTAACTAAATCACACAGTTGTGTAGTTCTGTATGATCTCCTTTTGATAAGTGATGTAATATTTTTCACTTCCTCACTGAACCTCCTCTGACACAATTTGGAACCCCCCTGTGGAAGCCCTCCACTTTGAAAAGTTCTGATGTAAATCATTTATTTGTTAACTCTGTTAACAATGCACTTTTCTCACACAGGTTTCCACTTCAGCCGAGCTCGCCTTTTTATTTATTTATTTTTTATTGTATAATTTTCGTATTTTTTTTATCTGCAAATTGAAAATGTATAAATGCATAAATAAGGTAGATGAAAAATTATTTCACATTACATGTAGTCATTTAATATTTAATGATGATGGTAGGGGCATCAGATCACAATTTGCTGAATTGACTTGTTTTCAATTTAGGTAACTGATCAGCATGTTCTATATTGCCCATGTGAAGTATGTGGTAGGAAATCTTTTCACTCTGAGAGATAAAACACGTTGGATGCTTTGTGAATGGGATTAATAGGCATTTGTGCTCGGCAGGAGATTGTTCATAAAATAATAGAGTCAATGTATGTCCTTATTAACATATCCTCAGAGACACCACGTATGAACATGTATCCTTTCCCCTGATGATCACATAAGTACGACATAAAATAAGAAACCTTAATTATGTCAGTGGCCCTAAAAGATTTCCTTATAGCTCTTATTCTGTTGTATGTATCTGTATGGAGTATGATCAGCAGTTCGATTCCCAGCTCCTCCGGTCTACATGTCGAAGTGTCCTTGGGCAAGATACTGAACCCCAAACTGCTCCTGAAGGCTGTGCGAATGTGTATGAATGGTTAGATCCTCAAACTGATGAGCAGTTGGCACCTTACATGGCAGCCAATGCCATCAGTGTATGAATGAGATATGTAGTGTAAGGCGCTTTGAGTGGTCGGAAGACTGGAAAGGAGCTATATGAGTACAGTCGATTTACTTTTGTCCAAAGCAACTTAACTTACAAAACAGGAAACAATCAGATACAGTGTGACAAGGACATGTTAGTGCAGCAATAAGTACTGTGACAGCTGAGAATAGATTTATCATGTCCAGGTGTTGGTAGTGTTGGGGAGGAGGTCCTCTCTGAAGAGCTGGAGGTCTTCAGGAGGTTTTTAAAGGTAGAGAGGGACGCCCCTGATCTAGTAGGAACTGGTAGTGCTTTCCACCAACGGGGAACAACAGACGAGAAGAGTCTGGATTGCCCTGAGTGAACGGGTGGCAAAGCCAGGAGTTATTCATTGGAGGAACGCAAGGTCGTGAGGTAACATATCTCTGTATAAGGGCGTTCAAGTTCGAGTAGGTAGGTGCAGTACCAGAGACAACTCTGCAGGCAAGCATTAATTTTACACAACAAAACCTGTCAGTTTTGGTCATAATGGTTATGATTTTATTTATGTATATATATTGTTACTGTTTTGTAACCTTTGCTGCTGTTACTCCCCAAAGTGACCACAGTGTCATATGGTTTGGATGACTTGTTGAAAAAGCAGTGAAATGCAGCCATTTTATTTCTTGTGTTGAGTCACTAGTCCATCTATCATCGTAGCCTGTAGGGAAAAGAACATCATGTATATTGCAGTGATAACATGTCAACATTTTATTAGGATTTAAGATTCATCCACACTATTGGCTTGGCTCAAATCCCTCTGCGGTGGTGATTGGCTTTTGTATTGCTTTGACCCGGAGTTTCGTGACAGTTGCAACGCTTTTCCAACTGACAGACCACTTCTGAGGATGCTGATAAAGATAAATAACTTCTATTCATATAAATTTCCTGCATCATTAAACATGGCAAAGCTATTAGTTTGGAGGGGTTTGGAGGAGAATCCCACAAGAGATCAGCTAAATCAGATTCACTGCCGTAATCATAAAAAGAGGGATAGCGCCTTGCCAGCCCAGCGGCATCAAAGGGGATATAAGGGAACTTAACATGGCTCTTTGTGCATGAATAAACAGGATGATGATTCACTCTGTGCACAGATAAAAGCAGCTCTCAAGTGCTGCCCTTTATTTTGACTTTCATTTTTTGCCGTCACGAGTCGATTCACTTGAAGCCCATAACCTTTGCCGCCAGTGTACCTTTGAAAATTGTCTGATTCCACATTACCTTTCCCCATTAAAATACCATTAAACCTCTAATACAATACATTAACAATACAGAATTCAAAAGGGGTAATCATAGGCATTTTTGTCTCGTGTGATGGCTAATTGGTGCCTTTTGTGACTCAGGAGGCAGACAATGTGACCCCTGAGCTACAATCATCATTCATTTTTATAAAGATTAATATTTGACAGAAGAATTGAAAGAAAATTTGTGACGGGCTATTTCCTTTGTACAAACCCTATCTGTACACCTATAACTATAATTAAGTATACAGGGTAAAAAACCACAAAGAGGATAACTAAAAATCACATGTGAACACCACATCCTCGACTTTCTTATCCCTGACTGGATATTTGGTAGTGGTACTGGGAAACTGGGTCCAGAGACCACCTGTGTGTTCAGAGAGAGAGGGATTTGGTTCAAATAAGAGTGCGGGCAGAGGTGGACGTGCAGTGGCATACCTTTTGTTGTGAGCATATATTGACATTTCACACTCCAGTAAATGAGCAGGTCGTGGCCCCATGGCCCTCGATGTGGGTGCAGCGCCACAGAACAAATTAAATGCAGCTTGGGGGGAAAAGACAGGAAATGACATTGCCTCTCTGATGGGCTGTTTGTTTTTCTCAGGGCCAATAGAGTCAACAGGCCAACAGCATTGTTTGTATGCTCCATAAATATACATTTGTTTGCTATTTCTGATCAGCTATCTACAGCACTTTATAGTATCTGCCTGTTCACAGAAAATGCAACTTTTTGGAGCATCACCCCAACTTTTCTACACACACACACACACACACACACACACACACACACACACACACACACGCACACACACACACACACACACACACACACACACACACTGTGTGTGTTGGACTGACAGCTTTTCTTTCGGATCGTCCTCGTTGTAAACAGGTACTTTACTTTTCAGGAAGGTATTAGAACAAGTTTATTGATTGTCCATCCACTCACAGCTTATTCGGTTGACAGAGGTAGTGTTTCTCAAATCAACATGCCTTCGCCAGCACCGTCTAAATGTGTGTGTGTGTGTATGTGTGTGTGTGTGTGTGTGTGTGTGTGTGTGTGTGTGTGTGTGTAGGCGTGAGTCAAGTTAATTTTACTTATACAGCTCTAACATCACAACACCACAGATCATAATTTGCACTGGACAGAGATTGTGGTTATGGATGCCATAACAGACTACAACTTCCACCAGCTCCTCAAAAGCCGTGCTTGGCTATCAAATGTTTTCCTGCAGGATGAGCTGGTGGCTACAGGCACTAAAAGGAGCAAGCCTTTGGTTAGGTTAGAGGAATAAGGTTTATTCAGAGAAATAGGGGCAGCATTGGTTTAAGAGGTAGAGGCCGTCTCCCTGAGCAACATACTGAACCCCAAATGGCCACAAGACTTGCGAACCCTAAACCGTATTTCCACATATACTTTCACTACTTTTAGTTCCTCTACTTTGTTTTCTAGTGCAGATAGAACCCCCTCAATGTAGAGGGGGTTCTATCTGCAGTAGAGTTGATTGTCATAGTGAAAGTATTCTTACTCAACCACTCACTACGCTACTCTTCTAAGAAGATATAAATGGATGGTGTTCTTAAAACATCTGCACCTCTTTAATTGAGCACGGAAAGGTTTTGCAGGCTAACATTTTTGACTGAATATAAAGCTTTGCTATTTAAAAATGTTGGAGTTTGTGCAGGAAGTCCTGCATGTTGTACACGATGATTCCAGTCATGATTCTCTCTCACTCATTAGTAGTGTATTAGTTTTTACATTAGTAGATTTGAAATTTTCTTAAATCACCTTTAAGTATCAGCTCAGTTAATTTGGAACCTCGGCCAAGGTCATACCAAAAAAGTACTAGGTACTATCTACAATTAAAGCAAATGAGCATGTAGAATCAAGTCAAGTCTAGCCATACCATGTGTTGGAAAAGTTCTATATGATAGCTTTTGCACTCCGGCAATGTCTGTCAGTTGTTCCACCACTTTCCAAAGTTTGAATTCATGGGTTTAAACTTGCTGTAGTTTAGGTCTTTCTGTTTCACTGCATCGTTGAACACTTTCATGCAGTGGCCCATGTGCTTTTACATGGCTCTTCTATTACTTCCACAGTGGTGATCAGTGTGATTGAGCTTGTTGAACAACAGTGCTACCCTGCCGTGCTGTATTACAAGAAGTGTTTGTGCTCAAGTGGCAGCTGCCTGTGTAAAATAGGGTTAGCTGTGTTTGATGTCATCTTTCCTGTTGCATAAAGAATAATATAAAGTTCATTTGTATGGTCCAGCACTTCTGAAAGAACACTTTCATGGCACCCATGTCACTCCAACAGAGTGAAATATTTACCTAAGGAAGATTTGCACACATTTTTGCTAGCATACAGACATTCATATGCCCCAAGAAATGAATCCTAATGACTTTGATGAAGCAATCATCATCAGATCAAACCTTAATTTGGCAGGACTTTGGGTTATCTAACATTACATAATTAACTGGTTTTCTTTTCAATGACCATTACAGACTTGGCTATCAAACAAATTAGGGCACAGTAACGCTGGAAAATAATATAGACTCTGCAATAAATAGTGGACAGAGCCTCCAGGAATAAAAAGTGAAGTCTCAGTAATAGTTTCTAATGCTTAGTTTCAAATCTACAGCATGATGCTCATTTTGTAAACCATAGTCCCATTTACTGTAAAATAGCCAAAAAAAAGGGTAGGCCATGCATTAGGTAGTTATGTCCTAAGGTTCTCAGTCAGATTCAATCAGGATAAGCATCTATAGATGGTCACTTATGGCTCCAAAAAACCCAAGAGGGAACGGCCTTGCAAAATTCAAGGCTTTAAAACCCTAGACAACAAATGAATAGATGACATAACAAAGGCATTGGAAACGGCAAAGACATTTGAAAGCTGGTTACAATTGCACTCACAGTCAGCCGTCTTTTTCTGACATCAGTAGCTGTGTTCTCGTTGCACACGGGCAGGGAAGGGACAGGAAGTCATACAGGATGATGTAAAAGTGACACTGCAAACATCTGCAGTTGGAAATGCAGCACCAAACAGAAGTCCTATTTTCTGGATCTGGTGAACATGAGGAGTTAGTGCTGTTGGTAATGGCCAGTTGAAAAACTAAAATGTTAAAAATACATTTTTATTGCCTTTTTGACAGCTCAAATGAATGTCACTGTTATTTTGTTGTAATTAGTATTTCAATCAAGGTTGATTTGTGAAAAGCTGGTTTCAAAGTGCAAACTTTCACAAAGTTGTCGTTGAACTCAACAGTGAGATTACTTTTTCTCTGGAGATAGACACACACACACACACACACACAGACTGTTGTGGTTGTTGGCGACTAGGATGATGTATGAGATCCATGAACCAACACATCACAACAAACTGATACTGACAAGGGTGTAGTACAGCCAAAATTTTTGAGGGGGCACAAATTGATACAAACGTCCACAATATAAATCACTAGAGAATACAGACAAATAACACCGTATACAGTACGAAAGGGACTCTCCACTACAGGAACCTAAAAACATGAGGATAGGGAAGA
Source organism: Collichthys lucidus (assembly GCA_004119915.2). Taxonomy (NCBI): domain Eukaryota; kingdom Metazoa; phylum Chordata; class Actinopteri; family Sciaenidae; genus Collichthys; species Collichthys lucidus. Next base: position 15,747,467 of record CM014086.1, read on the forward strand.
TTTATGTCTCTGGTTCGATCATCAAAACACCCCTGTCTGTCAGATATCACTTATCTATAAGGCACACTCCCATCACTTTTAATGCCCATGACTGAGACTAAAACACTTGGATGCCAAAGTTCTCAGACTCTGGTGTTTTTGTCTCAAAATCGGAGGTTGCCTGACGTGCTAATGGAGCTGTGTTTCATTCCTGACAGACTGTGATGGCTACTGATATTTAGTGGTTTTTCAAGATGAAAAAAAAAAAGTTTGCAGGCTTTGACAGTGACTCTGGCTATCTTGACAGGCACCTCTGTCCTTGTGAGGACACCGTTCATGCATTTGGGTAGGACGGTTCCGGCGGATTCAGTGTCTGGCCAGGTCTTTATTGTCTCACTTTATTAAATTAGCTGTCAATAAGCTGACAAGACTGCCTGTTTCCTGCAGTGGCATAATGCTTGGGAACGAACCCCGAGAACTGTTGAGAGAGGGTTTCTTAAAATACTGCTTCTTCTCTGAAATGTGTTTTTCAGGTTTTTTGCTTTAACAAGTATGACCCACAGGGCTCATACTAAGCAGAATAGGAAAATGGAGTCATATCTCAGGGCCAAACAAGTTAGAAACCATTCATCCAGATTTTCTAAACTTTATTAAACACTCAAATGTTGGTAATAATCTCTCAGTTCACAAGGAAACTGTGTGCATGTATGTTTTGTTAATAACTCAACCATTTATTTTTACTAAATAAGTTTGTATAAACTAAAATGTTCACCACCCAGAACTTTTCTTTCTCGGTTTTATCCCTTTTCAGCATTATGAGCGCAGAGGAAGAACTTCTTTGTGGATTAAAACATCAACAAAGTTTTGGGTTTGGACCATATGTGTCATAAGAAGTGGATACCACACCCCAAACAAATGCCCATTCATCTGAGTGAAAACTGCGTGCTGGGTGCATTGATTAAAAACATTTCTAGCTTCCAAGCATTGCTTCTGCGTTGTGTGGCCCACTGTCGTGTTTGTCTCTGGTTCTGTCTGCGTTCCCTGCTCAGCCCATAGATTTCACTCAGAGAAAAATGTGCTTTTCTAGGCTCTGTGAAATACAATTATAAAATGTTCATGGTTTGAAAATCCATACAAAGAGTAATAATTGACTTTCTTTGCAGTCAGAGGTGTCCTGTCAACAGTTTTACAGGCGTCTCTCTTATAAAAGTGGTCTATGCTTTTTGAGCTACAGGGAATTTTTTTCATTTCATTTCCACTGGGACAAATTCAGGTTGAGTGACGGTGCCGTATCAGCACTCCTAATATGTCCAGTTTCCTATAGTCTTTTCTTCACCTTAACAAGTGATTTGACCCAAATCATCACCTTTCCTTAACCCCGATAAACCCAAAAAGTCATTTTCTGGCCCAAACCTAACTAAATTCTAATCATGGCATTATTGGATCAAAAAGAAAAAAAACAGGTTTGATTTAGCTTCTCTGATTTGCGTAATTTTGGAAGGCAGAGACAAATTGACCCTGCTGTGAGGGGCAACAGATCTTGCCTTTACGTCATGGAATCTGGGACATGACACTGACTTAAATGAAAGAAGATAATAAACCAACACCAGGTACTCCAAATGCTACATATACAATGAAAAAGACAAGAACATATGATGAGGCTTAAGGAGACTCTGTTGTGTCAAACGTATGTCCAGCTGGTAACTTCAGCCTGGTGTTTAGTCACTAGTATTACTTGTGATTCCGTTTCACGCATTGACTTTTCCTTCCCATCTAACTGTGACTGACTGAGCAATTTGAAATTTCTTTTGTAGCCCAGCCCAGCCCTTAGGTCAATGTATGTAAATAATCAGTCAATTATTAGACATATATACACCTTGCTCTGTGGTAGAGTGCTTCATGCTCTGCCCATTAAATGTGTATGACTTGCATTAAAATGTATTCTGATGTTTGATGTGTGTGCTAATGTGCAAAGTTTAATACAATTAAAATGTAGAACAAACCTCAGAGGAGCCATGCTGTGGTCTGACTTTGGCTGTCAACAGTGTGAAAGTCGACTGTTACTCTTTCTTTTTTACTAAAATGTTACATACTAAAGTTTCAACTACAGTCCTCAAAGGACCAGTATGTAGGATTAAGTGACATCTAGTGTGACGTTGCAGATTCCAACCGACTGAATACCACTCGCATTAGTATTTGACAACCTGGGAATGAAAATGGGCAGTGAAGTGTGAAAGAGAAGGTCACTACAAAACTTAAAAAAAAAAAAAAAACAGGTCTGGAGCCAGAGTATTTGGTTTCTCCATTCTGGACCAGTGTAGAAACATAGTGGACCAAGGTGGTGAACACCATGGAAGATGACAGTGTCTGTAAATATAAAAGGCTCATTGTAAGGTAACAAAAACATATAGATTTTTTTTCAGGTGATTCTGTCATGTTCTGCAGCTAGAACTCCATAAATCTCAAACAGGCTTTAATTATCAATAGCCATGATGTGATTCATTGAACAAAAGTAAATGCAAGCAAACCTGAGCATTTTTATTTAAAGTGTGTTTTTATCCTCAAAAAATATTATTAAAAATCAGAAAAGTAAAACTACATATAATTCATGTCCACAAGGGGCCACAAGCCAAAAGGTTGCAGGGACTCCTTTTTTAAACAACATAGAAGTATTTCAATGGCCATTAACTGACATGGTAGTTAAAATAGCAGAGATGGAACATAAATGTATAATGATAATAATCTAATCTAATCTAATAATCACAAATAATTAACAAAAGAATCTTTTCTTTTTCAAAAAAAGTATAGACCATTTTACACAAGTTCTATATTTCAGAATGTGACCCAGTTATCACAGTCACTGGAATTAATCTAAAATCCCATCAAACCCCTGCAGATATATTGCAGTCATTTTGTGTTATGGAGTAATAAAAATCCTCCTTATTGCTCTTTTAAGAGTTAGAAGTCATGATTGGAGCAATTTCGAACAGTGTGACAGAGCAAATTGTCTCTTATATTGTTGGCTTAATACAGTGAGCATTCACATTGACAGAAGAACTTATCATTCTCACACTGTAAGTGTTTTAAAATCTTTCTTTTGTCACTGTGTGGCTGTATAATTTGCATAGAGCTGTGCGGGTTTATAAAGCCAGCACCATCAGCGACAGATTCATAAATGTGGAAAGCCAGAGGAAGCCGTCATAGACGAGAGGGAAGCATCCACGGACGAGAGATGCTTAATGTTTTTCTCTGCAGGAATGAACATTTTTATTACAGTGGAGGTAGCACAGATCTATGTAAGGAACAAAGCTACATATAAGCCCCCTGCAAAAGCCTGCACTTCTCCTTCAGTCTGTTTTAGCTAACATCTAGATTGGCTGATGATTCACTCCTAGTTAAGTGACTTCACTAATAATCCTCAGCTTCCATTCACCTGGATTCTTTCCATCAACAAGTATCCAATGTCTGAGTGCCTTCAAACCAAGCTGGACACACAATTATTCTTCAAAATTGGAGACTTTCTTCATCCTGAGAGCTCCCGCGTTCAAGGTAATAACGTGTGCTGGTCCGAGGGGAGAGAGGCAGCCGGTTATAGCCACTCCGTCCTTCCCTTAGCTCAAACTTGCTACCTCACTTACCTATTGTACAAAGCCAACCATAGCTCACCAATGACATTTTACAGCAATATCTGTTTGGGGATCTGAAACTCCCTTATGTGTTATTGTAAAAACAGCCAGCAACACGCCTGCTGCAGTATTACTTTTTTTTTTTGTCATCCTGGTTGATTTGATAAAATGAAATCATGCTAAGCAGAGTAATAGACTCCCCTCCCTAGATTAATTTCCTGCAACTTGTTAATTAATATGGCTTTACTAATAAACTTTTCTCCTTGGCTGTCTTCCCAAACAGGGTTGACCACAATCAGTCAGAGAAATGCATTACCACAACACAGGTTGGCAGTCATTCATTAGTCACTAATCACTGTGAGTAATACCGCTGTGGAGGCCCTCCATTATGAGAGTATAAATCTCGTAGATTAATACGACAGAGCAAAATGGCTTATTGGCTAACTGAAAGGTCAGCTTGGAGTCAAAGTCACATCCACTAACCCCTGTATGAACAATTAGATATGAACATTAGCATAATATAAAATATATTGGTGGAAGGCAGCAGACTATAACATACTCAGATACCTGCCTGTCACTTGGATAGGACAGTGCTCTTAAATTAAATCAACATTATGTAACCATTTTACCTTAAAATAGATTTGAAATGTTCTTTCTATATCTGGCTTATGTCCTCCTCAACTTTTGCTTCTTGACGGACAGTAAACAGTCTGTATATACCCATAGGTATAATATCATTTATTGGTTTTGTGGTAGGTAGTAACTGATTGACAGTTAAAGCAATGTGGAAGAATTACTTGCCATCTATCAGTGAACTTGGAGATTACAACCAACTGAATACCCCTCACATTAGTATTTGACGATCTGGGAATGAAGCCATTAAGTGAAGAGTGAAGACTTCTTGCAGAAACCTTCAAAAATCCATTCTTAAGGCCAGTGTTGCTGGGCAGCTGTAGAAACATGGCAGACTTTTGAGGAGGGCCAACAGCGTCTGTAGATTAATAAAAACATAGTTATAAATATTATATTTAATTCCTGCCATTTTATGTAAATCTGACACACTGGACCTTTTAAAGGGAAACTAGAGCTGTATTTCTGTGATCAAGCCAGCAGATTAACTAGGTTTGCCGCTTTTTCATATTAGTTTCATATTAGCGAAATCATGAGTGTGTAAGACTACATTAAGTTTAGGTCACAGCTGAACTGGGCTTACGAACTGTATGATTACAACAAGCAGTCCAGCCTTTGTGATCATTTGCTTGTGTTTCTTGACTATTGTAACCTGTTAGCAATGAACTATGTTCACTAATATAATCAGAACCAATAGAACCATAGCCAGAGCTATAAAAATAAAATCCAAGCTGTAATAAACCTCACTGAGACTGTTAGAAAAAACGACAATATGATTGTGTCCATTTGTGAAGTTTGTGGCAACTGTCTTTCAACAACTTCTGTTGATGTTTTTCTTACAAGTGCGATGTTGCAGTCATGATAATAATGGCCCTCTTCAAAAAGGTGAAACTAACCGTGACATTGTGAGGCTGGAGAATGGCGTTGTGGTTAAAAGGAGAAAGAAAGATGGTCATGGTACAGGGAAACTAACTGCTGATAAAAAAGTCAAAGTTACGCTTTGTTGACCCATCCACCCTGATCTTGAGCTTTCCTACAAGGCTTTGTGGCTCTATAGCAACTTCACACTACTTCATTCTTTGCTTCTAACAGCAAGAAGACCATGTCGTCTTAACTGAGCCTTCAACCGCATCCAGCATTCCAACTACAATATGTTCTGCATGCATTTACATCTGCTTACTCTGTGTAGGGTTAGGGTTAGGGTATTATTATAGCCTGCAGGTGCTTTTATACTGACTCAGATACATGTGTAGGTAGAGGCGGTAAAAATACAAGTATTCATTGATGGCGTGAGTATTGTGACAACCTGAATGCCAAACCGAAAGAGCCGTTTCTCGCTTTCAAATGGAATGACATTTCTTATTCAACACATCTGCACTGCACATTTATTCCTTTTTTATGCATTTTTTAATGCATGCATTTGAATGTATTTGTATTCATGTAGATGGTTCTGATTGTATATGTTTCACATGATTGGGTTCGCATGTGGCTGCACATCTATTTTCTCTTTGCCAAATGACCTCAAATCTGACCTTGAGAAGGAGAGCTGTGATGTTTAAACAGCACTCTGTTACTTCATGGCTCTCTGGTCACATTCTACTAAGCTGCACCACAGTGACACAAAATATTCAAAAATAATGACAAATGGCGGATAAAATATTGCACGCTCCTAATCTTCATTTTGTAGAAGGGAACAGTGAAAAAAGGCTCTGACTTATTACATTTTTATTCATACTTGAAGTTATAATTCAGGTTCTCATCAAACCCTGAAACACTTTGCATTCATCATGTTTGAATTCTGTAATTGGCTCTTTATTGAATGCTGCAATTGTCATTGGTGGAGTTTCTTTTCATGTGTCGGGTCTAAACTCCCTCTCCACTGATCCGTGTACGAGTTGCTTTGCTAAAGCAGAAATATGAATTTCCCCTTACATTTTGTGCAAAATCCAACAGTGATACAGCTACTGTAGATATTTTTTAAAGATGTGCTGTATATGGTCTGTGTGACTAAGCCTGGAGCCTCTGAGTGGGAGAACAGAAATGAATTAATAACTGAAAACAATTCTGAGAAAGCAGAAAATAGGTCAAAAGTTATTATGAACACAATATTTACAGAATTAACTGAAGCTGAGAGTGCACTCTTCTTTCCCTCGGAAAGACATTTACAGCGTGCATCTGGTTGCATTGATCTGAGTATTAATATCAAATACAGCACCATCTCCACCTCCACCCACTGCTAACCTGCTGAACCTGCTGCTCTGTTCTGCTGATTCTCCTCTTCCACGGATTCATGAGGCTTATGCATATTCTGTGCGTTTTATTATATCCTATAAAGTTTGTTTGTCTCTGACTGCCTTAACGACATAATTAAACCTAAAGACTGTGATATCATGATTTTATGAGCCACAGTTTTCCTCAGGTGATAAGTGTTCTGCAATCACTACAAGATCATGACACTACATTATCATTTCTCTTCTTGATGAGACAGAATGCTTCTGGAGGTCTCAAGTTATTCTAACCATTTCAAATGTCTCATAACTGGATATAACCCAGTTATCCTGGATGTGTCGCTCACATAGACCCTATAAAACATGTGAACTTGTCAAGTTCAGAAACGTGGACGTCATGAACAGGGAAATTAACTATAGAGACCATGCTTATTTCTGCTGTGAGGTTGGAAATTTTAGCATGCCATATCTCCAAATTTCACTGGACGCACCACGTTGCGTGTTTGCTGCTGTCGTCGCAGTGATACGCAATGCTTTGCAGTGATACGCAATGCTTTGCAGTGCAGTGATACGCAATGTTTTGCAGTGTACGCAATGTTTTGCAGTGATACGCCATGCTTTGCAGTGATACGCAATGCTTTGCAGTGATACGCAATGCTTTGCAGTGAAACGCAAGGCTTTGCAGTGAAATGCAACGCATTGCAGTGAAACGCAATGCTTTGCAGTGATACGCCATGCTTTGCAGTGAAACGCAATGCTTTGCAGTGATACGCAATGCTTTGCAGTGAAACGCAATGCTTTGCAGTGATACGCAATGCTTTGCAGTGAAACGCAATGCTTTGCAGTGATACGCAATGCTTTGCAGTGAAACGCAATGCTTTGCAGTGATACGCAATGCTTTGCAGTGAAACGCAATGCTTTGCAGTGATACGCCATGCTTTGCAGTGATACGCAATGCTTTGCAGTGATACGCAATGCTTTGCAGTGAAACGCAATGCTTTGCAGTGATACGCAATGCTTTGCAGTGATACACAATGCTTTGCAGTGAAACGCAATGCTTTGCAGTGCAGTGATACACCATGCTTTGCAGTGATACGCAATGCTTTGCAGTGATACACAATGCTTTGCAGTGATACACAATGCTTTGCAGTGAAACGCAATGCTTTGCAGTGCAGTGATACACCATGCTTTGCAGTGATACGCAATGCTTTGCAGTGATACACAATGCTTTGCAGTGAAACGCAATGCTTTGCAGTGCAGTGATACGCAATGCTTTGCAGTGATACGCGATGCTTTGCAGTGCAGTGATATGCAATGCTTTGCAGTGATACGCAATGCTTTGCAGTGCAGTGATACACAATGCTTTGCAGTGATACGCCATGCTTTGCAGTGATACGCCATGCTTTGCAGTGATACGCCATGCTTTGCAGTGATGCAATGTTTCAAACCCCACCGGCTCTGCTGTGGTCCGGTTCAGAAGCGTCGCAGAAGCGGGCCTCTACTGAACTCCGAGCTGTTGAGTTAGTCAAAACGTTCTAAACTTTGTGAACACTGCAACAAATTCTTCATTTGGCAAATGTAATACATCAAGTAGTTTCTTTGTATAAAAATATTCTATTACGTTATATTCAGTAATAAAGCATGTCTCTTTCAGAATTCTCGCAAGTTAGCTCTCTAAATCTAAAAAAAACTATATTTTATGTTAGCTAAAACAAATCATTTGGTTTAAATCAAGACAATTGCATTTACACTGGTGTTCAATGCAGTCACAATACATTCCTGACCACCTCTGGTGGGAGTGGTGCCAGATCAGATCACAGTTTTTCTTTAATGGATCTTGTACATTTTACACCTGTACTTTCAATCACAGCAATCGAGCACTACTGATTCCAATCCAACCAAAAATTCACCCACAGGAGAAAATCACTGTCATTGTAGAAAAATATGTACTTCATTTCAACAGATTAAATCAAATATCAACTTTTGAGCCAAGGTGAATTTTATTTGAGTTGAAAATCAATTCAAATCACATTGGCTTTTACCACCAAGTGACAACCAGTAATTGTCATTGGTTAGAATTTCAAGACTGTTTAGTGGGAGATAGTTGAATGAAGAAATTGTAGTTTATGTATCCATCTTAATGGTTGATGAAAGCAAAGACTGTTACAATGACACTGTGGGCAGTGTCACCTGCTGGGTCCCCAGGACACCCTGACTAAATTAATCTTTAGTCAAATTAACCTCATCTTTGTGCTAAATCACTGTGAAGCCTATTCACAACATCTGTGTGATTCATCAACAAAAATCACCTCCTGCCATTTCATTGAAGTTCCTCCTGATGTTCCTGATATTTCAGGCTGAAAATGACAGATTCTCCTATTTGGAATGTGACTATAAGCCGATTACTTCTTGTTCTTCAGCTGAAGGTGGCCTCCCTGTTCTCCGCACAGAGCAGTGGGAGATCATAGATATGACAGACAGAGATTATGAGATTATGGTTTCCAGTAGATGAAACAATCATTAAATGTTAGCATCTGTCAATGTGTTCAGGAAGTGGACAGAAGAAGGTTACAGATCAGTCAAAGCGTTCACACCTTGAATCGAGCATACTCTGCTGGTCACTTTGCTTTTCTCTTGTAAGAAGACAATATGGTGGCAGGCAGGTGGCTTCACCGACTGAGCTGTTCAATAACGCTGGAACAATCAGCCAGAGGCGCGGATTTCCTACTCACTTTTGTCACAATAAAACCTTCGACTATTTGATCCCCAGCTTTATTAGTATGCAAGGATGCAGCAGGAAATACTCATCTGAAATCTTGGAAGCAGAAATACCTCTCGCAATCAAGGTTTTCAGACGGCAAAGGTGTTTCAAGCCCAGTTGACTTTAGATGTGATTGCATTGTGATTTAGAGTGATTCTGTACACATCGTACAGAGGGAATGTGTCCTGCCAGAGAAACAGCTTCTGGTTCAATCTGTTGGCGTAGACACAATAAATATAATTCAGATTTGTTATGACATTATAAATATCTCCTCTGTGTTTGTTTTGACTCTTACTTATTTGATTTGTAATTTCCAAAAGGTAGACATTTAAATGTAATTGATTTGTCTACCTCTCTGCATCAGTTTTTTCCAGTCGGGATGAATTTGTGTTACATATCGATGTCAGTACTGTCCACCCAACAACCACTGTAGCTGTGCTAAAACTGCAGTTCCTCTTCTCGTCCACTTGAGTCTGGCTCCAGAAGTGAGTCAGTCTCCATAAGTCCCCATGTTCAAATGTCCAACTTCAAAGCAGAAATAAACATGTTTACAGCCTGGTACAACAACAGATTTGCTCTCTATAGCTAATGTTGAGTCTTTTTACTGACCTGGATCTCTTACTCTCGGACAGTAAATTGAACAAATCTTCAAACAAGTTATTTTGTTCATTTCGTAAATTTTTACAGTGGGTGGCGCTGTAGCCCTCTTGTGGGCGTGGTTAAAAAAACAGCTGGTAGAGGAGAGGTGAATCTAAAAGTCATTTTGACAATTAGTGAGATAATTAAGTAAGACAAAAAGTACTATTAATAAGTTCCATAAAATGTTTAGATGGTGCATTTATTGTGTCCAAAACGTGACATTATTATAATTATAATTATAATTATAATAATTATTATTATTATTATCATTACACGTGTTGTTGTTATTATTATCATATTTTATTATTTTATGGCAGACTATAACACAAAGTCAAATGTTAATATCATTTTCAAAAGTATTTATGTACAAACACACTTTACATTATATACCCAATGACACTATACACATCTACAAGAACCGAAGACCACTAATTATTTATGATTTCATGAATGAATAATGTATGTTGCGTATGACAAGACACCAACGGATCATTCATTCCCTTGTTTGTTTCTCAATCCACAGCCCTGTAGCTGAGCTACAACTGTCACAATAACAGCTGAACGAGCTGTATGAATGATCCGTATGAACTGTTATGCTTACTGCTCGTCACACAGCCTGAGCGGCCTGGCTGTCATGTGACAAAGGAACGAGGACATGAGGATGGACACACAGTTGAGTCAGTCGTTAACTAATTATTTCTGTTTCCTGTCCTGCTGACTGAGCTTATGCAGCTGCCATGTGGCGAGAGAGGGTACTATTTACTATGTATAGGTATGTTTTTAAGTAAAAAGAACATATTTATGGTCAAAATACCAAAAATATTTTCAAACCTTGAATAAAGTAGAGTAAAAAAAGAAAGTTCACAATCCTGTTCTTATGAAGAGTTTAATAATCAATATTTGTTGAAACAACCCAGAGTTTTCTCACAGCTTTCAAACGTCTTGGTGTTCTCTCCACCAGTATTTTAAATCCCTGTTGGCAGGGCCGCTGACAGGTTTGGCTGGGCCCGGGCGCGACCCGCCGTCCACCCGAAGAACCCTCTCCTCTCCCCGCCGGGGCCGGCGCACAGCTGGGGCGCGGTCAGCGCGGAGACGTGGGCGTCCACCGGCAGCCGCGCCCGACTTGTGCATGTTTACTAACAGGCTCGCGCACACTGACCACTTATCGAATGCTGTCGTCTTTTTTTCTAGAAAGTCCAAACCATTTTGGAATAGGGGTGATAGGGGGTTATTGGCCGTTTTTTCAAGGGCAATGAAGGCAAACACCTAGAAGTCATTGTTTGAATGCAATTAAAGCCCTTTTCTACCCTAAAAACCAACACATTTTGAAGTGAACGTATCATAATTGAGCCCGACGTCTAACTGGGCCCCCCTCTATTCCAGAATTCCCAGGGCCCGGGACAAAAAGCCCTTTAGTCCCCCCCTGTCGGCGGGGCTGCCTGTTGGGAACACTCAAGCAGCTCAGCTTTGTTTGATGGCTTGTCTATCTTCCTCCAGATCACATTCCAGGAGTTGGGGAACATTGGCAGAGTTTTCTTACCTGATTCCCCCAAATCATCACCAATCCTCCAACAAATTTCACAGTACCTGCGAGACACTGTGGCTTGTAGACGTCTCCAGGTCTTCATCTAACCATTAGACGACCACATGTTTTGCAGAACTAAAAACTGTACTCATCAAAGATGTCGTTACTCTAATCCTCTATAGACCAGTCATGATGACATTCTTTAAACCTCAGCCTGGCTCTTCTTCTCTAATTTGCTTCTCATTGATGAAGTTTTTCTAGCTTTGCATGACTTCAGCCCTGCCCCAAAGAGTCCTCGCTGTGCACTCCACCCCAGCTGTTGTTTGCCATTCTTTTTGTAGTTCTAGTTGATGATTGACACTCAAAGTTGCTGGTCATCCTGGTCAGTGAAGAGTTGTTTTCACCCTCTGCCGGTCTACAAACTTGTTGTCCCCAATGCCTTCTGCTTCACCTTGTTCTTATGAACAACAGTCTTTGAAAATTTAACGATGGAAGCAACCTGACACTCGCTGTATTGCTCTGCCAGTAAAGCCAGAATTGAACCCTTCTTTCTTCACTCTTAACTTTTCTCTTTTGGCATAGTCAATAGTTTTTTTTTTTTTTATTATTATTTTTGAGGCACAAACTAAATATGTATGTAACCTAGAGGCCTAGATAAACTTAAACGTCCCAGTGAATCATGTTTAATGATTAAATCACTGACTAATTGAAGAGCCCCATTAGGATCTGAAAGCTTGCCACTGTGAGTATCCAAACAATAAAGATTAAAAGGCAGACTCAGTACCTTAAAGAGGTGGTGGTCCTTTTATTTCTCTCATGGCGTGTAAACATAATGCTACTTTTAAGGAAAGGTCATGTCATGCCATTGGAGCAGCAGCCCCCTGCTGAAGCTACGTGAAAGGATGTAAAGTGATCTCATCCTCACTGCAGCTGACCCAAAGCTTTATTCAAATGTTTATGTCTAATATAATCAATATGCAAATTAGCATATGGTTTTATCTGGTAACTTTTAGTGACTGGTGGCTAATGCTAATGCTAGCGACTCTAAAGGCTGTTGTGTCGGAATGAAATACAATTTATTCCCACGTTTTGACGAGATGAGTGAATACAGAGGAGTGCAGTGCATCTGTATTATAGTCAGCATTATTTATGCACCAACCTATTATTACACACAGAGTGAGCTACCAAGTTCACCAAGTCTACACTGACAATTAAAGTCTAAATGTTGAGGTCAGCCATAACTTGGCATTGATTTCTCCATCATACTGTGAATACACAGGCTGGCTATCAGCGCACAGAAGTGTAGGTGGTGATGTCTGGATCGGTTTTCTTTAACTGAGTGAAAAATAAGAAAAGCTAGAAGTAATAACAGAAAAAAAAGGTGTTTGAAAACCTCATGATAACTCCAACAAGGTACTAACACAGCTAGTGCTGAGAGCTCAAGGAAGTGTATCAGACATAATGGTGAGAAAAACCGAGCTCTCAGGGCCACAGACACCCGCGATCCATGCTGTTATCAAATATTCTTTAGTCCAGCCGCTGTTTACAAGGTCTGAGCACATGAAACACTTAAGAGTCTCATCATTCCACTTCAGTGAACACCTCGACTTAAAGCGCTGGTCAATGTCACTGAATTCAGTAAAACCTCTGTCTTGACAATCTCATGTACGGCACTTTGCCAAGGCTGCATTGTATCTGCTGTGGAATGACAAGTAGCCAAGCTGCTCTCAGTTTCACCTCACCGGAGGTCAATCGAGCAAACAGGGACTTTGTTTAAAATTACGATGATTCAGAATATAGGAAGGAAAAGAAAAATGCATAGAGTGATTGGATTTACACTCTGCTCCTGGACCAGACGTACTGCAGCGACTTGCAATACCACAGCAGCAGACTGAAGCAGAAAATAAAAGATGCATGCCTCTGTCTGGTAGGCTAACAAGCAAAGGCAGTGCTCACCTGGGGATATAAAAAAGTAAATTATTAAATACGCGATTGCACAACGTGACTGAGCAAACAAGCATCAGATAATCACTGCTGCTCAGAGGACACCAGAGTCAACAAGACCCGTGTCAATTATTGCTGCCATGAGGTTCAGCACAACAGAAGTGAAATGACGGCTTGGCCAGTTGTCAGGGGTAAATTACACCGCCTCATAATTGCTAGTGGTATGAGCTTTAATGTTTTTTAACCAGGCTGTTTTTTTTAATCATTAAACCACAAATAAATCATGAGGCGCATAATTGAATCTCCCATACTTCATGTCATTACTGTTATACTGGTGATGTGCGATAATCAACCGCAGCCCCACAGTAGTTGTTAGTCGAGAAGTTTAGAAGAGAAAATTGGAAAATGTGTGACTCACTGGGTAAAGAGCATACTTTGAGTCATCAGCGTGTTGAGAAATGTTAGGATAGGAGTGGATTATCACTGCAGCACAACGGGGGCATCGTAATGTGGAGAGTAGTACTACAAGGCCCTCAACATGAGGGAGGCCATGTGTTAAGTCCGGTCTGTAATAGGTTTGCTTCTGTGGTAATGCTGCTGCTGATGTCGATGATTGGAGCTTTCAGGCAATGAAAAATGAAATTACTGTTTGATGTCTGGTGGACGTAGCTGCGTTATGTTCTGGATCCACAGCCATTCAATAAGCACACATGATTCTTTACACTTCAGGTCTATTTGATGCTTTAAACCTATTTATGAACACACAAATAACATTAAACAATGTATTTAACCTGTTACTACTGTCTTTATGTAGAGCAAAACTAGATTACCCTGTTTGTTTCTTTCTTCTTTGAAGTCTGTGAAGCAGAATAAAGAACACTGGAGTTTTCTGTCTCCTAATATGCACTACAGAGAAAATGAACATTAGACATCATGTTGCTGTGCAGTAATTAAAAATGTGTCTGTGTCTGCAGAACAGATTGCTTGAAGAAACTCCACCTCTAAAATGCCTAAACCACGAAGCAGATGTGACAGAAAGAATCGCGTGTGTTGTTCTTTCCCAGGAACCTTATTGCGAGCTGGAGCACACTGGACTGGAGGAAGTTTGGTGCTGGAACCTCCAACAAACAGCAGCCAGGATCTGGAACAACAAGGTATATAATGAGCCTGATGGGAGAGGCAGAGGAGGCTGATCAGTCAAAGATAACTAATTAGACCATCAGCCCCCACCAGCAGGACATGCAGGACAGCTGGGCGTGTTTTGCACATTCTTGCATGAAACTGTACATTTCTTCCTCTTTTCACAAACAGACATTTATGATATTTGTAATAAACCTTTCTATTTGTTATTGATGTGTCTTGACTTTAGTAGTACTTTATAAATCTTATTTTGTCTCATTACACATTTATTCTGCACCAAAGCACAGGACAAATTCCTCACATGTAAAATACCTACATGCAGTAAACCTGATTCTGGTTACAGATTCAGCACCCTGGACAGCACTAAGACCTAAACACCCATGAAGGAGTCTACAGTGTTCTCAAAGTAAGTGCCAAAGTTGTCTTGAGTAAAACATTATTAATACTGTAATTGTGGTACAAATAGTTCATTACTAATATTACACTAATATCCCTGACCGATGAACGACTTTAGCTGTTGATTCAGTTACTGAACAAGATATGAGGTACTTATCCATAGTCAAGTATGACCTACAGTAGTAGGACAAGCACAGAAGTAAACCAATGTACTGCTGTGGACAGGGTCAGACACAAAATATATTCTATGCTACATAAAAAACCCTCAAAATCAGTTTAGCTGTTAGCTATATTTACCTTTACAGTCATTTTACCTCGCAGCCTTTTACCTCTACTTTGATCTGCAGAAACTAAAGTCACAGATTAACACAAACAAAAAGTAACCGATTGAGGCAGTGGTGGACCAACAACTTTGTAAAATTTTGGTCTGATGGCTTCAAATAGAGCAGAGATTAATAGAAACATTTCAATTTCCTGTCAGAAAAGTCTGACTGATGGCGAGGTAAAGCAATGAAGATCATCCTACAATATCGCACATACTAATTTATTCATGTGGCTAAAATATGTTTTGTTGCTGCCCCTGTCCACAAACTGTGGGCATCCTGACTGATGTCTACTGTAGACCGATCAGCACCTCATACACGCACACTTGAAAAAACCCTTATACTAACCCTGGGCAAAGAGGACCCACTTAGACAGTACACAGGCCCTAATCTTCATGCCATACCCCGTCAAACACACACTCACATAGGAATTCTGAAGTTACAGCTGCTTCATTCCTTTCGACATGTCATCCTACATAATGAATAATATTTACACCATGACGGCGGGAAACATCTGCAAAATAAACCTATTGTTTTTTTTCCATAAGGTGCTACCAGCAGAGAAGCTAATGTTGACTTTCTTGTGTGTGCTCGGTGGTCATGATCATCACTGTACTTTAGAAAAGGCTCATTTAGTCAAAGAGTTAAATTCTCCATAATGCTCCTGCTGACTCCTGGGGAATACAAAGACAACAAAAGCTCCTTTGAAATGGCAAGATGTTTGTAGCAAACACATTATAGCTGGGAAGGGATCTGTTTATCCTGAGACCATAGAACTTTGATGTTCCAGCCGTAAACCTTCTGTATTATGGTATCAGCCTTTTCTGCTGAACCTTGACTTTTTTGTTCCCCTGGAATCTGGAGAGCTGCTTGGCGCATCTTGAAAGCGCATGAATAGATGCTAGAGCAATTAAAAACAGTGAGATGAAATCATCCCCGCTCAAATGTTCTGCTCTTTTCCCTTGTCAAGGAAACACAGACTCTTCGCAGTAATCCAGCGTTAATAGGACGGGTTCAACCAGAGTGTCAAGAGCAGCCAAAAGCTGGGGATTTTCAGAGTCGTCTGACAACTAACCCACTTCCAAAATGCACTCCATAAGCGTCGGGATAATGACGCTTAGATGCCAGCCAGAAAGCATGGCACTGCAGCACGGTGAGCAAAACAAATAAATACACATATTGTTATGTTATAATTAATGCTCAGGGTTCATGGAAAGTGTTGTTTTTCATGTACACAAGCATTGGATGAGGGAATACACTGTAACACTCAGTGTACGACAAGCTGTTTCTACCACGGCCTTGGAGTTAGACTGTGTGTGTGTGTGTGTGTGTGTTAACCCTGCAGAATCTTTTCTACTCTGCTCCTTCATTTGAACACTGAAACACAGATTTGGGCTCATGCAGACTGATAACGTAACAAACATGTCAGAATAATAGAATAATACGTTTCTGTAGACGGGAGTGAAAGAATGAACATTAGAATGAATTTCTACTATGTAACGAGTTTCTGGCTGCTGAGTAATACATTTTAAAACTGGCTGACAATAATACTTTACTCTAGTTTAAATGAGTCATTTCAATTATACCAATAATGCTCAAATGTTAAATTATTAAAGGTTTTAATATGTAGTTCATATTTAATTGCTGTGTATCTACAGTATGTATTATTTATAGCTGCAAACATAATCAGCAAAAACATTCTATTAAAATTAAAATTAAAATTATTTTTCTCTTGTGTTTTTAATATTTGATTAAAAACTGCACCTTGTTTCAGACTTAACTTAAGAGATGCTGTGCAAACTCACCTTGTCTTATTGTATTACTGTGTCCATTGTATTTGATATGAAAACAAAAAGGACTTTCTTGGTTCTCTTGGTTCATGATTATTAAAACCATTATCATGTAGTCAGATATATCAATCATGGTCAGATGTCAAGGGAAGAAAAACACGAAAGAAAAGAAAAGAAATAAAAATCGTTGAAGTTGGTGAGTATTTAATATGAAAAAAAATAATGATGTGCTACTTATGTTATGTTTAGTTATTAACTAAGTAACATAAACATCATACCATACAATTCTATTTATTTAGTCTTAATAGTATTGAAAAATATGATAACATTAGAAGCATCAAAATGTGGTTTATTAGATCACAGACGGTAGATGTGGAGCTAATGGACAGAAAGAAAGAAAAAGTGTCAAGTGCAGTATAGGACAAATGTGATGAACACAAGAATTGAAGCTGCCTTCAGTGTATGAAGGCAGCTTCATACCAAACACAGCTGCTAGCACAAATTAAAAAAAATGTGGATTGAAGTAATTATAGAACACAAATTAAATAATTGGAGAGCATAATTTACTTAAACTGAAAAGAAAAAAAAACAGGTAAGAATTCAATGTTTGCTCACCAACACTTGCAGGTGTTATTGAACGTAGCTGTCTGATCTAATCCCTCTGCACCCCTGGCTTCCCAAACTTCTGCTGTTAAATGTGATATCTGATTAGCTCGGTGGGTTCCCTTCTCATCATTTTGTTCCACTGCGAGTGAGACGTCACTTCAAGACACTGGAGTGAAGAAAAGCAAAGCCTTGTCCATCCACCCGAGCTATTACAGACACAACAATTAATGTTGGGAATTAATCAGTGTATAGGCAGCAGGGTACTTTAGATAATTTGTGTATATAAGGGGGCAGCAGCAGAATATTCACAGAAAGAAATTAACACCATTTGACTTCAATTTTCTTAACTTCACTTGAGTTAGGAAACACTTTAATCACTTCAATTAATTGGTTTCTAACTATGATCATAATGAGAAGAATATGGGGGCCTAATGGAGCAAATGGCTTAAATAGGGCCAGTTGCAACAGGGGTTTGGGGTTTACATGAGTCACAGACAGCAGGGCAGCGTTTTCTGACCAGCCCGTTGATTTCCATACAGATAGTAGTCTTTGAATACTTCATACTGCTGGCATTCCCTACACTTAACTTAATTCTTCATGGAGCATTACCAAAAAATGTTTTGATGAACAATTTAGTGCTTATTTATTACAGTCCACAGTAAAGACTTAAAGTGACATTGGGTAGAAATTGGTATTTTTGCAGGGCCTCTAATTTCAGAGAGTAATAACACTGTGGTAAATATGGACAGCTATATACACAGACATGCAAGAAGTAAATAGACCCCTTTAATTTGAATGTATATGAAGGTGTCTATTTACTGTGTATTTGTTATGATTATATTACTGATGATGAAAAATCAGACAAACAACAGCGGCGACATCAGCAGACATAGCAGCCAGCTGATATTACTGACTATTCCAACAGCAGTCAGCCCAGCTCGGCGTCTGTCTTTCAGTCTTTTATTTCACCAAGCTCTCACCAACCACTAAAAGTCAGTCCCACATTTACTCACATCCGGCTTCCTCCTTGTCCTCTTCACTCTTTTCTCCTTTAGACATTATGGCCATACCCAGCCCCACCTTGATAACCTCCTCTTCCTGATGATCCAAAATGCCTGTGGTACAAACATTAAACCCTTCCCCAGGTGCTCTGAGCTCACTGGCTAGGCAGCCCTGCTAACAAACTGAGCCAACATTAGCTAACAGCAGCTACAGTTGGCAGCAGTTTACTTCACTGTCCATCAGGAAACTGTAAATCACAGATAGTTGAGGAGGAGCAGCTGGAGGGCATCGGAGTGAAAAGCAGAAAACATTTTCTCCATAAAATATGATCCACGTTCACCAAAATCAGTCAAATAGTTGGTTGTGTGCCATAAAGCATTACATACTTTCCACAAGTGATCGGAATTGGTGCACAAAGTTCGTCATGCAAGAACAGGCATACACATGACAGAGACACCATTCACCTGATTACAAGTCAGTGTAGCATCAACATGTTGTTTTTATGGTACAGGTGACAGTTTTGTCACTGCTGCTGCTTGTTTTAAAATGTTGTAACAAACCAAGAACTCTTACTTAATTGGGTTGAGCGCATTCATCTATCATTCATCATCTGACTTTTAGGGCTGTATTTTTCTTTAATCGCCTGTGGTTTTATGCGTTTTTTTGTTTTATCTTTGCTGAGGGTTCTGTATGCCTTCAGCTATTTAGTGGTGCATTGCAATTTTGGTGTCAAGACTGGCTGCACTTCATGTTATCCGCCTGCTCAAAGCAGGTAAACAGCACAATGAGCACAGCACATGCATGTTCTGACACTTTCTTTACTTTAATTAGTGGTGACAAAATCCCTTCTTACAGAGCAGTCAGCGCTGGACGCCCCTGTGTCAGCATTTAGGTATGGGGCAATAAGGATGAGGACCCAAATGCCCACACTTAGATGGAGCATGAAGAGTACAGGGAAACTTCCACGTCTGCACCATAAAACACATATTCCAAATTAGACAACAAAACCCATTGTTTGTTTCTGCTCAGAAACATCTTTCAGTGTCACCATTTGTCTGTCCCTTCCAAAGCTATTATAAATCACTGTTGAACAGTAAGTCCAGTAGCTCACCTGGTAGAGCGTGTGCCCCATATATCAGAGCTAAAGTCTATACCACAGCAACCCAGTTTCCATTCCAACCTTGGTCCTTTGCTGCAAGTCATTTCCTGTCTCTCCAGCCATCACTATCCAATAAAGAAAATGCCAAAAAATATCTTTAGAAAAGTAAGTTTTTATGACGTTACAGTGCTGTGGTGAAGGTTTGTTCGGTTTTGGAAGGATAGTGGGTTAAAAGAAATGTTGACTGTTGGTTGACTTGGTTGGTTGACGAGATTGGTAACTTGTTGTCGCTCTCTAATGTCAAGTGGCTTCCATCATTTTTCTGTCTTGCATAGCCATGACGGTCATTCTTGGCATTTGCCATGTGCATCCCAACATTTTTGACTGTGAAAACACAAGTATGAGAACATGCTAGTATGCTATGTATTATGAACTTAACTGCATTCATTTTAGGCTTTCAAAAGAAATAAAAATTTTTTTGGCAGAGCTAAGTCTCAATATGCTTCATACAAACTGGATCTTGTGTCATTCAGCGACATCTAAAAATCTGTACAAGAAATTACCAAAAAGTGCACTGGCAAGCCCTTGACTCATTGGGCATGGTGCACTTAACATCACTTTGCTTCCTCCACCTTGAGTCATAAGACAGAACTTTTATTTCTCTCTATCAAGAACTTATAAACTCTGATTTAATGGATGTACAAAATGGATTACAAAGTTCATAGAGTTTAAAAACTGAAACACTAACATTCTTCTACAAACTAATGAAAGGTCTACAGCATCTGCCTTACAGACATGTGACTTCTTAAAATTATTTTAATGAGAATTAATACTCTCTTGGCTATATTACCACTGATGGAGCTGGGATGGGGTAAGCGGTCCCATTTCATTAAGTATTTCTGCTTTACTGATTACTGCAGCGCTCCCCAAAAGACGGACAGAGGCAATCATCGTCTTGAGTGTATCCAGGGTTCCATGGACAAAGTTGGCACTATAACCTCTCAACTTTGCAGTAGTTTGTCCTCAGAAACATCGACCGCTCTGCTCCGTTATTGATGGCAGGACGATCTGGGGGGTCTATGCTATCTGTAGCCTATCTGGCTGATTGATTTACTCAGATTCCCTAGAAGACAGGAATCAATAAGTGTCTTTGATGGTTCAGAGATTACACAGGTGTAATAGAGCCACCACTCGTTACATGAAATGATGTGGATGTTTAAATATGAGTGCTGTGAGTGGAAAATATAGGGTCAGGCTTTAAAATGGCTGGACTGAAGATTTACTGTATTTCTGTCCTGGAAATTATGATGCGGTAATGGCTCACAAACTCATAAAAAGATGCTTCTCTTCCTGCTGTTTTACAGGGCCTAATTTTCACTGCTCAACAAAAAAGCAAGCTCAAAGTGGCCACTGTTCAACCTTGAGCTAATGGAAGGTAATGCACACAGCTTTAGCCTCTCACAGTAGAAGCACAGTGTTCCTGTTAACGCTCCCACCTCGTCTGACTTGAGCCAAGCGTCCTCGATGACGACACGTTGGTACTCTGGATGACTCGCGGAATCCCACTAAGCCTACCGACCTTTGATACCATTTGAAAACTAATCCTCTTTTGCAACATCTTCATGAAAGCTGAACATTGTGAAGATCAGTTTCCAATTAAAAGGGTAAAAATAGAAGCAGGGACATCTTTTTCATTGGGAGCACATTACTCATTCACACTTAAATCTTATCCCTCTATGTTGGCTTCTTCGACAGAGCATTGCTTTGGCAACAAAATGACTTCACAAACCAAGAAACACAAAACTGTTTTGGATTAACAGAGAAAAATAACCCAGGTAAGGCTTGCAGCTTGCATTTGACAACCTGAAAACGTTTTTTTTCAGTGAACAGTTTTCAGACATTGCTCATAATTCCATTTTTCTGCTCCTACAAGGCCTTTGCTTGTTTAAACACAGTTCAGAGAGCCTTGACGGTAGGGATACCCATAAGAGATGGCATGTCAGGGTGAGGAATAGGCTAACTAATGAGGACTCTCATAATCCTTTAGCTCGAGCCTAATGGGGCATTTAAAAGAAGACAATGCATCTTCTGGCACATAACCCCACTCTTCCTTACACTCTCATTTGTAGGAAATCATGTTACAAGGGGAGCACAATTAGCTAAAGCAGTGATAAAGAGACAGAGTTGTCTTTCTTTTTTTTCTTCTTTTTTTTAACTAAAATAATATTGCACTCCAGAGCATGTATTAATCAGTAATGGTACTAAATTATAATGCTCACATGCATTATTCACCCATTTGAATCCATTATTAGCATTCTCTGATGATGGAATGTGCTTTAATCTCAGGTGCATACAGTGCACATTTCTATTCAGATCATTTCTTCATGTATTCATTGTCAAGAAATGTTGTTAATGTGACTTTTATGAAATGATTTCTTTTTCTAATAAGTCATGAATAATAGTAGCCCATCTGTCTTGCTTTTTGTGCTTGGTGCTAAGGTCCAGCTTCCTGGCTACTGGCCTGGACTGAAACGATCTGCTTTCACCCTAAGAAGATGTTGCAGTCACAAGGCTGGTATCTACGAATTTCGAGGCTTTCGCCCCCCCTCTGCTGTCCTCTCTTCCTACCATAATACTATGACCTCATCCCATGTAGAACCACGTGACTGCCCCCTGTGTTTAGTCGATGAATATGTATGCCAGTGAATAATAACAGGAAAATCTTTGTCAAGTCTCTACTGGCTGTCTTAACTGTGGAGCCAGTATAAAAACTCAAGCTGCAGCCTTGCTTTTCTTGGTCCTGCATATTCTTGTTAAAGGCTAATCCTTCTCGCAGTAACGTCATGAATCCCCTGGATCACATATTTGTAGACCAAGGTGACCAGGCTTTTGTGGTATGTCACGCTGCCTATTATGGGAAAAGTCATTTGTAATATTTGCTCAAGTCCTTAAAACACAACTTATGAAACGGCACCTGGGTTTTTAGAGATTTCATTATTTTATATGCGTCCCACACCAAGCTGTTAATACCAGGAAGACATTCACAAAGCCTGCAGTATTTAAGCTTTATAGAACCCGAATGGTGTATGTCATGACAAAGGCATGTCACATAAGCCTAATAGCCCTCTGCACTCTTCCATAAAGTGTGACCAACATAACAGGTTATATATATTCCTCCTGCCTCCAGCTATCTTTCAGAATAATGAGACCAGTGGTATTTCACTTTAACTAAAGGTCAAAGTAGTTTAATTTAGACATTTCTTCCTAACGTGAGTTAGTTGGAGAAAATGAATCCAACAGATACTCTATGTGCTTCCACCCACATGAATCCCAGATGCATTATTGCAGCTGGGTGTTCACCTGAGTGGGCAGTTGAGCAACATTTGGCAACCTTTTGCTCTAGATAGGGATTTTGCTTGTTAACACAAAAAGAGCAACTGAGGGGTTCAGGGCACAAACTTGACGAAAATGGCTGAACCCGTTGAGGGCTGCCTGTCAGTCATACTGACCTAAGAGGTTTGTGCTGTGCTTCATCTGTACCGGAAATCAGCATGCATGGCCCTTATTTAAAGAACAGTTCTGGTTTATTACACTTTTTTTTGTAGTTCTGGCCATCATATTTTTTTTAGCAAGTTATACTCAGATCTGGGGACAAATGATGGTAAGGCAAGAAACAAGCCAACAGTTCATTCAGAATATATAAACCACTTTATTTGCAGGGCAAACCAAAAGTTATTCATGGCAGCTCTATTAGCTTCATCACAGCAATAAAAGCACATTAACTATGCAACTCCGAGGACCTCACTCATTACCCTCCAGGGGCTCTGAGAAGCTCTGTAGGCTGGGACAGGATGTCAATCAATGGAATAGCCAATAGCCAATACCCACGCCCCTCAAAAATCACCACATTGACCAGAGGGTTCATTTATACTGAGAACATTTAAATTCAGTCTACAGTAACTTTAAAACAACTCCAGTAAACAGACTTTTAAAAGCAAATCACACATTATAAATTACAAATAACCTCTGTCCTACTACTGGACCTTGTGCTGAGGCTCTTTTTCAAATACAGATTTACTAATTTTAAGCAGGGATGAGAACCAATGGAAATAACATAAAATTCCACCTTATTACAATTTGGATCAGATTTCTGTAGCTGTGGAGGAGGTGCACATTAGCCACAGCAAAACCCATGAACGTAACTTCAAACATAGGCATATGCATTAAAGGGACTTTAAAGGAATAGTTTTACATTTAGACTCTAGACATTAGGCTTGTTGTCACTGTGAGGTTACAGCCTAGATTTGTATAGCTCTTACTTCTAGTTGTTATCCCCTGCATCCAATCTTAGTGCTAAACTGAGCTGAGCTAACCTTCACGTGTCACAAGCTTCATCATATTCAGCCAACTGACATGACGCAAATAACTCTCAGAAAGAAAGCAGTTTTATTTCCCAAAATGTTGGAGGTAAATTCATAATTGCAATGTTGCCATAACTTTCATGGTCCAAGCTATTTAAATAAATTGGTGATTACTATGATATCCAAATTATGAGAATCTGTCAAACTTTAGAAAGTCCCTCATGAATCAGAGTACATGCTAACCATCTAGAATTCTCTTCTTGTTTTTCCTCTGCTGATTTGTGAAAAGCGCCAGCTGCAAGACGCCCAGGGATAACTACTGCTGCTGTCTGTGTCACAGTACCATGGTGATAAAAAAAAAAAAACAACTAAAAAAACAACAATTCAATACTCGCTCTCACCTTCATGTGGTGCCTCTGGAGAGCGTGATTAGGGCAGCCTCCAAACTGGCTGTGTTTTGTACAGCTGGAACATCACCCAACAGGCTTGATGAGAGAAGAGGCCAGCAGGTCCATGGCGGCGTGGATATTGTGTCTTCATTATACTCCACACAGGGCTCGGGGGGCAGCATTGTTTAGGGAGGCAGCGAGTGTCTTTTAAGGCTAATCTGCAGAAGCACCAGCAGGAGCCGACTGTCTGGGGCAGCACATCCATGCATTCTCCTGTTACACACCAGCCATCTTCAGAGGGGTGGAGATGAGGAGACATTGATAATAAAAACTAAAAAGAAACCAATATCTACCTCTTGGGAATGCAAATGTTCTTTGAAACATACAGTTAGTGACCCGGAGATGGAAGTTGGGGATACTGCTTAACACAACACAGCACAGCCTTTCTAAGCTCCCAGCATGCCGGCTGCTAATTAAAGTCTTAATATCAGGAGTCACTCAACATCCTGGTGAAAGGTGTATTTTGTTTGTATTTGCAAGAGTACACTGTTTGGGAACACTGCTTGTTAAAAAATGCATGAGGGTTTAATGCTGTATGCTGCTATCCTTCCCATGCAGTGATGACAGTGCATATTTCCTTAGAAATAAACTTTCAAAGTTGATTAGTGCATGAAAAGAAGCTGTTTTTTTTTTTTGCAGTAGTATGTGCTTTAGAAGACACTTGATACAGCTTCAACAGAGAGCACAATGCTCCAGGGCACATTTTGATGCAATTAACTATCTCTTAATTCATGTATATCTCATGACTCGAAAAGCTGTTCAGGTCAATTATAGCCACTGGCCAGAAAAAAAAAAAATAGTTTAAATGAGGTTGTGCATTTCTGTCCCTTAGCTGATGTGCTGCAGTATAGTTTTTATAAGTCAAATGGAAAACTGAATGATGCGGAGCTCCGTTTACGTCTTTAGCACCAGATGTTCTGAAATCATTCTAAACCAACAAGAAATGTGCATTTTTGTGATTGAGTGCCCCTATTTTCAGAGTGTAATCCCACTGTGGCAAATATGTTCAGCTGTACACGTCTATTTGTTCTGATTACATTACTTATGATCAAAAACTAGTGAGTCAACAACATTACTAACAGCCAAACATCAACCAGGTCACCAACGGCAGACCCAGCAGCAGCTAATATTACTGACTAGTCCAACAGCAGTCAGCCCAGCTCGGTGTCTGTCTTTTATTTCATCAAGCTCTCACCAACCACTAAAAGCCAGTCCCAGCAAACTAAAAGTAACTCTCATCATCTCATCATTTTGCTTACTCTGTTTTTCTCATCTTAGATTCCACTGCTTAGAGGCCTCTGAGCTTGGTTACACCTGCCACTTGCCCGGCTCCAAAATCAGTGAAAAAGCAGTGTGTATTTTTCTGTGAAGTGTTAGAAACACAATTCACCGGATTACACAATCAATGTAGCATCTCGTTGATTTAAAATCTGTTTAAAAAAAAGTAATAGAGTGTTACTTTAATCGCAGTGTCATTTTAGAATAGTTAAAGGACACACACAGTGTTGGCCCAATATAGAAAGAATACTGTTTTGACTTCCCTTCACTAAAGCTAAACCAAAACCACAAGCACTGCCCCAGTATGCACATAGGACCTCTGCCATTGTTTTGACTCGTGTAAAACATTCTGATTATAGGTGGTCTGACTGATACACTATGTATTGTCTGCTTTTAGTCATAATACTAGTATTGACTAACAACAACAGGATTGATACATACCAATAAATTGATCAAACTCATGTATCGTTTGCTGCACATGAAGAATGCTGAAGAGTTGAAGAGTTCATTAAGAAAAACAGATCACTCAATAAACCAACAGCAGTTTGCATTCCCTTAAGTGCACACACACGGACACGGACACACACACACACACAATTCAGGAAAACAAAGACAGAGTTATCTCTTTTTGCAATTGAACCATTCAGTTGTTTGCTACTGTTGTGTGCATGTTAATCACATGCATGTTAAAGTACAAGACATTCTGTCTTGTACTTTAACATGCATGTGATTAAAGAATAAATGGAAATTGCAATGAAAATGTTTACTGTTAATGGCTATTGATGATTCCTTCACTTCATAAATCATGACATATGCCTCTGCCCTACATTATATTAGCTGCGTTGGTTCAATATCAATTTTCATAGTGATCTCCCACATGATTATGGCCATGCGATCACTTGGTGTTTAAAACCATATCATAAGGAGTTTTTCTTAATAATATTTTCATTTTTAAGACTCATATTTACAACATTAGCATTGGCATAAACACCTACACAACAAATGTAGCTCTGCTACTACTCAAAAACTACAAAGAGTTTGCACATTTGACCAGTCAAACTGATTTAAGACTTCTCTTTAAATCCTTACATGGCCTTGCCCCTGTCTACCTTGTCAATAGCCATTCCTACTAGTGATGTGTCAGTCGTCAACAAGCCGGTTCAAAGTTTTTAAGTGAACGACGGGAGCCGGCTCCGGTATGTGAGCCACTGAGTGATAGTAGTAAAAGAAGCAGCATTTGAACCGATTTAAAAAAAAAATTCAAACACAAAGGCAGAATGCAGAACTTAAAGCCAAGCTGTCATATCGAGCAGGATCCACAAACAACCTTCACAGACGTGATGAGAACTGTGCATCCAACACTCAACAGCTGTCCTTTCTTAAATTTCTGTGCTTGTTATTGTTATGTATTTAAAGATGTTTCTATTTGCTTTATGTAGCAGAGTTGTTCTACAAGCACATCAGTGCATTCTTTGGGCGCTTTCGAAGAGTTACAAGAGTCTGTAAACACACAGTGAAAACAGTTGGCTATAGCAATTTACTGACATTATAAAATGTAATTTTTCGTTTTGAATGCTTCAGTACAAAGGATGTGTTAAATATATACATGATATATGTGTACACATACAAATCATAAGTCAAATCAGCGCTAAATGTGGTTGAAAAATAAAGAGCTGTTAGAGTTAGCTAAAGTTACTAAGCAATTCTGTCAGCAAATGCTCGATTATAACAAATTTTACATGCTCTTGTAGGAATTATGACAGTTGTCTGTCAAAAACAAGAGGAGGGAATCGTGTGACATTGTTATAGAGCCACAAAGCCCACAGAAAGAGGAGTTTGGGTGGATGGATGGGTCAACAAAACACGATGTTCAAACACAACTGTTTGCTGCTTATTTTCTACTAACAGTCAACATCGGTTTGTTGACCATGCTCTTTCCCTAAACCTAACCAAGTTCTTTTTGTGTCTGAAACAAACCAAACCTTGACCATCGCAGTGACAGATCAGAAAACTCACAGTGATTTGTCTGTCGCTTGGACAGCATTGGTTAAAGCCATCCTGCAGGGGTTGTCAGATCCAAAAATTGTTACATTTGTGTTGTTGGTTGTGTTACCCCAAAATCTCCTTTAATAAGGAAAAAAAGTAACAGAGGAGAGATCCCTCTGCCAGGACATTAAAACAAAACACAATTTACACAAATTCTAATTACAAAATTATGGAAGACATTGAGCAAATTCAGGTATTGCATAGGAAATCACAATCACATTTATTTGTTACAGGTAAGGGTTTTCTTTAATTTGATAAAGTTATTTTTAACATGCAGAGTGAAATGAGAACAGGCTGTGCAGAATCAAAAACTCTTGAGCAGCTCTGTGAGTGACTCACCGGGTTTCATGATATCACACAGCTGGGTTAAGGGGGAGGATGATGAGAGAAGTAATATTCGAATCTCATATTTCTCTCCCTCAACAATTTACACTGACTTTCCCTCTCAGTCGAAAAAGCAGCGCACCATCTATATAAACAGTAATAACCTTGAACATATCTTTTGCTTTATTAATACAGCTCAGTCAGGACTAAGCTTATTTGAGGCTGAGCCAGCGACTGATTACCTTGTCAGGGAACCTCGGCTCAGCAGCTGCAGGATGCGGGGGCTTTGAAGGCGTACAGTATGTACGGTCAAACACAGCAGAATATGTCTGCTATATATTTCAAATCAAATGTCAAACAAGTTACAGACCTTCAGGCTTGTTAATGGAGCATGTTTGAGTGTGTTGTTGTTCAGTTGCTGAATTTTTTTTTGTGCAAGATTCTAATCAAAAGAAAAATAATACTGAGTGTGAGATTTATATGCAGGCTCCTCAGAGGACTACTCCTAAAAACCTTGGTGACCACCTGACCTTTCCTTTAAAATCTACATAAAGTCAGTATTAATATTTGAGTGCCGTATCTTAGAGGTAGATAAAACTCATTATGTGTACTCATTTTAAATGCAATAAAACACTTTCTTGCTTATGACGCTGCTGGAGTGGAGTGCTTCCTGTTTGATACAGCTGAGTGTAAGTGATTCTGAGCACTGCTACATGCATCTATGGCCGGGTCTCACTCCGGCTGCACAGCTAGAAATCTCTGCGATTTACAGTTTCCTGATGGACAGGTAGCTTTAGCCTAACAACTGGGTGGTAATTAACTGCTGCTAACTGAACCAGGCTCAGTACCTGGCCTGGACCCAGTTTGAGCACAGCCTCTGAGATATCATTAGTGTTTCTGACCAAATCAGGTCATTCTCCTCACTGTTGATTGAAAATGCCTTTCTTAGTACAAATGACAATACAATATGTTACTTCCTGTTTAAAACTTAATGACAGACTTCAAAAGCCACACAATGATGTGATAACGCTGTTGCTAATTGTTGGTTACTTAGGTTCTAACCTTGTATATGATGCTTCTAAACATATTACACAATAAATCATAAGCACAATATTCCTACAATAAAAAGCTGCATGTATTGAACGGTACAGGGACTGGGGAGCATAGCATTGAGGATATGTTGACAATGTGCTGCAGCTTATGGGTAGCTAGTCTGCTGTACCAAACTGTTAAAGATGAAATAAAGTTACTTTCAGTGATTTCTCAACTGTAAAACTCTTGGAGGATTCTGCGTTTCACTTTGGATTTTTTAAGTTGTCTGAGGACGAACACTGTCTGCTGTGAACTTTCGGTGATGTGGAGTAAATATTAAGTTTTTCCTGTATATATATGTGCTAAGAAATTTATGAGTTTTTATGAAACAGTTGGCGTATGAGGAGAAGGGCCTGAGCGATAAGACACTAGACACTCTACACAGACACAAAACCTGCAAGATAAAAAGTTATTCCTCCTAACCCCACTGTCTGCTCTCCCACATGCTCCCACGTGGCAAGTGCAGGAACTGCTGCTCACACACATCAGTGTATTGAAAAGCTTGATGGGTGTCGAAGGCAGAGGTTCTCCAGATGTTGCAGAAGGCACAGTTGCTGGCATCCTCAGCAGATCTGTTGGTGCGGCAGGCAAAGCGGCGTGCCTCGATGAATGGTGATGTAATCACTCACAGTCAGTGACTGCAAATGTTTGTGCTGAACTGGACCGGATCATTGGAATCAGCAGCAAGTGATTTGTGTTGGCCACCTTTGGATACAAGCTTTCTAACAGGTCCTGCAAACAATCATTATTCATATTTTGTGATGCTGGTGATCAGCAGGTACCATCTAAAACCTTTATGAATTATTTCAAACCAGTGGTTAGGGTGAAGTTCAGAAACTATGAAAATAGTGTTGGGGAAATGTTATAGTTTGGATTCGGTAAACCTATGTTATCATGATAATAGCAATAACCACTTGAAATAAGGGAATGTTCATTGTCCTGGTTAAAAGAAACCAACAGTGATTATTAATGACAAACTGGAAATTTGTTGACCCATCTAACTGAGGCTTTAAAACAACGTCACACTACTTCCAGTTCTGCTCCTGACAGAGAAGATCCTTTACAAAGTCCATGAGGAGGGTGTTGTGGGTGATTGGGTTAAACAAACCTGATCAAGGAGACACTTTTTAGACCTAGTTGACTTAATATTTTACATTTATAATATGTATTATAATAATATTATATATATTAATAATATATTTATAATTTTTTTCACCCTTTCACAATGTTAGCACAGGTTACAAAGACCTGATAGCTAATTTATCCCACTTGCACAAGCATAAGTGCATGGCTACATGGAGCATGTCTTGCCAAGAAAAATAATGGCATATATAAGAATGCGTATAACTCAGTTAATTTTACAACTGAGCAAAAAACCATCAAAAGGCTCAAACCCAGACGTACTTAGTTGCCAAAAAATTCAGAGATGTGAGCAGTGATTCAGAGGAAGCAGGCTAGCAAATGTCAACAACATCAAAGCAAATACTTTAATCTGCAGATTACTAAGGACTGTAATGAGCACCTTCATGCTCCCAAAGAACATTGAGTAATGACCAAATGCAGCCCCTTTGTCTAATGCCACAAAACGCGAGGCTGGGCTTTCAGGACTTTTAAGTGGTTTAAGTGCTTGAAGCAAAGAGCTGTTGGATTGTCGATTAGTGTCCTACGACTGTTGTTTTTTTTCCAAAATCAGCAATCACAGACACCTTATACAGTGAATGGTCAGATGTGCAGAGGGCTGAAAGCAGGCAGGCATTCAAGAATAGCAGACTTTCCGTTCCACCTTTGTTTGTGTTATTCGACATCACCATGCCAGCTGTGCTATAATGTAGCTACTACATGCACTTTCACAGTTTCATCTTTCTAGATATGACCAATTTTCCTTTCCAATGAGCCTGTGAAGGTTTGGAAGCCGAAATCTTCCAGCTTGAAAAGCTCCGGTCCTCTGAGGAGCAGAGGGGCTGATCAGGTGTGTCGCTCTGACAGCAGAGTGTGAGTGGCCACCGCCACCATCGCCTTTTATTAGAGATAACTTGAAATGGAGCAGCACTGAAATCATGTTGTTGCTGACCTTGACCTTGACCAGACACGCAGATGTTATTACCTCCTTCAGGAAGACGGATGTGTTGTGGGACTATAGCTCATCACAGGTGAAATATTTCCCTCAGCAAAAATCGCCGTACTTTACTGAGGATATGAGAATGCTCTGCTTTCTATACTTCTGCCTTTTCTGAGATGATGATGGTGATAACAACGTGGGCGAGGTGGGAAAAGTGGGGCCATGTGCTGTGAGTAAAGGAAGGACATAAGGCTCCAGAATATAGATGAGGTAGTAAACAGTTGTTGGGTCTGCCTGTAATGACAGTTTGTCATCATTTCAATGGGTAGAGCTGAAACCACATGCAGCCAAAATGACAAATTCTATGAAGCTTTGAGTCTGGAAATTGGTCTGACTGAATGGCGGGGGGGAAGCGGAGGCACAGAGCCGAGGGCTGAGGATGTGGATCTTAAACTGTATCAAAGAGTGAAGGGGCTCCTGGAAAATCTCTCGCAGAGCCAGAGAAAATTAACCTGCGAGAGTCCAGTCCCCATTACTGCATCACTGGCAGAGGGTCACCATCTGGCAGAGATCTATTGCACAATTACCTGAGGCGCTACAGTGACAGTCTCCAAAATAAAGGCCTTCAGATGGAATCATACGAGGAGCAGCTGAATTCTATAACCAGGAGCCGGTCTGAAAATACAGATGTACTCTGGCCTTTTTGAAGGCACCAATTTCACTGCAAACTTGCAGCATCAAAGCAATCAGTTGCCTTACTGTTGCTTCATTGTTGTTTGAAAATTGAATTATTTGTGATACATTTTCTGTTTACTCTTACTCTGGCAATTTGGGGTCTGGCTGCAACACAGTGTGTTCATTTTTACTTGGAAACATTTACGAACTACTGAAGCAATTTCTCAAGAAAATGGATGTGATTGCTGCGTGCGCTAAAGCTGATTTATAATCACATGCAAACTCATTGACCTTAATGTATTGGTTTAGTTATAGAAACAAAAGGGAATGAATGGGCCTCCACAGGCTTTAATGCATCATTTAACTCATAATTATATGTCACAAATTGCACATGTCAACATAATGTGTTTATACAGGATTGAATGGGCCTCGATAGGCTGTGTGATATAATTAATAGTAACTCATGAACTGTATATGTCATCATAATGACAACATTAAAAGTAGTTTTGACCAAGCAATCTGATTGGTCAACTAGACATTTAGAACGTTCTCTAATAAGCATGACAGCACACCGTATTCATCACTCAAAGTATTACTCTGCCATTTCCATGTTAACTAAATAACTGCCAGAGCTGGTGCAAGGGGCTGTTTATGAAACATTTTTGTTCATCAAAAAAAATTATGAACCACAGTGAACCCATAATAATTAAATTAACTTTCTTTAAAAGCTGTAACACATCATCACAGATATAGGAGTTGAATCTATCTGTACATGGATTTTTTTTTCCAATTTTTTAGTGTATTATTTATTTAGTTTTGTGTTGCTATGTGCGGTATTTGTTGAATTGTGTGTTCATGTGTTGTATTTCCATGACCTATAAAATGATTTAACGGTAGTTGTCTGAAACTAGTCATCATTAAGGGTCGGACTACTTACTGGAGTAGTAAACTGGGTTCCATTACATATAGGATTCTACTGACATGACTGATTATTTTACAGTTATTATTCAGACCCCATGTGCAAAAAAGTGAAGAGTGAACTGCTCCACAATATGAATACATTTTAGTTTCATTGGTAACTTTCAAGGGTGAGCTTTACCTCATTATTAGCGCCTAATGCACTTCTGTCAAGCCATAACGACAGTAAAGGTTCTTCTGTAGTTTTGTTTAATTCCAAAAGATCAGTGATGTTTGTACTGTATACAGTGGCTAAAATGTAACAGTGGATTTCACATAGGAAGTTTTTCCACATAAGAAATCTGTCTGTGCTGTTTCATTATTTTTTTTACTTGATCTCATTATAATGGCATGCACAGGTTACAAGACACAAACTGTAAGGTCAAATTTCATGTGTCATCCAGAAATCACACCAATTAGCAGCAATGCTCTGAGCGATTATACACATTCTTCTCTAATTAAACATGTGCATTCATGAAAACATCTAATCAATACAATTATGCACACAATAATATATGAAGAGTCTGTGTAGCACAGTTTCACAGCACAAAAAAAGCATGGAAGAATAGTAATTGCTGTAAGCAGCAATCACTTACATAATTGTAATGCAGTTAAGATGTTCAAATAATAAAAGTGTGACATAAAATAGTGACAATTATTTAGGAAGGACAAAAAGGCAACATAAGGAAAGTCAAGGTTTTAACATTCAGGCTCATAAATTAAAGGAAAGTGGCGCCTGAGATGTTGTCAAAAGGCCCAAAAGACAAAGTTTTCTCCAAAGTAAACCTCTTTGGGAGAAGACGACAGTTCTTTATGCCTCACTGGTAAGCCAGATTTGCCAAGTACGTCAGGCTGGAAATTTGTGGTCTGAAACCTTATCCTCTGTAATCTGTGTCAGTCAAATCCATTTGACAAGTGGCATTTGAGACAGAGGGCTTATTTCTTCGTTTTGCACAATCACAAAACAGTTTTGTCTGCAAGGAAATGTTTTTTTTATTTTTATGAACAAGGTAGGAAAACAATATGGCTGTAACTGACAAGTCTTTATCTGCTGTCTGTCAAAATGTTTTACAGCTAAAATATGACCAAATGAAACATGTCATCGAATAATATTCTAGGTGACAAGTTGTTGATTGGAAATATCATGCAAATAAAGCCTGGAAGAGGGAACAAATGATTGTTGCTGTTTTGAATTCAAACATGGAGCTTCAATATAAAGAATGCTGTGTAATATACTGTAAATAATAAATTGATGAGACAAGAGAATAGTTTATTGATCCCCAAAGGGAAATCCACATTACAGCATCACAGACAGACTGGGGAGTAAGGAAAGAGCTATTTCAATCAAATACATGAAATTTAAATAACATATTAAAGATGCAGGTATTCTGACAGTTACCACTGCCAGACCTGGCTTATTAAAAACTGGGTGACTATTCCAGGACCCACACCGGCTCTCAGGCTACCTCAGGTTCACCGCATGTCACTTGTCCTTTGATAACTTGATCTGCAACATTAAACTACTATAACACTTAAATTGGGTCCTGATCTCTTGTATAGTAGCTCTCTGTTGAAGTTAGTTTTAATTTTAATTTTTCGCCTACAGCAAATAGTCAGTGTGTGCGCAAACAAATACCCACTGAATAAAGTTATGTTTTAATTAAATGAATATGACTAATTGAACTAATAACACCGCTAACTATCTGTTCAGCTCCGCTCTTGACCTCCTTTACTCGACATTCGCTGTTAGACGCCTCAACATTTCTTGCAGTTTCAGGACAAAATGGCGATTGATTTATTTCCTCCCACAGACATGCTTTTATTCCAAGACACTCTTGAAGGCCTATCAGCTCATGTTAATCTAGCAGCTCCGAATTTGGGTTTGCGCTTTGACTCTGAGCTGGGCGAGGGAAAGGGTTTGTATCCTGCTTCCTCCCAACTAAGATATATTTCAAAAATAAGGTTGTTCCTTTTTCATGAGGTGACCTAGCAAAAGTTGTAAATGCCCTACTTTTGTCTCATCTAGATTATTGTAAGGCATTATATTTCACTCTCATCTAAAATAGCATACACTGGTACAAAATGCAGCTGGTATGGAATACAGCTGCATGCCTTTTAACCAGATGAGCACATCACAAATATTTTAGCTGCATTACTTACCGACCCCTGCTTACTTTTTGAGTTGACTTTGATTGCATTTCTAACACTGTTCTATAAGTGACGCCCTGACTCCGTATGTACCTGTTTGGAACCAGAGCTCTTCAGCAGCTGGTTTGCTGGCTGTGATGTGCCTTTATTAGGTATTAACGTGTCACCATGGGTGAGCGTGCCTGTGCAGGAACAGCTTGTGGGTCACTTGTCATTCGGTCCACTTTGGTCCAGAAATATGTCAACAGTTTGTCTTTCTGACAAATATAAAGTGCTAAAGATATTAGCAGTGGACAAATACTCTTGCCAGCACCCTTGTTGCTCACTGGGTGAATTTGTGGCTTTTTGAGTTTTCAGGTAACTTTGCTAGACGAGTAGCTATCAGACATGGTTGATTGGTCAGCGCTTACTAAACGGCTCCTTTTCATCCCATGCAATTACTAATGCTTTCCAGTAAAATATGTTTTAGCTCCTCATTTACAGTACAGTTCCAGCTCAAAATGGCAGATGATAACTGACTGTCAGTAGAATATGAAAGCTTTTTAGGCATGTGTGAGGTGTTTTTTTTGCCATTTTCAAAAAAGATCATGTTCAAAGATGAAAACGCTTTTTTCTGAGGTAGTAAATTTTGAATTGGTATGAACTGATTTCCATCTAACAGTCTCATTGGCTCTAAACTAACCATGGAAACATGGATAACAATATATCTGATGTAACATTCATATTACTTCTTGAGACATTTGAAGGTCATAAAATAGAAAGACAATACAAACTGAATCTGGCTGCGCTTTCTTTCTTTCTTTCTTTAAATTTACTGTATACAACATTTCAAAACCTTTATTTATACATAATTTTAAGCGCATTTTAACTCATACCTTCGTGCTTAAAGGCTTTAATGCAACACTGTAGCATATAGAAAATAAAACTCATTGAATCTTAGCTTTTAACATCCTCTTCAGCCACTTCCAAGCTGATTTATGCAAATTGACGGGTTTAATTCAATACTTAACACCACCGCTAAAGCTCTATGAATGGCATTCATGACTCACACTTCTCTATAATGCTTTTCATTACATATGAGCTTTAATGTTAGGTAAAACCAATAGTGATTATTTCATCTAAAGTGGGGCTGCTTTAAATGCCTTGCAATAACGATCAGAAAATGAAGAAATTATATTCCATTAGGAGTTTAAATAGAGTGGCAGCAAACATTTCATCAGGACAGATGATGTATTTATCAAACAGTGGATATCTCATTTTGGAATGAAGCTCTTCATTTCATGGCTATTCTCCTGAATCTGTTTTCACTCTACCTCACAGAGCTTAAGCTGCTATAAAGAAATCTAACTGCTATTTAAATTCATTTCTTCGTCTAGACTTACTTTTATTTTGTTATTTTACTCAAGCAGCTCACAGCTTTGACAATTTGATGAGTTTAAACGAGGACGCCAACTCAGATATTACACTTGGTTACATGACACGATTGCAGCTGGACTGTTTTATTTCTGAGCACACAACACTGTCGTCACTCTGGTAACCATGTGGAGGCCCTCAGCTCTGACAAAGGCAGCAGAGAACAGAACAATTTCTGTCTTTTGATGATGCGGGCAAACACAAAACCAGATTACTGTGAGATATCAGATTATGGCTGGAAATCAGATGACCAGTTTTCGCTGGCTTGCAGAAGTTTGTTTTCTCTGATGATGATCAGTTTCCACGCTGTAAGTCTGAAGGTTTTCCCCCTTTGGTCTATTTTTGCCACACTAGTTGACATTGTTGGTCAGTCCACTGCTCTGTTTCAGACTGAAATGCAAATTGGATGAAATGTAATTTAGACATTCATGGTCCCCAGATGATAAATCCTAATGACTTTTCCTCCAGCAACACCATTAGATGAAATATTTAGGTTTTGAGTAAAATGTCTCAGAAACGTTAGAACGGAAAATGTTAGTAATGTAAGAGGAAGTGTAAGAACAACCTCCTCCTTAGCAGTTTTGCCCACAAAATAAAAGCATGAGAAAATTCATCTTTTGCAGAAATGCCTTATTTAAACCTAACAGGATGGAGCAGCAAAACACTAACACTCAGCTGTAGAGACAGACCTATATTGTACATTAAGTTTAATATCAGCTGCATTCATAAGTAATTATTAAAAAAAAAACCCTGTTAAGATAGAGTTAGCAAGCTAACGTATCAAATTGGTGACCAAACAGCCTCACAAAGCTGCTAGCACCGATGTAGCCTTTATAGCCTTTATATTTCTTAGCTGCAGCCACTGCAACATTTCTTAATCCTTGTCCGTGGTCTTGATCCTGACCAGACACACATAATACCCTGTAGAACTCTGATTAAGTGCATACATGGACAGCTAATCAGTTATTTTGGCACAATAATCTAAAAGTGTAGCAGCTTTCTTTAATCCTTCTAAGAATTTATGTTTTCTTATACTATGTTTCAGATATAGTTACTGTTGAAAGTTGAGAACAATTCAATTCTATAAAAAAGCAGTGAATGACTAAACAGCACTAACAAGAGAAGTGAGTGATTCATTATTATAAGTGTTGTGTTTCAGTCTTTTTTTTTTTACACCGCCACTAGATGAAATCAATAAACTATAAAGTTACAAGGAGACTTCAACATTTGTTTCTGAGAAAAACAACTTGTTGAAATGAAACTGGTGAGTAAGAATGACCAATACGTCTTGTGGCTAACACAAAGAACACAACACTGGGACTGAATTTTCCTTCCAGTATAACTGACCCGCAGACACATCATAATTTCTTTCCCGTCCTTTTCTATTCTTGGAGTCAGAGTTTAATTTCACATGGCCAGTTCCCTAATGGACTTCAGGCTCTACAGTATGATGGAGCCGACTGTTGTTGCTAGGAGATTTGTGATGCACCTCAAAGGAAAATATCCTCAAAAATGAAAAGGGCTGAGAGCTTGAGAACCTTTTGTAATCTGGAGGAACAAAGGAAACTGTTATTTTTCCAAAACAATATCTTCCACAAATTACACCCTTCTTGTTTCTGCCCATTCTTTCCTGATGAAATTCATGTAGGTTAAAGTGGGCTGTACTCTCTGACTCACAGTACAGTAACGCAGAACAGGTCCCAGTTTCCCAGCAGTTTGGAGTTGAACTGGCACTGCTTTCTCTGGAAACAGTGGAGCATGAAAAGCTTTCTCCCCAGGCTACAGGCACACAAGAATGTCAGAGAGGACGAGTGTGTTCTGTCTGGCCACATGGTGCCACAGGAGAGGCGTCTTCTTTCAGGGAGTTGGGTCAGCATGCAGAACAAACTCACAGCAAAGAACTCCTGAGCATTACTGCAATACGACTGGCACGGCGTCCACTCTGCACGCTCACTCGATCAACAGAAGATTTGATTGCACAGTCATTTCTCGCCACATTTTGCTAAAGCCAAGTTCACTGTGTGCAGGATGTTTCCAGCTAAACATGAGAGGACAGTGGAGGTTGCACCTGGTGTGCACAGATTTCTGAGGGTGCTCTAACACAAATTGGGCCGGTATAAACTCTGGAGAGCTTACTTGCTTGTTTTTTCTTTTCTTTTCTTACAATGTGAGAGTCCATTAGGAATCACAGTACAACTAGAAAGACTGGGTTCAGAATGAGATACAGTATTGTATCCCGTGTAGTTCAGGTGTCACAAAATGCTCCCATAATGTTCACGCCATGTTCAGATCAGGTTCCTTGCCATTTGCACTTGGCAAAGCTTCTGCTTTTTTGAAATGCGCATACCCACTGGGAGCCTTGGGAAGTCCTTCCCTTTGTGTGCTGGGGTAACTGTCTGTGAAAGTTCATTAAACTTGTCGGAGCGGCTGTGGCTCAGAGGGAGAGTGGGTCATTTACTAATCAGATGCTGGGCGGTTTGATCCCCGGCTCCCCCAGTCTGCATGTTGAAGTGTCCTTGAGCAAGATACTGAACCCCAAACTACTCCTGAAGGCTGTGCCATCGGTGTGTGAGTGTGTATGAATGCTCAGCTCCTCAAACTGATGAGCAGTTGGCACCTTGCATGGCAGCCAATGCCATCAGTGTGTGAATGTGTGTGAATGGGGGAATGAAATATGTAGTGTAAAAGATCTTTGAGAGGTCAGAAGACTAGAAAGGTGTTATACAAGTACAGTCCATTTAACATAAAGTTGTAAGATTTGTGGCAAGTAATTTCACCACCACAAGGGAATCTGCTGATTGTGCCGGTTGCATGTGGATGGAGGAGTCCAGAAACCTCCTTGCTGATGACAATACCCTGCACCACCATGGCGGTTAAATCATTCCATCCGTTACATGCAGGCCTGTAGAACTTTAGGAGACACTATGGAGTGACAACAGTTAATTTCTTTGTAACATATTTCTTAGTGTGTTTCCTGTTTTATTTTGTAGTTCTCTCCTTTCCTCGCGTCTGTAACGTTAGTTCCTGCGTTTGTTGCGTTTCTCGCCAGTTTTAATTGTTTGTTCCATCGTTCCTGTGTGTTAGCCTGTCTTCATGTATTCAGTCTGTGTGCTCCTGTTTCAAGGTAACTTCACATCACATCTGTTTTCTTCTCTCCTGTGGATTCTGCCTGCTCCTTTGGATTTGTTTGACTGTGTTAGACTGCTTTCATGGTTTTGACTCTTCGCCTGCCTCATCGTTCCAGAAGCCTTGTTCTTTGACTTTTTGTTAATAAATCATTGAACATTTCATGGGCATTTCCTCTTGTGTTCCTTGTTTCCCTGCTTGCACAGACATAACAGATTATTTGTTTTCTCAGACTCTGAAGGGTTAGAAACTAACTTAGTAAACAGAGTTGATATGAGAAAGTCCTTCATAAATTCTATCGATTGTCAACAGGTGGCAGTGTACAAAAATACACTGTAGGTGCAGAACATGTTAAATAGCCCAATGTTCCAAAAAAAAGAAAGCAATTCATAGACTGTTTAAAATCACACACAACATGTATGTGGCATGAGCTTAATGCACATACTCAACCTCCCCATAATGCATTTCTGCTTTTCAGACTGTTTAATGGTGAACTGTAAAGCAGAATGCCCTAACCATACTGCCACTAAATTAACTGAAGAGAATATTTAAGGCAAGATGTCAACTGTGTAGCTCAAATATTAAGCAGCTTTACAAAATCTGATGAAAATAAAGCTCCACAAGTACCGATGAAGGCAGCTAGCAGACCATCCAACCAGCCATGTTCACAGACCACTCGTCCCAGCAGTTACACAGACCACTGCAGACAATAGAGCAGATGAGAACTGGTCAAATAACCAAAGACAGTAGCAAGAATGGACACCGTTCGTGTGACTTCACCTGCTGTTTTCTGAAGAGCCGTTTTGAAGCTCAGAATAATAATCGCCATCGTGGCAGTCCTGCTTCTTCAGCCTTCTGGTTAATCTAAAAATCAGTAGACATGGATCATCAGCGGACCTGAGGTGAGGTGAGGTCAAACAAATTATCTGTAATGCCACCTACCTGTAGATCAAAGCAGCCATGTTGTTAATTAGTGGGCTGTAAACATGTTTATTTCTGCTGTGAAGTTGAAGCGTTTTTTAACATGGGGACTTATGGAGACTGAAATCTTCTGTAAAAAGCCTCAAGTGGCCATGGCAGCTCCACTTTTTGGTATCTCTGCAGGTTCCCACTTGTAGACCAACAAATGGACATCCTTGTTACACTCTCTTCCTCCTCCTCCTCTTCCTTTTCCTCTTCCTACGCAGTGGCTGCTTCTTTTAAAATATGCCGACGGTAACCCTTAAGATTACTTACCTTCATTCTTTGTTGTTGTGACAGAGAATTTCCATGCAGCAGTAGCTTGGACTGGCAATGCTGTGATAGATACAGTGCAGAGAAGACATATTGCTTGAGTATACTTAATCGTGAGCAGTCGGCTGGTAATTGCATACTAAATCGTTCATTTAGTACACAGTATGCAGTACACACTGATTGAGTATGTAATAGGCAGTATGTTAGGATGGCATTTGGAACACAGCCATAGACTACACCAACTCAGACTGTCCTATTTCTCTAATGATATACACTATTGTTAAAATTAAAAAGAAAATGTGATTGTTGCACATTTCTCATGAATTATTCTTTCAACTAATAACACAGACCTCTCATCCCATCACAGTCCAACAATTAATAGACCTTTTTTTTTCCAGAAGACATTTTGGCTTGTCAAACACAGGTGTGACTAATAACATCATTAAGTGCTCCACTGCATTGCAGCGTTGCCATTGTTAATGTTGTCAGTTACACCAGTGCTTTCCTGCTATGACAAGTCAAAATGTCTGCTGGGGAGAAATAACTATGATTCATCTGAAAACAGCAGGCTGGATGAGGTTCTTAAGATTTATTCACAAAGCAAAAAGACAAGAAACCTGATGATGCAGAGGGGGGATGGCAGAAAAAGTTTGGGCTCTACAAGGTGTCTGACTGCTGACCAATGAACAGTCTTTGTGGTCCAAATAACTTTTGTTTACCAGCTGTGGTTTGGTTGTAAACCTGCCATAAAAACAAACTTATGGCTCCATTATGGCTGTGAATGTGTGATCACACCCTGTTGGCAGCATTAGCTCGTAGGGACTTGGCTTGGGAACCAGAGTGTGGCTGCTTTGAGTCCAGCTTGGATCACACGTGCACAGTGTGGACTGGTAGACGGAAAACAGTTTTACTGCTGTAGTGCCCTTGAGCAAGGCACCGAACCCCCTAGGTGGCTATCAACTCCACCATCTTTCTACATTTGCATGTCCTAAATCTGCATAAATCCTTCATATGTGTGTTATACTTTAGGCCTGCATGTGTAAAGGATCAATAAAGTTTTCTTCTTTTTCTTTGGAGCTCTAAAGGCATAGATACGATGCGTTCTGTGTGTGCCACGGCCACCGGAGCTAATCACCTGTTTCAGAAGTGTCCCTGAAGCAGCTCTCTGTTCTCAAGCTGACAGGAAGTCAGACACAAAAAAACTGTATAAAGAGTCTGGTTAATTTTCAAAATAAAACATCCTGTGCGAGCTTCTAATCGTAAAAACCCATGGGATTAGAACACTGACATAAATCGCGTGCGCATAATGAGACCCGTGTGCGTGCAATATTGTTTTTTCGAGCGCTTTCAAAGCACTCGTGAGCTATTTTATATCCTGCATCTCTGCTCCCGGGAGAAATATTGTAGCCTGCCAGGAGAAAAACCCGCTTGAGTGTGCACAGAGTCCGCTCGCAAACTTTCCCCTGCTCGTGCGAGTGGCCGTTTTTTAAAAATTCTATATTGTATTGTACAAACTTGATTTCTGCCTAGATGTTGGACATGCTTTTTTTTTCAGCCATCAAGTGTGAACAGTTTTTCTTTTTGTGTGTGAGACGAGGCAAATTTCACTCTTGGTTCACATAAACAATCTTCTCTGTTCATTGGTCAGGCTTTTAGACTCAAACATCCCTTTATCCATGACCCGAGAACAATCCTCCCCTCTCCACCTCGACCCAGCAGACAGTGAGCATGGTAGCAGGCCAGTCAAGCCCTGTAGTCCTGGCAGTGCTCAGGGCTTCTAATGTGCTTAATGATTTTCCCTTCACTGGCTTACAAACATGAGAGCAGATTATTCTCTGAGCACGTTACACCTGATGTTCAAATTGAGTGTGAAAGAGTACTAGAGATAGTTGGCATTTAAAGCTGTACTGCATTATTTTATACGCTGCAGAAGAGAATTTAGTATTTGCATAGGATTTGTTTCGGAAGCTCAGTACTGAATATGATAATACAAATTGTTTTGACAATTTTAACTGAAAAAAGGAACTGGCCACTGTGTATTATATGTGTGTGTGTAGGTGTGTGTGTGCATCAAAGCCTGATATATCTTCCTCCTCTGTGCCATAGAGCTCCATTGTTGTCCAAAAACATTAAAAACACATCAATCATTACCACGAAAACATACACTGTTTATTCTGACTCAATCCCAAGTACACCATCCTGCTGCGCCAAATACTCACTAGAGGACCAAATGTGGATTAATCTGCTGTATGCGTAAGGTTTAAAAGATTAATACAGAAGAAAAAATATAGGAGTTATGTGTCCTGAACATGGACAAAGTGTGAGGGAGACTTTTGAGAGCTTGGTCCCCAAAAGCCCAGAATGTTCTAGGTTTTTAGAATAACTTTAACTTCCAGTTGCTCTGACTGTCAAATCAACTGATATAGGTCCACCCTAACGAGTGCTGTAGTGTACAACAGGCATACTCAAGCTGAATAAGGCCTGGTTGCTCAAATAATCCACCTCTAACAACACCCACCTGTCAATCAAGTGTCCACATTCTTAATTCTGCAGGTTCCAGCCCAGCAACATGCATGCTTGACCACCAGCCTGCCTTGAACTTGTGTGTAAGCTATCTACAGAGCAGACTATGGGCCTCTACGTCTGAGGGGAATGGAGCAGTAATTTCTTTTATGCATAGAAGTAGTCTGTTACTATTGTAATATAAATGAGTAAGGATTAACGCACAATAAAATACTGTCCCTCTATCGTACATTGCTTACTGTTAATCTGTCATGTTTGTTACTTGTTATCATGTTACAACAGTTCATATAGAGTTTACCTCTATTGTCATGATTCCTTCAAACATCACAACTTTTGAAAACAAACTTATTCAAGAGACCCTCAGGGATGGGAATCTTTAGCACCTCATCCACGTATGGGCCAGAATCTAGGAAAACCTTCTGAAAGATGAGGTCAAACATATAAGACAGAGGAGGGAG
The DNA here is from genome assembly GCA_004119915.2 of Collichthys lucidus. Classification (NCBI taxonomy): domain Eukaryota; kingdom Metazoa; phylum Chordata; class Actinopteri; family Sciaenidae; genus Collichthys; species Collichthys lucidus. Next base: position 15,791,297 of record CM014086.1, read on the forward strand.
AGAATTGGTATACTTTGTGAAATTCTCCAGTTCACACAAGTTAAGTTATTTTTCTCTTGTATAATAGATGTTGGCACATTCTTTGACTTGTTGCCATTTTTAATAAAGGGTTGTAAAACTTACAGACGGTTGCTAAGACTGCTGCTGTTGTTGGGTAGTTCAATGTGAATAGCGGCTCACCAGCTGATGTTGTAGCTTAGGGACGCCCAGCACTTTCATTGAAGAGGAGGGCTGCCAGGTGGAGTCTAGGGAAGAAAAACAATAACACAGAAATATGAGAAATATGATTGAGAGCACAAGCATAAATATACATTGTACTTATTCACTAAGAATTACTTGCTTGCTACTTGATCCACACCAATGTAACGCCAGTAGTTTGTAAGTTGAATGTCTGCCTGTAAGATAAACACGTTTTTACGATTAAAAAAAGACTTAAGTTGCCGTGAATCTTTGAGGTCTCTGCGGGCAGCAGTGCTGCCTGTCTGCATGCAGCTAATGGCTGTGTGTGCTGAACATAACACAAGACCTAGGCATGCTCATTGCTCTGTTGTTGGCTGCAGTGACCGACACCTGAACACCCGAACACGTGTGTGCTTCACAGCTGACAAATACAATACAGCACAGGACACAGGACGGCAATGAGACCTAACACGAAAGAGGAGTAATACCAACTGTCTGTGGCCACGAGCTAACGATCACCACACGGACAGCCATTCTTCTCTGTGAAGTATAAACTGTTGGAGCTTCACCTGAGCTTTGCACTGCAGATCGTGGCAGGTGGAGACTGGGTGTTGGCCTCTGTTGGAGAGCTCAGGAAGTGGGTCTGGTCTAAAAGCTTGCACGCAGAATGGACTCGGTTGTTGTTTTTAACACTGGGGGGATTGTATGCACCCCAAAATCAAAAATAGTAGTGAAGTGAACTGGAAAAGTGATTTTTCATAATATGTCCCCTTCAATATGATTAATATGAGGTGAGTTGTACATAAACTCACCCTCAGTACAGTTGTCATGAACGGGGAAATTAGCTATAGAGACCAAAACTGTTTTTTGTACCAGGCTGTAAACATGTTTATTTCTGCTGTGAAGTTGGACATTTGAACATGGGGACTTATGGAGACTGACTCACTTCTGGAGCCAGCCTCAAGTGGACGTTTGAGAAACTGCAGTTTTTGGCATTTCCACATTGGCCTCATACTACAGCCACAGAGGTTGCTGCCTGGTATATGCAGCTTTAATTAATTGTGTTTTACAGGGCTCCACAAATTCTGCGAGAGCATCGCCTCAACTTTGTGTCAAAGCAGGTGTAAATGTTACTGTTAAGTATTGTCTGTCTGATCACTAAAGATGTTACAGGACCAGCGATCGGGTAAACTTGTGTTTTATTCTCTTTGAGTTTGATCTAAGCAAATAGCAGTAAAATTAAGTTCATGTGCTGGCTTGCAGTGCGTCCTTCCCGTCTGTGTCTTACTGTCTTGCTGAACATATTTGGGTGAACAAAATATTCAAGAGTAGCTTTTAGTAAGAAGGGTTTTTTTGTCGAGGCGTAAACCTCAGCCACTTTTGACAGACAGTGATTTAGCAGCATCAGCATGAGCCTGTGACCCTCAGACAGATGTTGTTTCAGGTTTGTGAATCTGCAGCTGCAACACTTGTCGCTAGTCACAGTGATTTGCCGAGGCGACCCAGCATAATATGGATTGCTGGCTGGTTAGATACATGTGTGACGAGGAGCCGAGAGAAGAGGAGTGGATTGGTGAAAAAGAGAGAGAAGAAAGAGAAAATGGAGGAGCAAAAAAGCAGCTGAAGGGGAGGAGGAGTGAGAGAAAACAGCACAGAGGTGCCATGAGTAGATGGGACAGAATAAGACATGCATTTAATCTCTTTCATCTTCAGTTCATGATCTTTCAGAAAATGTTTTTTTAAATGTTCCTCTTGTACAAGTTCTTCGTTCAGTGGAGCTGTGCATGAGATAAGTACAGAAGAAAAGATGATTATATAGGCTATGTTGTTGATCCTAGAAGATCATTTATTTAATAGCATATTAAATAAATGATCTTCTGTTGGCCTCACATTCAATTCAAGAGTAGTAAAGACCACATTTTTACTGGTTTATTTCAAACCATTCAAATGTTACTTAAATATAATTCTTACAGATGGGTTCAAATGTAACATTTGTCAACTGACATTCACTAAATATAGTCCAGCAAAGTTTACCAAAACTAGGTTTTAAGATTAGTGAAGCTGTTTAGGCCAAATGCCCTATTTAGGCAAAGTACCCTGTCTTATGTAACATAATTATAGTAAAATCACAGATTTTCTGCCTCTTTTATGTGGTAGGAGTGAAAATGAGTCATCCTTAACATTTTGTTTTGGTGTCATAATGATGAAGACAGCTGGAGAATAATTAGATAAAAATAGGATTTAGGCTTGACAGGATTTGGTTCTGGGAAATGATCATGTTTTCCCAAAATGATGTACAGATATTTAAGCATTTTATTGTGTCAGATGGTTTGACCATGCCCCTGGACGGGTCCAGGTTTGGGTTTAGACCTGAGTGTTTACAACATGGCTATGATGGTTGTGTGTGGATGTGTGCATGTCCCGTGTCCCTCCATATGCAACCGTAGAGAATGACTGAAACGTCTACGTCTTTCGACCAAACCAGAGCTGATGATTGCTTTTTGTTGTTATCAACTGTTTCTGTTTAAACAAAAAAGGTCTGTCTCTGTTGAAATCCTTTTCGTATTGTTGTCAGTGACTGCAACTGTGGTTTTGTTACTAGTATCTGTTGGGCTGTAGCTCAGGAACATCTAGTAACAATGACATATCTATACAGGCTTTAGGAATTTACTTTTGCCTTTTAAAGTCATACTTCAAGTTTTGGGCAATATGCCTAACTCTTATATTGTCAAGAGGCAATTAGCCTAGCTTAGCATAAAGACTGGAAGCAGGGGGAAACAGCCTGGCTCTCAAGTTCAAAGATGATAAACACTCAAATATAAAAACAAAGTGTAACTGCAACTTCTGTATTTCTTGTCAATGAAGCATATGTCCCAACATATTAAACACTTTTTATAAAAATGAAACTATATATTTCGGAGTCACTTTTAACAAAGTATGTTATCAATAGGAACCAGCGGGTTTGTAGCTACATACCGCAACAGTCAGGAAGTAAAGAGAGACACATGGTTAGTTTTGGATTTGTTGATAATAAAAACAAAATAATGCCAGCCTCATTTATTTGATTCATTTTGGGACTGTTTCCTTACATGTTATACAAAATGTCACTACATATTGTACCAGAAAAGTTGTGTGTTTTTGTTTGTTGATGTATTTTTCTCTCTTCTGCTGACAACCACATGATCAGACATGACCTTGAGTGTAGCTACAGCTACAGTTTGATTCCACTCAGACATCAATAAGGAAAGTCAGGTTTTGGTATTTAACTTTTGATGTCAGATGCAGTGACTTCTTCAGTCTCCAGTCTCACTTTTGTTTAGCTAAAAAAGTGTTTCGCTCCACCCACACAGATGCTGTACAGACAAGCCTCTTCTCTGGGGAGCGTCAAAAGGCAACCTGGGGAAATGCAGGAAATCGCTACTTGAGGTAGAAGTAGATGAGGGAACATGGTGCCACCAAAAAAAAAAAAGTAAATTACAACACTTCATCACTCCTGGGACACACCGAACATCACAAATTGATGATATCTAACAATGTTAGAGTATCCGCAGGTGGATTTTTCCTTTCACCTCAGAGTCAGTAATGCATGGCATTAACCTGAATCCAACTGTTTTTTTAACAAGTGGAGATAAACCACATTCTACAGAGACCACATTTCATTTTCAAGGGTTTGTAGATAATTTCAGAGAGCTCCCAGTTATGCCTCACTGAGGCAGTGATGGCTCCATTAACGCCACCAGGCCCATTTAACCTAGTTACTGCTCAAACAGCAAATGAACGTTTCATTTCAGTGTTCATGAGGGCCTCACGTCACATTTCAGGGCTGTGAGATTAATGGCATCAGTCATCAGTCGTAATATCTACTTCTGTCTCAAGGAGGGTCCAGTTTTAGAACCCCTTCTCTCCTCCCACCCACAATATGTGACCAACATTTCATGGTTCTCCAGCCGTTTTCTTTCAAGGACATGTTATAGGAGAGTGAAGCAGCGTAGTTGCTCTGAGCTAATGGACCTTGAATGTGGAATGTTCCAAAAGAGTGGGCTCCTCACTTCAGAGTGTGGCAGGCCCTGATTACAGAGGTGACAGTCTGGACATCCAGAAGAATTACTGTGATTGTTCTGCTGGAGTCAAAGGAAAGGGGAGGGCCCGCAGGATAAATCACTCTTTATCTAGTCTATCAAATGATTCCATAGTGCGTATCGCAATAACAGTTTCTCCTTTAGGACCTTGAGTAGTGTGTACTGCACCAACACGACTCTAAGTACATCTTCTTAGTATAAGATACAGTTAAGAGCCCATAAGAAAGAAATCAGAGCTCCACCACCCACACAGGCTTTCTTTTAGATTTGAATTTTATTATTCCTTTATTCTGTCGTTTACTGTGCACAGCATCTCCTGCTACATGTTTCTAGAACAGACTTTTTGAATTACCCACCGATGGAGAAGACAGTAATGTAAAAAAAAAAAGTAAATCATTTTGGATCATTTTGAGCCTTGGTAAAACAGGCTCACATTTCAAAAGAGCGCACAGGTTCTTCATTTCTGTTTTGCACCTGCTCTGCAAATCAATCACTTTCTGCCATTCCTCTCAGACATGGACAAATAATCAGTTCAGTACCAGTAAATGTTAGCACAACTGTATACACATGAGCATCTTCAAATATTTAGGAGCAGGCTTGAAAAGGTTAGATTGAAGGAAGTAATTAAAATCATGCAGCAGTCAGGTAAGAGCTGTTTATATCGATTTTTGTTATTTCAAGAATTTAAAGGAAAATTTGGTTGTACTGACTTTGAGTCGTGCAAGCTTTTTTTTTTGTAGGGGAGGCAGTAGTTCAGTCTATAGGGACCTGGCTAGGGACCAAGGTACTTTTTATTACTCTGTTTCTGGTAATAATGGACACAAGCTGAAAACGAGAAACGAGCCGTTTTTCGTTTTTCGACAAAAAACGAAAATTTGGCTCAATTTCTTGTTTTCTGTTCCAATCACCAAAAACAAAATTTCCACTTCCACTTTCCGTTTTAGTGGTGGGCGAGGCTCGTACGCTTCTTTGCCCGGTACTCTTCAAAATAAAAGTTCTTCCGTTTGACAAAGTTATTTCTTTATTAAAGGGTGACCAAACGTCCTCTTTTGGCCTGACATTTTTAGGTCCTCTCTGAGGCTCCTGAGGATTTTTTTCTTTATAAATTCATGAAAATGTCCGGTTTTTAACAGACTTGCTTTGCACAGACTGTCCTGTGTGTGGAACTGCGACGCGCACACTGGCTCAATTCGTGGCATCGGCATCTAGTAGTGGCATTTCACGGAAATGCCACTACTAGATGCCGCTATCTGAGGCACATGCCACTAACCTGTAGAGGCAGATGCCACTATCTGAGACATTGATTAATCTCTCAACTGCTGCCGCTGTGTGTGCGCAAGTGCGTGCGTGCGTGTGTAGTGTAATCTTGGTCCGTTCAGCGTATGTGTAGCATTAGGCCAGGACACCAGGGGGCGGTCTTACAGGGGAACCTCAGGTTATATTTTTGTTACAGAGCCACGGGTCAAAGTTCATGTGAAATGTGGCAGTGAAGACTGCACAGTGAATGCCACTACTAGATGCCGATGCCACGAATTGAGCCAGTGTGCGCGTCGCAGTTCCACACACAGGACAGTCTGTGCAAAGCGAGTCTATTAAAAAACGGACATTTTCATGAATTTATAAAGAAAAAAATCCTCAGGAGCCCCAGACAGGACCTAAAAATGTCAGGCCAAAAGAGGACGTTTGGTCACCCTTTAATAAAGAAATAACTTTTTCAAACGGAAGAACTTTTATTTTTTGTTTTTTGTCAAAAACGAAAAATCGAAAAAACGGCTCATTTCTGGTTTCAGCTTGTGTCCATTATGTCCAGAAACATAAAAATAAAAAGTACCTTGGTCGCTAGGGAACCAGAGGGTGGCCGCATCAAGTCCAGCATGGACCAAAGTATGGAAGGTGGACTGGTAGCTGGAAAGGTGCCAGTTCAGCTCCTGGGCACTCCCGAGGTGCCCTTGAGCAAGGCACCAAACCCCCCCAGTTGCTCTCAAAGCGCCGCTCTGTGTGGCTGCCCATCACTCCACCATCTGACCTGCAGCCCTTTGCTGCATGTCATTCCCCCACCCTGTCACTCTTCAGCTGTCTCTGTACAATAAAGCTTGAAAAAGGCCAAAAAATTATCTTAAAAAAAATAAAAAAAAATAAAAGACTTTCCCCTCGAGGGATGAATAGAGTATCTATTCTATTCCTAGCTACCCAGTCTGGATTAAATGACCACAATCTTTCTCTAACCTCTCTCTCAGTGTTTAGCTGTCTAACCGTAATATGGTTTACCAAATGTCCTGTCCCTAACCTTAATCAAACGTACAATAGCTGCCACGTGCAGATACTGACACTGGATGTAAAAGGCAGCCAACAAAATAAAATCATAAAATGGAATCTGTAGTTTGCAGAATTGTCCAATATTGATGTTACCTCTGGCAGCAGGGTTAGGTTATGAAACAAGTGTTTCTTGCTTCATCTTACTTCTTTTATATTGTAGCGTTCCAGCCCAGTAACCCTGACACCCGCACAGTGAAAGCAGCATGTTAGCAGAGCAGCAGCTTCAGTCCTCCATCTGTGTCTGCACAGGATGTGTTCAGGGACGGTATTGAGTGTAGGTCACCCGCATTCTGACAGCGGTCAGGGCCCAACAGACCATAACTGTAGTTATTTGTGCAAAGCAGTAAAATATGAAGTGTAAAAATGAGCTGTTCTGTCAGACAGACGCATTAAAACGTCTCTGCATCAAGCTGTAAGACATAAGTTTATAAAGTTGCAGTGCACAATTCACTAGAGAGTCCATATTTGTTGCCAGTGTGCTCGTTTATATCCAGGACTCGGTGACTGTCGGCCGGAACCACGCCAAAAAACCAACAGAACAGTCCCGGTCTCACATCAACCTCGCTCGTGCGCCGTACGTCATACACCTGACTCACCCAGGTGCGCTCTCTCACCTGCTGCCCCGCCCCCTCGCTCTTGCATTCATTCAGACGCATTCACAGACCATGGGAAATCACATAACTCTACCATGAACATTGTAACACTGTAACATTAGAAGTTGTGCCTTAACAAATATTTGAAATAGTATAAACAACAGTACTTGTACTTTTACTTGTACTTTTACTTTCAGTACTTGAGTAGCATTTTTTTACATACTTCTACTTGCAATACTTAAGTACAAAACATTTTGAATACTTTAGTGCTTTCACTTAAGTATGGTGTTTAAAGAACACTTCAGCTTCTACTCAAGTCAGTTTTTTAAAATAGCACTTGTACTTTTACTCCACTCCTTTACTCCAGTACTTTATACATCTCTGGTATCCATGTGTGTGCCGATGCAGCTCTATGTGTGTGCTTCTGTTATCTTATTTATAAAAGTATATATGTATCACTCAGAATTTCCTGATGGAAAGATGGCTCAGTAGCTAAACGATGCCAGGAGCCAAACTTGCCAAGAAAACCACCTTGGTAGTAGGCTACTGTATTCTCTATTAGACTGGCTACAACTGATTTTGGAGGTCATGTTCAGTTGCAATGTTGCAATGCATAGCGGTGGAAATTTAGCTATTGTAAGCACCAAATTAAGAGGTGATTTACGACTTTCCTGATGGAAAGATTGCTAAGTAGTGAACCGCTAACTGTCGTTAACTTGGTCAGCTGTATGACTAACTGACCTGACTCAGCTTCAGGAACCTGCTAAGAAAACCACCTCGGTAGGCTACTGTATTCCCTGCCAGACTGGCCACCACTAACTGTGGAGGTTAGGCAGACACTGACACTAGATGAAATTACACTGATATTGGTTCGGGGTGTAAACGCACACTCGCACGATACCAAACATAAAAATGAGGGAGCACATATCACTCTGCTTTCTGTTTCACAGGGACTTTAAGTTGGTATCTGTGTCAGTGTCAGGATGGCGGGTTTCTCTAAGAGTAAAGCTGAAATGAGCTCTTTGCTGCGTTGAGCCTTGAAGTCCTGAAGGACATGCTGTAAGCCCTCTGCCTTGTGAGACAGGTCATGCGTGCTCCCTGATATACTTTTTCATCCTGTTGGTGATAGCGAGGATTACAAATCTCTTTTTTCTTTGTTTGCGAAGAGCAGAATGTCAGTCTTTTGTACCCTCCTCCCTCAACCTCAAACACAGCGCGTCCCGGTCTGACAGCACCTCTCTACCTTATTATTTTACCAGTTGTCTTTCATTTACCTGGCCACTTCAAAAAAGCAATGCATAGTCAACACCCCTCCTGAGATGAGGTCAAACACATACAGAGCATTGCCCACCACTATTTTTATTACCATAAATGTCAGTAGTTCTCTTCATCCTTCGCGCACTTTTATTACACTGGTGGAAATGTCAAGTGTATTTCCAACAGTCATAACACCGTGATGGCCCTGAGGCTCAGGAGAGTGCACTATCACAAAGGATATGACTTTATTTTTTTACTGACTGCTCTTTGTTGCACTGCAGAAATTCTAAATCAATACATTGTGTAATATCCCTGAATAAAAACTAAGCACAGAGCGATTACCCCTTCTGTATTTCTAATATTTCTTCCCCTAATGGGCTGCAGAATCCCGTGTCTTTACTTTGATCATCCATTGAGCTTCCATTCCGAGGTCATCAAATATGTATACCTCCCCAAGTCTGTTATCCCAGCAGTGCCTAGCAATGACATGTTAACATAGGAATACGGCCAAGGGGGATATAGTTGTCATGCAGCAGCTTGCACGGGAACTTTGCTGCTCTTCTCACAGCTTGGATCGGTCTCAGTGCTGCATAAGCTCTTAGCGAGCCAAGCCGCCATCCCTCCTCCATGCATAATGAGAACTACAGGACGCATAAATTGAATTTGTTTCCTGACACTTTTCTGCAGTTTTGCATGTTGTCAACACAGTGACAGTTGCTCACATCTCCGGCAGTGCTGGCAGAGAGGGTTATTAAGGGTGACACGGTGGTGAAAGAGCACTGCTGACAGGACTCGTTCAGAAGTCACTGGTATTCTTTGCTGCATGGTTCTGTGGTAGTGTAGAAGGTCATTCAAGCCAGGTGTAGTGACTTAGTATAATTTAATACTTATGCTATAATATAATGACCTTTGCCCCTATGTTGTAGTCTTGTCTTCACAATTAGGTTGCCAGGTTTAATACAATTGTGTACGTGTTCTGCAGCCAGAGACAATGTACAGCAGTACTGGCTGGCTGGATCCACTGCCATTTCTCAAGAATAGAATGTTTCCCCCTCTGTCCAGTCTTTATGCTAAGCTAGGCGAATTGCCTTCTAGAGCAAACAAGCATATTTCTCAAACAGAGAAACCTGGAGAAACTTGCACTGAGGGATGGGAGTTTGGGTGTGATGAGTCAGTACAGAGTTGATAAATAATGCCAGGAGCTGTGGGTGAAAAAGCTGCAGCGTGCACGCTCTCATGAATTATACATTAACAGTTAGATTCTGCAGTTTCAACTAACTTTGCTGGTGAAAACACAAAGTGACTGACATGAACGCTGAATGTACGTATCGTTACCTTAAAAGAAATACAACACATCTTGACCAGACGTCACTGAACTGTAGCCTGCCGGGCATTCAACAACAGCTTGGGCAAACTTATACTGTATAGGCGTTACTGTGAGGTCAGGGCATGTAAAGGACACACACATTTCTTAATTATTTAAATATATAGTCATCGATTGGGCTGAAGACGGAAAAATCAAACTGCTCCTAGCAGCTGGCCAAGCTGCCTGAGGTAACACAGACAACTGCAGTGGCACTTAAGAACTGACAGAAGCAATTTGCTGTTTAAATGACAGACTTACTCATGTTTTAATCAGTGTAAAGTGTTTATTGGTCGCATGAATACTTGGAGCTGATCTCCTTCCCTCCTGGAAACACTTTGCATGCTCTTCCACAGTGAACACAATTAAGACTCGAAGCCTCGAGAGGTCTTCATGACATATTTATTGCACTTTTCTCAACATCACGGAAAAGGATGAAGAACCTCAGTGGGAAATCAATTTTCTGTGCAAGCCTCTTGTAATGTTGACATGATAGTTATAGCATACTAATAGCCTCATAGTTTATGTCAGTAAATGTGGTTAGAGTGGAAACAACAGAACTTTAAGAAAATGTGTTTTTTATAAAAAGAATGCAGCAATTAAATACACAGATACATGTACTATTATTACCAGTATGCTAACATATGTTGGTATCCTGATGGAAAATGATTGATTCATTAGCTTTGAAGATATTCTGTCATAAACCAAAGTTTCAATGAATTCAAGTTTCAAATGAAATTTCCTGTGTGCAGTTTGCACTGGAGCTACTGTGTATATATTCATATACAGTAACAATTTTATTCATGGAAAGTTTTTTGAGCTGTTTAAAGGATCACAAAAGCATCATGCAGCACACTCACCATGTGAGTGTTGTTCAGTGTTTTGTCGAAGAAATCATCAAAGTCGAATTGACATATTTGCTAGGGTGTGTTTTATTAAAAAGCTTGCCGTCACACTGGTAAATTGACAGTCACAGAACATATCTGAGCCACCTCAAGATGACCCCAAGGTCAAGGCCATATCCCCTGATAACTCTTCAACGCTTTGAGGTAGGGGCCTGAAATCGGCACCTGCGCATTGGGAGGGTCAGAGGTCAGCCGTTCTGTACTTAACGAGGCCTAGTAGTAGTATTTGATTTGATTTGACTAATTTGGATTAAAATCAAATTGTATAAAGCATGACATGAATATAGAAGATATTTCAACCTAGATATTCTTATAAGTCACAACCTAACTTATCCTTTTAACCTATATTGTTTGTGTGTGTTGTTCATAATAAAATGTTGAAAACACATTTCAGTCAGTGTCAGTCTCTGTTTCACTCTATAACTGGCTTAAGTACATAAAACATCTATGAATCCAATAGATCAATAATATCTCACGTAATGTTATTATTACATTTGTGGTCTACTTCTCATTACACACATACACACACACGGAAAAAAAAAATAGAATCAAAATAGGACAATTAAATATTTGGCTGTGTAAGTACACAGTATAAGTAGGGTAGTAAAATATCAGTTTAGGAAGTCTATTGATTAAATTTTGATCTTAGAAAAATGATAGAGGAACATAGAGATAACATCATCTGAATAGTTTAACATCTTGTGTGCTGATGAAGGCTTGAATGGATCATTTATTTAACTCGATCAATAGTTTCATATCTATGACAATAACTTGATAGGTTAAACAAGGTTGGTTTAGGCCTGGCAATACAGCATGCCTCCTGATACGTATACTCGCTACTCGTAAGCGCTGATGAGTTAAAGCCTTAACTAGTAGGCCTCATTGAGTACAGAACGGCTGACCTCTGACCCTTCCCAAGGGGCCACGGGTCCGAAACTCTGCACACTCGATTGTGGCCCACGTCCCGATACGCTCACTCAAATATCAGCCCCCGGCCTCAAAGCTTTGATGAGTTATCAGGAGATAGTAACTGGAAAAGAAGAGGGTCAGATTCGGGGGACTCACTAAAAAAACGTGTCTTTTTGGCCGCCGTGCGGCAGCCTTTGACCCCGGCCACAGATTTGGAACAGAGGATTCCCCAGGGGCCCTGAATAATGACCCGGTGCAATTCCTGAGCATTTGGGTTCTGTCAGAATCATGCAGTCTTATACCCTCTGACCTGCATGGAGGTTATGGAGGACATGTGTTTCTCCAAGTCGCACGGGTCTGAAATTTTAGTATGTTGTTCAGGGGCATGAGACAAGCGGATAGATGTTGGTCCGGTCCACGTCGGCCCAGTACTTTTCGATGGTCGGGGCCGAGAAAGGGCGCCATTACACGAATCTGCGCCCTTGCTGCTGCCACAAAAATGCACAGAACTGCATGAAACTCACTGTGCTATTCTAAATGGAGGTCTGGGTCGGGCTCATAAAGTCCCAACTCTGTAGACCTTCTAGAAAGCTAACTAGCTCTACAGTGATGGGATTGTGACAGAATACCAAAATATCCCAGCAGAAGGCTCCACAGCGTACGACATAGTCAAATTTCAGCGTCCTACCTCAAAGCATTGTCAAGTTATTCCCAAAAAGGTGTCCAGAACAGGTGAACTCTAACCTTTCCAAAGGGGGTACCGGGGGGGGAATAGGGGCCCTGATCAGACCATGCGTCCTGATACACATACTCAGATTTCAGCCTCCTGCCTCAAAGTGCTGATGAGTTATTCACAAACCAAACAGGTGTTTTTAAGCCTGAACTACTAGGCCTCGTTAAGTACAGAACGGCTGACCTCTGACCCTCCCGAAGGGCGCACGGGTCTGAAACTCGACACCGTGGTCGACCATGCTGTCCCAATGCGCAGGTGCGGATTTCAGGCCCTTACCTTAAAGCGTTGATGAGTTATCAGGGGATATGGCCTTGACCTTGGGGTCAGCTTGAGGTGGCTCAGATATGTTCTGTGACTGTCAATTTACCAGTGTGACGGCATGCTTTTTAATAAAACACACCCTAGCAAATATGTAAATTCGACTTTGATGATTTCTTCGACAAGACACTGAACAAAACTCACATGGTGAGTGTGCTGCATGGTGCTTTTGTGATCCTATGAGCAGCCCAGAAAGCTTTCCATGAATAAAATTGTTACTGTATATGAATATATACACAGTACAGCTCCAGCGCAAACTGCACACAGGAAATTTTATTTTTCCTTCTCAAAATGTCTGTTGATAACAAGCTCTGTCTAAAAACAGACATTATAAAAAGCACATTAAACAGAGAAGTGATTAACTTTTTATTTTATCAGTCATAATATCAATGGTGACACACACGTGTTTGTGCTGAAAAACGTTGATGATATTATTAAAAGAAATCTTTAACATAGTTAGAAAAACACTTTTGATTGGACAACGGAGGACCCCGGGCAGAGGGTCCTCGGTTGTCTAATCAGATTGTAGCTCGCAAATCGTCAGTGGTCGAGCATTCTGGGTAGTGTAGGCCTTTCCGCTATCCAAAACTTACGAATAAAAGTTTATTTCTCAGGCTAGAAGGAGAAAAAAAGCATACTGAGGGCCACAACATGAAGCTATTTTATTGTTGAATTATTAGTGACACTTTGGTATGTTTGTGCTGAGAAACGTTGATGATATTATAAAAATAAATCTTTAACATAGTGAGAAAAACTGTTCCGGGCAGAGGGTCCTCGGTTGTCCAATCCGATTGTAGCTTGCAGCGTATCGCTGTGGTCGGGTTATTATTGGAGTGAATGGACGGCTGGAGCTCTGCTCTGAGCGTCTCTTACCAGTGCAAGCGGATTATACTGGAGTCAATGGACAACCCAGCGTTTCATTCAGACGCGGACGGGTACCTTTTACGTCGGTATCAGACGTCAAGGGGCGTGACAAATCGTCTGTATTTTACGTGTTGGAAATGAGATTGGGTTGCTGATTCACACTCATTCATACTTTGATGGCATTGGCTGCCATGCAAGGTGCCAACTGCTCATCAGTTTGAGGAGCTAACCATTCATACACATTCACACACTGATGGCACAGCCTTCAGGAGCAGTTTGGGGTTCAGTATCTTGAAGGACACTTTGACATGCAGGCGATCGAATCCACCCACTCTACCTCCGAGCCACAGCCGCCCCCTTGTAGAAGAACAGTTCGCCATTCCCAGAGCCACAACGCTAACACAGCTATGAAAAGGGACATTGAGATCATGTCTCTTCAAGATGTCTCAGTCCAGTTGTCGAGGAGGTTTGATTGAATTAAACTGCCTTCAAGTGGATGTTTTGGTGAAATGAGAGCCACCGTGAGTGATTATCCATTATGTCTGGAACAAGACAATGAAGTGAGTACAGGAACTTGTACTCATCTATCAGGAAGTGAAATGTAAAGACAGCACATAGCTGTTACCCCATATTATTTCCTCATGAGCTCTTTGTGTGTGTGTGTTTGCAGTAAAGTGCTACATGACCTACTGTCACTCACCAGATTTTGATTTCCTCCAGCCGGACACTAGTGATGCAAGATGACATCACTAAAGCTGTCCAATGAAAGGTACCTCTTGGTTCTTGTGTACGAAGCCAGTGTGAACGCCTCACAAACTACAACTACCACAACAGTGAATCATTTTCTACCTTGGTGGAATCTACCTGAACAAACTAAAAGAGACTGCTTGTCAGGACAACACAAGTCGTTTGAACTCTACAGCTAGTGGAGTCACATAAGGCAGCCTGTCAGTAAATACAATCAGTCCACATTATGGTGTAGGGTGGAGAAAGTGTGGGGCTATTGCTCTGTCATTTAGCATTTGACTGGCTTAGCTGTAGTTAGAACGGGTCCAGCTGGACCAGAACGGGTAGAGGTGTGTGCTAAACTGTGTCAGCTAAACTGCAGGAGTGTGAACTACACGGCACAGGTGTGTGAGATCACCTCAACATCACGGAGCACTCTGCGAGGAGGTGTGTCATCAATGTATCTGCTGTGAACAGTGTTATTGTGATCATTGTGTCATTGTGTCTACACTGATTATTATAAAAAGTCAACTTCTGTTTGTTTTGTCTTTTTCATTTTCTTCAATATTATTAGGTCATTGTTACACAGTTCTTTAAAAGATGTAAATATTATACACATAATCTATGTATGCTGTTCATACTGTTCAGTCACATCCACCCACTCATGTCTTCATGTAAATGCAACCACTTCTTACCAACCAATTATTTCAGCATTCTTTCAAATCAGCACTATTATCATATAGTGAACTTTGAACTTGAACTGAAAAATACAGCAATACATTCACTCCACCAGAACAACCTGCTGGTGCCAGCGCTCAGTGTTATCAGTGTTTAAATAGATGAATATTATAATGATGGGTCATAACAGCGATATATACTGTACATAAAAGAAAAGCAAACAAAGCTGGAAAATAAGCATTAACTTTGACTAGCTTTATGGTATTATCAAATGAAAAATAAAAATAAATGATTTATTTATTTAAAAGAATTCTTGAATTGAATGAAAATTAAATTCATACTTGTGTTTCAACTCTCAAAACTTTTGTCCCTGATTTGTCTCCATAGTCTTTGTTTCCTTTGCTTTGTTGTTGTTATCAGAATCACTTTTATTGGCATTTATTTGACTCTGATTTTATGATTTATTTGAATTATTATTATTATTACTTAATAAATATTGTGCTTTGTTGTTCAACTCTTCAAAATAACACACATGGTAAAGGACAGAAGAGTTCTTTAGAGAGAATACTAAAGAGAAAAGTAAAATGAGTAAAAGTAAGAAGTAGGTTAGTTGGAAGATAATATTAAATGCTGGTATATAGTCGAACAATGAAATTAAAAACAGCTTAAATAAATAAATAAATGACATATGAACATGTGTCTAAGGCAACAACAGCGAGCCCTGAGGCACTGCAGCCTGTGCATACAGCTGATCATAAATTAAAAGCAAACATCTGCTTCCTCTGTGTAGTCTTACTAGAATCAACTAGAATTTGTCTACATTCAACTTTCATTCTCTATGCATGACATAATCTGTCCAGCTGACCTCTCCGTCCCATCGCGCTCGTCAAACACTTCTCAGACGTTTTGAGATCAGTGAGTGTCTGCAGTCACATCAGGGATTATTGTCAAAAACAGCAGAGAGGTCGAGAACACCTCGTTGAAGGCACGAGTTTACAGAGTGAAGTCACCGCGGGAAGATCCACCATGAGTATTTTAGCAATTAGCTAGACCCAGCACGCATCTGTTGGTCATGCAACGTTGCGGGGATGTTTGATTTGGGTCACTTGTGAGTGTTATCTACAGTAGACAGTGGTCAGCGTGTCCACAGTTTGTAGAAGCTGACAGGAGGACCACCACAGAAGCAGAGCTGCACTGCCGTGGGCAGCAGAAAAAAAAGAAGTATTTTAACCACATAAAAAACACCCACCTCAAAAAAATCAATATCCCTTTAAGTGTACGCTATATTAAGAATATCTTTACCTTTGATGACCTTTTTCTTTGGCACTAACTGCAGATCTTATGTATTCCTACGCATAAGCCAGACTCTGCTGCATACGGTTTAATGTTGTTTTATTATAAAGTTGTGCATTTTTCATACTGTCCACACACTGCTAGGCCCGGCCCGGGTGCAAACAGTCAGCAAAACGATACTTTCTAGTACGTGAAGTCTAAATTAAAGTTACAGTAGCAACCAGTTGCAGTGGATGACCGTCCACCAGTGAGCTCAGTTCTGCTCGAGGTTTTTCCCTGCCACTGTCACCAAGTGCTTCCTCATAGTTGGAATCGTTGAGTCTCTGCAAAGTATAAAAATATAAAAATATAAAAAGTGCAGTCTAGACCTGCTCTGTATGACATCTGTGACATCTGCAGGAGTTTAGATGATTTTTATAGGCCACATCAACCAGGTTCAGACTAAACCAGGTAAAGCATCTGAGGACATCTGACGGTTTCAAGTGATCATGTGACCCAGATAATAGAGCAACAAACAGTGTTTCTTCCCTGTGAGACGGAAGTTTTACTAGATTTTTTTATCCCTTAAGATGTTCTTGTTTTAGCGGCGGTTGGAAGTATATTTGTCTACTGTAGATAATATTCACAGGATAATCTTACTATGGAGTTTCATTAGCTCATCCCCACATGGAAAATAATGTTAATTAGGCTGGCATAATCTCTGGTTTCGACTCTACTCCATCAGATCCATCCCTCCCTCCTTTTCCCTTCCTCTCACCCCTCAACCCCTGAATAACCTGTTCTGCTGCCGGGTCTCTGTCAGTCCCCTGATATTGCAAGTGTTTCATCAGAGTGGTCAGCTCAGTGTCTCTAATCCCTGCAGTGAGTGCGAGAAGCTAACGGAGCTAACTCTGTGATCCAGGATTACTGTAGGCTGGAGGCATTGCAGCCTCCCTCTAAGCTCTGATCCCCCCCTGCTCTCCTCAGCACAGAGCCCGGGCCCTGTCACTCTGAGGCTGCCGCTGGTCAGCCAGCACAGGTAATCACCCATGGATAGCAAAGTGATGCTGCTAAGCTCTCTGATTGTGAAACCAGGTGAAAGTACAAAGAGAGGATTCACATTATGGCTGCACTGATGTCTGTCTTCACTAGATTTATTAGATAGATATTATCATATTATGAGATTTGAACTCATTTAAATGACACATCAAACAGATTTCACAGCTAATCCCTGATAGGAACCTCACAACTTTGACCACATGAGGGTCAAACTCTTGGTTCACAGTAGAGCTTTGTGGGTGACTGACAGGGATGGCTTTGGACATTCACAGTAAGTCTGCATTTCAGACTGTCGTCCAGTTCCATGATGGGTGTCCATCACAGCAGGAGCAGCACTTTGGACATTAGATTATCATCACGGAACGAATCTCTATCAGATGAACTCACACCTATTATTTGAAACTGTCAGTGTGGATTGGATCTGCAGAGTTTGAAAAGCACTGACTGTCATGGGTCATGTGGGCCTTTAAGCTGTGATCAAACAGAGCTCGTGTCCAGCTGGTCAGACCTCCATCGCTGTCACCTCTACCTTCTCCTCTGCCTTTTCCATTTTACGGCCGTCCATCACGGTGCCAGAGCTGCTGAATCTTGTTGTGAGTGGATAACGTTATGCTACATAAAGTGTTTGATTTTAAATTGTCAGCCACTTTTGCTGGAGTGGAAAACATAAAGTGGGACAGCACGAGTCATGAGTGAAATTCAAAGCCTGCATGAATGTTTTTTGCAATATGAGACATCAAACCTGTGCAAAATGTGCAGTGCTCGTATGTTAGCTACACTACAGCTCAGTCATGTGATCATTCTGCAAAGTGACTAAGTATTAGATCTGATTCAATGTACAGAAAAAAATAATAATTCTGACACAGAACAGGTCCCTAAATGAATCTTATCAGAATTAACATTCAAAGTGAAGTTAAACACACTAGAAGTATACACTATACTGCAGCATGAAGTACAGTCAGTCAACAAACCTTTACTGAACATCCAGTCCACACAGAGACACTGAGCTCTTATCCAAAAATGTTAGACCAAATTACAGATTTGATGGTTTTATTTCTTTTCTTATCTGAAATTTTCTTTCAGTATCATGGCTAAGATCAGCTGAGCTGTATGCTGAGACATTCCATCACGCCCCCCCTTAATGATGTCAGGTACCACACATCCATCCATTCAATCTACGAGTTTTCAATATATAATAAATAAGGCATTATGAAATATCAATCATGTGAATAAATACAAACTGAATCACATAGCTGATTCTGTGCTGTTTAAAATGACAAAACACGTGAAATGCATTATGATCATCAGGATGTATGAAACGAAACAGTCATTGGACAAAATAAACAGTGGTAGACTGATCTGCAATAACATCTGTAATGATTATTTCATTATCCTCTGTTTGGTCAAATGTGTGTTTCACAGGATCGTGCTTTCTTTGTACACATTAAGCAAAAATATTCTACACTTCAGTTTATGTTGCTGAAGTGCGGAATATTTTTTTCTTATTTTTTATCAGCAGGCGATGAACCGACTGTAAAATGCTCTAACTACAAGACTGACACAGAACCTCAGCACCAACAAGCTCCCTTTGTAAACGAAGCTTCTATCATTTGTTTCAGACATACAGTGATGTTGTGTCAGCAGGTTATCATCACACTGCCATACATTTAAGAGACGTACAAGAGAAAGAAAAAAGATGATCAACAGTATGAGCTGCTACTGAATAAAAGAAACAAACAAAGCAGTACAACAAAGTATCTTTCGTTAAAAAAATTGACATTGAAAATGTATTTTCATTTTATGCCCTCTTCTGCAAAGACAGCAGTGTAAAAAGTTGCATTTGCAAAACAAAATAGACTTTAGACAACAAACAAATCAGCTAAAATAAAAATGAAAGGCAAACAAAATGACTCATTAAAATGTAAAATCATCTTGAATCTTTACACAGAAAAACTTCCTCACAGATGAGTGAGAAAATACAGCGTAATCTTTTATTTTTCAGTTTTTAATTAAAAGGGACAAAGACAACATGAGAAAAAAAACAACAACTAAACATTAAAATGAAAAAGATGAATAATATCTCATATGATCTGAAAGTCTTTCTTAACTATTTTTTCTTTTGACTTTTTTTTAAATAATCTCACCTGCAAATAGTACTCCTGTGATATGAAAACATCAGTAATACTATGGATTATTTTAATTTTATGATAATTCCTGTACAACATGTATGTTGGATGCAGTCAAAGGGAAACACAGAGCTGTTTTCTCTCTTTTTTGTTTTTCTTCATTAATTATTGGAACATCAGAGATGTGAACACAATAATGTAACGCACTCCGGTGCACAGACCTGTAGGCTCAGGTTTACACAAGTACTCTTATTGTACGTGAGGGGAACAAAATGTTCACAGTGGAACAATTCTATTTTTGCTTACAAGCACTGCACAAACATTACACATCATCAGACAGATGCAAAATTAAGCTCATGGCTAATTAGCTCACTGCTTTTCTGTTGCATTTAACTTATTTTTATTACTCTTCCATATATTACATTGTTATGCTACTGCTGGAATAGCATTCCTATAGAGAGCATTACACATCAATTAAGAAGAGCAGAGCCGGTGGCAACAAATGCATTAATTTCAGGAATGAGACTGTTCCTTTAATAGTCCATTTGTAGATGAATAACGTTAGCTTGTTAGATTTGGTGTCTCTAGGGTTTTCAGGCAATATAGAAAGAAATGGCCTCGCTGTGTGATTTCTCCTGCCTTGGAGTGTGGTACGTACGTATGTATAATATATTTTTGGAAACTCATAGTTAAGAATGAGACCATTTGGGAAATTACTGCAAGAGAAAGTTGCTGGATGAAGCGAAGTGTGCTGTGAAATGACTGCTACTCTCGGAATAGCAGGTAAAGCGGCTCAGGTCCACTTTTTCCTGTTAAAAGCGTACAGGACATAGAAATAAATCAAAGTCTAAGTCGCGGGGATAAATGAAGGAGGAGGAGGAGGAGGTGGAGGAGAACAAAGTGGGTGTAACCGCACACTGCGGTTCTTCTCGGCGCACTTTACAGCCTCATGATGTGATAGGAAAATAATTGTCTGCAGCTGTTGAGTCCTCTCACTCACGTGTGTTTTAAACATGCGCTCACTTGTATATATTATATATAATGTTAATGCATCTGCTCTGCTTCATACGAAATCTGAACAGAAGGAGTAAACGCCACCAGTTTGAGGTGAGGTAATCGAAATGGAAACTGCGGCACGGGCACCTCAGATACTTTATTCCCACGGGCCAAGCGGAGCATTTTTCCCCAGTCTAGAAATGGAAACGTCCCCTCAGACTCTTGGGAAACACATCTGAAATTCATCCATCAGTTCTCTCTGGTGTATATAAATACCCATGTGGAGCAGTCACACACACACACATACAGCTTTGTCCTATAATACGGGGCTCACAGATGGGAATGGATGGGCATGATTCAAGTAGGTGGTAAAGTGCTGCGAGCGAAAAAAAGCGCAGCGCTCTGTTTTCAGGCCTATTTCCCCAAATAAAAGCAATCAGCGAAATATTAAGCTCGCTGATCCACATTTAGGGAGCGGGGAGCTGTCTCCCAACATGGCCTCTGTGTAAAGGGGTCTACTGTAGAAGGATGAATCACACAGGCAGACGTGCTGGCCTGCTTTAGATGCATCAGGAAGCAGGTATTCTCTGAAGGTTCTGTCTGTGAGAGATACTTTGACATTTTAGATTTACTTTTTCTTTATAACGGGATGGGAAAAACATTAGTCTGCCTCCTCGAAAAAGGAAGACAAACAGTGTTAACAACGCGCTTTTAGCACAGCTCAGAGGCAAATACAACAAACTTTTAGAAAAAATGACATGAAATGTATCAGAGTAAATATCAAAATGTCAGGGGCTCAACTTATTTGCTGCATTTTAAGTTGTTTAACCTTTTACTGCTGCAAATGTAGCAGAAAAACAGGCCAACCTTTGACATGAATCAGCTGGTTTGGTATTATGAAAAACAATTCATATCTTTATGAAATGCCAGATGTGTATCCATCACTGTGAAAACATTTACATTCCAGGCATCCACAGTCACATAGAGTGTCGGTGAGATCAACACAAGTTTCTGAAGGAATGCTTCATATTCTCTTTGTGTTTACAACTTACTGCCATCTTTGTCACTTACTCAAATCTGAAAATGTACATTTGGTCAAAAGGATGGAGTCTGGGTGGAGATAAGCAAGCTGTCTGTGATAGGCTCTGTAAATACACCCAAACACATGCTTCTCTTGAACTCTCAGTATCTAATTTTCACATTTTTGACTTTGACACCTCTCCGTAGAATCATCAAAAACACACTGTGATAGCTAATCCAACACCTCCACCCTGTTCTCTACAGATCCTGGGGATCTGTTCTTGTTTTCCCCCGTTCAGGGGTCCTCAGTTCCTGTGTCGCAGCAGTCTCCAACGGCTAACTTGCAAGAATCAGCTGACCTACAGGCCAGCAGGCCTGACTCGAGCAAACTGTTCCACACTCCAGCTGCAGGCCTCTGGTCCTGACCTCCAGCATCATCACCGGCCTCCGCCAGTTTGCTGCCAGTTCAACAATGTCCTGACCGTAGCTCTGTAGTCGGCACTGTGGCATTGATCTTCACGTCTCACTGATGTAAGGAAAGTAGATAAGCATATTTATCAAAATGTTGAACTTTTAAAGGAGAAAGAGAATCACTAAATGTGTGAAAGAATTATCTAGCAGGGGCAGTGTGAAGCTCTGACTCTGGATTTATCTGCTCGTCCTCAGCTCAGCAGAGGCAGAGGAAGATATTTGAAGCTTCAGTTAATGATGGTGTTCACAGGTTTTGAACTGTGTCCTGAACAAACAGCTGAGGCCAGGCGCTTTATGTAAAAGCATAATGATAGCAAGTAATGCTGCGCGCATGGTTCATGTCAAACGTTCTGCGGGCTGAAAGCTGATAGCAGACAGTTTCATGTTCCTCTTATCTGCTGTTACTAAGGAGCAGAATTAGTGCGGAGGCATGAATGTTGAGAGATAGTTAATGGATCCATGCAAGATTTAGTGTTTTTCAGGTTCTTCAAGTAGTTTACGCTGTTGGCAATTATGTCAGCATAAATCACCCTTTCATTGGCTGAGAAAAAAAAGGCACTTAGCAGATTTATGGCGTCATAATCTGGGGTCTTAGTTTTCCCCCTCACCCGCAGGCCATGTAAATGCACAAAAGTTGAAAGCTGCAGCAGCAGTCAGATGGTTTATTGGAAGGGAAATGTTAACACTGTACAGACACTCACAGGCATGCAAATGCAGCTGTTATGGAGTTTTGCGTGCAAAAATAGGGACAGTAATAATGCAGCGTGCCCAGGAATAAAGCCTGTCTTTGAGTCATGCCACACCATCATGCACGCGAGCTGGGAGAATGATTCACAGCACGTTGCTTTAGCGACAGTGGCAACATGGAATGATTATATAACTCAATCATATACAAAGCAAAATATGAATATTCTTAGTTGCAGAGAACTCTGCTGACAGTAAACTGTAATCTGTATTCTGTATGTTTTGAATGACCAATTTCATTGTACATTTTTAATAATAAATTATAATTTATGAGCTTTTTTTTAACTTTCATCATACAAGGCTGAATGTCAAACTTCACTGGACCAGAGGCCGAGGGAAATATGTTTTATGTATATTTATGTTATATAATGCACACAAAAAAAGTTTTGTCGTCGTATGATAAAAACAAAAAAGCTCCTTATTTTTGCAATCACAAGGTTAGTCATAATTAATGATCTGGATATAAGTACTTTTTTCATGCTGATCACTAAATTATAATTTCCATCCATCCATTATATATAGCTGCTTGTGCAGTGTTGCACATTAAATCTCAATTAAATTATTTTATGATGAAAATGAAACAAAGGGTGACAATTATATAATTAACTAAATTGAGAATTGCAATATAGCAGAAATAATTTTTCATCTCCAATTACTTAAGTGAAACAGTATTATCGCAAATAGTAATAAAAGGAGCAATGACCCGATTTTTGCATTAAAATGGGACAAACAACTTGAAAGTGTGATTGATACTTATTGGTGGTAAGATGTACTAGAACACATCAAACAAATATTTCACAGCAGGAGAGCCTGGATAATTACAGACGCAGTGTTTTATTACCCCAAATGAAAATGCTAAATATGATTAATCAGCATCATCAAAGTGTTGGATGAAATAAAACTTATAACTCACATTCTGCTGAAATGTTTATTGGTTTAAAAAGGACATGTAGGACATATTGTGAAAAATGTAATGTGTCTGAACAGGTGCAATACCTCCTGTAACGGAGAATACGGATGAATATTTACTTTGATTACTGAAAAAAAAATCAAAAGTAAACACTGGAGGCAAAAACAGAAACATGAAATCTATACACTCTAAGAAAGTATGAACTCCTTCACAATAAAACACACATTTTTTATAATAATAGTAATAACTGCTTTTAATTAAATTCAGTTCAATTATAATAATATAGCACCATATCATAACAGAAGTTATCTCATGACACCTTCCATATAAAGCAGGTCTGGACCATACTCTTTATAATATTATTTACCCAACAATTCCAACCATGAGCAAAAAAAAATTGTCTGACTTAGGAGAGGCAAAAATAACAATGATAACTACAACTATAATTATAATAAGATATGACTGATTGTTTTCATGCTTGCTCCATTACAATCATTTATTGTTTATGTTTTCAGTTCTCAATATTACATCTACAACAGTTTCCAACCCACAACAGAGAAAGGAGAAAAATGTATGGCAGTAAAATATATTAAAAAGGAAAAGTACCAAGAGCCTGAACTATGGAAATAAAGTTGTGATTGGCTCCATATGTGCTGTAGGGTCAGGGTTACAGTTCCAGCCATAGTTCAGATGTCAGTGAGTCTGACCTCTCTGACCGTGTTTACTGTGAGCCCACTGTGTGTTTTTTCTCTTTTTTTTCCTCCATGTCATTCTCTTGTGGTAGTGAAACACATTCCTATCACCAAATAATTGACTTTTGAATTTATCCATCATTGACGGTAACATTATATTATACAGCTCACCTCTCAGCCTAAGGACACATGGCATGTCTGAACTGAGCTGCACTGTAGCTCCTTCACAACAAGGTCACAGCACAGGACAAACCAGGGTCCATTAACAAAGTCCAATTTTCAGCCGCCAGACTGCAAAGTGTTGAACATCATGCAGCCAGTGTCTTTCCTCCCAAAATCTATTAGCAAAATCAAGAGCTGTAAAACAGCTTACAGCAGGCATCCAGGCATGTTTATTGTTGATCGGTGCTGCCAAGCACTACAGAGAGATATATTATGAGCCTGTCAAAACACTCTCTTCATAGGCCCAGACTATGTCTGCAAGCATGAGTGACTTTAACGTCAAATGTCTGGCAATCGTCAAATAAAGGAGTGCAGGACACTGTGGGTGTTTACACGAGACGTGACTTCTAAATATGGAGTCGGTGATATTCTCAGGGCTTTGTTTTCTAATGTAAGGTCATTTCTAACCTGTCTATAATAAACTTTAACCTTTATCCTATGTAACCTGTATGCACCTCACATACTTTGAGTTTTTCAGTATCTCTTTTCATTGACTGAGTATACTGAATCAGGCAAACTCAGTAAAATAGTCAATAAGAATAAAAACACAGGATATGAAAAGCTAAAAAAAGAAAAAGAATAAAACCAACTTCAATAAAGTCGGTACATTAAAGCACTATATACAGTACATTCGATTTGATTAAACTGAGTAACATTAAAGAGGAAGAAAGCTTTTCAGTGAAAATCTACTTTTAATATTTTATCATTGAAGCCATTCATTTTAACAACTTAAATAAATGTTGTACATCATTTTAATGGAATCAATTACAGCATTACAGTTTTCAGTATTGCTCTAACACTACAGGGTAAATTGAAACAGTACAAGTAAAACCAAATGAGAGAAAAACAATTTCCTTTCAGACTGTTGACACACTCAGAACAGGCAGAGCACTTGACGCCATCCATGATAACATGATTAGTGGTTTAGCACAAAGATCTGGGCCTCAGATATATATACAGCCTCAGCGGACCTCCTGTACAAATAACTGAAGCATGACTATATTTCAGGGCGTTGTTTAGCTCAGTCGGTAGAGCTGCTGCCCCATGTGTGAAGGCTCAGTCCTTGCTGCAGCAGCCCAGGGTTTTAATCCGACCTCATTCCCCGTCTCTCTCTCTCTCCCTGCATTCCTGTCACTCTTCAGCTGTATCTGTCAAAATAAAGCTTGAAAAGGCCAAAAATAATAAAAACAATCTTTAATTAATAAAAGTATGTATTTCACAGGGTGAGAGGCTGTAACACAACAAAATGTTATCTCTTAATTAGAAAGAGTACTGAAGTATTATTCAGCAGCCGCAGGCTAGATATTGGTCAGTAAAAGTAAAACAGTAAAACACAGAGCAAACACAGTTCATAGGATGAAAAGAACCATGTGGGGGTTTAGGTGTGTGTCCACCAGCAAGGTTGTGCCTGGTTCACTGACACAACATTCCTACATCAAGTCCTCCAGAGTTTATAGTAATATACATAATTGTAAACTTGGGAGGACTTAGCTAAAAGCACATGAACAAAGTAATAATATTAATACATAATAGTCCCATATTAATAGCAATAAAGACAAACCGATATGCTGATGTGCTTTATATGTTAATTTATATTCATTTGTTTAAATATTAATATATAATTTGTTTGTAGTTTTTGTAAAGCTACTTACGTTGATATATAATCAGTATGTGATTATATTCATTTGCAGATAGCATCTCCTAAACGTGATTTCATTCAATACTATCTTCATGGTTCTGATCCTGTGGCGTTAACAAGCTGTAAAGCTCTAAACTGAAATAATGAACATCAGTGCAACAAGCGAAACGCTGCCGTCATACACAAATATAGTTATGTGAGTGACAGTCCACTTCCTTCCAGCCTCTTTTACCTCTGCTGATGTATTCACATACGAACATCTCCTTCTGTTGTTTCTTTTGTGGTACGTCTGAGTGGAATCAAACAAGGAGAAATGTGAGCTTCAACATCATAATGTTTTGTCTGTGTGTCTGCATGGTGCATGAAGGATTACAGGATGGACCGAAAACTCTGACATGCACTCCTGAGTTGCTCAAAGCTGCTGTGTTTACTGTTGCTGGTTGACTTGTACACCAACACGAAGGCGGAGGAGTTCAGTGAACAGTACACGGAGCGTTTTACACTCGGTTTAACACAGAATATCAAGCTTTCCTTTAGCTTTCAGAGGAATCATGGTGACATGTCTGTCAAATATCGGAGGGACAGATTTTCATATTTAATTAGGGGGATATGATGATTGCACATCTTGGCCTTAGGCACTAACTTCCATATATATCAAAACTAAATGTTAACATAAAACATCTCCATAAAGGGAGATGTAAAGGTTTATCACTGGCTGCTTAATAGAGCAGGTATTTATGTGCTGAAGTGTTACTGCTTTTAATAGCATGTTCACATCCTAACATATTGAAACAAACAACCTCCAGTGTTTGGATGAGTTTTCATCTTTATGTCTGTCTTGACGTGACATGAAAGAGAGAGAGAGAGAGAAAAAAAAACTTGACCAGCAAGGTCTTTGAAGACAGTGTAGAAATCCAGATTTTTGTCTATGCAAGCAAAGGAGCCAACACTGCAAGGCCCTCATTTGAACACATGCATAATTGAAGTGAGGCTTTTCTTTTCATATGCTGCTGTTTGTTCCGCAGTGCAGAAGGAAGCCCGCCAGCACCGACACAGCTGTCTGTCTCAGGTGGGTTGTTTTTTTCGGGGTGACCTCACTGGTTCATCAAAAGCTCCTATTCACAGTCGCGGTCTGATGTTAAAGTGCCTTTGACAGATTCTGTGTAAAATTGTTTGCAAAGTCTGCTTTAGAATAACGGCTGCGCCTCCCGCATTACACAACCTCCACAGCAATAAAGTGCATCATCGTGAATCGCTCCACTGCAAATACCACATTTAATTAAAAGGTTTATATTACCAATGGCAAGTGAAGTTGCTTTTTATGATATGTGGCTGTATAATAATCATAAAGCTGCCCAGATTTAATTCACTGCAATAACACT
The DNA here is from genome assembly GCA_004119915.2 of Collichthys lucidus. Taxonomy (NCBI): domain Eukaryota; kingdom Metazoa; phylum Chordata; class Actinopteri; family Sciaenidae; genus Collichthys; species Collichthys lucidus. The sequence continues at coordinate 15,818,751 of CM014086.1, forward strand.
GGATGATATGCCTGAGGAAAATGAGGCTGAGAAATTGACGTTTGCGAGGAAAGCATGTTGAAATATGTTGCAGATGCTTTTATTTTGCTGATGTTGGCTTCAGGGGGGGGCAAAAAATGCTTGGTCATAAAATCTGTTAAAGGACAGTACATACTGCCTCGACAGCAATATATCAAGCGATGCACCACAATGTAAGCACTCACGGACAACCCAAATTGATAAATGGTAACAATCCTGTCATCTTTCTAATGACACGTCGCCATGACTCCTATATTCTGACCTACAGAGGAGATGTTGTATGATAATTAAATCTCACAAGCAATTTTGGTGAATTGCTGCCACAGTATATGACCATAATAGCTGTCATTATCATCTCACTTATATCATTATTATGCCATAACCCTCACATCATTGACTTTTTAATCTTTGCCTATGTTGTGTTTTATCTACTTGTACTGAACATTCACACACATTCTCTCTGGAAAGATAGATCATAAAAGAGACAGAGAGAAAGCAAGAGTAAGTCCACACATATGCCCGAGGCCATGGTAGTCTGCTGGAAAACTGGATTGCTCACTCCAGTGAGTTAGTGCACCAACTGAAGGAGTTCAAGTATCTTGGGGGTCTTGTTCATGTCTGAGGTTAAGATGAAAACCAAGCTCAACAGGCAAGATGGGTTCAACATCAGAAATAATGTGGGTGCTGTAGCAGACCTAAAGGTAAAGTACTTGATGTAGTGGTAGATCTAGTGTACTTTCCACCGCTCACCTATGGTCCTGAGCTGTGGGTAGTTACCAAAAGAATGAGGTAGTGGTTAAAGTGGCAAAAATGTGTTTCCTTAGCAGGGCGTCTGGGTTCACCCTTAGAGAAATGGTGAATGCTCAGACATTCAGCAAGAACATGATGTAGATCTGCTTCTTCTTTGCGTCAGTTGAGGTGATTTCGGCCTCCTTGATGCCTCCCCAGATTTTCTGACACGTCCAATGGGCAGCAGATCCGCCCCAACACACAAAGGATTACATTTCCCATCTGGGCCGGAAAGTCTTCAGATTCCACTGACTGAATGACCCAGATAAAGGGACAAAAATTGATGGATAGGTGGAGAACCATATGTGAAAGGGACTAACCAGGTTAAGGTTTGGTTAAACCTTGGGGGCAGAAGAAGAAATCTGGCTGAGACCTCAGTTGGTATTGGTGCTGTAGCGATATATTATCTGGTAATGTGAGAGATTAACAGTCTTAAACCTTTTAACCTGCTTGCCTCATTGGGGTCACTCTAATAATATTAGACACATTTGGTATTATGGATTGCCAAAATGAGGCAAGTTGAGGCTAACTTTAGCTAGCATACTAGTGCTGACAGAAAAGTCTCACTTGTCTCTGCTGTAGAACAGAAAATCCGTCTTCACAGCAAGCAACAGCCAAACTCATTTTTTCTTACTGCGAAGGATTACAGCAGAACATTGTTGAGCCATGTCAGTCTCAGTTTCATTGAAATCTCCAGCCTCTTGAGGTCACATGAGGTGGTGCATTGCTTGCATAGTTACTTTCAAATCTTGTAGTACGTGCACATTTCAAATTAAGGTATTAGGTTAGGGTTAGAGAGAGTCCTGCTTAATATCCATTTTTTGTATTATTGAACATCAGTGACAACCTCCAGGACAAGTATTGCTGTCAGAACCACAAGAGCCCCTTAAACAATCAACACGCCTGTTGATGAAAGCATTCTCAAGCATTTCTCTCTTGGAGAAGGTTCCTAAATTGCCTTTCATCAGCCCCTCACATGGGACCTTTTTACCTTGGGAGAACATAATGTTACACAGACATTGTATTACTTTACAGACATTACAGACAGCCTGAATACTTGGATAGACCAATGAGTCTGAATATTTACCTGAAGCAGTAACATAACTAGTACTGGATAATGCTAAAAGTATAATCATGTGCTTCAACCGGCTGATTCGTTGGACCACTTGTAGCTGACAGGTACTGTCCTCTGGTAATGTCCTCTTTGAGCCAGGAGGCACATACATAATTAAAATTCTAAACCACCAGAGAGAAAACTCCACTAAGAGCAATGAAGCTGTAACATTCAAGTGTACATTTAAAAGAAAACATTATTTTTGTTTATGTGTGCCAACATTCGAACTGCATCATTCTTGTAAGCAAGTGCTCGATGTGGGAGGACTCTCCTCAGCCCCAGCACCATGTTTACCCTTCTTTATATCTATTTCAAGTGGTGGCAAACAATGTTGTTTAGTATTTATAGCATGTCTCAAAATTCCTTTTAATATATTCATCCTGCAGCATATTCTTGCTACTCAAAGAGCCTATCTAATTAATGCAAATTTCCCCCCCTATCTGAAACCAAGAAAGTTGCCAGAAAGTTGAAAAAGTCAACTCAGCTGCGATACAATCGGCTTTGCTGTAGGATATATGCGTAGGATGCACAACAAGCTGAAACCCTGAGCTTGCCTGGCGTGAGAGGATGTCTTTGAAAACATTTCATGTGTAATGAGTGCCAAGCTGTATAATAAAATCAAAGATAATTTGCTCTGGAAATAAGCATCTGTTTCACAAACAAGTGAGGGAATGCGCCAGTGTACACAAATGTTCAGAGATGCAGAATGCACAGACTGGAAAACATTAAAGCTCCACAAATCAATATGAATCATATCAACAATGAATCAGCATGTTAGAGAGATCATTTTGTGTGTGGGTGTCCATGTGCGAGGGCAGGGCCACACACCTCCAAATCATGGTGCTTAACAGCGTGGTGGTGGTGAGTCCTATCTTTCTGGTTCTGGGGCTTCATTATTTGTAGCAGCCAATTCTGCCATGGATAGGTATTATCCAGTTCTGTGTCATCCAAGTCCCCGGATGACACATAACTGGATCGGGCAGTTGAGGCTTCAATTCCTTTCTCAAATTTCTCGAGTCTTTCAGTGATGCCTTTTTTCTTTTAAGCATTTAAACATTTTTTAATTATTACTACAGGCTCTCTGGCTTTGTTGTCAGTTTATTTGCAGTCACATGCTGCTGTCACCATGCTTTTGTTATTAATAAAATGTTTATTCCCATTCGTTCATCATGTTCGACTTCTGATTGTTGCATTTGTGCATATTGGATTCCCAGCTGTGGTCTTGATTAATGTTCTTCATGAAGGAATCCTGACGTTTAAAAGTGACCAACAAAAAGGACATTTCAACTTCATTAGAAATTTAAATGTAAAAGTCCAGTTTGCCATTTCATTTCGTTAAGTTGCATATTGTTTTATAATTTGAAGACAATAGATTTTTCATCAATTTCATAAAGTGGTTCATCATTTTCACATGGCTGCACTACTGATTTTAGTTTCATTTATGTTAGATTCATTTATCTTTAACTTATTTTTGTTTTATATATCATGTGCATACAAATAGACAATTGACAAGCAGTGGGATGTGGCTGACTGACTTCTCCCACTTTTCAGTGTCATCACATTTATAATCTCTATAGACAATTATATATATATATATATATATATATATATATATATATATATATATATATATATATATATATATATATATATATATATATATATATATATATACACAAACAGACACACACACACACATCTGGAAGCATAAAAATGCCCCCAAGCAGCCACAGATTCAAATTTACAGGAAACAACGATGATCAAACACTTTTTGTGTGTATTATGTTGTAATGTTCCTCTGTGTTACATCAGCAGTACCTAATCAACAGACATATGAAATAAAGACTTGTGATAATCATAATAAAAGTTAATTTGGTGAAAGAAAAGTCAGGCATTGTAGAGAAAAAGAAAAATGTGCTTCTTTTTTTTCAGTTCAGTTCAGCTTTTATTGTCCCACAGCGGGAAATTCTTTTTTTGCAGCGCAGCAGCATAAAAACACGAAACACACAAAACACGAATCACAGTAAAAGTCTTTTAGTCAGTGCAGAGATTACAACATATTAAATGGTGACAGTAAGAACGGAGATTAAGTATATGTTGTCTTACAACATGATGTTTTATCATTTTTCCGGGGCTGTCTCAGAAAGAAAGACTTGTCTCTCCCAAGAAGTCTTCACAATGTGAATGCCAAGTCTGATACTACCTGTGCCATCCCATGTGAATGGATGAATTGTTGTCCGTCAAGAAAGAGATCCAGCACACAACTCCCCCTGAAATCACAAACTCATATTTTCATACTCCTGCTTGTGTACAGATTAAACAAATTAGACACACCATAAAATTTAGAGGTGTTAGCGAGTGTTTTTTTTTTTTGTTTTTTTTGGGACCATGCTGCCTGTTTATATCTCCTTCCAGTCTTTACAGTATAGCTATTCTTATAGTTCTGTACACACTGCAGCGAAGGATTTAGTGGCATCTAGTGGTGTTGTTGTAGATTGCAACCCGCTCGCCTCACCTTGTCTTTCCTAGCGTGAAACAGAAACCACCGTGAAATGCAGGGTCCTATCTAGAACTAGTTTTTGTCCTTTCTGAACTATAGAAACCTGATGGACTCTGTGAAGAGCTGTCTGTAGACATTAAAGACTAAACTAATACTAATACTAAAGTAAGAAAAACATAATGATTCTTGTTTTCAGGTGGTTATTATCATATATTCATTGACAGACTGGAGCTTTAACACACATACTACAATACATACTTTAATATTCATCTTCTCACTCTTACAAAAACTGTACTTCCACACACATTAGCCTGTCCTTTGTTCTCTCTATTCAGAATAAGTCAAGTTGTCGCTCTAAACCTAAAGTCATTTTCCAAACTTCACAGCAGTATGTTGGGCTGAAGCTTTGTCCTGTCCTTTTCACAGTGCTCCCTGTAGTTTCCCCCTCCCCTTTGTGTTACATTAGTCTTGTCTGTATCTTTCTGGGTGCATCCCAAGTCTCTTAGTTTGCATCCTTTTTTCCTTGCGTCTTAGTCCCTCCCACAGAGGATACATGGAGAGGCACAAGGAAACCATGCAAGGAGAGAAGAAACGAGTAAACATCTTTTCCAGAGAAATAAGACGTCCTTTACTTTGAAGCACCGCGTGAAGCAACGTCCGTCTCTGATGACCGCAGCGTCTGATCACAGCTGGATCAGCTGTCAGACAGCTATAACAGCTGTACAGACTTTTGATGGAGTTTGTGTCTGCACTTATCCTTCAGGTTGCCAATCCCAGCTGACATTGGGGGAGAGGCAAGGTACCTTGGACAAGTTGCAAGTTCGTCACGGGGTTGAGACATAGAGACAAACACGCTCATATTCACGCCTATGGGTAATTTTAAAGTCTCCTGCATGTCATTGGACTGTGGGCATGCAGACAGGGGAGAGAACATGCTAACTCCACACAGAAAGAGGAACAGGAACATTCGTGCTGTGAGGCAACAGTGCTCCACCGTCCCATCTGCACACATGTTCGCTGTGTTAATGCTCATACAAGCACACAGTATGAGCAGCAGTGCTTTTTCTCTGCCTTCTTGTCTTTTGCCTGTTACCTCTCCTCATCTCAGGATTCCTGCCATATCTGACACATCCAGCCCAGTCTTGTCATCAGTTTTGGATTCTGTCACCACCAGCCCTGCACCTCCCTGCACCTCTGCATTTGAAGTTTCACCTAAACCCAATCTAGCTACCAAACTGTGAAACTGATTCCTGCTTCCTTTGTCTGCATGTAGTGTCCTCAACCCCTTAACCAGTCAGCCAGTGGTGGGTAGATCGTTTCAAAATATTGTCATTACTTGCATGATGAGATCGAAACTTTAGTTCTATTTTCTCTACTTTACGTTCAGTACACAACTCCTGTTGCAGCCCAGTGGGTGTGCATGTGGTAACAAACCGCTCATCTCAGATCGATACAAACAACAAAAACACACTCAGAAGAGAAATAATATTAATAATAACAGTAACCCTTTTGTGTTAACTGTCAAAGGAACATCAGTATTCCTCATAAATTATAACACGTTGCTCTCCCCTACACAAAAGTAGATAAGCTGCTTTTTTTAAGTGATATGTACTGGCCCTGTATTTACTTGATATTGGATCAATAGCAAATTCTGTAGTATTGCGCACCCCCACTGTTTGGTATATCATCTTTAAATTGTCACTTTCTGCTAATTCTGTGGTGTAATAGTAGTCGCATTGTGCTAATGAGCCCCCAGACACTTCTTCTGGATAAACATGTCAGCTCGAAACGTAACAAATGAGCTGATTGAACAGTCTGTACATCAGCCTGTGAAGACTGAGGACTGGAGGCCAGAGGATGGAGTTACAGATCAATACATATAGCCCGGAGAAAGTGGAAACACTTTGATACAACTGGATACAAGACAGCCCCCCCACCACACACACACACACACACACACACACACACACACACACACACACACACACACACACACACACACACACACACACACACACACACACACAGGTATATTAAATTACCATTGTATTCTATTGCTAAGTGATCCCATTATTACTCAGCCTCAGAACAATTACATCCAGTGAATGCGTTCAAAGACTCAAATGAAGTGTAACGAGAGATCAGAAACACTTTCTGCTTGCCTCTGCAGGCCTGGAGAATGTCTCCCTGTGAAACACCTTCAAACACTCCGCTGCTCCTTCCACTCATAACCGCCGGACTGAGAGCGAGGATTGCATCTTAAAGCTCAGGCGGTTTGTCTCACCTACGCTGAGGAGCACTGATCAGTCGTAACACTGCGGTTTAATTTTCCAGCTACGGCTCGGCTCCACACTTGACTTGTTTTCCCCCTTGTCTTCAGGCTCTTGTGTATATGATGAAATAGCGTAAAAGGCATAATGTGTTTGTTTCTCATTACTGTGTGCTCCTTTCAATATTTTGCCACTCTCCTGGTGTACAGTAATGACTGATCATTTGCAAACACAAGTTTTCCCTACATTTTATTACACCCAGACAAACTGTGAGTGAAAATTGAATTCATAAAACGTGGTGGGAGGAAACATTTCTCAGCGGGATCAGTGTGCGTTTCCTGGAGGTGAAGTTTAATTATTTGAAATGTAGATGCTTTTTAGCAACACATATATTAAAATACAGTAGATTATGTGCTGAGATAACTCTCCAAACTAGAACAGATGAGTCATTCATTATCTTTCTGCCAATTATCAAATTGCATCTCTGGCTGTGTTAAAAACATGCACCCAATCACAGAGCTTCAAACATACACAGAGCCAGATATGAAAAAACACCAGCCAACAACTAAAAAGACTACTCTATTAGGTTAGCTGCTACTAGTAAGCCTCTAGTTTAGAGCAACATTACGTAGAAATTGGTATGTTTGTGATTTGTCGGCCCCAATTTCAGAGTTTTAATAGTTTTGTGGTAAATATGGACAGTTGTACATGTTTATATGCTATGATTACTTATGATCAAAAACTAGTGGGTCAACAACTTTGCTAACAGCCAAACATCAAGCAAGGTCAACAACACTAGAGCTCTCACCAACCTGAACCTCTGTGTGACTGCATGTGGTCGTTTGTGTCCGGTGGGAATGTTGAATTTCTTTATTACTGTGTGTGCTTTGCTGCCTTTGTAACTGCACACATAGTTTAACATTGATGCTGCATGATAATCAGAGAGTACCAGGATGTGTTGCCGTGCCCTCCATCGGAGGTGTTGTGAGGTGAACTGTGAACACTTCAACATGATGTCAATAGTTTTTCTAAAGGCCCACCATCATCTTCACCCCCTTCTGTAATCTGACACAAACATGGTCAATCACTTTTTGCAGCTTTTTTTTTGCAGATTATTTAACTGTAAATTTGATATTTTATATACCTTTTATATACACCCCTTATAAATACCTTTTATATACACCACTTATAAATACCTTTTATATACACCCCACAATATAATTTCTAGATTGTTTTTATATCTTTTTAGATATAGGAAAAGCACCAAAAACAACATATACCAAACACATCCCTGTCACAGCTGCTGAATTCTCCAAGTTCAAAATTATAGGTTGCATGTCCCTCTCCAGAAGAGACCGTCATAAACCACAACGTGGAGTTGAGTGTTGTGCAGTGTGCGTTGTGTAAACCATGTGCAGTCTCTCTCTTTACACTAATGAGTTTGGGTTGGACCTGCTGTGGTGCTTCTATCCCGGTAGGTGTTGTCTGCCTAAGTGATGCTTTATCCCGCTGTTTATTGTACATCACAAGTGGCAGGCGATGTGATTGATGTAGCTTATTAATGCTTGTTGTACACGTCCATAGCCCTTGGACACTCTGTCATTTTTGTTTGTTTGTACTTTTCTCTCTTTTATCTCTGGTTAATGGACATTTTTATAATGACATGCAAACTATGTGTTTATAGGAAGGGAATTCATAATAAGCTTGGACTGGCAGTGTGGTTTTGTATGGATTTCTTATACATATGTATATGGTAATATTTCTCACTGAAATGGTTTCCTCCATATGAAATTCAACTGGTCATGTTAATACTGAGTTTATGAAGGCACAGACAGGTTGATCTCCTCAGGAAATGAAAGTCCTTCAAGGTCAGCAGGACCCTGGATTGAAGGATTGAAAAGTGAAGGAAAGGAGGAGATTTCAAACCCGATTTCTTTTTCCAAGCGCCAAAAACTGCAGTTCCTCAAACGTCCACTTGAGTCAGTGTCCATGTTCAAATGTCCAACTTCACAGCAGAAATAAACATGTTTACAGCCTGGTACAAAAAACAGTTTTGGTCTTGTGGACGGGGGCGTGGTGCATCAGCTGCAGGAGAGAGGTGTGGGGAGGGCTCAGGAGAGCAGCGCCAGGTGAGCGTGATTGGCACACCGGTACCCAACTAAATAATAATCACTCTCGCCCCTTTTCCTGAGTTAAGTAGCGTGCTGGACGAAGAGAAGGGAGGACGGAGAGACAGGCACGCGGCAGACGGCAGCGAGGACGCCTGCGAACGGCTGCAGCGTGACACTGTGCGATATTAAATAAAATAACCCATTATAAATCAGCTTTGGTCTCCGACTGGTCTGTGCTGGAACCCACAGTGGCAGTGAGCGTGTCACAGGTCTCTATAGCTAATTTCCCTGTTCATGACAACTGTACTGAGGGTGAGTTTATATACAACTCACCTGTTTAAATGATAATAATGCTTAAAATTATGCAGATTTTACAGCATGGATGCTTTGATTGTCAAGTGTGTGCTGTCACAGGTTGCTTGTTTGAGCAATAAAGCCTGCAGTCACCACACTGAGCTTCACAACTGCTCATTAGAAACCTGTGGGTTTACAGTATTTACTGTCTTAAATGTGGGTCACCTGTAATGGATTGTGTTTTGTGCTCACAGCTGTGAAACTTTTGATTGAAATTTAATTTGTGTTATCTTTTGTGTACAGTGCTAATACTTCATTCTAAGCTTTCATTTTATATGGATTTCCCATTTAATTGGTTCCATGTGCATTACTTTTTATTAGACTTCTTCTGTCCAATCCACCTGGAATATGTGTTAGTTTGTGTTAGTGGCAGGATGTCTTTCATATTGTCTGCTGTGACCTGTCTGACTTTGTGTGTTATTTGTCAATGAGCCTGAACAATCAAACCGGCTCCCCCTCGAGAGGTTAATAAAACTATCTAATCTAATATCTATCCAATCAAGTAGGGAGACCAGCCTTTCATTGCATTAATGAGCCAGGGATTGCAGCAGAAGTGTACAGCAGTATAAATGACTTCCTGATATTGCTGCCCTGTTAGTTGGCATTTCAGTATTAGTTCATGTTTCATGGTCCACAACTGAGCACAGTATAATAGCAGAGTAGCCATCATAGAAATAGCAGGTTGTTGCCATCAGAGAGTCAGTGGACCTGTTAGTCAGTGAATGCTTTTCCAGAGCAATTGTTGAGTAGTCGTGGCACATTCATCACAGCGTCTGACTGTTTGATCAGAAGAGAGTTTACAGTGGTAATCCTCCAGACGGCTGCCCTTTCCACTGCCTGAATGGTACAAGAGGCAGCTGCTGTGGGTTACTTCTTTTAAACAGGGCAGCTGCCAGGAGTCCCGCTGATCTGACCATCTGCAGACCTGCTCCTCTCCAGCTGGCTGCCCAGCGCCACCGTGCTTGCCCCCTACTCTACATAAAGGAGCAGGACACTGTACACGTCCTATAGAGGCTTTGCAAATGTGCCACGCATCTCCTAGCAACCTGCTGGTGCCATTGAGAGTGTCCACCAGAGAACAAGTGATGGCTCTATCGGTGTGACAAAAAGAGAAAGATGCCCGTAGAAGATGGTGATGCTGTGGGGGTGGACCAGCAGAGTACTGTCCTAATGACAACGCTGCCATGGCAAAACTTCTCCTGTGCTGGGTCAGTTATTATCCTTACATGTTATTTGCTTATCTATAATATGGAATTCGGCAATTTAACACTGTATCACAGATCTAGTATCCAAAAGCAGATTTAGGAGGCGGAGCAGGAGTAGAAACAACAACTCTTTGTTAGGCCAAGAATATGCCACAAAAAGCCGCAAACACAAATGTTATTGGGTACTCCTGATGTCCTGATCAACTTTTTGGCCTCCAATCGTGATCTTTAGTTTTTAACCCCCAGCGGAATTATAGAACGTGCTGGAGTCCACTGAGAACTGTCACTCATTTGAGCATTTTCCTATCAACACAACCAGATTTGTAGCTCTAGTCAACACATTAGAAAAAAATCACCAGGCAACACAATAAAGAGCAACTATTAAATATAAATGTAAATATCTATGATGAAAATCATCTTACAAGAAGAGAAAATAAAACAGAAAAAATGTGTGTTTGGTTCCAACAAAACAGATCCTTCAGTGGCTAAAGCTAGCTTTTCAAAATAAAATAAAAAAAACATCCAGCTACAACCAATGCAACAGTAATAAGGTGGTAGATTGTGTTTTTGGCTTAATTTATGAAAAAAAAAAAGAATTCTGCTAATTTAGAGTTAGCTTAAGTGGTCATCATGACCCAATGAGTCCTCTGATTGGTCCTCTACCGGATTTTCAGCACACTTTCCCTGTGTGGCGAGACGTGGTAAAAGAGGGGGGGATTTGTCCAACAACGCCACCTGGGGAATTGCACCCCAGGAAATTCACTCAACCCTGTAAGGGGAATACCATGAGGTCACACAGACTCGTTACACCTATGTAGAGAGGACAAGAGACGGACTTCCAAAAATATAAATTATTTTATTTAATAGTTTACTAGAGATAAAATGAACATATTCTTCACAACCTGCGTGTCTGCTATACCACCATTAGTTAGGGGGGAAAATAAACAAAAATAGGAGCAGGGACAGCTCAGTGAGGCGGACAGACTAAAGAAACTTAAAACCACACAAAAACAATATTACAAACCAAACCACCACGTGCCACAGCAAACTTAAGGGAGGTGAGATGGGACCACCACCAGGGAGTCTGCCACGCGCTACACCAGCTCCTGTCCAGAAAAAAAAACACACAAAATTAGGTGGAGCGACACGCAAAGGTTGCACTATACGAATTATTAAAATGTCCTATTCTAAAAACACTCACACACAACATTCACACCCACATGCACACCAACAGAAAGAATACACATTAATTGTTTTTAACCTATATAGAAATCCTTAAAGAAAATTTACTTATATAAGAATAAACAAAATCAGAAATGTAACTAAATTAGAACTAAACAAAATAACCATCTGTAACTCAAAATAAAGAAACCAAAGAGCTTGCAAATTAACTGATTACCCAAAACAACTACATAAACAAGAAATAAATAAACCAAACAAACAAAGAAACACTAATAAGTCAGTGGCAGTGGGGCTTGAGTCTGGTGCTGCGTGAGAGCCACAACAGGAACTCAGGACATTAAGAAAAAGAAACTACGGTGTGGAAGACAGCGTGAAAACGGAGCGGCTGCACCAAGGCTGGAGGCAGCGGATGTTATGCGTAGGTGGCTGCGGTGGTCATCAATAGGCTGTGCCGTGGATCCACAGAGCGCAGGAGGAGAGACAGAACCGCTGCAAATTCAGCAGCTACAGCAGGACAGAGCAGAGGGCAACAGCTGTTAGCAAAGGGCTACTATAGTTCACCATGATTAACAACGAGCATGCTTACCGATGGAGAGAGCTTTACGCACTAAAAAAACCCAGTCCTCAACAACAGCAGAACGCGGACACCACTTCCTCCAGCTGCAACCCAACCAGTACGGCCAAAACTGAAAACAAAATCACGGCGGTTGTCGCACCATACTGTGCAATAAAGATGCAGTTAAAGCACACACGCTTACCTGGCGAAATCACACCGAACACCAACCAAACTGGAGCACGCCGACCCAGAGCCTTTCCAGGTGAATGCCAGGGAGAGAATGCGCCCCGGAGGAACGCAGTAGTTAACCAGGTGCTGCCAATGCGCAATCAAGCACCGGTGATACTGATTAAGTGGGAGGGGGTGGAGCAGAGCAACACCCGACCTGCCACACCTGGAAGACAGTGTCCATCTCTGGGCAATAAAAGCCGAGCAGGTCCTGCCGTTTGTTGACGTGATTATCTGACTTGTTTTGTAAAAAATACCTCCATGGCTGGAAAATGAAGCCAACGCAGAAGTGAGTCAATGTCCAGCTTCACAGCAGAAATAAACATGTTTACAGTCTGGTACAAAAAACAGTTTTGGTCTCTATAGCTAATTTCACCATTCATGACAACTGTACTGAGGGTGATTTTTTTTTTTTTAACTCACTTAAAGTTGCACATAATTAACAGCCCCCTGTAACAGGTAAGTGCCGTTACAGATGGCTTACTAGAGCAGAGATCCAGTATTGGCCAGGATCACAGATTTTAGGCTTCAAAGCGACACTTCAGAAACGTATGGGTGACATCATTTATGCTCTGTCCATTGGGAAGTAACTTAAATTCAATTCAATGTTTCTCAGCGTTCATGTACACAATGCATAATGTATATTTCCAGTTACTGATGACAATAATGATGGGGGTTATTATTGGGTATCTGACACACTGAAATAATAGCTACTTGACTGACACACCTAATATTTTTTACAAGCTTCTCCATCCAAATACTGAAGGTCCTGGTTCAAAAATATTAAAGTGTATTAAAGTTTATTACCATCCAAGAGGTGACAGAAACATGTGTTACAGCTCAAATCTGCATGTTGGAGGTCCACACACACTGAACAGGTTAGTGATGACGCTCGAGCTCTGACAGCAGCCCAGTCCTCCTCTCATCACTGATGAAACAGAGAACATGACGGTGTATGTGCTGCTATTTGCTGATGAACAATTACTTTGATATATAATTAAGCGACCTTAGTGTTAAATATTTAACAAGAGTGCTGCATACAGGGGAGTACTGGGGGCGGGCTGTCACGGAACACCTCTGCTGGCGGCTCTGTTGTGCTGCTGAGCTCTGCGCCCATAATTCTATTAACCTCCTCGAGCATTCCACAATGGACTGGTGAAAGCAACACTCCTCTGAGACCGCGCTCACTGAGAAACACGCATGTGTATGTTGTAAGGCTCTCATTGCTCATTTGAATTCCTTACCTAGTTGCAGTACCTGCATGTTTCTACTGTATGTCATGTTATAATCATGTTAAGTGCCCGATATGTGGAGGCGCGGTATGAAGCCTGTACGCAGTGGAGTACTTACTTTATAATGACAAGTGCAGTAAAATTAAAAGTCATTAAAATAACTACTTGAGAGTTAAGCACCGACATATCTCTTAGAAAAAATGTTTGAATAGTGAATCGTTTCATGAATAAAAGTTAAATGATTTAATACTACCTAACAAAGGGAGGCGAAGGCTCCTGGTTCAAATCTCGACTGGGTATTTCTGTGTGGAGTTTGTATGTCCTCCCCATGTCTGCATGGGTTCTCTCCGAGTACAACGGCTTCCTCCCACAGTCCAAAGACATGAACCTTAACAGGTTAATTGGTGACTAAACTGTTTGTAGGTTTGAGTGTAAATATTTGTCCAGCATGTACTCAGCTGGGATAGGCTCCAGCCCCACCGTGGCCCTGATGAGGATGAGCGGTTACAGGTAATGGATGGATCTTATCTAACAAATGTGCATATACAGTTTGTACTGTATGCAGACTTTGTCTGTGTGCTGAGCAGGTGTTCAATGGGTTTTTAAGGGCGTCTCCACTGACAGACAGCCTGGTGAAAGAGAATGAGGCAAAACAACAGTAGCTGCAGGATGGAACTACGAAGTTGGGGATAACTCTCTGTGGGTTCTACACAATGAGTCATTTGCTGATCCATAAAATGACTGATTAGTGTCGCCTTAAGTATATATGATGTGTATATTTTTAAGAAACCAGGCTTCTTGATAATGGATCAACATTCTATGAAAAGTGTTTTGTTGTCTGATATCGTCAGATTTGAAGGTCTGGACCCATGCAAGTACAGAGTACAGAGTCAGTGCAGTGTAGAATTTTTTAAGATTCTATTAAAAAATGCACTTTTGAACCAAAACTCTCCCCTGGATAATAGATTCATTCTGTGCCCCTGCAGCAATGACCACCACTTTCCACCTAATCACACACATGCATACCCACAGCCCCTCCCCCACCACACACACACACACACATTCACATACACACAAGGGAACCCCAGTCAAGACACAGCCTGGTTTTTAAAATTCCATTGATTCAGGTCAAAGTGTGTATGCAGCATTCAGGGCAGAAACAGGAAAGTGATTGCATCAGCTGCTCCGTCTTTCTATGTCTCACCATCGCCCTCACCCCAGATGCCCACACTGCTGTTTTAAGACAAGTTAGTCTTACTTGAGTTTGAACAGGCGAGCTGGAAACAACACACCACCGAGTGTACAACTCACCGTATCCAGCAGGCATCTATCCTATTTAAGCCAGAACTCTGGGCTTCCTACCACAGGACGTTAATCGCTTAATCTTTGCATCACTTCCACTGCCACTTCTCTCAATTATTCCCAGGATGCTCCACTCGCCATACAGGGTGGCAGCTATTTTTATGCTGCAGCCTGCCAGCCTTTTGTGTGCATTCTGGAGACATCAACAATGGGAGCTGACAGGGAAGTGAAAAAAAACAGGCTATTGATTCAACCTATCTCTTACGCCTTTTCAATTGCCTTTAAGTACTCGTGGCGCCTGTGAGGGTCTGGACTCGTTCAGGGTATCACTTAATTCCAGACAGCAGCCATTGTGTAATGTAAGAAAAAAAGATGCCTCTTCTAAAAGAATAATAATAAAAAAAAGATCGAACAAAGGTGGAAACTTGCTCTGAGCAATCATCTCAAAGTTCTCTTCCAAATAAACTGTAGCTAAGAAGCTGTCTTTGTTATGAAACAGCAATTACATCCCATTAGTATCAAGTGTAGACACTGTCACTCCAGTGTAAGCTCACATTACTATGTGAGCTTTGAAGTGTTTACGGTAGGACATTTTCTGCAGGTACAACAGCAGCATGCTCATGTAATAATGACAGCTTCATTTTTCAGTGACATCTGAGGAAAATCTCTGATTTGTCACCTGCATTAAAACCAGGAGATGCTAACTGTTTGTGTTTCTTGAATGATAAAACACTTTATGAAATGGGGATACACTTAATCTTCATCATCACCTTCTGGGCAAAGCACAAGTCCTCTCTTGCGAATGTGTTAGCACTATTTGGTGTTGGTTTTTACTCCGCATTTCACAGTTTACACAGATCTCATAGAAAGGCCTGAAGCTCCGTGGACCTGTGGGAATTTGTCAACTCTTCAATCAGCAACCAGTGCTTATCCATGGAGAAAGATGATGTTACCGGAGAGTATGAGACCATGGCAAAGACAACCTCATTTATTCGGAATTCATTGCTGAAGAGTGAACGCAGTACAGGTGCTGTATTTGAATGAATGTCCGAATTTGGTTTTTTGTGCTTATTAAAGGTCTCATGTCAGGGACAGTTCATGGGCACATAAAGATCTGCACTCAAAAATAAAAAAAAACATTCATTTCAAAATTTTTATTGATCTTAGAAATTTCTTTGACAGGACATTTAAAAAAAAGGGTAAAACACGCAGAGAGCAGCAGCATTTGTTGTATAAAATAATCTTTGGAGAAAGGAATATAATTTATTCATTCACTCTTTTTTGAGCACTACTATAACTGTAGAATATTATTAAATGGCACAGGTATACAGCACAAATGTTTTTCATTGTGTAATGTAAATCATTTGACCACAGGATGTGTTGTCTGATGGAAATATTTACTTTTGTTGTGCCTTTTTGATGTTTTGTGACTGTTGTATGTGTCATTCTGGCAGGTGACTTGCAGTTCAGGCCTGTGAACTGTTCAAAATGTTCTTTACTACAGAACACTTATTGCTGTTAGATCATACATTTGGATCATTGAATGTGTCTTTATCTACACCTCAATAGATGTCATTGCTGACTTGATTAAATTTCCCTTTTCTATAGTTTCTTTAATCAGATTTATAGTCGATGCACAGGGTTAACAGCACTCCTGCAGTAGATTCATAGTCTGGATCGCTGACCACTGTTTTCACACGATCTTGAAACTGCTTACTCGTGACTGAAGTGGTCCGGACTACAGAGAAGTCAAAAGGAGGATGTTTGGATCAGCGTTTGGCATCATGCCCCATGTTGTTAGGAAAAGAAAGACCATTTGATTGAAGGGTATTCGTGGTTTTATGACTTGGCTCTTATTTTATTTTTGCCCATAGTTTCTATCAGTTGTATTGACCATGTGAGGTCAGGCAAGTTAAAAAACAGAAAGTCAGAAAGCTGTAAAAAAAGAAAGAAAAGTGCAGCCATCACACATTATTTAAAAGTACCAGAAAGTAAGTGCAACTGTAGTGTTGGAAATAATCCCTCATTACACAGGAAATATTAAAAGTGAGTAAAAAAGGGGAAGTTTGGGTAATAATTTTACAGTTTTTTGATTTTCTCTTCAAACTAAATGTGAAGCTCAGGTTGCTTCTTCTTTTTATAAATATTATAATATAATATATAATTATAAATAAAGTATGATGAGTGTGCAAATGAGGCCCAAGGTTGACAAAACATTCTTAAATTAATGTCCACTGTAGAGTTTAATGGAGCTCTCAACCAGATCTCACAGTCCCGATCATCCGACGGGGTTTGGAATAATTTATAGTTCAAAGCAAAGTATAAAAAGAAGGTATTAACATTTTTCATTAGAGGGTGAACTGTTTGCAGATCGGCTTAATGGAAACGTGAAGAAATGTAATCCAGTCAGTGTTACATTTCCTACAGAATGTATTTGCTAATGCAAATTAAATGAGTTTCATATGAATGTCATTTTTAGGAGACAGACTCAGTGAAGTATTGATTCAGCAGTGAGCTGGGTGCAGTCACTGTGAAGGCTTCTGTGCAGGCTTCTGAATTCCACAGATTCCTCAAAACAAAGCTCTCCATCAAATAGAAACTGGACAGCGGTGTGGGATTTTCATTAATTGCTGCTTACCATCTGAAACCCTGCGCTGTCCCTTTGAACACGCCGTCCATCCTGTGCAGCGTGCGGGCCTCCCCTCTTCCCTTGGCCATCTAACAGCTCGGACCTTTATTGCCTGTGCTGATGGGACATCCATAAAGAGACGTTCTGCCAGCAAGATGGCGAACACGTTCCTTGCTCAGTCCTCATGTGTCTTCTTGAGAGAAGCTGAAAGAGTAATAGAGCTTCTGGGAGCTCTCTCTGTTCACCAGGGGGATGCGGTCTGGCATCATCTGGCTGGGGGAAATTGGTGGGGAATGCGCAGCGTGACAGGTTCATTGATGGCAGCCTATTATATTGGTTTCCTGCAACAGAGGCCACATGAACATCTGCGCATGTCATTTTCAATGACCCACCTCAGGGCCATGGTACCATTACAGGAAGCTCTCAGAGATCAGAGGCTGTCTTAGACGGTACCAGCAGTTGGGCTCCGCACAAATGGCCCCCACTGGGTGGTGAACCGTAGCTCTCTTTTGCAGTCACTAGCTCTGATACATGCGACTAGACATGAGAAAAGTTTCTGCTACTGTACTCTGTATTGATTTTACTCTCAGGCAAGTGTTTACGATGCAGCAGTGGAGTGTAAAAATCAGAGGAATCAGAGGAAATTTACAGATGTGGAAAGCTGAAAACAGGCAAAGAATGAAATGTTTAGGGATGTAAACAGCTTTCTCGCACTTTTCCCAGGCTCCATATTTCCCAAGCAAATTTAGAAAGTGAGAACATAGCTTTCAGACGTGCGCTTCCCATCCTATCATAGGACAAAGGCAAAGGGAACAGCAGATTACCTCCATTCAGATCAGTGCCGCGCTTGTCACAGTCGTGATGACAAACAGGCTGTAAGAGAGCGCCTCGCACTCATTTGTCAAACTTGCTCTGACATCAAGAATGCTTTGGCTTTCAGGACTGATAAGAGCAGTGGTGTAATGTGTCTTCAAGTCAGTTCAAAAATACAATGGGTGACTGTATGCTTTTCATCACCTTGAACGGATGAGTGATAAAGGGGAAAAAAGTACTGTATGTTCAAAGTGTAGAGCTTTCCCTCAAGACATTCCTTCACACACACACACACACATATATATATATATATATATATATATATATATATGCATTTTTAACAAGCTTTCTTAGTAAAAGCCATTCAAATATTTTTTCTATAGTTCAACTCTTTTGCAGGTTTTAATGATCAGGGATCTTTAATGAACATAAATCTTTCATACTGGTAAAATATTTTATGTAATTTCTTAGGAATTTAGATTGCCAAAAAAACACAACACAAAAAGTCAAAAGCATAGCAAAATTAATCTGTTTTTCCATATAATAGCCGTTTCATTGCAGAGTAAATTATTATGCTCACAATAAACATCTGTTTTGTTGTTTGCTGTCACATTGTTGTAATAAAAGTCATGTGTCAGTCGTGTTTTAGACAAAGTGCTGATGAAAACAAACAAAAAGTTGCTGCATACTAAACATCATCTGTCATGTTTTCAGACGTCAAAGAGCTTTGCTTAACTCTTTATCTTCCAACTGTCTGGAGCTGCACTCATCAACTGTCATCACTCTGCTCTCACGTTGAACACTGTCACCCAGTAATGTAACACTTAGACACATTGCTGGACAGAGAAGATAACACTTAGACTTGACTAACGCTTGTCTAAAGGTTCATCCTCGGGTGAAAATGAATGCAAATATGTATGCCCTGTTGTTATTGTGTTATCATGTTATTATTTACATGAATGAATGTTCCTCATCATCACTACCAATGACTTACCAACTGTACAGATGTTAGCTGTAGCTACCTAACAAACATTAACCATCTCTTCACTTGTCTGTGTTTGATTGTCAGCTAAGGGTTGGCAGGTTCAATCCCCCGGCTCCTGTCCACATATTGAAGATATAGCCAGTGCCTTGCAGCTCCACCACCATATCGTCGCTGTCTAAATGAAAACCACGTATCTCGACTTTTGATGATTTGGGATATTTTTTATGAATGGTATGTGCTTAATTTCTTTAGTCTATGGTCAGCATTTAGAATCTCATTGCCCAATGAGAAGCTGTTTTGTTCCATCATGTTTGTAGGATAGATAGAAGGAGGAGAGCTTTGCATAGCCAATGTTCTGAGTTTGGATTCAAGGTAGATGACGAATTCTGTGATCTCTCTGAACTGAGTCAGATTGATGCAACGGCGTGTCAGTGTCAAATGGAAATTAACATGGATTCTGCTGGTTTGAATCTAAAATAGTCAAATTGTATTTACTAGGGTAATGTGCTCTGTGCAAACATGGAGGACAGCCTTAATACTGATAGTTTACCAACTGAGGGGGACAGAAACAGGAGAGTCGAGGCTCAGAACAACCTGCTCGTCAGTAAAACCATATCCGTAAATAAAATTGACTTGTCATGCATCTTGTACATGCATCTTTAAATATATTAGCACTAGCAACATTTAGATTCATTCTAGTTATTTCATATGTGAGTGGAAACTTATATATAGCTTGATAGCTATAGCTATACGCTTATAGCTTGATGCCATATGGGTCAAACAAAGATCTGCTGGGGAGCAGGCAGGTTGTTAATTTAACTTTTACATTTCAGTGTTTGTGAACTTTATCTTCAGGAAAGAAATTAATTTTGCAAAACCCAGCTATTAGTTTTAATGTCCTGGACCAAATAAATCAAGTAAAGTACATTTTACCACATTTTACAACCTTCTTCCCGTATATATGTATACAGAACAGATTAAAAAAAGCAATAGTAAAATTACAATATGGAATATCTCACTGATTCTATTTGACACCTTAGTGTTTCAGTAAACCAAGTATCTTTGTTCTAAAACACATTATGTATTATGTGGAGTATAATACACCATAGCATTCTATTCTTGTCTTTTCCTCTTTAAACGCTACATTATGCCACCACACAGCAAAGCTGTGGTCAGGGGAGTAATCCACATACAAGGAAAGGCAGCATACCCCACATCCTCTATGGCCTTTGGAGGCACAGCTTCCTGTTTGATGCCAAAGAAAAAAATGATGGCTGTATTATGCATCTCCTGCTCAGCCCAGGGCAGAGTTGCAGGTGCTGTTAGGTAGCATCCCCCCGGCATCGGCCCAGAGAGAGACGCTGTGGGAGAGCTTCCCAGTTTGCTACACAATCAATCAGAAATTCTGCTGGCTGATGCATTATTAAGTTTCCAGGGTACTATAAAGTTAGATGACCTTCTGTGCATCCTACAATCATCTTTTTTTTAAGTCCACAGGGCTGTTTTAGCTGCAGTGTAACAATAGCACAAAAGAAGACCTTAAAAGAAACTAAAATTCTCAGAACTCTATAGAAATTCGCTCATTTTTCATGTTCCACCGACCCAAAGGATGACACAATTACATTAAAATTAAAATAAAAAAGACAGAGAATCTAAGAGGTATAACGTTTAATGCTAATGGAAGTCTAATGCTTCCTATTATACTCTTCATGTTGTATCAGTAGCTCTAAAGTGCATTTACTTTTCAAAAAGTTCTTATAGTTGTAACATTCTCTTGTGCAGTGGAACTGCACATTCAGAGTCGACTTAAAGTAGCAGAATAAAAGATAATGGTGAAATCTATTTTTTCTTAACTTTCAGCAAAGATACACCAGGACAGACCGGGCAAAATCACATCAAAGTCATGGTCCAGCAACATCCCCTCTCACATAGCAGACTGTGCTTCATTGTAAATGAACAACTAAATATAAAACTGACAACCAGCTACAAGTGAATAAGCTGTGTTATTGAAGTGCACACTTTACTGAAGTCTATTATTTCTGAAAGGATAACTTGACTTTGAATTTGAGCCACAGGGAAGAGGGGAGACGCATGGGGAACCACGTCGGAATGGGTACCAGGACCAAAGATCGGTTGTATAGGCAACACAACCAGTCTGAGCAGAGGTAGAGCATGGCAGAGGCAAAGAAATCAAGGGAGGGCAGTGGTAGGAGGTAGCAAAGAAGATAAAAAGAAAGCATGACTAAACAAGAAGCTGCCAGGCAAGAGTCAATCAATAATCAATTATTATTATTATTATTATTATTATTATTATTATTATTATTATTATTATTATTATTGTATTATTGTTATTATTATTATTATTATTATTATTATTGTTGTTGTTGTTGTTGTTGTTGTTGTTATTATTATTATTATTAAATTGGCTTCCTGTACTTGACAATTACTGTAGCAGTGGGAAAAAAAAATTCATATGATTTCCACGTCTAATTTGACATGAAGACGAAGAGCCTCTTTGTTATTTCCCAGCTTTGTAAGCACTCTGCATTGACATGAAGGCAGTGATACTTTAAACATTTTGGCTACTCACAAAACATACTAGCCAGAAAGAAGGGTTTTAATTACAAAGGTTTTAGTTACACATGAGTGTTGTGGAGAAATTACTGAAGTCAAAGGTCAATGGTGAGGTCAGGAGTTCAGAAAGTGTTCAGGAGCCTCTGATGTCTTATGCTGTATTATTTATTGACGCTATTGACGCGGAGAATTAGAGACACTCTCAAAGTTCATCAGAAGTGCCTGAGTCGGTCTCACATTCTGCCCAACTCATCCTGGTGGATAGACTTTAAACCCCAAGAATACAAATCACAAATACTACATGCCCAGGATTAGTCAAAAAGAATGTCTTTACCCATGCAGGTGTTATTGTCAACATATTCTAGTCTGGAGACACAGATGTCTGATTACGCAGATTTGAACATCAATGTCAAGCTATCTATTATGTCAAGAAAGGCAGAAACAGGTCTCTTTCACCCTGGCCACCACAGTGTTGAGATAGACTGGCACCTACTGTTCTCAACCAAAGCCAATCAACTAATACTGCAGAGGACCTCAAGGCCCACACGTGACCTTGTGTAACCTAAGGATAGAACATTCCATAACAATAAGTAGCAGATAATTTGTTTGTACAGTGGGAACAGCAGGGAGAAAAGATGTGAGTTTAACAGATAATTTCTAAAATCTTCTGTCAACACAAGGGAGCTTTTAATTATTTGTGTAAACAAGGGAATCCCATCCTCTTACATCCACACTGCACCGCCTCCTGGGTTTAAGAAAAGTTAGCTTGAGTTTCACCGTGACCTAGGAGCAGATAAGTTATATCTTCACTTGACTCATGTTCAAATAGTCCAGCTCCTTTTTTTCTCTCTTTTTTTTCAGACATCATAACATCTTCAAGCATTTATACTGACATAAAAACACTGTCTAGCTGGATGTCATGGCGCCATTCTCTCCCGTAATTCAGAGCCAGGAAATTCTGTGAGTGAGACATCATGCTAACCCTGAGAGAAATCATTTATTGATATACGTCAAACCAAGAGAGGGAAGACGGTATGTGGGCTAAGCTACAAGACCGATTGAAAAGACAAAAGAAACCTTGATGAAGTTCCTTTGAAGTGCCTTTTTCCAGAAGTCCTTGGAAATACATATTTATGAAGTCCAAATTGTCTGGCCTGGAGGGAAAAGGCAGTCCACCGCTTTGCATCGCGCTATAAATATTCACTCGAGAAGAGGGCACGGCTCATTTCAATGCGTGAACAGAATGATTACATTGAAATGATTGGCTCAGAAAAGGGATAATTAAAGATGAAGGCAGGGACCAGTTCCATCAGGAGAGATCGTTTCCTTTAACAGCAGATGCCGCTCTCATCACTCTGGATAATGTTTCAGAGCTCAGGTTCACAGTTCTGGCCATCGATGGATTATTAATGTGAACACCTAAAGGCAGACGTTCTCCAAGTGTCCTAAACAAAGTCAAAATCAACACTGAATGGAGGAAGCAATATGTCATCATACTGCACGCAGTAGAGTATCAACAGAACAGCAAATGAATTAGTATTTAGTAAATGTCTGTCCCTGTGCTCAAATGATTAGCTTGCTCATCTCAGGTAAAGACTCTGAAGGTAAATGGACTGTATTTATATAGCGCCTTTCTAGCGCTTCAAAGTACATCTCATTCACCCATTCACACTCTGATGCCATTGGCTGCCATGCAAGGTGCCAACTGCTCATCAGTTTGAGGAGCTAACCATCATGTGGATGGTTAACATTCACACACTTATGGCACAGCCAGGAGTTCAGTATCTTGCCCAAGGACACTTTGACATGCAGACTGGAGGGGATCGAACCACCGATCTTCTGATTATGAGCTACAGGAGGTGAAGGTGTGATGACCTTTTCTCATCGGCCTGGTGTCCAGTGAGAGTTGGATTCCAATAGCTTTTTATTAAATCATGATCATTATCTACTTCTCAGATCTCATTCATTCAAATCTAATTAGGTTTTAAACTCTGCAACTTACAAATAACTATTGGCAAATTAAAGATTGTCTCTAACTATCAAAGCATCAAAGATCTGTGTGGAGGGGGCATGGTGCATCAGCTGCAGGAGAGAGGTGTGGAGAGGGCTCGGGAGAGCAGCACCAGGTGAGAGTGATTCACACAGCGGTATCCTGTTAAGCTAATCACTCTCTCCATATAACGTAGTAGCGCGCTCGACCTGGGAGACAGGAGACACATGAGACAAGCAGAAGCGCTCACGGCTGTCGACAGCATTAAGGATATTCCTGCGAATGACATTGTTGAGTTGTATTGTATTGTATTGTGAACCAAAATAAAACAATTAAAAAGTCATCGCTGTTTGAGTCTATATCTGTTGAAGAACCCACACTGGCATTAGACCACGCCACAATCTGTAATTGACATTTGTTAGCAAAGAAAGGAGGAACACTAAAAGCCTAATTACTATTCGTAACTTGTAACTAAACCCTGAGCATGATACTGTATGAACAGTTTTAGTTAATAGGTTTCATGAGCCCATGCATGCGGGCAGGGGGTGCTGTCCTGGATACATGAATGGCTGCAACAGATTTTTTCAGCTGAAAATCAGTGAATATGGTTATTTAGTCATGTCACTGATTGAAAGGTCTAAATCTAAATGAAGTATTCTACATATTGTAAGATAAATATTCATAGCAACCTTCATCTATTGGTTGAAAACCAACTGATTTCACTATCGGCTGATCTGCGGGCAGGTGACATATAAGCTTTCGGCACTAACCAACAATCAATAAACTATGTCCGCAGTTCATACCTCATGCTGCAAGTACATTTCACAGTAGGACACAGATTGGTGTGAACCACTGTGGTTTGGACAGGGTTCAAGAAATTGGAGTTCAGGGTGTCCACTCGTGAAAGAACTGAGATAAAAACAACAATTTCTTTCAGGACTAATGTCATTCCCATCAGCTGGACTTTGTTAGTATCTTAACCATTGTGTTAAGATTCGAAGAAAGCTTGACTGAAAACTCTATCTTGTTAGGACGAATGACTACTATTGTACTCCCCCACTATCTAACTAAAGGCATCTCAAGATAAAAGAAGACATCTCTCATGGATGGCTTGCCACACCGGCTGAACAGTCTTTTAGGATAATACCGCTGATATCAAAATAAATGTATCTTTGCACATTGGAATAATGTGTAACCTAACATCTTTTCTTAGCTTTGTATTTCAAATACCGGAGGTGTAGATGCAGAACTATTAAGTCAAGAATCCTAAAATGTTCATATGATATGCATTAACATCTCCTGAAATTGATGTGAAGATCGATTGACGTTGAACAATCACTGGCTGAGTGCCGAACTTAACTTGCAGAGAGCACATTAACCAAATGAGATGCAAAGTTTAATTTCGACCAATAAACGCGATGGTCAGTGTTTGCTAAAGTAAAGAAGTGCTATCCGAACGTCTTGTACAATGGTCTTTGTTATTACAAGAAGCGAAGAGTTGAAAAACAAAGTTCCTCTGAATATTTGTTAGCGTCCCAACTTAGCAAATCCAGGTATTTTGCCAACTGTGAACTGGTTCCAACATTCCAACATGGAGCTGGCTATTGGAACCAAACCCATTTCCGTTTGTTTGTTCAGAGAAAAAGCCCTAATTAATCCCATTGTTCACTACCTGCTCAGCCACAAACAGCAGACGGGCACAGTTAGAAACAGGCTGGTGAACATAGTGGAGAGCCGGATGTTAGTCTGAGGAGCTGGTGGAGACCAAAACAGAGCAGAATTGGAGTCTTGGAATATTGGACCCAACTCCAAATGAATGCTGCTTTTAAAGAGCAACTCTTTTCAAACATGTTCACCAACTCATTCAACAAAGGTAAAAAGTTAGAGGTAAGATGTTTTCAGCATTTCTTCTGTCCCTAAGTGGCCAAAAATCAATTAACAGCTTTAAATTACAACTGCAGAAAACAGAAATCTTTAGTGAATTCCCATGGCACAGTTTGTATCTCAAGTGCTTCAGAATTCTATCCCATCTCAGTGGTCACTTACCTTCACCACATAGTTCCAAGTGCCGTGCATCTCGGATGAGAGCGTCAAGCCTTCTGAGACATCAAAGACATACTAAAGTCTTTATTGGGCCAATTTTACCTACAGACATGCAATCCATTTTGAATGCAGCCATTTATTAGCTCATTTGCTATCCTCTTCAAAATGATCATACATACTGAACAGAGATGGGAATAGCAGCACAGCTTTCAGTGGAAAGTAATTTCATCAATCCCTGTGGCGCCTCTTGATCTAAATCACAAGCAAATGTCACATTTTGAAACATCTAAGAGGCATCCGGTGAAACATCCTGCCTACACAACATGGAATCTTGTGGGACACAGTCGCAACAAGCATGAGTGACAACTATGATAATGCTAGCGGCTCCTGTTGCGATTCCGCATGCTTTCTGGTGTTTTAACATCTGTGATGGGATGCAGCGCCTTGAGTTGCCCACCATGATTTTTCCTCGTCTGAGTTTCATTAAGAAGGGGCAGAAGTGACACACAAGAAAATCAGCATGGTTATCCTTAAGACGGGATTTATGTCAGTCGTTAGGAAGAAGTAGTTCTTGTTTTTGACGAATTATAATGTTCCACTCTTTTTACAAAGCAAGTATACAGTATGTCCATCCAAACAGACAATGGTGGGTAAATGGTTACTGAGAGTCACTGTCTCTTCTCTTGAATTGGTGCAAAATTTAATGGGGTCATATGATTCACAGAATCGATCAAAATCCAGAGATCATGTAAGTTAGCACGGGAAAAAAATATTAATTCTAAAAGAATGGTTACCCAGTGCAGCTGAATCAGATATTACTGATATCATTTTGACTTATTCTTAAACACTAACTGGAACAGTCAGCTTTTGTTTTGATTTAATGGTATTATAATGATGTTTGTGCATTAGAAATGCTATTGGGTTTGATGTACTATAAGTTCATTTATTTATACAGAGCCCGTTATCAAAGGCAAGTCCCAAAGGACTTAGCAGGGACATCTTTCTCATGTCATATTCTGTGTGAGCTTGAAATAAGAACAGACACAGGAGAACAGTTTCTCAGCGCTCCATAATAAGCCATGCTATTGCTTCTGTTTGGAGTGGGGTTAACAGGTAATGATGGCCATGGAAATACTCTTTCAGATGCAAATTGTGTAAGCTTGGGGAGCTACGTGAACCCCAGTTATGGACTGGTTTTGCATGACAGAGGCCCGCTGTACTGTGCCGTTAACAAGAGTTTCATTTTACATCTTTCCCCAGGTTCCATCCAGTGGATGCAGCTTAGACATCAACTGCTAGTTTGTGAGAGCAGGACAACACGGCTGGAGATACAAACATCTACATATGCGAGATAAAGTGAAACACAGGTGGGTGAATCAAATAAAACCTGACTAAAGCAAATTGTGTCAAAGTAGCTGTCTATCAAGGGACACTAATTCCTGGTCAACCCCAGCCTAGCTTCGCTTACAGTTAGCTTGTTGTTTCTTGCCTTGCATCTGTCTTGGCTCATAGGAATCAATCATTAGTTACACCTTTGCTTTGTACTGTTACAATTTATTGTTGGCTAATATCAACACTGTTTGCCTTAGTACATAACCTTGGTAGCCAAACAGTTTGGCCCTAAAATGGTTCAAATCCATCAGGCCAGAAGAAATAACCCGGTCCAAGTATGGGTGCCAAACTCTTGCCAGATCAGGTTTGAATAATGTCCCACTATCAGTGGTACATTGACCCAGATTTGGCAGCCAAATCTAAACTAGTGTTGCCAGCATAGTACCATAATCACTCTGACAAAAGTGGAAGAACCGGCCTATACCAATCTGGGTCTGGCTGCTTGAAACATAACCAGCATTGTGCTGCAATCATCTCAACAAAAACGGCATACCTGTACTGGTCTGAGTCTTTGAACTGGCCAAAAGACAAACGACACCCTGAAAAAGTTAATGACTGACCCAGTATTCTGCTTGAATTTGTTTAATTAATACAAAACCACAAGAAGGGTCCTTCTTCTCTATACATTTACTTAATGTAAAACAGTCTTATTTTCAGTCAAACACAGAAAGCCTTCTTGTTATGATTTGCTTGATATAAAGAATGAACACAAATTCTTCTTTTTATTGAATAAAGAGAATTATTGCCAAGTGCACAATGTACAGCGTATGCATTATTCATTAAAGTTCCCCTCCAGACATGTTTTAGGATATGTGTGTATAGACTCTGCTTTGAATAATTTGTAATCATTTTCCCACAAAAAAATTACCTCGTTAAAAAACTTGAAATCACATCTACTCCATGTTTTTACTTAAATATGACACAATACTGCATAAAAGCTGCTTGTATCAATCTGCTAGGTTCCTCCCATAAACTGTTGCTGCTAAATCTAGAATTGTTAACTAAACAGTGATATTACATTCAAGAAATGAACTAGACAAATCGAACAAATTGCATGACATGTTGTCTGGCTCTGTTCATTGTTACAAGAAGAATATGTGTTATAGCAAATGTTTAGCCACAGTATGGCTACTTGCCGCCTACCTACACATCAAACATGGAGCCATATTTAATGCAGGGAAAGTCCTCCACAGGATGATTTCATGAGAAGAGAAAATGTCTCCAAGGTCAAAGTCAACACAGTATCTTCACCGGCACTTCACTGTTACATCTTGTATCAAACCCTGCATGGCAGCCTGGATAACACTGACCTGCAGCATAAGACGTCTCCATTCTGGTGGCTTGCTGCATCATGTACTGCATCAGTGTATACAATTTAATTTAGGTATTCTCGGGGGAGTTGGGCAGATTTAATAAAGGTAAATGTTGTTGCTCAGTCAGCCAAAGAATAGCGCTCAGATCCCTCGTCACATTTACAGGAGCAAAACAGACACTAACCCAATCAGAGCACCCTTGACCGTTTCATTTTCCACATAGCTCCTGTGTGAGTCCATGCGTGTGTGTATCTACATACCGCTGCGCCTATGTGTGAAGGCGTGGTTCCACAGCACTCTTTTCTTGATTAATACAGTATGCAAAGCACAAGTAGCAGAAACAAACTCCTGCTTTTCCGTGCCTCTATCAAGCCCCCACCCCCACTCTAAGCACTTAGCGCATTGAACATTGAATAACCATTCAAATAACGTCTGTTGAGGAATCATCCTGCATAAAGCACCATCTGTGCCACGTTGCCTGTCTTTTCCCTGCCGATGTAAACAGAGGAACCCTAGATCACAGGCAAAATACACACCAAGAACCTACATCCGCAAAAACGGGTCAGCTGTAATCAGTAATCAATTCTACCTCAGAGGAACCAAAGCCATGCCATGGGGGAAATATTTGCTGAATAATTTGCAAACATCAGCGAGGGGGGAAGAGTCTGCATGGCAGCTGATTGGAGAGGTGACATTACTGATTATAACAGCAGCGGTTAATGGAGCTTGGGCAATATGTGATAGTTCACACCTCATTCTTTTTTTACTGTACCAGGAAATAAGTGAGGGCCCAGTGTTTTTTTTTTCTTTAAAAACAGCACCAGGATTCACAGGAACATCTTTAACCTATCTCCTCGGCTATCAAATTAGCACTTTGCCTTCCTCATCCTCTACCATTTAAATACGGCGATATTTAAATGTATTTAAATGAGGAGGAAAAGGCCGATGCAGGGTGGGACTCTGGCAACGTAATCAGCAGATCCATGATAATGAGATATTAGTGGTGCAGCTCTCATGTCTCTGGCAGTGTGTGAACCCGGGCTCCAGCTCAAACCCCCACGCTCTGCTGAGCTATGATTAGCACCAGCGAGTCGTACCACCAGCACATTTATTGATTAGAAGTGTAATGCGGATGGAATACGGGCCTTTTCATGTTTTAGAAAGCAGCTGGAAGAAAAGCAGGGAAACCGCACAGAACCTACACAGTCATCAACAATGCATGGTGTTGCCTTTGTAGCACTGGTTTCAATGACAGGGAGTTGATATATAGTATCATGGTTCCACATATAAAGCTTTCATGAGGCCAATATGTGATGTGTGTAGATATTTAATGATTGGGATAAATCATTTAGGAGCTCCATCATGTTATAACCCTCTGGGAAGCAGGTAAGGGAAGTTCATTGTAGATTTGAGGTGAACAGGGTCAGTCACAATTGATTTATCAAATAAAGTATGAGTAAATTCACAAAACATTCTGGGGTATGTGATGCTGGATAGATTCATTACCCTTCAGATCCTTTTTGTGGAG
This sequence comes from Collichthys lucidus, assembly GCA_004119915.2. Lineage (NCBI taxonomy): Eukaryota > Metazoa > Chordata > Actinopteri > Sciaenidae > Collichthys > Collichthys lucidus. The sequence goes on from CM014086.1 coordinate 15,848,879, forward strand.
GATCAATCTTCAGTTTCTAAAGACATTTCAGCCACCACAACCAGTTTCATATGGGAGTCATGGATTAGATTTAGAGTTAACGCTAACTTTTTAAAGGAAGCATCTGCATAAAATAAAAAATTATTCAGAAGGGATTCATTGCAATGCGTGTAAGAGAAGAAGCTGATACACGACTATGATCATCATCTGCATACAGGAGTTTAATCTGAAGCCCCATAGAGCAGAGTAATGTATAGTATATGAGGGTAGATCTAATATGTACTATATTATTGCTTTTCTATTTGTAGGAGGATTGTCTCCTCCAAATTTTGGGGTGTTTTGCAACTCTATCGCATATGGCAATCATGTTACACAGATCACCCCCTTTCCCTATAAAGAGAGGACTAAAGCAGCCCATACTCATGTGGGAGGCTGTGCAGATACTAGCTCCTATTCTCCACCACCATTTTTTCACTCATATACAGAGATTGTACTGCAAAATCCATATCCAAAAATACATAAATATGTATTTATGGAAATATGGATGCCTGTGAAGATTCTCAGTCATCGAAGTCATAGTATCTATTGATCTTGCTTAGTTCCTTGAAGGAAACAAAGCAAAAACATCTTCCAGAAACTAAAGTCCACTTGCTGATAAACTTCAGTGGATATGTATTGGATGTTAAAAAGTTGAACACTGAACACAGTGGTTTCATCCATTCTGAACATTCTACCTGGCAGTATGACTGGAATGATACTTTCCATACTACTTTGTGCCGTACATGAATCTGTGTAATCATATCCAGTAAAGGGTGAAAATTTCAACTTTTAACTAAAAAGTTGCCCACTTTTGTCAACTTCCCATACTGTGTTCCAATCCAGCTATCATCTGCGTTGAAGGAGCAGGCTGAACACCTATCCCCTCTGCAAAGGATTCACCTTAAATTCAGTGTTCACGATGACTGCCAACAGGGGCGGACTGGGACAAAAAATCAGCCCTGGCATTTTGGACCAGACTGGCCCACAACATTTGATAACACACCTTTTTAGTTTTTTCAGTGCAACTGTGCAAGTCTTTAAAACAACCTAGCTCAACAAGACATAAATATTCAAATCATATCAAATCAATTTTATTTGTATAGCCCAAAGTCACAAAGTTCATTTTCCTCTGAGGGCTTTACAATCTGTACAGGGAGTGACACCCTCTGTCCTTAGACCCTCGGTTCGAGTGAGGAAAAACTTGCCCACAAAAAACTTTAACAGGAAAAAATGTGGAAGAAACCTCAGGAAGAGCCACAGAGGAGGGATCCCTCTCCCAGGACGGACAGACGTGCAATGGATGTCACGTGTACAGGACAAATCAACACAATAATCAATAATCAACAATATTGTACAATTACAATGACTGACTGAAATACAGCCTGTTTATAATATATTTATATAAACAAACACACAGCTGCATTGACATAACACTAGCAATGAACAAAATTATGTCATTTTAAAAAGTGCTATTTTCTTTCTTTGTAGGCTAACTTGCATTGTATTTAGCCACCTAGCTACATAAAACAGCCCATTGTTTTCCAGGCCTAAATAGGAGCTCACCCGAGGACTACTAGTTGAACAAAGAAATTGAGCGTACTGACTTTTCAGTTTTCACTCACATTTTTGGTGAGTGGTGGCTTTACATATGCCTAGGCTAGAATTACTGGAATGTACAGATACCTGCAGCTGCATTCACATAACATAGACAAAATGATATAATTTTAAAAGCGAGATTTTCTATCAGTTATGTAGCCTACATTGTCCCTACCACCTAGGCTACATAAAGAACTGCTATATCTGCAGGACAAAAAAGCAACTTAGCCAATAGGCCAGCCTAGTACTCACCCCACAAACAAAAATAGTCTAATAAGAAATTAGACTTATTGTTATTGTTGGTGAATGGTGAACAAGTTTTCTCACATTAAAGACTATTTCATTTAGAATGAAAGACATAAAAAGTAGGCTACTGAGCTAGGCTTATTTTCTCTTCCAGCCAGTGTAGCCTACAATGTATTGTAGCGACCCTGCAGTAATGTGTTGTGTGTTACAATGTGAGTTCTGTGGTTTCCCATGGTCCATAGGGAGAGAGAAACGGCACGAGTGAGGCTGCAGAGTGGGACCTGTTATGTGTTCTTGGCATGGTTATGGCCTACAACTGTTGGCAATAAAAGCCAGTTTGCTAAATAACGCCTCGTTATTTCTGACAGTATGTTTTATCGTACTCATTAAGGGGTTGGGTGGCTTTATCCTACTCGTTGCATTTCATACATGTTCTGACAGTAGTCCAGCAGGTTCAACAACATGTTGAGTGCCACTGCCACCGGCACCACTGTCATCAGCGATGGGAGCTGATGGAGGCCCTGCTGTGGCAAACAGCAGTCAGTGATTTTAACACACTTAGCAGCATCTGCCCGAATAGCAAGTTTATTTTTATCGCGTTTTTCTGCACCACCTTTGCGTTTTCTCTCCATCTTTATCTGATAGCGTTTCACCCATCAATAAACTGCACACCGGCGCATCAAGCCAAAGGGGGGAGGTGTTTCATGATGTGATTGGGCCGGTCCCCTGTCAGTCAGCGTGTAAGGGCTGGTGGTAAGAAAACAAAGTCTTGCACAGGCTTTTTTTTGTGCCTGTAGGCGGGACCAAAGCGTACAGAGTGGTTGTTCAACAGTGTGTTTGGGCTGCGTGATCTACTCGTTATGGGCCGGTCAGAACAATATTTAAAAAAAAAAAAAAATCAGGATTTATCGGCCCAAATAGCACGTCGGCCCACCGGGCAAATGCCCGGTATGCCAGATTGCCAGCCCGTCCCTGACTGCCAATGACAATGAATGATTTTGGAATACAGGAGAGAAAAGATACACTGTTGTTTTCTGCTTTCCTGGTTATATTAAAAAAAATGTGAAAGGCCTCGATGGCCAGTTTTAATGTTCATGTTGAAATGCAGATTCTGAAGGTAACACTGGAAACAGGTCCAGGTAGTGTGAATTCATGAACAGGTGGCACATTTTGTTAAATATTTAAATTAAGAAAAAATATCAGGTAAAAGCATGATTCATCTCTGTAGGAAGGCTTGTGAAATTTAAATGCACGAGACGGCTGCTTGAATTCAAATGAGGAGATTTGAGAGCTCAGTGACTGATGGGAAAACATTTGAAGAGTCTAAAGAGAGACTTTGAGAGACTCAGTAAGTTTGATGTCGAACAAGTTCTGGGGACCGATGACCCTTCCACCAGTGCTGTTAAATAAATCAGGTCTTAAACATTTCACGACCAGAATAAGAAACATGGGCTCTGGCCTTGGACACAGCCTAGTTCTCATTGAAGGGAAGCAATGAATGTTTGATATAAACTGTCTGTCGATAATGTTGTAGCCTGGAAATAAAATCAGTAGATATCAACTTTGTGTTCTTGAGGTTGAGGATGTTGAGGTTTTTGAGGTTGACCTTTACTTGGGACTACAAGTTCTCTGCCTTGGTTGCATTTATTTTGACAACATGTAAACCCTCTAGTGTTACAGAAGTACTCCTGACCTTATGCTGCTGCCCATTTCTTCATTTGTCCCATTTCAAGTTTTGAATTTTAGCTTCAGGCTTCCTACTCCACAACAGTGATTGTCATTGGTTCACACAGCTGATGAGCTTAGTTTACTTTGTTTGTCAGCCATACCTTATTAGGGGTGTGCAGTTTGCTCCCCAAAGTATCAATTTTACTACTACTATTAAATTCAGAAGTAGAATAGTAATTAAATATGACATATTTTGCTCCATTTGATAGAACATCAGCTGTTTAACATAAAAGGTATCAATAATTGCATTGATGTTTTTGATCCTGGTCCTAGTATTACTTAGTATTTGGATAAAACACATATTTCTTGGTTTTGTGCACTCCTTATGCATACAGTTATGCAAGTGCATTATTGATCCCACACCGAGGAAATTCCCTCGTTACAACAGCTCGCAGTACACAAGGTGGGTAAAAAATACTAATGAATAACAATAAATAAGAAAAAATCTATATATACTAGAAATAGAAACAATAAAATAAGAGTTACATACACTATATACACCTTATGCGTGGATATTCATGATGTATCATTTCACAGAAATAACTGCATAGGTTATTAAATGAACGCATGTCTTGCATTACACCAAAAAGTCTATATATTTATTAAAAGGAAATGCTGGCACAAAAGATGGGTGAGACTGTATACAGAATGAAACAGGAGATAAATGCACAGTGTAAATGAATAAATAAATATAACTGTACACACACACACACACAAATGCAAATGATTTTGACTTGTTGGTTTGGAAGCAGGTCTACAGCAGTGCAGTTTTTAAGGCTTTAAGGCCTTTAAGTTTGACTGTTCAGTCATAAACCTGTCATCTTTCAACTCAGACAACCCCTGTCATGATATAATATTATTATGAACACACAGAAAAACACAAACACAGACACATTCAGAGATCCCTGTGCTGTGTAGGTGCTGCCACATAAATAGTTGTCCATTTGTTTGGTATGTCAGACTGCTGCACATAAGGCGGGTCAGATATTTGCTTAAAAGTAGGCAAGACTTGATCAAAACACAACACATTCACACTTCTTCTGTAGACAGGAAGTTAAAAGCCAAATTAATGGAGTGAGAGAAACTCCTTGTTGCTGAAACCCAAAAGGTCAATACTAAATCACTGGGCGTCCCCTTTTAAATCTCCGTGCCGTGAATAGGGTTCCATATATCACAAAAGGGAAAGGCAAACAGTGATCAGGTCCTTCCCTGCTTCTATTGTATTCACAAGCAGCTGTCTGCCATACGGGAATTCCTGGATTCTGGTCTGAGCTGGAGCTCTGACTGATCTCTTTATCGACTGTTAGTGATGGGCTAAGAGATGACTGACGTACAATCTTACATCTGGAGGGCAGACTATGGGGAAGAGCAAACCATTAACACCTTTGACGCTCAACAAGCACACAAATATCTCTGAGCTGCTGGGACCTTCAGACTCTACGTGTCAGCTTTCATTTGATTAAGTCATAATCCCAGTTAATTAACGTCTTCCGTCTTGTTTTCGTAGGTTTGTCAATTCTAATCATTGCTTTGTACTTGTAGAGAAATCTGAGATCAAGAAATGACAATGCAACACAAGAAACACAATCTGTCAATGTTTTGTAAGCATCCTCCAACTCTTTATTTCACATTTCCATAATTTTCAAAAAAAATTCTAAATAATTTAAAGAACAGGCCTGTCTTTGACAGAAAATCTAAAGATGTATTCATGTATTATTGGAAACTTTCATCATATTTGCTGAAGTGTGTGTTTGATTGTAGACAAAATTCTCACTTCACTTTGGTGTTAATTGAAATCCTCTTCCATTGTCATCAATATGCAGAGTCAAACCAACAATGAATGTATCCTACTCACGGGTACTGTGTTTTTGTGTCAAAAGCCAGATATATCCTATTCTTCTGTGTCAAAGAGCACCACTGTAATATTAATACATAAAGTATTAAAAACGCTTCAGTGGCTGTGTTCCTGTTCAAATTTTCATCAAAGTTTGTTCATGGATATGCAGGAGGTGATACCAACTCTGCAGTCATGAAAACCAGAACTATAACCAGTGGAAGCTCAAGCAGTGACAAACAACACTCGAAACAGGAAGTAAATCATCATATGTGTCTGTTTCGTGTATTAATGTGAGGAAGGTTACATCAGATCTGTGTGGAGCCATCATGGAGGGATTATAGAGCCAATGAGGAGGCAGCTAATCAGTCATGTGACTTCAATGTCAACACAACTTATTAAACAAAAAAGTTTCCATCTCTTAAGAGCTTTAACACGTCAACACCTCAACGCCTGCTCAACACCAGAACTCAAACACAGCAAATGTGGATTCATCCACCACGTTAAATAGTCCCAAACAAATCCTCCTGTTTGAGTTCTGTTTGGTAAAAAACAACAGTGACCAGCCATTTTTAGGAAAGTGCTGAGTCACAGATGGGGTAAAGACTCTCTTCAGCAAATCTGCTTTCAATGGGAAAATATAGAATAACACCAGCTTCATCCTAGGAATGCATCGAGCATCTGTCTATTTATTCTTGGCTGCTAATGATGTTGCTGTCATTACTCTGCCACATCTTTTCAGTCTTTGATGTACAAAAGCATTGTTCTGTTTGTATGGGAAGAAAGTGGACTGAATCCACCGACAGCTCATACTCTTAAAAGAATCCTTAACCCTCTCACATAACCGTGTCACAGTAGTCATAAGCAATCGAAAGATTTCAGATTCTGTGTCATGGCTGCCAGGAGGGGTTTCACCACCATCAAAGCTGATGCATGCTATTGTCCTCTTTTTTTTTTTTTTACAGTTCACACCAAGTGGGTGGCAAACAAACTCAGCTTCTATTTCTCCTTCTTTTGTATGAACTCACCGTGCTTGTGCTCTGATTTGGATGCAGGCAAAAAGATAATTTGCAAAAAAACAACAACACATAACTGTGTTTTGATTTATTTTCCTAAATCATGCTTTGTACACCCCGGAGAATATCAATCAAACTGCTGTTGGGTTGTTTTGATAAGATATTGCAAATGTTTTTAATTTTCCTAAATCGTGTTCTTTTCATTGTACAGTCAAGGGAATATTAATGAAACTGGTGTTGTTTTTTTCATTTTAAGAAAGACTTGACTCCATTCTTGGAAAATGAACTCTTCCTAATTTCACTGAACCACATTTAGAAGGCTGCACATGCTTTGCAACAGTCAGATATGAATGTTTAGATCATAAATTCAGGAAATCGTGAGCAGACACAAAAAGGGATACATACATATATTTTTTGGACTGTGTGCATGTTTTGGCATGCAATTTGCACATCATAGTAAATCTACAGGCTTGACAACAAGAAAACTACATGTGGTACCAGACCCTGAATTCTGACAGCTGGAAACAACAGAGGAACATATTCCACCACTGCAAAATGCCTTTTACAAATGATCCAGATTCCATGACATGATTATGTGATTATATAGGAGTTAGGTTTAATTTACAGTGGCATGTAAACAAATAGCTCAACCTTGGCTGTATGTGTAGCTCCTCTCCCTACCTGGCTGAATATAATTGAAGAGGATCATTGAAGCTTGTAGAACAATAATGATAACTGATTGTATTGTTGCTATCCAGTCGTGATACATGAGCGGCTCTAATGCGACACCTTGATGATCAGTCAGAGGCAGTGGAGCTCTGTGCGCCTCATCCCGCATTGTCCAAAGGGACTCGGCATGATAGAGAGCATAATAGCTCCGACCAGCTTCTCTACCCCAAAGAGGTGAGGGGAGAAGGCACTAAATCATGTTTCCTTCCTCTTCGCCTCTCCTGTTCATTTAGAAGCTGAGACTAATTTATTCAGCCTCTCTGCGGGTTTTTCAGCTTTTCTCTTCTTATTTCGCTCCTCACTGGTGAACGCGCAGAGAGCTCCATTCGTTTAAGGTAACATACGCAGCAATAAATCCTAGCTTGGTGTCTACGAGGGCTTTCTCAAGACTACACCGGAGCCTCATCAGAGCACACCTGCCCTCGCAAATGCTTACTCAGTTTTAACTCGGGCATGTTGTACGGGCCTGAACATGTGCTGATATGGGAGTACATGAGTGTACTGTATGTGGGTGGGAATTTGCATCTCCGTGCACAAGCTGTTAAAGTGGTGTGTTTTGTGATACTTGATGTTCTCTCATCTCAATCTCATTCTCCCTGTGGAAAGAACAGTGTGCGTTTACACGATCTGTTAATGTGTGAATCTCTGTATAAACTGTATACACTTTATGTCTTTCTTCTCTGGTCAGCTCATTAACACGTCTTTTGGCAATGTCGAGCTAATCAGTTCTGATCAATCACCCATTCATTAGCTGCAATCAATGGCTTTATTAATATTTAAAACTTTCAGGTTAATTGGTAACAATGATAGTATCCTGAGTATGAAAGGCTCAGTCATTCACAACAAGGCTGGGGCAAGGTTCACCACTTTGTGAACTTTAAGAAAAAAGTTTGTCATTGCACAATTTATGGATTTCACCATCAATAATTTTATAAATTTCATAGAATACAGAGAAATCTCTGATTCTAAGGCCCCAAACCAACACTGAATGACCTTTGACCCCTCAGGCAGCATTGGTTTAAAAACTGACCTGATTGTATGAAGTGTATCAGCAACACTTCAGAAAACTGTTGCTGGTACACAAATTTAGTCAGGACCAGTTTTATCAAAGATACTTCCATTTTTGAACACGTGCATGCGTGGAAAACCTAAGTTAGGGTGAGCAGCAGCAAAGACCCCCCCACTTAGGGTAAAGAACATAGAAGGCATCACCGACAACAGAAATGACTGATTAAATCAGATGCAGCATTAAAAGGAGGCGCTGGGATGGAGGCGGGCTGTTTACAGATGAAGCAGCAAGGGAAGGCAGGCTCAGGCAAATCAGCTGATGTAGCTGAGATTGTGAGCAGAGCTTGACTTTGTGGCCTTTTGTGGCCTGCCTGAACTAACACTATGCCCCATTTCACTGCTGCAAGTTTAGGCTCCTCCATGTAAAGCAAAAGCCATATCTTAACCGCATCCAGAAATGCGAGACTCCTGTGGACCTGAGCTCATTAGAGATAGACTTAAGTGCAAAAGTGTGCTGGAGTCTGATGAAAAGTAACTGCTGGAAACATTACAGACCATCAGGGACAGAAACATAAACACTAAATGCTGAGGCATGTTGTAAACTCTGGCTGAGGAGGTAACTAATCAGATGATCAACTGTTTGACCCCCGGCTCCTCCAGTCTGCATGTGTGTCCTTGGGCAAAATACTGAACCCCAAATTGCTCACCATCAGTGTGTGAATGCGAATGAATGGTTACCCATAGAGCAGACCAATGTTCAGTGTTTTTCTTCTCAACATCGAAAAAGCAAAGAATTATGAACACTGACGATATCTAGCTTTGAATATTCAACCTCAACAGAAATGATTCTGATGGTATTTTAACATTGAATCAATGTTGCCATGCTATCTGGTTAGCTCCTAAACCTGATGAGCAGCTGGCACCTTGCATGGCAGCCAATGCCATCAGTGTATGAATGTGTATGAATGGGTGAATGAGATTGTAAAAGTGCTCTGAGCGGTCGGAAGACTAGAAAGGTGTTATATAAGGAAGATCAGCTTTATTATATAAATATAGTCTATAAATATAAATATAAATATAATCAACCTGTACAGGAAAAAAAAACAGTTCAACCTCCTAGACGAGATCACCTAGTGGATTTCTAGAAACGCCTCCGTCATTCTAGATCACCCTCACCTCAGGATTCACTCTGCTATGTCTACCTTTAAGGGTTATACTGAAACTATTCCCACTAGTTAAAAAAAAAACTGCTCTAATTGATCTTTGGCTTGTGTTTGCATTTTGTGTCTGTTACCGTTTAACATAACAGGGTTAATTCTTTCCCCCTGGGTTCTTTGCATATTTGTCACCTTTTCACCCATGATGACTTTGCACCTCTGGAAAAACGTGTGCAGCTAAACCACCTTTACCTTGACAGAGGCATGAGCATTTGTCATGCAGATTATGTGGCACTGTTGTTTACACTTAATTGACTTTTACAATGTTTGTGTTCATTTGCATTCTGTGTCACCTGAATTCAATGCAAAGTAATGTGTACTGTGTAGGAGGTATGGCGAAATGCATGTAGAGGTATGATATATGAAATCAAACAGCATTTAAACCTGAAGAAACATAAAGTTCGGTCTAATAACAATATTATATTGCTTTTTTTTTGTTTTTTACCTCAGTCTCAGTAAAACTTGGTGCAGTGTTAAAGACGTTATCCACCCATTTATTACAGTCAGTTTGACCTTATTAAAACTCTCACTAAGGGGCACCAAAGTTGTAAAATTACAAATTCTACACAGATAGGCTTTAATTAATGTGGTTTGTTAATTAGATAAGCCATGATAACAGCTAACCAAAGTCAAAATTTCTAACTCATTCCTAAAGCACAATGTTTTTAATATAAATCTAATGCTAACTAATGTTGTTTGACCTTCAAAAATCTCGCCAAATGGCAACACTATACAGTGATCCCTTGCTATATCGCGGTTCACTTTTCGCGGACTCGCTGTTTCGCGGATTTTTTTCAGTGTCATTTTGCATGCTTTTTTTTTTTACAGCGTACTGTACAGTATGAACGCGCATTGTGTTCTGCGTCCTGATTGGCTAAGGGAGAACCGCACATGTGTTCTGCGTCCTGTTTAAGGGGGTACTGTACAAAATGTGTGTAAAAGGGTGTATAGTGTGGTTAGGGGTTTTACGGCCTTAAAACATGTATAATAATTGTAAAACTCACTTTGCGGATTTCGTTTATTGCGGGTTATTTTTGGAACGTATCCCCCGCGATAAACGAGGGTTCACTGTAACCTAATATGTCCACCCCACGTGTCATGTATTCTTAGTGGACAGAAGTTTGAACGTGTTTGTCTATGTTTGGATGGAGCCAGCTGGCTTCAATGATTCTCTGACATTTACTTTAGCACCACTAGCAAGTTGACGTTCACTTTTAGGCTAACTACTGAATGGATAGCTGTAATTTTTAGATTTTGGTGACTTAGATTTTTCATATAGTACTATCATTGTTTCAAAATCCTAATGTGTCCAAGACATCTTTTACCTCAAGGCACCACAGAACCTAGGTACGGCCTCACTGAGCTGCTAGAATGGCTTAAGTTTTTGGGGTGTTTTCAGATGGTGAGTGCCCATATTTCCCATATTCTCTGTTTTTAATCAGCAGCAGGCGTGTGCCTCGTGTGAGGATGGCTGCCTCTTGTGTTATGATTTAGCATTTTTTAGTGCTTCCTGTTTTATTTAGAACTTTACTTTCTGCTGTTGCTGTTTCCCGCCAGTTTTTATCTGCACCTTCTCTTGTGTTCCCCGTTTCTCTGCTGGAACTGCAAGAGTTTGCTGCAACCTGAAAGCATTATCAGTCTTGTTTGAGTTCTCAATGATTCAGATCCAGGCAGTAAACCGCGATTTGACATTGAATTTGAAGACCTGATACTTTATTGGCAGCATTTAGCCTGCAGGTAGACGGGTTATGAGACAAATAGTCAACGCTTATGTAAGTCATTCTAAACTTAGCGTACCGATATTTTTAGAAGTTAGGTATATATAATAAGAAAAGTAGAAAAAATGATTAATTTCTTAGAAAGCAACAAACTTCTTGGAATGTTAAAAAGGTTAGCTTCATCCATTACAAACCCTGAAAAATGTCCACTCTTGATTTTTAATACAACTAAACTGACCTTTTTGCGGCTCTCCATAGAAGTCAGCAGAATACCTGAAGGACAGTGAGGAATCTGAATATCTGGCACTGCTTCATATTGGCTGTCTTTTGTACTCATGTCCTCCTATGGAAATGTGCTCCTGAAAGTGAAAGACTTATTTAAGAAGTTAAGTTCACTTGAAGAATACAATTGTTGAATGAGATATGTGATACAAGAAATCTATATAATCTACAATATGTTAATGCCTAATAAGAGATTTGTTCCAACGAGGCACTTCTTCAGATTTGAGAAAGGAAAAATATCCAAAGCGTTTATTAAGTCCAATCACTTTTTAAACTACTATTTTAGAGCTGGCTCACTAAAAGTAATGACACCGGCAGAATATAATGGACTTTTAAGTGGTCTGGACATTCAGATTGAACTGGACCTCGGCTTTAATTTTACAGTAAGAAATGACACAGTGTAGATGGGTTAGCACTGAAGAGAGATTTTCACAGCTTAATGACCCTCTATAAATAGAAGAATTAGCTAGCGGACACTAGACAAATCACTGCTGCAGTCATAAGCTTACTATACCTAAGCTCTCCCTGGGGACCAGTGAATAATGATTATAAAAATTGGCCTAATTGTCTTGATCCTGGCATGTCTTATAAGGTTCACAGGACTACAAACAAACTGGTTAACGTAGTCCCCGGAGGCTCTCAGGTAAAAATTCAGACTGCAGTTTGTACAGAGGGAAACTGATAAAATAAAGTCAACATGAACGTGGTATTCACGTTAAATGGAAGGAGAGCTGAAGGTTACATGTGTCTGCCAGGTGCACTCACTGATACATTGCTATGGTTCACTGCACAATTCATTTCAGTGCAGACTAATCCTCGCCCCTTTTATAGACCATCGTTTTCCTGCTTTTGACACAACTAGTTGAGGAAAAATGACCAAGATAGTAGTTTACCCGATACCGGCTGCATCGCAGGATAATTCCTCCTCTGAGCCCTGAAGACAGATGTTGATGGGGGTGAGACAGAGCACAGACCATTGCATCCAGAAGCCTGCTGGGTGAGCTGGATGGAGAGGAAATAAGCCATCAACTTTCACTTTCGCTAGCAGGTTGTCTGTGCTGACCCCCCCCCCCCTCCTTAACGTCCAGACCCCATCTGGTGTCCGATGGCTGATTCTTCACATGCTGCCGCATTGTCTCCCAAACAAGTGTTTTCCCATAGGAGCACTTCCTCTGCCTGGATCAAAACCAACCCAAATTAAAACAAAATGGAACAAAACAATGCATCAAGCTCAGAAGCATTATCCTTCCAACACATACTATCTCTGCATATAGAGCATCGACACACACTCGTAGTGTTTTTGGAGTGAAAACTATACCATTTCTACTTTTATGTCCCTGTTGAGGTTTGAACTTATGGTTGGCAGCTAATGCATAGTTTATGACCTGAAGGGGAAAAAGGCGTGCCTGAGGGGCTGAGGCGATCATCTGCCCAGACGCGGGTCACCTTAAATCCTCAGGTCAACGCGTTTATTTCCCCCAAGGTACCTATCACGATTTTACACACTCCTATCTTGTGAGGTAATTACACCATAGGTACATGAGAATGGTGGGATGGCAAGACAGAGCTCCTATAACGGACTGCACTGCACAAAAAAATATGCTAATGTTCTGTCGTTAAAACCAATAGGTTTATTGGTGTGAGATACATCTACTGTATGTTTACTTGCAAATAAAAGAACCCCTGACTCTGTGATACACGTGTGCTTCCCATACAATAGAGCAATAGCCTGTACGGTTCTGCCTTTTAAAAGATGTACTTGTTTCTGAGGGAATTTATTAAAAACAACTGAAACTTGATTGCATTTTTTCAGTAACTAAAGCTGTGTTAATTGTCAATTACAGGCCCGGAAACTAACATCAAAGCCACAACTGATACTATGACGGGCGTTTCAAGACTTTAATCATTCTGGCCCTCTCACACACATGTTCTCACTCTTACATACATATATTTTATCGCTTATTTACATATATTCTTCTCTCACATACATATATTAATGTCTGTCAAGAATGTATGTATGTGAGAGAGAAGTATAGTTAAAATAGATGGCAGCTTGTTTCTCGTGTTGTGATTGGCTGAGAAGCTTGTGCTGGGTTACCTTCATATCACGCCCAGCAAAGATGGTGGAGAGGAAAAACGAGTACTGCAACAAGTCATCGCTATATTAAGAAATATTTTATCATCGTGGGAAACCGTCAAATCTTTGTCCTTGTCTGTTGAGCGGCAGAGGACAGGCTCGTCTGTTCTTCACGTCGTTCACAGCTCGGCAGAAAGTGAGATGACGCAACTTTTCAGACCTCCAAGCTCCCGAGTCGCTTCAGCGGGGCAAGCAGTGAACGCCACCCAAAGACAGTGGTCCTTTACCTGTAAGTTGTCAGTCTGCTAAATCATAAATGTCTGTCAACACAGCTAATGCTACGGCTAGTCAACGGCTTCAAAAAACACGTCAACAACATGTTAACAGACTAACACTGCAATATCCAGCTCCCTCTCATTTCGTCATTCAATACAGAAGATCATATCATATATCTTCTAACACGCATATTTGTTTGATTCTGTTATCTGACGACTGCGTGAACTGATAACAAGCAGGACATTTTTCATTTCGTTTAAATGAAAAAGGTTTGTTATATACTATCATACTTTATTTACCCCAAGTCTTCTTATTCAGTAGACACTATATTATTAATTAATAATATATACATTATTATATATTTTCCTATATGCTACGTCCTATATTTTCTTTTTTTATGCATGGATTATTTATTTCTGTCTTTTAGTTGCTTTTGGCAGTTAAGGCCCATGCTTATGCGATTTTGAAATCACAAGACTGTCATTAAAAAGCTATGGCAGTTGGGATGTCATTATTACCTTGTAGCTGGGTTCTTCTGCTAACCTCGTCTCTTGTTTCAAAAATCCAGGCTAAGTCGGAAGGTGATGTTTTGGATGTTTATTCTCCACCTCACCAGGTGCAATATGTACAGTGCCAATATGTACAAACCAAAAAAAAAAAAAGTAAATGAACCAAAAATGCTCTACATACAATAAAAAGAAACACTAAAGAAAGGAAAAAACAAACAAACAAGAAAACAAATCAACCACTGTTACCTCCTCTGTAACCAACCACACACCCTGTAAGTTATCATCTGCACGTGTATGAATACATTGAATTAGCACTGCCAAGTGTGCACCCTTGGCTGTGCTATTGTTTGGTGAGGGATGAGGGATGCGTGTTTTGTTATGTTCTGTTTAGCGCGGAGCAGAAGGGAATGAGGAAGATGTGTTGGTTGTGTTTGTGTGTGTGTGTCTGTGTGTGTGCGCTGCGTGTGTGCGCTGGCCGCAGTCAGTGACGGCGCTGCTCCGTCACATACCTATTAACGATTCATTAGTTATCAGGTCATTCCCATTTCATTCCTCACTCGTTCCCTAACTATTCACAATTTTTAATTATGATGTTCTTTAATTCTTTCATCTGCTGCATGTGACTTTCTGTTAAAACTTTTTTGACTTGTTTTTTTTAACTTACTTTTCAGAATGGACTAAGAACACTTGGTTTGCTGGCCAAAATTCAAGCTCACCTAGAGAGTTTTCACCCCCTTCTATGCTGGTCTCCTACAAGGGGCATAATCAACTATGCAGGAGTGCAGAACCCAAGTATGAATGTATTAGTGACATAGACAGTGGCTTTGGCATGCCAACTGGAGTTGGTGGATGGTGAAGAGGATGTCCACCAGGTCAGCTTTATGGGTTGTAGGAGACCAGCATAGAAGGGGGTGAAAACTCTCTCGGCAAGCTTGAATTTGGCCAGCACACCAAGTGTTCGTAGTCCATCCTGAGAAGTAAGTAAAAACAAGTCAAAAACAAGTAAAACACAAGCTTGACTTCAGTTTGAACAGAAAGTCACATGCAGCAGATGAAAGAATTAAATAATAGCTCAGTCCATAGGGACTTGGCTTGGGAACCGGAGGGTGTCCGGTTCAAGTCCCATATGGTAGCTGGAGAGGTGCCAGTTCACCTCCTGGGCACTGCCGAGGTGCCCTTGAGCAAGGCACCAAACCCCCCCAACTGCTCGCAGGGCGCTGGTCTGGCTGGCTGCCCATCACTCCACCATCTCTCTCCACATTTGCATGTCTATGCCCTTGTACCTTGTACTGCATGCGTGTGTCTGGGTTAAAATGCATGAAAAAAAAGAGTGAAAAAAGAATTTCCCCATGAGGGTTTAATAAAGTATATCTTCTTCTAAAGAAAAAAGAGCGTACATGACATGAACCCGGCACGAGCTTCTCAGCCAATCACAACACAAGAAATGAGCTGCCTTCCATTTCATCTATACTTTAGCTCTCACATACATACATTGTCCTTTCACATATGCATTCTGGAGAATATATGTGTGTGAAGAGAATATATGTGTGTGTGGTGAGAATATATGTGTGTGTGCGGAAATTATGTTTGTGAGATCTATGTGTGTGAGGAGAATATGTCTTGAGGCGCCTCTCTGTGTGTGCGGCCTCTATGTCGTGCAGGCGCCTATCTGTGTGTGTGTGTGCGGCGCCTCTCTGTGTGTGTGCGGCTCTCTGTGTGTGTGTGTGCGGCGCCTCTCTGTGTGTGTGTGCGGCGCCTCTATGTCTGTGCGCGGCGCCTCTCTGTGTGTTGTGTGCGGCGCCCTCTGTGTGTGTGCGGCGCCTCTCTGTGTGTGTGTGCGGCGCCTCTCTGTGTGTGTGTGCGGCGCCTCTCTGTGTGTGCGGCGCCTCTCTGTGTGTGTGCGGCGCCTCTGTGTGTGTGCGGCGCCTCTCTGTGTGTGTGCGGCGCCTCTCTGTGTGTGTGCGGCGCCTCGCTGTGTGTGTGTGCGGCGCCTCTCGTGTGTGCGGCGCCTCTGTGTGTGTGCGGCGCCTCTCTGTGTGTGTGTGCGGCGCCTCTCTTGTGTGTCGCGTCGCCTCTCTTGTTGTGGCGCCTCTCTGTGTGTGCGCGGCCCTCTGTGTGTGTGCGGCGCCTCTCTGTGTGTGCGCGGCGCCTCTCTCTGTGTGCGGCGCCTCTCTGTGTGTGTGCGGCGCCTCTCTGTGTGTGTGCGGCGCCTCTCTCTGTGTGTGCGGCGCTATCTCTTTGTGTCGGCGCATTCCCGCCCCCTTGCCTTCCTTTCGCCTTGTGTTTCTGGCCCCTTTCTCCTTTCCCTCCCTGTGCCTCTCCTTTGCGTTCTTTTCTGGTTGCCAGATGCACCTGGAAAACATATCTGTCTCTGTAATGGCTCCTACATGTTCCACTTTCTGTTGAGATAGTTTTCATGTATGTGAGGAGAATATATGTGTGTGAGGAGAATATATGTGTGTGTGTGAGGAGAATATATGTGTGTGTGAGTGAGAATATATGTGTGTGAGAGGAGAATATATGTTTGTGAGAGGAGAATATATGTGTGTGAGAGGACAATATATGTGTGTGAGAGGACAATATATGTATGTGTGTGAGGAGAATATATGTGTGTGTGTGAGGAGAATATATGTGTGTGTGAGTGAGAATATATGTGTGTGTGAGGAGAATATGTGTGTGTGAGGAGAATATATGTGTGTGAGAGGAGAATATATGTGTGTGAGAGGACAGTATACGTATGTGTGTGAGGAGAATATATGTATGTGTGAGGAGAATATATGTGTGTGAGAGGAGAATATATGTGTGTGAGAGGGTCAGAATGAATAATGTCTTGAACAACCCCTCATATGATATATCACCCCATACATGGTGCTTTCGTTAGATGCCAATTTACACATTCAGCACATTCAAGGCAACATTAGCATTCATTTAGAATTGTGTTTCTGGCCACTTTATCAATTTAAATCCAATGTGCAATCTCCTTTGAGCTCTTTTCTGGTTGCCAGATGCACCTGGAAAAAATATTTGTCTCTGTAATGGCTGCTAAATGTTCCACTTTCTGTTGAGATAGTTTTCAACTGCTGTTTTGGGCAGGTAGTATACAGCTGGTTTATCAGCACTTAAAACATCTGCCTGTTGCTGCTGGAAACTAGAGCAGGGCAGAATTTGACTGCCTGAAAACCAAAACAGTTTACATTAAATCAGCCATGGTTTTAAAGGGACATACACATGTGGGTGTAATGTCTGGTTTCTGTTGACTTTGTTTATGCAAATGTGATTGTACATGCTCTTGGGTATATGCAGTATTAGAACAAAAACACACACCCTCAATCAGATTATCATAATGTTGAACCAGAGTTTGCATTGCTCTCCATGTATAAGCTGATTATTTTGTTAAGTGAGCTAATGGATTTCATTGAAAGGAAATCCTATCGCCACACTCGAAGATCATGCATCTTTGGGTGTCAGTCATTCTTAATCTCGATTTGCACAGATTTGTGTTCAGTATACAGCATATCATTTCCTGCAGTCTGATGGCTTTCACATATATTATGTATTCATATAAACATAGAGCAGCTCCCATTACGAAAACAGCGTTCTCTCTCTAGCACACCTATATAATTTCAGGTTCAGCTAAACCGTGAGGTAATGGCAATGTTCATGACACTGAGGTGAATTACAATACAAGCACACTTAGCTCCTGCTGACACTCGTTTAAGTCTTGTAAAGCCTAGACTGCTATAGGCGTGGGTACTAAATTTTTCCTTCCCTGTCCATATTTCTGACAGTTCCCAGCTACTTGACTGCCCACATCCTTGGTGCCACAGGGTCAGACACCACCTTGGGTGCTTATCAGCCGACAGTGCCGAGGCCCCAGAGTCAAAGCGAGGTCACATCACTGGGGGAGACAGAACGGTGAGGGCCCCCGCTGGACTTCTGCACTGACACTGAATTATTGAGCGTGTCTGGCTGTGGCTACCTGCTCCATGTTCACCACTCCAGCAAGGGCTCATAGGCACACAAAGAAATCAAAAAAACATTACAGTCTCTTCAAAGGCACTTGTGTATTGTACTGCTTTGATATGTTTATTTGGGAGGGGCAGCTTTACGGTGGGCTGGAGAGGTATGAAAAATTGAAAGAGAAAAAAGAGAGAGGGCAGAGACATGCCACGTTGACAACTTTCTTACCCTTCCCCTCAATGCCAGTGGGATGAATGTGCTGAGTGGTTTCAAACCTTTTGAAATTAATATAATTCTAAACAAACTCAGTCTATGAGAAGTGGCAAATAGCTTAAGGGATTAGAATGTTTTAATTTGTAAAACAAATGGCTGGAACCAGATACAGAAGCTGCATGAAGTGCCCTCTCAATCCACAACTGCTTCAATTTGCAAATGAAAATGGCTTTATAGAAGGTTATACAGGGTTCACTCGAAGTCAAACTGAGAGGAAAACTCTTAATTTACAAGTTTGAAGGTGATGAACAGAACTTGTTAGCCTGAACAGTCAAATATTTCTCCCTAACACTGTCTTCTAGACTGGAAATGTGACATTGGTAGTTTACTAAAATGCATCAAACCAGACAAACTCAAGAGATCATTTTATATGGCCTGTGAGATAATTTCATGTCTTTTTTTAATGGCCCACTGTTAAATCGCACTTCCACCGCTCATACTGCAAATACCACAATGAACTGCAACAGCCGTGTGGTGGCTGTTGCAGTGCATTGTGCAGGTGGATACAAGATACTGTTATTGGACACGCTAATCAGCAGTCAGCAGATGAACTCACAGCAACATTAAAACCCCCCAGAAAATGATATATATATATTTAAAAATTGACTAACTCCTCCTTAATGGGGATAATCATAGACACTTTGATATAAGCCTTTACACCCAGAATATGACTGAAGTAGTTGCTATGAGTGCAGTGAGTTTCAGAGAGAAGTTCAAACGGCCACTCTTACTCACTCAAACTCCTCAAGGGGGTGCATTGTTGTTGGACACACCGCCCCTCAAAAGGGGATTTCAGACACTGTTAGATAATCCAACAGAGGCATTTAAAGTCCCATGTGTGCCGTCTCAGGCCGTTCTCATTCTCACAGCGTTAAATACCAACATTGTGTCGCAGCCCTCAGTATCTTGTACAGACAAACAGGGTACCCTTTAGCTTCTGTATGAGATACCGGGATTACATCCACTCCTATGTAATCCATCCGCATCAGGTGATGCAGTGTAAAGAATGACAAAGTTCGCCATCAGAAGGATGATTGGAGTGGATAGATGGGTCGAAACAATTAGAACTTTGACCCAGGAGATTGGTGGTCATGTGAAACCAGTAGCCAATGTTGATGTAAAGTTTGTTGCATAACGTTACCTACGTGGCATGAGTCACTGAATGCTGCAGTCATGGCAATGTGACCCGCAAGTCATGATCTTTTTGTAAACCTAACCAAACTGCAACTGTGTTAAAAAGGTGTCGCGTGCTAAAAGGTACCTTGTGCGCCTGGCTGAGAGGCTGAGATCAGCAACTGTATTTGATGACTTATGATGAGAATGTGTTGGGTATCTAGTAGGTGCTTAGGACCAATCTACAGCAGTACACAGATGGTCCACTGTAGAAGATGAAAGCAGGAAAAGCTGTATATTATCTATTCACTACACTGTGCTGTGTAGTGTGTGCGTTGATTGCAAGGTGCCATTGTAAAGTATGTGTTTGTTTGCTTCCATATTCTTATGTTATTTATAACGTAACCAAGTCTGATCTGTCCGTTTTTAAAGAAGATAGAAAGGTGGCAGGGTTTGGCATATCCTATCATAAGAAGTGCGTTACTTTGACACCAGAGACTACTGTCCACATCACCTCTCATGCCAGTGGTAAACACCAGGATGACCAGGACGACTTTTTGTGGGTACAACTAAGTGCAACACCACAGATGTCTTTGAGGGGAAACTGCCTAACATCGTGCAATGTTCCATTATTCACTGGCTTTTCGCATTTGTCGGTCATGTGACTGACCAGTCAGATTTGACGGACACTTTGTTTCAAGCAAACACTAACCTTGAGTCTCGAACCTCAACCATCAACCATTAGCCACTACTCGGCCAAGGAACGATAATACACATTTTACTGTGTATTTATAACAATAACGCACTGACAAATTATATTGTCCTATCCGAAAATACTCATATGGGTCCGTTTGGAAGCCTATGCCAAACAAACAACACATGTTCTCTTTTAGTTTAGGGCACTTGTTACCACTGAACGCTTCCACAGGACAATGATGTTCAAGGTCAGCCTCTTTTTTTCAGTCAAGATGACAAGATGTCTCTGATAATCATAGTAGCATGTTATCAGATGGGGCAAGGCAATTCAGATCTAATCAGCACCCTGCAATAATGTTTTTACCTTCATCTGACACAAGGTAAGACAAAGGAGGCCAGGTGACTCTGATGAGCTTTTTTTTCCCCTTAAGTCAATCTCCCGTAGCAAAATGGAATCTCACATGAATTCGCACATGGTGCGGAAACTTTAAGATTAATGTGACTATCCCTGTGAGAGACAGAACACCATGGTAACACTGCCTGCTGCTGTCAACATGCTGTTTATGGTTGCGTAATTTTCATTGTATTTGTTGCAGATGTCTTTAGCCACGTTGCTGGGAGTAATAATATTTGAAGAAGAGCAAAGCCTTCATTCCCCGTGTGCAGACAAATAGCAGTGGCCTCATGTCACCCTCTCAAGTCCTTAATCCTCACCTGTTATTATTCACCCTGTCTGGGAGCTTCAGACTATCTTTCATTTATCCCACCATTTTTCCTCAAACTGCTGAAGTGAACCCAATGATCAATATTTCACATCTCTCTTATTGACAATACTTAACACTACCATTTAGGTCCCTGTCTGTGTTCTATGGGGTTTGAGGAATATATGAGGGATGTCACAGATATATATATATATATATATATATATATATATATATATATATATATATATATATATATATATATATATATATACACGATGTATATATATATACATGCTGCCAATAGCACAGCAGGGTGATAATAATTAGTCATTATGTGTATAAATGGGTGCAATGGAGAGTATGGCATCTGTCTCATTTACTGTGTGTCATTGTGAGACTGTGCAGATTCACCTCAGACACTTTGTTAAATGAACCTCACACATGTCAAACCTAACCTATCTACAAGACTACATACCACTGAGGCGAAGTAAGATCTCTTCAATGCACAAACACAAACAACGCTTGTGGTTGATGTTTCTGTTATGCCACTTTAAGACGCGTAAATCTGTTCATTTACTTAGATATGGTAATTTGTCAATGGTTTATGAGCTCCTACCATGATGAAGCAGGCTTAAATTGTTTTTGTACGACGATCTGCTCCGTGCTCTTTTTTCATTTTCCATGGAGCAGAGTGGAGGGCCACTTCTGAAATGGTAGACGACATATTCCCAGTTATTAAAAAAAAAAGCCTGTTTACTCATCTAGCATACACAGAGCAACATTAGTATGCAATTGGAAATGTGGTATGTAAGTCCAACATTGATATTTCTTTTAGCTCTAGTTTGGTCTCCACCAACTCCTCCGGAAACATCTGGCTCTTTAGCTGCTAAATGCTGCACTATCTTTATGAGCCAGTGCTAGGTGATGCTGTATCATTGTGCATAGTCGACTATTCAGAGCTTTTATCCTTCTAACAACTGAAGGTGGTGTTATATATAAACAGCATTTATGTATTCAGAGAAGGAAAGACTCTTGTTATCCCTGTAAGAAAGCAGTCAAAGAGCATCTTCAGTTCAATTAATTAACTACTAATTACTGTTTATTGAAAGAAGCCCTCCGAGGCAAATGTATTTTGTGACTTTGGGCTATACGAATCAAATTTCATTTCGATTTTTTTTTTTTGAAAGTAAAGAGGTAACCATGGTTTTATCAGAGTTTTCACTGAAAACAGCTGTCAGCAATAAAAGTGAACCAAACAATTAAGCTGTGGGCCGTTACACCAACACGATGATAATCTACTGTATAGATGTGAAGGAAACTGCAAAGGCGAGTGATAATTATTTCTCAGTGACACCTCTCACATCCACACACAGTCATTTAATCCATTGTTAACATAAATGTTAACATAATATTGATTAATGCAGCTTTAAATTGAGCCTGTGTTATTAAGTATGCGTTAGTTGAACAGAACTCAGATATGTTTAAAATGTAGTGAAACCCGCCCACAACTACACTGACAAAATAAACTTACTATACATGTGTGTGTGTGTGTGTGTATAAACGATCCTTAAAGATTTTGATAACAGCAACATTTCTGTCTATTAATTGACTTAACTTGATTATTTTAAATAAAAATAAAATAACACATTAATAAAGTTAAAGTTGATAATAATGTTTTAGTCATAAAACAGAACAACCGTCAGTCCAATGAGAGAACACTTTTTATTATTATTTTAGGAGAGTGACAGTTATGTGATATCAGAGATCAGAGCTGTGTGGGTATCCCATCATCCTCTTTGGCTTTGGTTTAATCAGGTAAAATTAAATTCTTCCATATTTTTTAACAGCTGTGGCTCAGTAAATCTGCATGATCTAAAATGAAATGACTACTACAGTTGCAGATGGATTATTAACCTCAGGATAATACTATTACATCAAGATTCTGTGGGAATTTTAGGTGCGAATGATATACCCCCCACCCCACTGTGTTCACATCTGTGGGGGAAAGAAAATTTGCCTCATCACATTACTCACATTTTGACTAAAGGCGCTGAAAAATGACATGCTATCCTGTGCAAAGTGACAGCATAAAAGTGTTTCCATTGTGCTGCGGTCCACAGCAGAGACAATAACAAAAGGAATGTGGACAGACGCTTTGAGCGTGCTCCGTCCGAGGCCATGTTTGAGAGACAGTGAAGAAGTGAGATGTCTTTCTTTGTGTCTCTATATGCAGCTTCGCGCTGGGATCAGATTCCCAGCCCTCAGCCTTTAAAATGACTCTCCATGCTACCTTATACAGCATGGTCATCATAATTGACCAAGAGGGAATTATCCATTGTATTTCATTATATAGTATATCCTGATGAATTTATGATGTAATTGGTGTATAATATCTGGAAAAATATCTGGTTTTATTAATTCATCAAATTTTCTATCTGCTTGAGTTTTGAAATTGAGGTTTCATCTGAAACAAAGACATTTTTGCGTTCAAGTTTGCCACATTTTAAGTGGACTGTCTCGGTAAATAGATCATACCTTCTTCTAATCCACCAAGGAGTCCAAGTACGGAGTCTGGCGAGCGGGTAGGAATGCTGACAAGAGCGGAGAAAATCCCATGACATCTTATTTTAGGCGGAGTAACCCCAGCGGAGCCCACAGCAGGCCAGAGCTGCAGAGCCCTGGGGGCAGAGGGCCCGGTGATGAGGCCCTTGTGGCGGCTGATGTGTCCACATTTCCAGACACACTCATCTCCTCAGCAGTATCTGTCTGTGTAGACTCTTGGGCCTGGCGCTCTCTTAGCAATCAGAGGATTAAAATAATTGGGTGTGGAGTGAAACAGTACACTGCGTGAGATCGGGAAGGGCGTGCTGGGTCTAATTAGGAGATACTTGAAGGGATTCACTGTGTATTCCGGCCACATGCGCATAAGCAAACACATACACACTGGCCAGCCCCTAGAGACACTGACGTGATGCATAAGCGCTGACCACAAGATCCTTCATAATTGTCATTAATTTGATGTGCTGTGGGCTTGAAATAATCTCTATCCTGCACTGCCATTCACAGAGGATGCGGGAGTCTCATTGCCCCTGTGTTTGGGTAAAGTAATTAAAATTGCTTCATATGGTGCAACTTTAATTCCTGCCGGTTTCCAACAAATATCAAACACCAGTTTGATTCCAATCATATCCACTTGCAGGAGACGTCCCTATGGCAGTTTTACAGCCGCAATCAAAACTAATTTGCATGATGTGCTGGAACATCTCTATCAGAAATATGTTTGAAATCATGCACATACTGTGAAGATGAGGAACACTCAGGAGTTCTTGTTATGTTTTCAAGAGGAGACGATTCTACTTTCTCAGTGCGTCTTCATTATATTTCATGTTTTTCAAAATCAGAAATGATTGTACTTAATAAAGACAGTGATATAGGAGAGAGCTGTATAATGTGAAATCCAGAGGTTTTACTGTACAAGATTTTATTATATTTTTTTATGTACTTTATTCTCGTTAGTTAAAGATAACCCCACACTGAAGTGTGTGAAATAGTTTTTAATGATATCTGTGGAGGATGATAAATCTAAATGTGTGTGCCGATTTCTGAAAATTATGATTACAACATGTGAAATTTTAGAAACTAGACTGCTGACTTGTATTATTATTCATTCAAGGATTCAATGAGTTTTATTGTCATTACAACACATGTAAACATGGGATGAAACGAAATTGGTTTTCCCTGGTCCCGGAGCAGCCCAATATCAAATATAAAAAAAAAATATTGGTTGGGGATGAGGGGCAGGGGCTACGGGGGTCCTCCAGAGTTCAACAGTCTCACAGCTTCTGGGAAGAAGCTGTTCCTCAGTCTGGTGGTCCTGCTCTTAATGCTCCGCAGCCTCCTGCCCGAGGGGAGAGGGGTAAACAGAGCGTGTGCGGGGTGAATGGAGTCCTTCATGATGCAGGAGGCCCTTTTCCTGCATCTGGAGGTGTAAATGTCTGGTGGTGGATAGGCTGCATCCCACAGTCCTCTGTGCAGTTTTAACCACCCTCTGCAGAGCCTACTTCTCTGCTGCAGAGCAGCTGCCGTGCCACACGGTGATGCAGGTGCACATGACGCTTTCTGCCGCAGCCTCCTGAGGAAGTAGAGGCGCTGGTGTGCCTTCCTAACCAGATAGGAAGTGTTGGTGCTCCAGGTGAGGTCGTTTGCGATGTTCACGCCCAGGTACCTGGAGACCACTTTCACCGCTGTCCCTCCGATGTGCAGGGGAGGGGGGAGATGTCTGCCCCTTCTGAAGTCCGCAATCATCTCGTTGGTCTTCTTCACGTTGATGCAGAGGTTGTTTTCTCTGCACCAACCCTCCAGGTGTTCCACTTCCTGCCTGTAGTCCGACTCGTCGTTGTTCTATCGGCAACCGGCCGATAGTCATTCAGGCCTGTCACTGTGGAGGTTTTGGGGATGGGGATTATGGTGGCCGTCTTCAGGCAGGTAGGGACCGCTGCTTGTTGGAGGGAGGTGTTAAAGATGTCTGTCAGGACATCCGTCAGCTGCTGTGCGCAGCTCCTCAGCAGCCTCCCGGAGATGTTACTCTTTACTCCTGCTATCAGCCATCTCCTAGCCGTTCTGAGTGCCAGTCTGTCACCTGACCTGAACGCAGCATCCCTGGCTTTCAGCAGAGACCTGACCTCCGCATTCAGCCAGGGTTTCTGGTTCAGGTCGACTGTCTTTGTCCTGGTGGTGGTGACATCCTCTGCACACTTGCTGATGTAGCCGAGGACTACCTGTCCACCTGTCCCTCAAAGGCAGCTGCCTCTCTGAAGATTTGCCAGTCCGTGCGCTGGAAACAGTCCTGCAGTGTTAGGGCCACATCACTGGGCCACACAGTGATAGTCCTCTGGGTTGGCGTGTGGCGTCTGAGCAGAGGACGGTAGGCGGGGACCAGCATGATGGAGATCTGGTCGGAGAGACCCAGGTGGGGGTGGGGGACGGCTCTGTATGCGTCTTTTTTGTTGGTGTAAACACGGTCCAGTGTGTTATCTCCTCGTGTCGGTATGGTGACATGCTGGTGGAACTTAGGCAGAGTGTCTGTCAGGTTTACGTGGTTAAAATCCCCCGCAACCACGTAAAATGCCTGATGATGTCATGAAGCTCCTTAAGCGATTCGTTAGCCTTAGCACCCGGCGGGATGTAAACAGCCATAACAAACACCGCCGTAAACTCACGAGGCAAATAGTGTGGCCGGCACTTCACAGTCATATACTCTACTGCCTCGGAGCAGTGGCTAGTCGGCAGCAAAGAAAGAAGAGGTGGAAATGAAAGTAAAATTATCAAAAGCAGAAGGGAATAGTTTAATATGGAAAGAAATGATTAATCAATGGAAACTATTATATTGGAAAATCCAGGAGAAGGGGAGACATTTATATAAACTACAAGATAAAGTAGGTGAGGTGGGGTGCTGTGGAGGTATCAGAGTGGAACAGGTGACAATGAGCAGACTAAGAATAGGGCACAGCAGATTGAGCACACTCAACATAATAGGAAAGCATCCAACTGGTCTATGTAGCTGTGGGGAGAGAGAGACAGTGGAGCATGTGATGGTTGAATGTCATGGATATGAAAGGGAGAGGGAAGAGATGATGGCAGGGTTGCAGAGGACAGGAGCAGTGGAGAAAAGTTTCAAAAGTATAATAAAATGTGGGAAATGTAGAGAAGGGAGGAAAATCATAATGAGATATCTGGTTTTAACTGGGTTAATAAAAAGAATTTAAATAGTAGAGAAGTAAAGTCCAGAAGACGCCGGTATATGCAACTATAAGGATGCTGACTGCCGTAAAACACCAAAGAGGAAGAAGAAGAAGCAGTGGCTGGTCACCAGAGCACAGTTCGAACACCAACCTTTGCTCACTTAGACACATAATCCGCCCCCGCGGGCTTTCCCCGACTGCTGGTTACGGTCCGCTCGGAAGAGAAGCCGGCCGTCGATCTGGAAGGCTGAGTCCGGCATGTTGTTGTTCAGCCAGGTTTCCGTGAGACAAAGCACCGCACAGTTCCTCATCTCACGAGACGCCCTCAGTCTGAGTCGCAGCAGGTCCATCTTGTTGTCCAGGGAGCAGACATTAGAGAGGAACAATGGCGGGATCGGTGGTCTCCACGCATTAGCCTTTAGCCTGGCTAGCAGTCTGCCCCGTTTACCCCTCTTCTGCTTCCTCCATTTGCCCTTTGTCCAGTGGACACCTCTGCGCCAGTCCGATGTCCTCAGGAGCTGCAGTCTGCCCAGCAAGGCCCTGAGACCGAGGGCCACTGTTGTTGTTAGTGGTGTTGCTGTTGTTGTGTCTCTGACCGAACCATCCTTTATTTTGAAAAGTTCGGTTCGGCTGTACATTGTACACTTGTTAACCCAAGCAACACGAGTGAAGTTGGCCTCGGGACCAATGCGCGCCACCATCTTGGAAGTCACTATTATACTATATTATATATTATTATACTATAGCTGGAAACAAACAAACAGTGGACTGACCAGATTAGGTCAATAGTTGCATATTTTTTTTAAAACCTCGGCCAACATTACTATATTATAAACTGTGTTATATACACAACGGGTACGCAATCAAGTCAAGTATATGGCTCAAAATCCCCAATGAGCTTATAAAAATGAGCAGGAAATGACCCAAAAATCATCAAGACAGCCTTGATACTTCCACACGAAACATTGGAGAATTTTCAGAGGAGTTCACTGTTTTGTTTCCATCGTTGGAAACCTTATCTCAAACTGTGCTCTGGCATGAAGCAGCCTCGGTGAATAACCTCAAAGTGGTTTTGGGGGTTGGGGAGGGGACGCACGCATGCAATCGCTCACCCTGAAAGAACCAAGCACGGGGACTGATTGCTCTCTTCTCGACTCAATGAGAGGCGCTGCCTTAGTCCTCAGCATTTGTGTAAGGAGAGCCTCTGGTAAATTAATTTACCTCATTTAACCATCAGATGTCAGAGCTGGCAAGCTGCACCAAGAGAAAAAGGTCTGTATGGGTGGGGAATGTGATTTGGGGAATAGGGCACTTCACTTACAACCATTATGCTGCTCTGAGGTTCCATTTTTATAGCAGGATAAATCAGATGCTGGTGAGGGTGGCTTCACATCTGTGTTAATTTTACATCAGAGTGTACAACATGAGATTACACCGTTTTAAGTATAGCATGGCCTTTACTTGGGGAGAGCAAATGCTACCCTTTTTATCCTACTCCTACCCTTACCATTTCCTTTCTCTTACTTTAAGTACTTGTGTGCACAAACCATTGAGTATATTTTGTAGACAGCTTAGAGCTCAGAAAAGTGAAGGCAATGTGGAAGTGTCTTAAATCTGCATTATTTCTAATGGTCAGTAGGGGGCACTGCACTTGCCAGCATTTAAAGTCCAATTCGATTGAGTATTATGTTAAAATGATTCTACTTCTCTCTACTTCGTATCTCAGTTAACGGTTTCTTCATGAGTTGTCGGTCTCAATCTCTAGTTTGAAGTCTTCTTCCACACAGAATGATGTTAATTTAGTAAATGAAGGTTCCATTGAGGATAAAATTGATAATAAAGTAGGGTATGCTTTAGCACGTGGCACACAAAACTTAGACAAACTGTCAAACTAGGCAGGGCTGATTAAATATGAATTCTGATTCCAGAGTCAAAGCCAAACACAGGCCAACTGAACTCTCGTCCAAGTATTGCCCATTTCTGGCTGAGGAAAACCAAGATGGTCCATAATGCCGAACTCAAGCGGTTGTTCACAAACCAGTTTGGTTGATGTCACGTTAAGTTTACACTTGTCCTAAACCCAATCACACACAGTGACACACAGTAGGTGACTTTGACATGGCTAACCTCTCGTTCCCTACCAATAATCGACATCACTGACCATGATCGTCCCTTAACCATGTAGGTTTTGTGTCTAAACTCTGGATCAGAGGTTTTAACAATATGACATGCACTTTGAGCATACAGTACCAAGACCTTTACTTAGAGAGAGAGAATGTTTCTGTTTTTTTTTTGTGTTTTTCTGACTTTTCCACAAAAACACCCTGTAGGAAAAGCAGGTCACTGGCATGAGAAAATTCTTAAAGATTTCCTATGACATATTATGCCCTCTGTCTTCCCTCTCAGACCATGAGGAGTCCTGCAGGGATGAGGTAATTGATTGTGCTGCTTGATGGGCGATAATATCTCGTTATGGCCATATGCATGGAGAGTCCCCCCAGTATTCTGTGCTCCCCTTGCCTCCATGCCCTTGATAAAGTCTGCTCTGCATTATCTTCACTGGAAGCTAACGGGAGCGGCCGGGCCTTATCTCCAATGACCTCGCAGAGCAGGCATTAATCACCAACTGCAAAGAAAGAAATTAGCCTCAGAGCAATCTCCACACAATCTCCAAATGATTAACTCTCAGCCCACTCACTTCTGACATTGCCGCACAATCCCATACCATTTTGAGGAAAATGCCTGGCATGCTTGAAAAGGAGGAAGCATGGTGAGACACACATGACATCTACACATTTGCAAGCCGTTAAAAAGACGCTGTCGCTTACGCTGCTATGCCTTCAATGCTTTTCTGATTGTTGCTGTGTTTTTGAGAAAGACACAATTAGCTATACATAATGAACCCGATTTGGCAAATTATTTAGCACACTGTTTAGTACAGTGTTAATGAAATTACACTTCCCGCGTCCTTATCCTCCCTTCCTTTAATGAATTATAACACAATTCGTTATCTAATGTATGTCCAAGGGTTTGTTGTGTAGAGACAACAATTACGTCTATTAAAGAATGAGGCAGTTAATAGGATGGTTTGGAGTGCTGTCTGCGTTACTGCTCCCGACAATCATTTTGTATGGAGAGTGGTAGTTTTATCAGCGCACAACAAAAGGTGTATGTTTAGGAGCAGGCAATTAGAGTTCCGAGAGCAGGCCTGAGGAGGGAGGATAAAGAAATCAAGCGTGCCGTTTCAACTGCAATGGAAATCAAGCCTTTGAACGCAGCATTCAAACAGCACTTCCACCCACCCGGCTGAGTGGAAGAAGAGTAATTATTTAACACAGGCAACCCATCTCTGTGGTGAGCTCATTTGCCTGCCTCCCTCCCCAAACCCCCTCCCCCCGCCCTTCCCGTCCATCTCCCTGGGCCGACCCCTCTCGGCTGGAGCTTGTCTTTGGCACGGCTGGGCGCAGACGCCCATGATGGATGCTCAAAGAGTTGACCCTGTGACCGATGAGCCAACGGGCAAACAACACAACATCTAAAGTTCTCTGCCAAGTAGAATATTGATTTCATGTTCTGTGCACTTTGGACACCACCACCAACTCCAAGCATCCTCCACCCCCTCCTCCATCTGTCTTACATCGAGAAGAAATTCAATAGATTTCTGTTGCGCACTTTGCATTGTTGCTAAGGAGACAACATTGTAGAGCCTGGAGTTTCGTCGGAGCAGCTAAACAATGCAGACAGGACAGTGTAGACTCCCACACACAGCTGTTGCTCCGGGAAAACATGGTACATACAAGGTGATTCTATAGCAGCGGCTTTTGAAGCATGGAAGAAATCAGCTGACCCGCTGCCTTCCTTGTGGATTTTGTTCAAGGTTTCGTGCCTCACTCTTGAAAAATGGAAATGGGCTTAGCCAGAAAAGCATCTTTTCCATCGAGCATTAAACAGAAGTGTGGATGTGTGTCAACTGAAGACTTTTCTTGCTGTGAAGCATCGATTATAGATCATTCTGTCAGTCTAACTCAAGACGCTCTTGTTAGTCATTTAATAATAACTCTGAATTTTTGTGTTCTGCCTGTCAAACAGGTGTTTCATAAATTGACAAACTGTTGTTGGTGGCTGCAGTAATACATATCATTAACTTTCATTCCACTGGCGTCACAGGATCTGAAGGTGCTACAGGTGAACATGTGGAAGTCTAAAGGCATTTTTTTAAACTGCTCTCTGAACTTGTTCAACTTTGAAAGAAAAACTAAACTAAACTAAAACTGTTGCAAACACACAAAAAAAATGGTTCTATAACGTCTATCAGACTCCAAGGGCCCGTCCACACAAGTATGTTTTTGTTGAATCCGCATAAATACATTATTGTTTTGGCTTCGCATCCAGACGGATTCAGCTTTTTTGAGGTGTGAAACCGGTAATTTTTGAGAACGGGTCCCAGAGTGGGAAAATCCTAAAACGACGGATGGCCCGGAGCCGTCTGGATGGCGAATGCAGATTTTTTCAGAAACTATGACGTATAAGCCCCGCCTCTATAACCACCGCTAGGCGCGTCATAACAACAACATTGGCGGACTACAGGCTTGTGCTCGGACTACAGAAACTACTCAGTCTTTTACGGCTGCTACAACTAAACCTTCTTATATATTACTTTGAGGAGCAACAAAAGAACATGTTTGTGACCTTTATACGCATGCTCATACGCATGAGGGGGGGGGGGGGGGGTGGCGTCCTGATTTATTAAGGGAGCACTGCACAAAATGCGTGTAACAAGGTGTATAAAAGTGTGTGGTTAGGGGTTTTACGGCCTTAAACGCCCACTGCGTCTGTCATGAAACAGTCAACCTGCCTTAGCAACCTGCCGTAACTAATGTATACAGCAGCGCAGATCTGCCGACCTTG
Source organism: Collichthys lucidus (assembly GCA_004119915.2). NCBI lineage: Eukaryota > Metazoa > Chordata > Actinopteri > Sciaenidae > Collichthys > Collichthys lucidus. The sequence continues at coordinate 15,880,528 of CM014086.1, forward strand.
TTTGGTTTTGTTTTTTTCATTTAATGAAACACACTTGTTCACGTTGTCCGTTGCAAGAGGGACACAGGACACTTTTATTTTCCACAGGTTACAGCGCACGCACGTGCCAATTAGCGTTCCGACCTGTGCGTCAAGTAAAGAGGCTGCGAGGACGTTCTGGCTGCTGTTTTGTGTCACGTTACTTATCAGCTACTTTTCAATAAATGTTGTGAAATCTGTGGAATTGTTGTATTTTGACAGGAAACATGAGGTTTAAAAGATATATTTAAATATATATATATATATGTATTAAAATTAATCAACGTCATCTAGCGGGCCAGATATAATTGATGGCGGGCCAGTTCTGGCCCGCGGGCCGCTAATTGCCGACCCCTGCCCTAAAGCAATTATAGATTATATCAGCATCACCTGACTAAACAACAACGCTTCCTGGTTTTAGATCATTAATGGAACTAATTTTACTATAATTACAGTTCTTGACTGCTTCATTCCCTCCACTGTGTAGCTACATTGCGCTCCACTCTGTGTGTGGATAATATACGATTGTGGCATCTGTGGTCTACAGGATATAAATGCTGAGAAATGTTGTGTTTTTTAGAGAGCACATATTTAGGAAAAGACATGCACTGAAAAGTTTCTTTTGATTGAATTTATTTGCATTAAAAATCCATACGGTCTGTCTGACCATGGGCAGGGCTAGTGTTAGGAAATTCAGTACAGTTGTCATGATCAGGGAAATTAGCTATAGAGACCAAAACAGTTTTGTACCAGGCTGTAAACATGTTTATTTCTGCTGTGAAGTTGGACATTTGAACATGGGGACTTATGGAGACTGACTCACTTCTGGAGCCAGCCTCAAGTGGACAGTTTGGTGCTTTCACCTTGGATTCACTTCATAGCCACACAGTGTGCTGCTAACATGCTAATGTTTAGCAGTTGTGGTATCTGCCCAAGGTAGACTAGCTTGTTGGAATGCGGATTAGCACATAACAGAATACTGGGAATGTCCTTGATTTCCAACAAAGTATTTGACCTGATGATGGTGCTAAAAGGAAAGTCAGGAAACAACCAACATGAAGTCATCCTGAGGGTGGGACATGAGAGGACATGTGTGTAGCTAATTTCATGGCCATCCATCCACTAGTTGTTGATACATTTAACTTAAGACCACACAATGGTTAAAGGGTATCCGCAGAAGAGAAGCTGCAGGAGGTGAAAGCTATTTGTTATTTCTTTTGGCTGTCCACACATTTGGAGCAGCATTCAGCACTGTACTCTTCACTGTAGTCCCTGTAGGAGTGCAGTGAGAGGAGGTGGGTGTATTGTTGTATATTGTTGTGATGGTGAAAGAGCAGAGCGGCTCAGAGGCAGATGCGGTTTGACTTCGTCTCTCAGTCATGGCTCACATTCATCATGAGCCAGTGTCTGGTTCTGAGCCAGGAAGGGGGGTTTTCTTTTTTTTTTTTTTTAAACCACAGCAGATGCCCTGAACTGAGAGTCCCCAGCAGGGCTGGTGTCATACAGACCTGACTCTCCATCCATCAGCCGCCGCTGCCGCTTTCGCAGCACACTCCGTCCCCAACAGCCGTGTGATCCATTTGTCGCCTGCAGATAACATATCTGAAAGTCTCCTCCTAAGTGGCTTTTGGTAGTTTTTTTAAGAAGGAAAACATAGTTCATGGTGGTAGGATCTTTCTTGTATACATGGGTTTTGTTACAGTGCTCTGAAGGCATATTTTTCTTAACAATCAGTACCCCTAAAGGGATTGACCTGCTTAAATCCTGCAGTGTTTGAGCCATATTTGAACAAGTGAGCAAAATGAACACACTGTCCGCCCACCATGCTCTGGTCAATAGAACTCTGGCCATAAAAAAAAGAAACAAAAACTATGTGGCTGCAAAGAGCCTTGTGACAAGCGACCGGCCTAATTTGTAATATAAAACACCCATGTGTAGAATTTAAAGTAATTATAGGTTTTTTAAAATTACTGGTTTACTGCAACGTCTTTTATATTTCCACCAGCAGAGAAATGTTCCAATGTTACACACAGAAGCTTTGGATTATGACATTTTAGATAGAATATAGGAGGAAACGACTCAAAAGTGATAAACAAAAGTTAAAATGACAACATTTGATCACTTGCAAAAAACATATCGTTACTGTTTGATCACACATGGCCAAAAAATTGTTCTTATTTTTTCAGGAGGACGCATGAACTCCTCCGCCACAACCCAGATAAGCACAACATTAACTTAAAACATTTACATCTAACACCATATTCACACAGTCATCACTGAACTGTTTCATATTTTAAATTTGATTTATGTGGATTGTAAGTGAAAGTGGGTATGCATGTTTATTTGGTTTTGTAAATCTAAATGTGGTTCTGAGCCTCGACTCTCCTGTTTCTGTCCACCTCAGTTGGTAAACTATCAATATCAAGGCTGCCCTCCATGTTTGCACAGAGCACATTGTGCTAATAATAAATACTATCTGACTACTTTAGATTGAAATCAGCATAATCCAGACGTGCTGCATCAGTCTGACTCAGGTTCAGAGAGATCACAGATCATCGTCCATCTTTGCCTGAAAACGTTATTTATCCAAAGCTCTCCTCCTTATATGTATCCTACACATAATGTAACAAAACATCTTTTCATTGGTCAGTAAGATTATAAATGCTGACGATATGCTTCATAAAGAATGGTCTTATAAGTTTATCTTATTTTGTAGTTACAACAACCCCTGACTAGAATATCGACTAACAAGTCAAACCTGGTACATTGCCCTTTAGTATGTCATTCATTGTTGTTTAGCCTGCACATTCACACATAATAATGTGAGGTAACACAACTGTCACCCAAGGCCCCACACACCCACCCTCAGGGGAGCCGAAGGCTCCAGGTTCACTGTGTGGCAATTACTGTGGTTTGTGTTGATTTAATTATATAAACTGAGATGATGGGGACCTTAAGGTGACACTTAATGTGGAGGCCCCACCTTGTAGAGGGTCCCAATTTAAAATCTAGTACAGCCTTCACTAGCTAATTGTGACACAATACATGTGGTGCCCCCCATGGGAGATCAGGGAGCGTGTTGTGCTCAGTGCCCCAGAAAGGCTTGCACTGGCCCTGCTGAAGGGAACACCTTCAGTGTAAGTGTGGCTGATTTACCCAGAACCATTTCAGCAGTTTGTGGATCTGGACTGGAGCCCAGTTTCAAGCTGCATAGATGTTCATTAGTTTATTTGTGGCTATTGTCCCTCTAAGCTCCTCCAGTTGCATCAGTCAGCTGGAGCCGTAATACTTCAGCTGGCGCAAAAGCAAACCAATTTGCAGATTTTAAAGATTTTCACGACTTCCAGCTAGATAATGATTTGGAACAAAATTGTACAAAACCAATCTGTCCCAATGCAATTATTTATTTTTCTAAACAGTTATGAAATTTTTTTTTCTCAATTGTGGCTCAACAGCAGTGAGCCCATGCTTTGCTTTCTAACAGCTCAGCGCCAATGTTTTACTCGTAGCTGCTCTCCTCCTCCTCCTCCTCCTCCTCCTCCTCCTCCTCCTCCTCCCTCCCTCCCAGCAGTTTTAGCTCTGCTCTAAATAAAAATGGATATATTAGGAGTGGCAGTGTGTCCGGGGTCCAGTCCGGCAGCGTACATACACTACCATGGCGGTGAACAATCTGACCCCTTGCAGGAGTTTTACACATTTGATTTACATTTATTGATTACTCTGATATAAGCCATTAATCACATGGAAGGCTGACCTTTTTCCCCCTCAGAACAACTTGAGCCGGCTCTTCATTTCCAACACAGAGCGCAGGAACGATAACGCACACAACACTTCCAGGCCTGATCTCTGACACGCATTATTCTACAGTGTGGGGGAAAACATCACTAGGCGGAGCTCATTTCACTTCACGAGCATCATTAACATGAGCAAACGCCTGATGAATACACACCTGGTGATTTTATGGACCCTAATCGTATGCTGTAGATCTGCTTAATGCTCTGAACACACAAACCGCAGCCATAGCTCATATTGTTTTGTTTTCCTCCATCTTGGCTCGTGTAAATTCACACAGACAGAAGGATAAACAGACTGAAGGAATCGCTGTTGACCAAAATCTGAACATGTGTTTAGCATTTCTAACCATTTGTCATGTAGATTCATACGTCTTTGGCTGCATAATCCACCAAATCACGTGCCCACATGACTCAGACTGTATCATGTATTTGGAATATCATATAATAATGTCCTGTCCTTTTGTCGGTGGTCACGTCGTGCGGACCGAACCGGGGTTATGTGATCCTTGGAGAAATCTGAAAATTGACTTTGTGCACTGATGACTTTTGTCTGTTTATACCACAGACTGTTAGACAGGAAGAAAGCGAGGTGTGTGCAGTATGAATTATTAGATTTTATGATATTGTACAGTGAACTCTTGCATGCTGTCAGGGCCATAGCAAGAATATCTGAAATACTGAGGTCATGAGTTCAAATCCCGCTGATCTACAGCAGCCCACATACCAAAAACATCTGCACCATACGTTATGTCCGAAGTTATATCGCACACCGATGATATACAGACTTGTGGCACTTGCTCCTGATAGTGTGTACGTCATTCGTACGTTGCCTTGGACACTGTGAAATGAATGGATGTAAATATAAACATACATATAAATTCTCTTTAAAGCCTTGTCCACAGTGCCACAGGGAAGAAAACATAACAAATCTGGTAGAGAGATGCAACATCATGAATGTATTTATTTACTGCTGACTTAAAGACAGGAATAAAAAAAGAACATGGAATCTATAGCCTCTGTATCAGGAGTAAAGAGAAAGTCAGTGTTAATCCGTGTTTACATAAAATATTAAAAGAAAAACATCTATCTGACTCTGGAGCAAACAGCTTCATCCTCTGTGAAAACAACGAAGAAAAGATTCATGCTCAAGTCGTCTGTGCTCTGCTGCCACCTCGGCCTCCTATTCTGCACCGAATCATTTCTGTGAAGCATTTCTTCATTTGTCTTAATATTTAAGCGCATGCATCACACCGGGGGAGAGGGCGCACTGTGGCCATGAAAGCCGAACGCTAATCACTTCCATCTGATCAATTAGATCAAATCATTTCAATTTTGTGGCGCTGCAAAATGATTCTGCACATATACACTCTGATGGGCCTCTTCCGTGAAGCCGATACAGCCCCTCCTCCTACTCCTCCTCCTCCTGATATCCACCAACATATGGTGATTTAAACTTGTTATCCTACTTATCCAATTTACCCTACAATGGAATTTCTCAACATCAAATACCTGGCTTTTGTTTCTGCCTGCATGTGGAAGCTCAGGAAACAGTTGTCCTTCTTGGACTGGTTTGTTTGGGTGGCTTTATTCTAGCTATTCGTCTCTCGTGCAGTTGTTTACTGTATCATTTACTAAAGTTCCCGCTCGTCATATTGAGCGCTTTCCTCTCTGTAAAACAGGCTATCTGTGGAGCATCTTTACCTTCTCACTGCTGCCTCTATTCTTTCCTTTCCTTCTCTGTTTTCCCTCAAAACCCCTTTGCGTGCCTCCACCTTTTTTTTCTTTTTTTTTCAGACAAAGCTTCTTTTATCCCTGCTCTGTCTGGTGTCCACCTGTTGGCTCTGCTTTCCATCACCCCGGCCTGCAGTCACGAGACACCGGTGGCTCCGGGGCCGTCCTGCTGCGTCTTTGATCACTCATGTGACCTGCAGGAGACGTGCACTCGCCTCGGGGAGAGGAAGAGCAATGCACGGCAAGCCCCGCGTATCAACAGCGGAGGCGTGGAGAGGGGAAGATTCTCCCCACCCTGCAGGCTTTATCAAAACGCCTGTCCATCCACTGTGAGGTCACACTGTCTGGCTTCTATGAAATAGCCCACCACGGCACAGCACCCACTCAGAAACTTGGAAACTCACCGCGGGGAAATGAGATGCCTCCGGTGGATGACCTGTTGTGAGGGGAAACACTTCATATAACATGCTCTCGGCTGACTCTGCGGGCAGCATGGTGCCATTCAGCTTCCTTTTACTGAGGGGGAAATGACAAATGATGGAGTGTGATGTGGGGAGATTTTGTGGACAGCTGGCATACAAACTTGCAAAGCCTGGAGGAGATGGATGACACATGGTGGAGTACAGTACATTTACTCCTCCACAAGCCATTGGCTTTAACAGGCCGTGCAATGTGAAACGTCTAATAGTGAGGAAAATCACATTGCACATTATTCACAATTTTATGGGTGTGCTCATTCCCAAATTATGGGAGGGTGATATAAAAGTCCATGTCTGCTACGCTTTCCAGTCCAAGTCTTCACTTTCTCTTTCAAGGCCATTACATTGCTGACATGCTCAGATTTATTATGTGGTGCTCATTGGAAAATATGAGCTCTATTTCAACTTAATTGAGACGGCGGATATGTAAGCTCGCTCAAATGACACTTCCTCAAAGGTGAACATGCTAAATCAAGTTCCGTTGTTAAAAACTGCTTCACCACTTCTGTCTTCTTACTTTACTTACAGATCTTTGACTAAATTAAGCCTGCATACGGAAGACCACATAACAAAAGCAACACCCATGTGGAGAGCCATCTTAATATTTCCTAAAGGCAAGTGGCTAATTAAGCCATCCACGCAGCAGCATTTCTCAAACGATGAGTCAGGATCCAGAGGGGTCACTGGCTTGTTTCTCTGTGTCTCTGGATGATTACCATTATTTTGTAATAAGACCAGGTCTCAGGGTGACATTACCTTTATTCTATCTAGGTCCAACACCGCCAGTGAGACGGATCTTATGAATATAAGGCGGTGATCAAAGGGAGATGAGCAGCCGCAGAGCATGGAGGCATGTGGTTGTAAAGTGTTTTGGCCTAAATATGGGTTTGACAAAACCTTACATGCCTTACTAGTACAAAACAGAGCGAAACTATTTCAAACTGTGTTCAGATTATTCTCTTAAAACACAAAACCTGCATATAATTCTATAAACAAAGAAGAAAAAACGCTCAAGACTCAAGCCATCACGTTAAAGCCAGCACATCCAGCCTGAGCCCAGGATAAATGTATGTACATGAAACATCTTAGTAATTTAGTTTATACACTCCCTCTCATCTGCCTAATCACCTCACCACCTGCTGCTCATCATCCAATCACCCCCTGCTGTATAAAAGACGTGTCTCTCTCGTGGCAACAAACACTATGGTGAACTCTGTGTATTTTTGAAACTTGTCTTTTGTGCTGTTATCTAACCTCGATCTCCCTGTGCTTCAGGCTGTCCTCCAGCCACGTCCAGCACTGTCTCGTCTTCGTTCCCGTTTTGGACCTTGACACCACCACCAGCCCTACACCTGGACTTCGATTCTCTCTCAACCTGCAGCTGCACACGACCTTTGTTACCAAGAGTGTGTTTAAATTGTTCTGGTGGCTGGTGTCTGCTAAAATGTTCAACCTAGCAGACTTTCAAAATAAAGCTTGTGTGGTTAATATTGTGAGACTGGTTAGATCAGCCACAAAAACTACTTGGTTAAGTTTAGTAAAAGATCTTGAATACAATGCATACGTTTACTTACATACCACTCAAAAACAGTCATAGTTTATTTTTAGTAACTACACCAGACATCATGCAAACATAATATTAGGCCTCTATACCAGGGGTGCCCAACCTTTTTTTAACCAAGATCTACTTTTGAAGTTGATAGCATGCCGAGATCTACCAAGTCAAGATCAAGGGCCGGGCAATAATTCAAACATGGAGCCGCAATCGCAGATGACACGTAGTTGAGTTTTTATTTGTACAGGAGGAGAATAGGCAATATAAATGCACAAAAAATTAGCTGATCAACATGTCACAAATAGGTTGTCCAAAACAGAACTTCAGAGGCACATCGTCTCTCTCTCTCTCAACCACACACACACACCTACAGAAAAAAACACTCCAAAAGGAGGAAGGAGGAGAAGAGAAGTCCAATATTTCAAAATGAAAATTTCACTGGAGAGTGGCAATGGGAAACCAGCAGTTGGATTTAAATGAATCTGTAAGACAGATAAAATTTTCCTCTAAGTGTATGGATATGATATGAATATGTCATTCAAGATACTACTACTACTAATAATAATAGCCTAATAATAACCATAATAATAATAATAATAAATAATAATAATAAACACTTTTCTACCTTAGTGGGACTTCTGGCACTGGGAGGAGGCAGCTAGCTTCTCGTAATCCGGACAGTAGGAGTTGAGTGCCAGCCTTAAGCAGGCCGCGAGGTGGTCATCAGTCAGTGTGGTTCTGTACTTGGACTTGATTATTTTCATGTGTGAAAAGGCAGACTGACACAAATATGTTGATCCAAAAAGGGAAGTCATATTCAGTGCGCATTGTCTGAGGTTTGGATACTTCTCTTCCAGCAGCAGGTTCCAGAATTCGCCAGTTATCCCAGGTGTTGTTCTGCATTTGATCTCAATGTCATTTTGCAGTGTGAGAATTTCATTCTCGACAGCACTGGAGTCCAGGCTGAAAAGTGTGGCTACTTTGGGCGCAATGCAATCCACATCAACATTTTCACCAAATGGAAAGCACAGAAACTGAGCAACAGGACGCAAAGTCAGTAAACCGGCGCTCAAACTCCAAAATAATGTTTTGGATCTGTTGCTCATAATGAGCAAGTTCCACACTGTCTTTGCCCTCACGGCGGAGCTCAGCCTCCAAGTGCGGAAAGTTCCTGACGTCACACTGTTGCAACCTGCATAACAGCAGGCGCAACTTCGTTTTAAAGGTGTTCACCGAACTGATCATGTTGGTGATGTGCTTTCCTTTCCCCTGCAGCTCGAGATTTAAGTCATTGATCTTATTGGTGACATCTGTGAGAAAAGCCAAATCAGCGAGCCACTGACCGTCCTCTAGCTGAGTATAAGCAGCAGCAGCATGGGTAGTTGTGTACTTCAGGAACTCTTTAATTTCGGGCAAAAGTTCCAAAAATCTTACGAGAAATTTGCCCTTGGCTCAACCACCTGACGTCAGTGTGCAGCAGCAGATCGGTGTGGTCTGCACCTGCCTCCTCGAGCTGGGCACGGAATAAGCGCCTCTGTAAACTCCTGGCCCGAAAAGAGCACGCAATTTTTATAGCTATGTCCATGACGTCCTTCATGTTCAAAATCTTCCCGCACAGCCCTTGTTGGTGAATGATACAGTGATAGTTAAAAAGATCAGGGAAAGATTCCGACTGCTTGCACAAAGCAACGAACCCAGCAGTATGCCCAACCATAGATGGAGCCCCATCAGTTGTGATTGACGTAAGTTTAAAGAGGGGTAAATGCGACTTACTGACAAACTCCATAAACGTGTCAAAAACATCCGACCCTCTTGTGTGCCCTTTCAAAGGCAAAATTGTCAGAAGCTCTTCTTTTGCCGTCATGTCATGAAAAACCATCCGAATGAAAACACATAACTGCGCCATATCCACAGCATCAGTTGATTCGTCAAATTGCAGCGAAAAACAAAGACAGCTCTCAATGTCATTTCTAAGCTGTCGTTCAATGTCCTCTGACATGGTCTCGCACCGCCTTGTAATGGTGTTCCTGGATAGCTGGGTTTCTTGAATAGCCGACATGATCTCCTCTTGTTCTTGAAGTCAGCAAAAAGTGCATCTGCGGCCTCTACAAAGGCTTCTTTGAAAACTTCGCCGTCTTTAAAACATTTCTTGTGCTTTGCCAGAACACGACTCACACGGTAAGACGCTATCGTGGCAGTTTTACTCTTATTCCCAGGTTACGTAAACACTGCCTGCTTTGCGACTAGCTGTCTCCTCAGGTTGTTTACCTTTTCAGTTCGTATAGCTGAGTTCGCCGGGAAGTCTTTAGCATAGCTCTTGTGAACTGTCATGAAATGTTGCTCCAAATTTCCCTACTTTGGAATGGCCACGGTAGCATTACAGATCAAACATACTGGCTTTGAATTCGAAAAAACAAAAAAAGTAATCTTCTTCCCACTCAGGATGAAATTGATAATTTTTAGATTTTTTGGTTTCCGCCATTATCTTCTCAGCTTCTTCGCACTTTAGAGTCCCTAGTTACAACCTAGAAACTATGGCAAACCATACCCAACATGCAACAGAATAGGATTCAGAATTATCTATATATTTAAGAATTACTTATATATTTCTTAATGTTATTAATATGAAAATATATTCTGGTCACTCATGAACATTGGTTTTATTAGTGTGCTGTGTGAACAAGGTTGTTTTTTTGTTTTTTTTTGTCATTCGATCGACTGAAACTCCGTCTGCGATCGACTGGTAGACCGCGATCGACTGGTTGGGCACCCCTGCTCTATACTTATTTTCAAGACCCCCAAAAAGAAATCATACTGTCATCATAAAAATCAGGGTTACACAGCTAGTTAGATGTTTTAACTTATACAATGTTTGTTCTTATGTTACATGTCCTTAGGGCACTTCCCTTTATTGCTGTTTTACTGGCAGGGTAAGGTAAAGTTCAGGTTAATGTATAAATAGAGGGATTTCAGAACAGAATGAGGCCCAGGGACAGGTCAGAGAGGAGACATCTAGATTGGGGACATACTGGCTACTCATTAGGGGATATGTTGGAGGAAACTGTTTGAATGCATTATCTGCAAATTGTCTGTTAACAAATTACAGGGGTTTGACACAGCCCATTTTTAGGAAAATGTATAAGAACCAACTGTCAGCGCTCCTCAGGGAGCCTTTTCTCTGTAACCCCTTTAGTGTGTTGCACTGTGAAACGCTCCTCTTGTACAAGAACAATAAATTCAACTTAAGCTTTGATTCTTTGAATCCGATCCTCCTTATTTAAGGGTTTTTCTTTAAAATTCCCATAACACATACCGGGTACCGGATATAGGGAAGCTTCATTCGTGAAACATCTTGAACATTCAGTACTTACATCCTTTAAAGGACAGTCCAGTTTACCCGTCAAATGTTTGGTTTGAAATGAGGTCCTGCCTCAGACGGGGGAGGTAGCCAATCGTAAGATGCTGAGGCAACATCTAGATGGAGAAGCTAAAAGATAAAAATCTGTGTTCACGTGTAGGTTCATAAATTAAAAAAATACATCTACATTTGCTTTTTTTGATGCGAGGATAAAACAGTTACTAAAATAAAGCTATTACGACATGTTTGTCTGAAACAAAGTTTTCAATTTGTGCGGCCTTCTGCTTTGTATTCTTTCAAATACTATTATATTCTACAGAGCATGCATACACCATTTGATTTGAAGAAATCCAGTAATTTTGGGAAAAGTGCTGTGTTGCTGATTGAGACCAGACGAGCAAAAAGCAATTAAAATGCACTCATTAGGAGTCTGAATTTAAATAATGACGAAACAAAAGCAAAGCTCTCTTTATATTTCATCACGCATTACAATGTCTTCATTAAGGTGGAATATCAAAGTGGATATTTCAAACAGAAGCACACTTGCTTTATTTTTTCTGGCCAAAAAAAAAAGCCTTCAAAAGGCTGCTAACCATAACACCAAGCGCCACACATAATACGTGTCATGTTTTTAAAGAGCTTATTGTTCCATGCACACAATAAAGACACTGGAAGAGGAGAGGAGGAGTGCTTTGGCACTTTTTCTTTGAGATTTCTTTGCAGAAGTCTGATGACATTTATTCCATCTAACACTGGTAGGATGCTGTGATGAAATGTGCCAAACTGTTGTTTGCGTCCTTTCAAAAGGTTTCTTGTTCATATGTGTTGCTGTCTTTCTTTTTTTTTACGGGGACTTTGAAATGTGCCACAGCTATAGTGGGAGGTGATGGTGATTATTGGCTACGGCCAACCTACGTACTCTTACAGATCCTCTGTCTGTGGAAGAAAATGTCAGCACAATGCCATTTTGTGTCTGAGAAAAAGTAGATTATACAACAAGTAGGTACGGCCGAGCAATCTGATTGTGGTCAACTAGACATTTAGAATGTGCTCAAATCAGCAGCACACCTAACTCATCGCTAAAAATATCACTCCACCATTTCCACATTGTCACATCCTGAAACATACAACATTGGGAATAAGTCGACTGGAAGTCAGCTTTCTTTAATGAATGTTCTGTGGAGCTGTTAGACCACCTCGTTAATACCGGTGTGTACCTAGTTTGTGTGCCGCACGTTGTAGATCAAACAGACTTTGACTTTTGGACTTTACAACACTGTGGAGTTACTGGAACTGCTCATCCTCCATCAGCTGTGCCAGTGAGTCGCTGATACGGCGCTACCTTCAAATAAATGTGAAGTTCACAGACTGAGGAGCCAAACCTGTCCATGGAAAAACGTTTTTTCAGCAGATATCTTAGTCATTACAAGACTGAACTAGCAAAGCAGTTTAGTGTTTATATGTGTGTATTTATTCGGTTTGGGAAACTCCACGATCTACATAAGCTTTAACGGGACTAGAAAGTTTCTTTGTTGTTGGGTCTTACTAAGGTTTGGGCTACTTGCTGGAGTAGTGAACTATGTTCCATTACATATAAGAGTCTACTGCTGTGACTGATTGTTTTCCAGGTATTATTTTGAGAGCAAGTTCCCCCAAAATATTTTTTGAATCTATATTTTATTTAAGTTGGTAGTTGTTGTATAATCGCAATATAACACTCATGGGTGTGTTTTTAACTTATTATTGGCACTTCAGTGATGCTAACATGACCGCATCACTGTCGTGCCAATAAGGCCTTAGAGTACACCTCGAGTGTAATATTGCTTAATTCCAGCACTTCAAAGAACATACTGTGAGGGGAATTATGGGTAATTAATTGTTTCATTAAATGATAAATGGCATAATCTAACCTCCAAATTCATGTCTTTTGCCCCAGAACAAGAGACATAAGCAGTGTTACATGCAAACAGGACGAGCTGTGTGATTGTCTATGCACCCCTTCCTCATGCTGCCGGGTTAAAGATCACAGAAAACGGGCTATTGTCGCTCAGCGGATCCTTACCCATCAGCCACTGGGAGAAAAGTGTGTGTAACGGACAGCTCCGGTCTGTCTTTGCGGGATCTCTCGTGATGAATTATTCAGCTGCTCCGATGTGGTGATGTGGTGACAAAACGTGCGGTGTCAGAAAACCAGACACGACTTCATCAGCAAAATGCTCTACTCTCCTTTCACGCCCCTCCTCCTCCTCCTTCTCTGCCTTCTCCACCAGCACTGCTCTCTGCAGTAATTTTATTTTCACCTCCGCTCGGGATCCCGTGAGTGAAAGTGCTGGTTCTGGGCGGGCGGACGGAGGAGGCCAACTAGACTGGGTGTCCCTTTTGTCCTTGCTGGCTATGGAGCCTCAGACCATCCATCTCTGTCAGAGGCAAGCATCTCAGGAACCCCCACACCCCCTTCCCCCCGCCTCCACCCCCCCCTCCCCTCATTTCGGAGGCGCTGTCTCAGAGGCACGTCAGTGCTAAATGGAGCCTTTACACAGTATTGACCGGCCCCACAAGTCTCTCCACTGGGCAGAGTGGGAAGCAGCCTATCATATTTTTTTTCTTCCCAGGCTGGAGCTTGGACTCAGCAGGTGAGTGCAGGGATGATTACAGGAGGCTGTGATGAAAATAAAATGGGGCTCCGTCTTGTGGTGTGACACCGGCGATGGCTTTACAGCAGGTGAAGTGCACACTATTTCACACACTGCTGTCACCTTTGTGTGTCTCTGAGTCAATTATGGAGGCACTGAACCGGTGTGACAATATCTGCTCCTCAAGAATTCTCCAATGCTGGATCCATAACCGGCAAGGGCAAAAGACTTACAAGGCATTTATTTATTTTGGGAAGAACTTAACGTGAATTCTCAAAGAGTGGTTTTTAGTTACAGAAAGCACAGAAGGAAGCAAACAGGTTTACTCCCATCATCCTCTTTAACAGCTCAGAGAGCAACATTCAGTATTTCTATAAGTACAGCTACAGAACTTGTCTTATCAGTAGACATATTGTTTTTATTGAAGCACTTTCGTTTAAGCACTGTTAAGCTTTTGCCAATGAAATGCATCACTTCCTGTACAGGTATTTCACATTAAAAGCCATGCAGCAACTGAATTGGCATCTCTTGCTTCTCCATGGAAAGACTTTTATTTTGAGAAATCTGCAGGAGGTTTTGGATATGACTAAAAACAAGTAAACCGTAAAGCTTTGTGATTACTTCATTTCTGTCTGTTACACTTCATTGTGTTCTAAATGTCTTTGTGAAGCATGTTGGCGTACATTTGTTGTTTTTAAATGTGCGAGCAACTAAAATAATCATTGAATGAAATGATGTGTTGAAACTCAGTTGTTCATGCAGCCTTTATCAGTCTCTTTTGTTCATGCTGGATTTCATGAGTCTTTACACACTGAGGCGTTCATAGGAATGTATTGAACCTTTTTATGAAGGTGAATCCCATTTAAATAACACGTAAAGCTGTAAACAAAACAGCATCAGTCAGATGGATAAAACAATACAAATTAAAAAAAAAAAACACAGTCCTGGAACTACACCAGCTAAATGGAATCCAGACATTTTTTTTTTCTTTTTTTTGGGACTGTCACATGTCAAAATCACTTCTGTAAATCAAACAATTTCAAAGGCAGCCAAGGACTTTGACTCAATTGACCCTAAATCAGACAGTTGATGTAAATTAGAGTCATTAAACATTAAAGAGCCACTCCAGTGATTTAGTTTTGGACTAGTCTCTAGTTTGTGTTAAGCTTCAAAAAAGGCTGGGACCTACGCTTCCTATAATGCAACTCTATAGCCCAACACTTCAGTAGTTCATACCTGCCTTGTAACTCTACACCACCAGTTTGTAACACAGACTTTCTGTTAAGAATTTGAGTAGTAACTAAATGGTACAACTAAAGTTAACTGCATGTGTAAAATCAGTGTCCCTTTAAATCCTGCCAGTTTGAGTGGTACTCAATTCATTTATTCTTATTTGTTTACATGCAAGCTACTGCTTTGTGTACTTCATGATCTCAGATGTAGTTAGTGTGTCCATCTCTGTGCTGCACTGACGGGAATCCTCACTCCTCTGACCCTCTGCTGGAGCTCCTCTTGTCATGAAAGCCAAAGTCCCCAATTCCCAAAAGAGAGCAGAATCAAAACCTGCCATTGGTATTCCCAGCACAGACCTGCCTCCATCAATCATCTCATCTAACAACTGGCTGAGGCTCAAAAGGAGCAATTCTCTTTCTGGAGTCCTTTTACATGTATTGAAGGGACGTGTCTTAGAACAAAGGGAGAGAAGTGCTGATAAATCCCCTAAGATTGAATGACATTAAGCTGTTAGAAGAAAATGGATCCGGCGTCAGGGGCACTTTGAAAACTTCTGCCTCAACTTGGACAGAATGAGAAATAAAGATATGTGTCTCTTCTTAATAAACACATTTTTCGTGTAATGGAAGAGGCACTGTGTTGATGCTACAGCGCATGTTAGCTGAAGGGAGCTGTATGGAGGAGGGTGTGAGGAGAATGATGAATGTTGTGGAATGCTTTCAAGATCAGTCTGTGCTCTAACAATATGACAGCCTCCCATTACTGCAGAGGGATATCACATGTTTGGACCATTAGAGAGCTTCAAGTGGAGTCGTGCTGTGCAGCCACGTTTATAATGAAGAATGTTTAGTTTGCCATCTTATGACTGTTTTGATGTTTCAGAGATATCTGTATTACACTGCTCAAAAAAAAAAAAGGAACACTAAAATAACACATCTTAGATCTGAATGAATGAAATATTCTTAACACTTGAATGTGCTGACAACAAAACCACACACAAATTATCAATGGAAATCAAATTAGATAACCTGTGGAGGTCTGGATTTGGAGTCACATTCAAAATTTAAGTGGAAAAACACACTACAGGCTGATCCAACTTTGATGTAATGTCCTTAAAACAAGTCAAGTGTGTGTGGCCTCCACATGCCTGTATGACCTCCCTACAATGCTTGGGCATGCTCCTGATGAGGTGGAGGATGGTCTCCTGAAGGATCTTCTCCCAGACCTGCACTAAAGCATCCACCAACTCCTGGACAGTCTGTGGTACAACGTGGCATTGGTGGATGGAGCAGGACATGATGTCCCAGCTGTGCTCAATTGGATTCAGGTCTGGGGAATGGGCGGGCCAGTCCATAGCATCAATGACTTTGTCTTGCAGGAAACTGCTGACACAGCTTTATTAGAATATATCATGTGATCACAATATGAACTTAAATACGAGAAACAAAAACATCTTATAATACAGGATCTGCCTTGGGTGATGTATTGTAGTTTTGCAACTTCCCACACTGACCTCAGACTTACAGTTCACCTGGAAGACCTCAGCTGATGTCGTTAAACAAGAGATTCTTTAAAAAACAAAATAATCTGTATATGTAAATAATAATAGACCTAATTATAATAGGCCTTGAAGGCCACGAGAGGTCACAGTGGGGTCACAATGGGGTTTTACTGTTTAAACCCCATTGTGTAACTTTCCTACCATAAAATAACATAGTTTAAATCAACTCTCTGTGATACTCTCTACAAAGTTTCCAACTGTAGCTGCTGTTAGTTAATGCTAGCTTAGTTTGTTAACTGGGTTGGATGGCAGAGGAGAAGAGAGTGAAGAGGATGTTGACAGAGGAAGCAAAAAAGAGAAAAGGAGAGAGCGAGCGAGCAAGAAGCCGCCGGACTGACTTTTAATGGTTGGTAAGTGCTTGGTAAAATAAAAGGCTGAAAGCAGACGCCGAGCTGGGCTGACTGCTGTTGGACTAGTCAGATCAGAAGTCAGATCAGAAGTACTTTGACTTGACTGACTCTGACTAGTCAGTAATATATATATATATATATATATATATATATAAATGAATAAATAAGTACATGTTTACCCTAAGGTCTGAAGAATCTCTCTACACTCAAATCAGCTGTGATTTTAGCTTGAGATGATGTATGAAAGACTGTTCATCTTAGCTGAACAGATTAGTGGTGAATGGCAAACTCTGTGATAGTAATGACATGAAAATAAATTAAAATTTCACATCAAATGTATCAGTTCAGCTGTTTTTATAATCAACTTTGGATTTATCATTTCATTTCTGTGTTCCACCCGGATACACCAAAGACTTCAGTACAACAAGCAGCATTCAGATCAGTGTTATCGCTCTGTCCTTGACCTTTGTGTGACTGCATATAGACACAAATGACACTCTGATTGAGAAGAAAACAGGCACTCGCTTTGTTCCGTGGCTGTGAAGTGGCAAGCGGGAGAGCTTGTGGGTCCACGAGTTGAAATAAATGCAAACTGAGAATAGTCAGCACGTCAGTATCGACACAGAACGTCGGAGGCCGTCGCCCTCCTTCAGCTCACCTCGAGGGAAGGAAGACAGAGAGAGCTGTCAGTGAGTGAGTGGTGTCCTTTGCCTCTGCAGTAGATATTTTATGACCACGCTGACAGTTTGACTGCTTCTCTCATCCTCTGCTGTATCCAGCCTTTTCTTGTTGTCTTTAATCAGCAGCCCCCCGGTCCTGTCGGAGAGGCTGCCAGGACGCCTCGCTCCCTGAGCAGCACTACAGAGGCCACTCTTGGCAATGACCTCCGTCTCATCCCCTCACTAAAAAAAAACATAGCCTTTCATTCTTCTCTCAGAAGCCACGCAGCTTGTTAGCACCACATGGCTAACAACGCGCGACGCGGTGACAAAACACCCTTCTACTGCAACACAATACTGATCACATTCAATACCTCCAGAGATAGTGAGTGCGCCGTGCTTTTTCGCTCTGATGGCCATCTTAATTAGTGCTTATTTGACTGTTGCTAGTGCAGTCCTGATCACCAGAACAGAGCCGGTGAAGAAAACTGAGTCAGACGCTTGGTTTTGAAAGGAAATGTAATATTTATTTAATAGAAATGATAAATAATGTGATTCGAGGTTGTTCTAGATTCAGATTTGTATTACTTTTACCATTCAATATAGATTGCTTTATCTAAATTTTTAAAAATGCATTTATTTGTTGGCCATGCAGATACTTCTTAATCTTAATCTGCAGGTGAATACAGTTTAATTGAAGGTATTGAAAACCTCTCTCTAGAAAGAGTATATCTGCTAGATAATCTGTAGTCCTCACTGTCATCAGCTCTATAGCCTTTAGATTTGACAAATTTAAAAAAAAGAATCACTTTATCGTCAGCAACTCATGATTTCAATGTGACTGTGACTATCATTATTGAACTAAAAAAGCATCAACTGTCAATTATGTTGTGTGTTGTTGTGCTTGCAGATAAAGATGTCGTAGCAGTGGCAGTAAAACCATCCCTTAACTATAACCACTTACACACTCACAGGCAATGATGAATAAATAAAATCCATTTAAATGATGGTAGATAGCCTGAACAGCTACAGATAACTCGCAGACATAAAGAGAACACACAGACTCCCCATCATGCAGTTGTCAACAAATAACAGTTGATCTGCTTAATAAATTGCTTTGATTTTAATAGATTTATATTCATTTCCATAATGACTTAATGTTTTTTAAATCTGCTAAATGGCTAAAGGGTGTTTAGAGAATATGTCAAATCAGACATAAGAACACTTAACAATTTAGGATTTGGACTTGTTGGCCATGACATGGGAATTCTTCAGCTTGAATTAGACTTGACTTCGGATTTGTTAGGCTTGGCTTGGGACTTGACAATGTGACTTGTTGGTCTTGAATTTGGGGCTTGACCCAGGACTTCATTGCTAAAACTTGTGCCCTCAGCCTTCAAACGTTGTGTCTCTTTCCTCTTTCAGCTCTTCTTTCCTTGCTTATCTTGATCGTTACCTGCTTACAGCCTGTATAAGCTGATGGCTGAAGCCAAGGTGGCACCCTCTTGCTCCCTCTTGTGAGGTTGGTGCTTTCAGTCACCCACATTGGTTTTGTCTGGTTTCTGATTGTGTTTAGTCTAGCCACTAGCATTTCCAGCATTTTTCAAAAGCAGAGATCTCAACCAACCCAAACCATCCTTACCCCTTGATACCACAAGAGGTGAATAAGGAAATATTCTAATTTGTGTGAACAAACCCGAAATTAAAATCTAGGCTAGAATTTGATTAAAAAATCTCCCTTAGTCATTTTAGAAGCATAATCCTTCCTGTGTTGCTGTGCTAAACATTTCATTGTGATCCAGCAAATTAATATGCCAGATCAGTGTCCTTTTTTTAACTATCTGCACACAGTAGATACTGGTATTAGTCAGGCCCGGTGGCAATTTCGCCATCTGGAGTGGTGGGAGTTTTCCCAGTGGGCCAGTCGACCTGTGGGCCAGTGATGAGTCCAGCAACACCAATGAGATAAAAACAGAGTCCCATGCTGTTTGCAGTGGGCTGGCAAGCCTGCTTCCTCACAGAGGTATGCGTGTGGTGGGTCAAAAGTTTATTACATCTCATGAGTCTATCTTTACTTCACATGCAGAGCCATTAACAGGCTGATAATGGCCGTGCTGTTCATTAACTGCAGCAGAATGGACCTAACAAATGAACGTGGAAATGCAGGTGAATTTAAAAAAAGTGAGGCTAATGAACTAATTGAAAACAGGCCTCTGGGCAGAGGAGGCTAAATGCCAGGTTGATCAATTTATGTTGACAGATCACAACTGATGGTGCACACTGTGTGTTTGATAACAGTAATTCATGAAATACAGATACATGTGGACACACTTACTGGTGGCAGATGTCTGTCAACCATGAGGGTTTGCTTGACGTTCCTGTCTCATAAAGGAAGTTTTTTCTTGCCAGTATCCCCAGGCGCTTGCTCATGGTGGGAATCTCCCTCTATATAAGTACATTCTTGACCTCTGATGTGTCTCAATTCACGTACTTCCATACTTACACTTAGAGTTTTGAAAACATAAATGTGTTCACACTGTTAATTATTGAAAAATGCAGTAGTCACTATTTTGTCTGTGTAGCAGAAGGGCAGAGACCAGCGACACTGTGACAACAGCAGCTGAGGAAGCAGTTGTGGTGAATACCTCAATATTCAAATGTAAGTTATACATTTAATTAAGTCAAAGTGCTAATGCCTGGCTGCAATTCAGCATAGAAGAAGCGGTGAAATGTTGCAAACATCATTGCTGGTATTATGACATTATGAGAACGTCTTCATTTTTGGAAAACTGTTTTGCAGTTGCATGCGTGAAGGATCTTGGGATGGCGATGATGCCTATTAGATAATGAATCACAGTGCTGTTAACTTGGATGTGCGTCAAGGACAAGTAGATCAGAATGACTTGGATTCAAGGCACATAACTAAGCGGACATCGTAGGCCTTCCGTGAGTTACTGCGCCCCATACTGTAGCATGACTTCTCTCACTGTTAAATCTTAAAAACACAGTGAGATGAAAAATACATTTTCAAAGTTTTAATTGAGGGTCTGTGTGTGATTTAATTCATAATTCAAAATACATGTGTTCACTAAACTCCAACGTGTTAATCTGTTAATCTCCTCTCTTTCTTATTAGCACAGAGCAATCATTGCAGTGTTTAGCGTGGTGCTGACTGACTGCAGGTTATATCAGCTGTCACTAATTAATGTTAATTCTATGACTAGCTTGATGACACACCAAAATGAGACTGCTCTGCTGTGTGAGGACAGTGCCCAAAGATTGTGTGTAAGGCCAGAGACTCCACTCTGTCACACCACCGTACAGTCAGGACTGGACTGAAACTTTGATTTATATCATATCAATAATTTAAGCTCATCAACTTTATGGTTTTGAATCAGGACTTTAGGTCCACTATAAAGAGCAGTTCATTCAGCTGAGTGTGCAATAGGTGATGCTCTTCCCTGCCAAAAGACATCTATACTATAGCCCTGCAAAAGTAAGGCTGGTCTCTAAAAGCTAAATTCAATGGGGCACGGATGCGATGTGTTACACGTGCGCCACGGCCACCAGAGCTAAACACGGCTGTTTTAGTCAATGTCTCCCAGAAGCAGCTCAGCCGAGAATATGCGGCTATTGACGGACACCACAGAGCAGCTCGAGCTGACAGAAGAATAATAAAGTAACCTTATCTATTTTTAATTGATTTCATTATGGAATTATGGAAACACATTGCACTGTGATTGTACCTGTATGATTATATTTGACAATTAAATTGAACTGAAATAAAATTAAATGCATTGTGCTTGTATGGAGCTTTAAAATATATTTTTTTTTTCAGATGTGATAGCCACAGTCTCAGTGTGCCAGACTCAACATTTAGTTAAATATAGTCTAAATATCAGATCAGATCTTAGTATATGGCATACCTGATATGAACATGATTGAGGCATTATTAACAAGCACAAATATTAATTATTCATCATTTTTATTTTTGTTGACCTAAAAGTCATTTTAAATTGAGCTTTAGAAAAAGCTAGAGGACTTTATGGTAATTTAAGAAAAATGTTGAAATGTTGCATTTGCTGCGTAATTTTCACAGATTGGCAGACACGTATCACTTTTTGTTACATTTTTTTTTCACCAAACCAGAAAACTGAAATGTTATCTTGCTGTGCAAAGACGGATCGATAATCCTTTGTGTTGTTGGCATCAGCAGTAGACATCGAGCGAGAGACTGGTAGAAAAAAAGAGCTGGACATTTAGAAGCTCCACTTCCAAACTGTAGGATTTTTCTAGCGCAGTTCTGCAAGAGCAGGCTGACTGATATGAATAAATAATGGCCCTGCTGGTGCCAACAGCAGGCATTTCTTAATTTAAAGGGATTTCTAATCCCCCTGCTCAATACGGTTCAGTAGATTTTTTTAAGATATCGCACAATGAAAAAATAAAAGTCTACTTGCAATATCCTGTGTTGAATTGTATGTAGCACAGGAGCAGAACGCACTGCTTGGATTCTGTCTGCTCCCACCCCCTCCATTTTTTCTCTCCATGCTCCCTATCTGAATTACAATTTTTCCCCTTTGGAACATTCCTCTGGTACCGAAATGAAGACATCTTGAGCTCAACTTCAAACACACTCCTCAGTAAACAGCCACTGTGGAGAAAGTGTTTCATCTGTGCCTCTGGGATATTATTAAGCCTCTCTGGTAGCTCAGACTGCAGAGGAGTACAGGATAAGAGCTAGCTCCCGTCCCAGTGACTACCCAGCAACCTGTTTTTGGATCGCCACGCTATCTGAGTGCTTGTTGTGGTGGAACATGCCGCGAGAAATAAAAAAAAAAAAAAAAAACATAAAATGAAAAAATACGAAAGTTTTAAATTTTCTGCTCCATCTAACTTCATAATTACTCTGTGACTGTGCTTCTGAACTGCGCAGATTTTGGAAATCACCTGGGCAACTCGGTGGCTCTGACCTCTCCTTCACCCCTGTGAAGTTGCACAAGCTGTGACAGCCATTAAAATCGCCACAATTGCTCTATTCATGGCCACCGTTCTTCTTCCTCACTCAGGATCGGCGGCGGTTTCACATTCCTGACGAAGTAATGCAGGAAGGCTGTTGAATTTGAACAATGTCGACAACTCTAATAAGATAAAGAAATGTTTTCATCTGTGCATAATTGGAGTGTATGTAAAGGAGCAGGATGGGGGAGTTCCTAAACCTCCGGCGTTTATGTATGTGAAGGGGGTGCTGAAATGTTTCAATCAGTTCAATGAGCAAATATCTTTTTTGTTTCTGGCAGCTCAAAACCGAAGAAATATGAATTGTTATACTGAAAAATCACTTCTAATCTCAGTTACCACCCTAAGAGCTGTCACAGCCAGAAATGGTGCTCCACTGTCTTTTCTACATTCCTGTACACTGATCTGTTGTAATTATTCATACATTTGTATATAATGTTACACTTTTATTGTTTCCCATTCTTTCCTGACTGAATAGTTTATTTTTTGCATTACTTATAACTCCTCAGGGTCCGATCAGACAGAAACAGATCTCTGCAGGTCGAGACGCTTAAAAATGTGCAAGACTGCTGATGCGCCTGGGTGATTAGCTGCTTCTGTGTTACTGGATGAGGAGGTTTCAGGATCACAGAAGGAAACAGTCTTCCATGTGCAACGCTGTGAGGTTTGCTCACTAATATCAACCTCTCTGCCATCATCCCACCACTCCTATCACATCTATCAACGTCAACGCAGGAAGGGAGTGCTGGTAGTCTTGCTTAATTTGATGGACGTGTGACATTGATGACAGGTCTTATGGTGAAAATTTAAGAATGTTAAAACTTCTAGAAAAGCACAATGCGTCATCAACAACATCATATTGTTGGAAAACAATGTTTTTCATTAGCGGTACATTTCTAGTCTGTGTTCACTCACTAACATAGTAACCATTCCAGTTCCCTGCACTTCCATTCATGTGCCTTACTCTACTCTATGTTATACAATATATACACACATAGGACTACAGTATATATCCTGTATACAAGGGAAATCAAACAATCAGATCAATGAACCATATTGACAGTCACTTTTTGCTGTCGTCACACTTAAACCATGCTCCACAGTTGCCAAAAGCACCTGACAGGATACTAATTTGACCAAACTACTATGGTTCTGCCCATAACTTAACTGGCAAAATGGATTCTAGCATGATCTCATGATCATGCTGGAATCCATCTTGCCATCCATCTGGCGATTCCAGCTGCCTCACATGGTGAGACTTCTGCAGTGCATGTTGACAGTCAAACTAATTTCACAATCTAACGGCCATATAGTGAATCGGAGACCCTCGGAGACCCTGAAGATGTGATTCCTGACTTTGCATGGTCAAAATGTTTCTTTGAAGTTTACATTTACACTTCTAAGCCATACTGATATTGTATAGCCTACAGGTTGGTTGGTAGGCTGTAGTTCAAACATACTGAATTGATCATTTTTCCAGTGATCTCCTGTATGACACAATATGATTTTGACTTGTTGAAAAGTGTGAGAGCAACTCTTTTCTTTTGGAGATATTTTTCTTCCCTGCAGTTCCGGGCATACAGAATCAGTATATTCTCTGTGATGAGACAAACAGCTCATCTATAAATGATTCAAAACGTGATGTGGCACCTAAGTGGGTTGATCTACCTTTCTCTGCATCGCTGCATTGTCCTGAAAGCATTATCGCAGCATTTGGGTGAGCGAAAGCAAAGAAAAAGAGGCTGCTTAAGATATTTATCGCCACAGATATTTATTTTCACACTGTCTGCCTGTAAATCAGAACTTGAAAAGCAATTCAGAGAAGCGGTTAATAAGAGATGGTGAAAATGGAAAATGCAGCGAGTGTGACCAATATGATTTTTGACACCACCGCATACAGTACGGGCCTACATGACAAATTATTTATCCAGGGAAACAAAGATCATAAATCCTGCAGTTGTTCCAATATTTGTAATTCTGCGTGAAAAGACTCCCCGCTGCACTGCATTGCACACTGTACCTGCTCAGGACATCTTCATTAGGAGCTGATCATCGTTATTAGCTGTAATATTGATGGCTGTACTGCTGTCAGTCAGGTCCTGGCGCTGATCTATCAGAGGGTGCGTCTCCTGCCTATCCCTAACGACCACACCATTGATTGTAGCTGCTTGCTATTCATTACATTGATGAGTGAGAACAGCAGACAGCAAGTGGGAGGCATGGAGGATTTCATAACATCGCCCTAACCTAGAGACACACATGCTGCCTAATATATTCCCTTTAACATACCGAATGCGCTCGTGTTTGCACTGCAACAGATGTCATACTTTGAGTCTTCCTGTCAGGAGAAGATCTTCATTAAGAGTTTCAAAGGCGGGCCCCTCTGGCAAAGCACAAACAGCCAGCAGGAGTAGTAGAGGAGGCGCTTCGGCAGCGTGGATAAAACAAGATAACCCCTCGTTCCCTAGTATTATATTAGCATATCCTCTATTATTCATGCAGCCCCCAGTTCAGAAATTGCCCTCTTTAAATTGTTTTAGGGGAGGGATGTGTCGTGTGCAGGTACGTGAACTCACTGAATAAAATATTTTCCAATCCCAGGGGAAACATTTGGGTTGCCTTATGTACAGAGGTTTTAATGTGAAAACAAGGAATATGTTCAAAGAACCACATCTGCTCTTGTGATATGTAAGCACCCGGCTTCAAATACAGTGATACTGAGGGAAATCATATGCTTTCTACCAGTAATATCCACTTCACGAGATCTGTACGTTCCTGGCACCAATTTTTATTGTTTGTTTTTATTGTCCATTAAACACCAATTATTATCAAGATTCTAGTCCAATGGGAATGCATGCACAGCTCATATTGTACTTAGACAGTAAATAGACAGTAAATTCTTGTAATTCTAATCATAAACATTTGTTTAATAATGATATTTGGTCATTTCTTTAAGGGTTAATCCACTGTAAGATCATTTTTTAAATTATTAAACATCTATTAAATTAATAATAAAAAATGATTTTAAATGTATTTTAAATGTTTTTAAAAGATAAATCAAATGTTTCATGAGTGGAATGCCATTTTATTTTCATTGTAATTTTATTCTATTTTTTCCGGAAGCGTTGCTCTGCACAGTCCTGTGGATGGATGTTGCTACCAGTAACATCAAGTAGAACAGAGTAGATTGAACTGGCTGGACGACTGGTGTTAGAGAATGTTCAAAATAAAACACCGTGTCCTGATTGTAAAAAGGGTCACTCGCGGCTTTCCGAAACACTGTTTTGAAGCTGAAAATATGCGGCAAAATATCTGCTTAATTATGCAGAACTTTAAGGCATTATAAAGTTGATTCACTCATTAATATAATATGATGGATGGAGGTATGGAGACCAAAACTGTTTTTGTACCAGGCTGTAAACATGTCTATTTCTGCTGTGAAGTGACATTTTACCATGGAGGCTTATGGAGGTTAAAATGTTCTGTAGCCCGCCTCAAGTGGTCGCCTGAGGAACAGCAGTTTTCAGTACTTCTGCAAAAATAACTTTATAGTTTACTTACTAATGTCACATAAACCACATCACGTGAACCAATGCAAATGATCAAATCTAAGGAAGGTAACAAAGTCCATGTGGAGAACAGAACAGAACACATCATCATACTTCATATAGAGAACATTCATACAGAGAATGTAATATCTGAACCAGCAGTATAATCAGTAGTAAGGAATGCAATCAAAATATAATGACGTACGATAGAGGTTATAACAGGAAGTGAACTACACAGATTTCACTGAAAAAAAAACACCTGGAATGTATGACACATTAAAACCTGATGATATATAACATGTAATAATATGTGAGGAAGGATGTCTCTCTTTAAGGTCTGCGCCAGCCAGCTGTCCTCCAACCAGCCTTACCTCATTCCTCCTTTAGCACTCTTTGGCCGTGTCAGACCACCACTAATCTGTCTGCTCAATTAGTCAGCACCATCCTTTGCTTTGATGGCTGGGACTGTGCCAAGCCTAATTATATAAGCTTCATTTTTGAGGCTTATGTCAAAGAGCTTGTCTTTTCTTTTTTTCTGCACTTTGCTCTGGGAACAGTTTCATCATGTTTTCAAGGCAGAACTTCCTGAGAATATTCAACGATTACTAGACCAATATAAAGATTAAAGGGACGGGAACAAAACAATGCATTGATTTCCTCCTTGAAGATGATGCAGATTAGGTGACATGTAGTGTTGGTTTGCCTCCACGTTCATTCTAGGTCACAGTAAAAAGAGCTACGCCTAAAATGCATTGGCCCTCCTACAGACAGCCTATGGATCACAGTTATATAACAGGGTTTAAGAGGGCTGATTTAAGAGGGCTCTTATGAATTTTCCTTCATCGCTGAATGACACAGCTGTTTATTTATGGAATTCCTATTTAGCCAGTATTAAATAAATAAATATACCTATGCAATAAATACATTTGGTTATGAAATAAATCCTAAGGCAACAAATATATAAATAAATGTTAAGATTAATAAACAAATGTGTCAATATAAAAAATGTTTTATTATATATATATATATATATATATATATATATATATATATATATATATATATATATATATATATATATATATATATATATATATATATATATATATATATATATATATATATATATACACACACTGCTTTTCCTCAACTTTGTGTGAGAACTTGTACCTGGTAACTGCTGCTAATGGTTGCTGCCATTAGTTAGCTAGCTAACTCAGCTGACATTGCCCAGTCTGTGAGTTCTACCAGAGGAGTTTTGGTGTCCAGCACAGAGGGGCAAATGTGGCCAGGACCAGCGCTGGCTGGTAGACAATGCCATTGTGTCTCAGCCCACCTGCAAACTTTGGACAGCTGCCACAACTGAATACTCTGAGAGTCTGAGAAACCTTTTGTGGAAGGCAAGCATATCCCAAAATATGCTTCTGTTTAACCCTTGAAGGAATGGTTCAATATTCTGGTTGATAATAAAAGAGAATAAACATAAATCATCTGTCTGTACGTCATTTGTGCTGAAAGAATCTGCAGTGGCACTCATACAACATGTTAATGGCAGATAGCAGTGGGCTTTGTTACCCCCCCCCCCTATCTTTCCACTCTTTAAGCCTCAGATAACAAATGTATAACTCCTGTCAGGAAAGCAATTAAGCACATTTTTCCAAACTGTTCCTTTAAAGTCATCCCAAAAAATAATGCTGGCACTCATTCGAAGAATTGTAAAAATAGCAGCAGACACTGGATTTCTTGGTTTTTGGCACCAGCACAGTAACCATATATTGTAAGGCACTTTTGTGTTGGACATTTGTGGCAGAAATACACTGTAAATTGCTTGTCAAAGTACCACCGATCGACTGACATAACTTTAAGCACAAGATGCTGCTCTGCTTTATGGAATAAACTGGACTGGCGCACATTAGGGCCAGGGGTAATTTTCCATCTGCACCAATCCAACTGAAAGAAGGCAACATTTTGTTCCGAGACATTTGCTTTTAAAATTCTGATAAAAGTCAGTGGTGGTACAACACCACTGGTGGTTTGGGATGCCACAGTCAGCCGTGGTTGTTGCAGTATGTTCCATTGAGGTACTCACTTAGGGTATAGCTGTTAACTTCTCTGCCAAAGTGATGCTGCATGTGTTTTTACCAGATTACTTGAAATCACTTTTGTGCAGAGTGACTATTGGCAGCACAGTAAATTATGATGAATGACTGACACGAGTGGCTGCAAACCGGACCGTAGGAAGTGTGCTTCTAAAGTGTGCTTTCAAATAACACTTGCATTCGCTGCATTGAATCTGAAGAGGACATGCAAAAGGAAAAAAAAGGATCAGAATGTCCTGTCTGTATTAAAGGTCAGAAAAGGGACTGAAACTATATTTACACCAACATCGATACTTAAACTGTATACACAGTTACAGTAAAGTAAAGGAACTCCTGCTTTAGCAGGATATTTTGGTATTCTTCCACCCCTGGCAGTGAGGTATGGTGAAATGCTGACACAGCTCAGTGTGTTTCAAGGTTGTGCTGAAGCGCTCTCTCCCTCCACAGTTTATATTCCAGGAGAAGACAGTGAGAGTGATATTGATTTGACTTGGGAGGGGAACTGGGAGGCGGCAGGCTGAGAAAAGTGAGCAAATGGAGGCGGAGAGGTGCTCAGCTGGTGGTGTACCCAAACAGGAAAGCTCAGTGACTGCATAAGTGGATGTGATCAAGATCCCTGCTGTGGAGCACCAGACTCATTCTGAAGTGCTCTGCATTAAAGTTGTTAAAGTAAGAAGATTTAAAGAAGATTTTCTGTTGAACTTTGATCATGTCTGAAAGTTCATAAGAAGTCTTCCTACTTTAGCATTAAACCTTACATTGGCTCATTTGGTTTTGTCAGTAAAGTTTTGTATTGTTCACATCCTTGCACTTTTATGTGCTTCTTACTTCCTGCAATGGATTTATTAGCAGTACTCAGAGCTTTAAGTGAGCTAAAGTCTGGCAGTCTCAAATGAAAATGCCTGATTGACGAAACCTTGAGTGTGCCAAGCTCCATTCCTTTGTAGAAAGTCAATGTTTGATACAGTATGATCCGTTTTTTTATAATGATACTGCTATAGACTGGCAGGTTTCTGAAGAAGGTCACTTCTGGAGCCAGCCTCAAGTGGCTATTTAAGGAACTGCAGTTTTTGGCACTTCCACTTTAGTTGGTTGCTGCTTGGACACAGAAAGGTCATGCAATGTTCAGGGCTCTTGCCCAATTTGTGACCACAGCACTACATGCTGTATGATACACTGTAATTAGATCACCTAGCCTTGGATTGAAAAATGAAACTTTTGTTTTGTATCTGCATCCAGCACACTTGCTGTTTGTCAAATCTATCCCTGTGACCTTTTACCAATTGCTAACAGAGCTAGCACTGCAATGAAGAGGAGGTGGAGCCGCTTAGTCTGCAGACATGTTTAAGTTTAAAGTTTTACCACAGGACAGTATTTTAGCATTCCTGGCAGATTCCTGGCAAGTAGGACTGAGTTACTTGGACATGAGTCAGGCCTGGTCCACATTATACCCAGTTTATTTTAAACTGGTAGGCTCCAGTTTTATTGCTCTGATCTCTGGACTGTGTGTCAACATGTCTAAGACCAAAGTGGATCCAAGTGAACTCGCTATCAGCCTTTTTTTTTTTCTTTTGAGTGTAAACTTTAAAGTACAGAAAGCAATAACTTGTACTGTCGTTTAAAGTATCTCTGGATCTGTTTGAGACAAGACTATCCTCAGATTCCTTTCCTAAGTTATTTGATGAGCACATTCTGCTGGTACAGCCGATTATGCCCATTCCAGACCATTCTAATGCTTGTGAATCAAGTGCCACAGCATGTGAAGCACATAAACCGAGGAAAAATGACCAAATCTGAACAAGTTAACAAAGTCTGGTGGGCAAAACGCTCCACTACTGAGATGTTCCTGGTGGAATATGAATGTGTGGGGTAAGGTTTAAGTGTTCTGTAAGAGTCTTGATCTCCCCATGGGTGCCGCGCTCTTTGAGAACACCTCTCTAGCTGACACTCTAGCAGCAGGATGTCTGTAGGCGCTCACATTCTCTCCCACCACCTCTCTCTGCACTGCATACTTATACAGTATATTGTCTTTGTACATACTGTATATCCATACATCACCAGCACAGTATGCATTGTATGAAATAGGTACCCTGAGTTCCAAAATGCAGAGATGTTATGTTTCTCCAGGAGAGCTGGCCTGTATTTGCTGACATTGTCTCTCCTTGCCAGTAACAAGGGGGAGGAGTTTGGCCCAGTTCTTCTTCCATCCAGCCACTTCATATGAATATGAAAACAGCTTGATTTTCATCTGAGAATTTTATTGAAGGTCTGACCTTCAATCTGTGTGTTGACATAGGTTCTGTTTATTTTCTGTATCTGCTCGTTTGTTTTCGGGATCTCAGAAGCCGCTCCTAATAGTACAAATCAGCATAAATTTCACTGTCTAACAGGAATTACAGTACATGGCACGGAAGGCTCTCCCCTTTGCTTCTGCTCCTGTGCAGCTAAAAGTGGAGTTTTGAGGATTTCAAACAACATTTTGATGTTGGAGATGGAGATCCAAAGCTGTCTCCAGTGCTTTACCCGTATGCTTCACATAGGCTAAGCCAGACTCCCAGTTACTAGTCAGTGGAGGAGATAAGGAGCCTCAGCTCAGACATCCAGTGAATCCACTTGGACATCTGCTTCCAGACTGAGAGATAAAAAAAAATCTAATAAAGAGGGAGAGAAAGTCATGTTCTTCGTTAGTTATGCGTCTCCATTTTGGATAACTGCAAAATGGCTCCTCAGTGTTATAAAATATCATCTTTAAATCCAAGTTTGCTCCTGACCTTGTGATCAGTACATTTGACAAAAAACCTCAACTCAAGGTCCACTTAATAACATTCTCATTTCACCGTCTTTGAATGCTTGAACAGAGACACATCGCCTTTGTCAACAGAGAGAGTGACAAGTTCAAACTCTCCATCTTGGGAGTTTGAACTCGACAAAATCATCGCATGTCAAGTACAGGAGAGGGCAGTTTGCTCAGTTTGCAACTGAAACAAACGTCTTCCTGCTGACATCACCTGTGATTTCACTTCAGAACTGTCACCTGCTGCGGGCCAAAGCAAGTCACTAACCGTGATGTCTGCAGACATAAATAAATCACTCACATATTCAAAAGTCAACCATTATCAGTGTGTGTCTTAGCTGATATTAAAATAGTTGCTAATGCTTTTGGTAATATGTTGGTGTAGTGCAGACTGTTAAATAATGTTTAACCTTTATAAAGTTATTTGTTTAAGAAAGCAATGAGTCGGAGTACTTTTGCATAGTCATACTGCTGCACAATCTACATAGAAAAGACCTATTTTCATTCCAACTCATCATACTGCGCACTGTATCAGTTCTTTAATCTAAACACTTCATTTCCTTTTTGGAAAAATCTCAAAAGTAATTTTTGTGACTGAGTAACAGCTGTAGAATGAATATATATTTAATTCATTCTAGGTCATGTTCTTCATGTTCGCTACTGGCTGATGTGAAATGAATGCTGGGATACTTGTCTATCTCAAGCTAAGCCAAGTCAGCTCCATAAGTATTCTTGATAAAATGAGAGCAGCCACTTTCAGATATATGGACCATATGTGGCTAAAAGGGGAGCTGTGACTGCTGCTGTTGACAAGAACACAAACAGAGAGCCAGAAAGACCTGGGGCCAAAAGGTTTGATCCTTCATGAATATTAGTTCATCATCATTAAACATTTTAACCACTCATCGAAACACGACATTTGTTCTGATCAATTCATTTCAAATTTGAAAAGTCACCGCTTTAACCCGTAAAACGAATTCCTAGTTATTCCTGGTAACCACATGACTGACACACACACACACACACACACACACACACACACACACACACACACACACACACACACACACACACACACACACACACACACGCTGGCGTCATGCGAGCTGGTTTCATCTGTTGATGAATGATGCAGTTGAAATCTTGAATTGAGATTATTTTCTTATAGAGAAAGAGAGAGAGAGAGATTGTATTTCAATGTAGGTTAATGTAGGTATATACTGTAGTGTATATTCAAATATATACGTGGATGAAATCCAATGCCTTCTAAATCAACTAGGGCTTAGTTAAGCAAAATACTTTCATGTTCACCAATTCCCAAATGCTCCGTACATTCAGATATACCTGATTTTCGGTACCCTGGCGGCAGCAGCAGGAGAAGCAACCTGTTTGGAAGTAGAGTGCTGCTTTAAGTGTGATGTCAGATAATGAGAAGATTAATCATCTGCGAGAAAGAGCAAGCCCACTGCGCCTGTCTCTGGAGGAAGTGGAGCTGCATTGGTCTATAAAGAGAACGCTGGAGTCTACAGGGGGGCTCTGCTCTCTCTGTACTCTGGCTGAAATTTGGGAAAGAGATACTGCTCCATCCAGGCCATGCAACAAAAGAGTCCTGAGACCCGGCCACCACTCAAAAGGCGTGTTGAGAGAAACCAATATCATTACTGGCAAATGCAAGAGTATGTGCTCTGAAAGGGCCGCCCTGTGAATGGAGCCCGATGGGTTTTCACTGAGGTCAAGAGGGGCATTGCTGGAACGACGCTGGCAGACTGCAGATGGTGGCGTCTCTTTGTTTTAGCCAGACTCATAACATTGTGTGAATGAGGTTTCTCTTTTCTACAGAGCTGTTCACCTCCATGAATACCTGGCAGGTAATAGGCTTGTTTCAAAGCAGTCTACTCCGAGTGCTTATATTCCCACATTAAGTGTACCACGACTTTAGGTGCCTGTTAACAAGGTAGCAAAGGCAGACCATGAATACATGCTGGGTTAGAAACAGTCATCTGTGTGTATTTCAGATGTTTGCTGTAAATGTCTGAATGAGAAACATACCGTCACTGTCTATGGGAATGTCAGAAGCTCCAAAACTTCTAGAAGTGTGTTATCAACTGTTTGTCAGACATGTTTAATACCAAAGCCCCTTTAAATACCAAACGGTGTGTGCTTCTCATACTCCTACTCAGCATTGGAATCAAGTTTATTAGTTTATTGCTTAAACATGATATGACTGTCACTGAGTCTATTGCGAAAGCCATTAAAGAGGAAGCACGCCTCAACAGTCGTCTATGTGGTCTATGAGTAGGTGGGTTCTCAGATTTGATTGGATATAATTTCCCCCTGGTATTATTTTAGGTATTTCTGATTCTGATACTGCATGGGTGATGAAATGACAGCTAATTAAGATAAATACTGAATGGTGTACAAATAGCTGGTTTATTTTCAATGTACACTATTCATGCTTACAGGTTAGGAAACACTGTCTATATGTTAATATGTCAACTTCATCTAGAGCTCTGACTTAATTGGTCAGTTAAAACTGGAAAGGTGGGCTGTGCATTTTATGTGAAGACCACATCCCTTACCCTGCACATCACCTGCACCAGCAACTGCTTTTAACATTAAAATTAAATACATTTAAGGATTAAATCAATAATATTTGTAGTGACTTTGACCTTTAACCTTACAACTCTTCTGTTTTGGTCTCTCATGCTTTCTTTGGTCATTGCAAAATGAAGTAATCTAATGTGTAGTGTGGCCCCCTAAAAGTCTTGATTCATCAGTCAGAGACCCGTCATCCGTCTGAAATTCTTCAAGTCGAGCTTTTTTTTTTGTTCCCAGTGTGACATTTCAGTCCCCAGAAATAGCTGCAGAGTGAGCGCTCCTCACTTTCGTACTGCTCTCCAGAGTAGAATCATTCCACTACGTCAAGTCATCCTGTCCGCTCAGTGACGATGTCTGCAATGGGTACAGGCAGTTCTCTTTGGGTTTGTCTGGCAGTGGCGGACCTGGATCCAGGCAGAGAAGAAGGCAGCTGGCTGAAGGAAGAGAGGTTTCACACAGTCTCTGAGATAAAGAGATCTGTCCTCTCCTTAATTTACAGCAGCTTCAAATGATATAGTCTCTGGTCTTTTTCTGGCGTTATCATAGTTAGCACACATTAGCTCACTGGGCTAACTTGTCTATGCAAAAGAAAAGGAACAAACAGACAAATATCCATATGGAATAATAAAGATGAACCAATCACAGCTTTGTAGGTATGAATAAAGGTGTCATCTTCCTATAGAACACACCAAGCAACATAAAAGTCACAATAAGACCACAGCTGTATTTTTGTTCTGTGGAAATAACTCTTAAAACAACAGATTTCGTTGATCATCTGCTTTTTCAGAAGCACTGGCGAGTCGGTGATAATCAACTGTGGGTTTGTCACTTTGTGCAATCCTTTTCACATGACTCACAGTCATCTGATGCATTGTTTAAATAAAAATATTGATAAGAGCCACTTTAAAATTAATTTTAAAGTATTAAATTTCAGTGACACAACTCTGAAAATATCTTCCGTAGGGAGAGCCTGAAGCCAAATCACTTCATTGCCAGCAATGACTGCTGATTTTGTATAAAGTCCTTGAAACTTGAATCGAGTTATATGTTTATTTTATAAAAAGGAACAGCGTTTATACCTGAGGAGAATCCTAACAATGACCCCTTCAGAGTGTTTATCCAAGAAGACTTCCAGTCATATTCAGTGGATCATAATCGCAGAGTGAGTCCTCACTGCTCCATCCTAATTCCAAGAGCGGCCCTCGCGTCTCGGACTGTCAACCCCAACAAGCTCCGAGCTGCTGTTCTATTACTGCGCTCAAACAAACAGGTTACAACAGCAAATGCACTGTGAGTCACACAAAGTCTCTGGCAGTGGCACAGACCGAACCTTCTTTTGAAATGAAGATCAAAGTGTCTGCAGCTCCAGTCAGGGCCTGGCGGTGCACAGAATATTCATGAATACGAGACATCTGTCAGCTACTAGACGGCGTTGCAGGCAAGGAGGGGAGGGGGTGACATTTGTCTCCCAACAATGAGGGATGGGCTTCAAATAGGGAAGTAAGTAAACATCCCGAGAGCAAATGCATGGGTGCTTTACATCAGCTCAGAGGGTGTTTTGTCTAATCAGGAGTTGAAAACAGAAAAGTGACTGCGAAGCTCTCCGTGTTTTAGCTCCTATGTGTTCTATGAATCATGACAGTTTTGCATAATACCTATTTTAATGTGTGAATCTGTCATTATTTATATGACCTCTTTTTTTCTAAAATGTTCATCTCCCTGCGTTTGCAGAACATTGTCCTTCCTCTAGGCACTGTGAGCTGAATTTAAAGTCACAAGCAATGTCACCACAGATTTAATTTTCATATTAATAAAGACCTTTTGCACACGTCCTCAGCTGTGCCTCACTTTATAGCCTTGGATGGGGGTGAAAAGCGCAGGGGAAGGGGAAATAACAAGGATCACACGCTCCGGTTGCTATGGCACTTTGGGTCTGCGGGTCTGGGGCTGTAATTTATAGTGGAGGGTGGTCTGGCAGCGATGAGGCTACAAAGTGAAACCCACACCTGCTGGGAGGGTGGTAGTCTGGGGGATGCCAGGAGGTCTGGAGAGGTCACATCTGGAGCAGCACAACGTCCAGCAGTGACCATCCAAACACCTGTAATAGTATGAAAAGAGAAATGTCAGCTTTTCTCCCCTTGAATACCAGTTGATGCCAGTTTGCTATTTTATTTATCTTCAGCCAGTATGAGCTGGTTGTGATTTTTAAACAGAGCTTAAATGTAGACAACCTCAAATTTGTATTTAAGTTCTATTGGATCCCAGAAAGAATCCCTGATTTTAAAGTTTATTTGTGACATTTAAGGTAGTATATCAGCAAATGACTATTCTCTGGTAAAGCCCAGTGGGTTCATCAGCAAATGGTCTGTGCTTTGTTCTGTGTGCAACTGATGAACGTTTTTATCATGAATTAAAGAATTAAAGATCTATTTCGATTAAAGAGAGCGGCAATTGTTGTAACAGTGGGCTGACTTACAAAGACAAAGTTATGGTGAGATTTATTCTGCGTCTCTTCAGTTTTATTGAGGTGTCAATGCGAGGATAATCTGCAGGGTAAATAATGGCTTTAGTCAATGGATTGTGGCAGTGAGTGATGGTGATATAACCGCTGTTTCTGCGTAAACTTAGGATCTTACTCTTTAACAAAAAGGTCGATCTGGAACACAGTGTTCCTGTAGGCCGACTCATCATTGTCCTTGTTGAGGCCCGAGGAGCACGGTGTCATCAGCAAACTTGACCAGCTTGATGGATGAGCAGCTGGAGGTGCAGAGAAGAGATACGGGGAGAGGACATCCTTGTGGACCTCTGTTGTTTGGAGGATAAAGAGGCGGAATTGGCTGCCAGGCAGAAAGAAAACATGGTTCACCCACTAGAATGATCAAATGAGCAAGCACATTATGATAACTGTTAGGTCATGTTACCTGCAGTGATCCACAGAGAAATATCACCCAACTCACCACTTTCCCTTTTAAGCATCTTTTAGCTAACTGCTTTAGTTTCTTGGTACACACATGCAATGTTTTTTCATCAAGCTTCAGCAGGTCCACAGCCTGCTCTCCACACACATCAGAGAGACACTAAAGAGCTAGATGTTTGCCTCAGGAGTCCATGAGACTATCAGAGCTAAACGTTTGTAGTTTAATTTGATTCTACCTGTGTCTCTCTTTAAATTTAAATTGTTTCTCAAATTTGTTGTTTTATTGATTTTAGATGACATTCTGATGTTTTATTAATTATTGGTTTAATTTCTGTATATTTTTTAAAGTCACATTTTCTTTTATCTTTTTAATTTTTATTTCTATTGCTTGTCTTAATGTCCAATGTTTTTCCTTGCCTCTGTAAAGCATTATGAATTGCCTTGTGTATGAATTGTGCTATACAAATAAACTTGCCTTGCCTTGCCTTACCTGCATGATTAGATGTAATGAGTAAACTTAACTTGAACTTGGTAATAACAAACACAATGTCAGGTCAATGTCAGGGTGTCCTGGAGGCAGGTGGAGAAGACAGAACGGCAACTCTGCTGCTTCAGTTTTAGCTGGCAACTATTGTTCTCCCTCTCTCTTCCCTCACTAGCACGACTGTCACCATCAATAAAGCCTAAAATGCTGAAAGAGGAAGAGAAAATATGTGTTTAAATTAAAGTTTAAAACACACATTGAGCTTCTACAAGAAAACAAATAGGGCAGAGAGAGACAAACCCAGTGTATCTGTTTACATAAATACAGACTCACCAGCCATATGTTTAATAAAAAAAACCTCAGACAACCTTTGCCACTATGCTTATATAAATATATATAATGCTTCACACCGTATGTATAATATTCAAACATTTCTGTATATTTGAAAGGCGTGTAAAGTAAACTCTATGTATATCTTTAAGTTTTCTCTTTTATTTATATATATGTGTTTTTCCTTAGTGGGGTCTTTCTGTGTGGAGTTTGTATGTCCTCCCCATGTCTGCATGGGTTCTCTCCGGGTACTCTGGCTTCCTCCCACAGTCCAAAAACATGAACATTAACAGGTTAATTCGTGACTCTAAATTGTCTGTAGGTGTGAGTGTGAATGGTTGTTTGTCTCTGTGTGTCCTGTGATGAACTGGTGACTTGTCCAGGGTGTAGCCCACCTCTCACCCTAAGTCAGCTGGGATAGGCTCCAGCCCCACTGTGACCCTGATGAGGAGAAGTGGTTGCAGGTAGTGGATCTATCGCTCTTTTTGTTGTATGTGTGGTAAGTTGAGCTGCTGTGACAAGTGGATTTCCCTGGGGTAGAATCAATAAAATCTATCTAATCTTATCTTATCTTAAACCTAATTAATACTACTAATTTATCAAAAACGGACTTTCAGATTTTATTAGATTGGATGAAAAAGTGCCATTGGCTGCAAATGTTACATGAGAGAACACAAAGAAAAGTGAGTTTTAACTGCCGAGTTGATGCAAATGCATGATGAATATATAATTCAAAGTACCAGACTTAAAATAAATGTTACCCACAGTTCATCGGTCTAAAAACATAAGGTGCCAAAACAAAAACAAAAAAGGACAGTACAGTCTGAGCTTCAGGAATGTCACACTGCTATTCTTATAGGTTTTAAAACATAAACTGCAAACTGCCTGGAAGTGCTCACAATACAAATGCTCTTAGGCAGTCGGCGTTGTTTAGCCATGCACATCTGCTACCTAAAGTAAGTCCTCCTATACACTCCAGGTATCTTATTGTACATGCTCATGTATTTAGTATCACCTCCACATATACTTTTTTTCTGAGACCTTAATGTTCAAATCACTGCACAGACTACCATTAGATGCAACATGTTCTAGTAGTTCCAGAGATCCACCTTATCCTCTTATGGATTGGCTGATCAAAGTGTACACCCATTCCCCACGCATCACCCATGAGCAGGAGTCATTTTATGTGTACTTAAGCTCTGCAAGGACCACTGTCGAGATCGTCTTCGGGAGACTGAAGTCACACTGGTGGAGTTCA
This sequence comes from Collichthys lucidus, assembly GCA_004119915.2. Taxonomy (NCBI): domain Eukaryota; kingdom Metazoa; phylum Chordata; class Actinopteri; family Sciaenidae; genus Collichthys; species Collichthys lucidus. The sequence continues at coordinate 15,918,946 of CM014086.1, forward strand.
GGGGCTGTGGGATGCGGGTGTCGGTAGCCTCAGGCTCCTGAGTTCCTTTCAAAAGCAACCATGTTGTTACTGCCCTGCATAATGTTGGTCTGAAACCGCTCATCACTTTCCCTCAGCTGCTGTCTCCAAAACTCAGTCATTTCACCCATCTGTTGGCATATTAGAGCGACATCTCCTGTATGCCCCTGCTGCCTCTGACAAGGTTGCTAGGCACTTGTCCCTGAAGAAAGAATTGGTGTAAAACGTATTACATGTCGTGGCGTGGGTATATGTTACAACAGAAAGTAGCATTGGTTGGTGCAGCCAGAATATAGCAGAACTTACCTGGTGACTCAGAGTTCTTCTGCAGTGGGGAACTGCTCCTTGTGCTTTCAGCTGACCAAGGGGGTCAGCCCAGAGGTCCCCCATCTCCATTGTCATTTCTTTTCCCATGCTGCTTCTACAGGGGGTTACAAAAATCCCAGATGATTTAAACAATGTTTCTATATCAGAAAGATGGATTTATTTTGTCTAGTAGTCTGAACAATCATATTATTGGTTCCATATTACATTCTTTGCAAGTATTATCATGACTTTTATTGAACTGGGTGATAATTTCTACTTTATGTTTTATAAACTTGAACTGAGAAGTTGCATTGAATAACCCCACACGCCCCGCCTGCTGGAGGGATACAAACAGTTCTTTGAACAATAGGCCACCTAGCATGAGGCATCTAGGTAGGCTCGAGACAAGGTTGCAGCAACTAAGTTAGCAACTCACCTTGGTCGACTGCCTCGAAACCGATATCCACCCTGTGTTGTCGGGCTTGGGACAAAGGTTTAGCAGATCATCTAAAAGGTCATAGAACAGACAACTGACCCGCTGCTCTCCACTTCTCGTGCTGTTCTGCTTGGTACCCTTGTAAGCCTTTCTTATGTTCTTCCATTTTATTCTGATCTGCTCCGGCGTCCTGATGAAGCCTGCTTCTGCCGTGGTTTTGGAAACCTTTTTGAAAAGTTCTGCGTTCCTTGTTTTGCGCCCATCCATACATTTTAAGATGTGCAACTCTTGTACTTAGTTGAGCATGAACCGGGTCTCCTCGTCCGTCCAGAAGTGTGTTGTGAAGCCATGTTATTGTCGATTCACCTTTTCGGGAAACAACACCACTATTAATACGACGTCTCCTTTCACTTCCAGGTGAAAGCCCCAGCAGAAATTCTCGAGCATGCACAGAATGCAAAATCCGATTTAGATCCAATTGCGTTAAAATGCCGACTATGAACGAATTATCTGGGTGTTCTTGTCCAATTTTGAGACGTTCGTTATAGTGCGAAGTAGGTCGGACTAAGGTGTTTACAAGAATTTTAAAAGTCCAAACTATGTCTGATTCGATCAGAAATTCAATTTTTTTTGCTGCATGTAAACGCATTGATTGATGGCGAGCCACAGCCCAGAGGAGAACTAGAGATACGGGGCCTACAGAGGACTGGGAGCCTGGAATTCGGCACTTCATTACACACATACACACCACCAGCCGTGCGGTAGAAACAAACTCAACTCCATTGTTGTCCAAAAACTATTAAAAACACATCAGTGATCCACATCGTGCACTGACCTGCTCTGTCATTATCATGAACACACACACGCTGTGGTTTATTTTGAATTAGTGTCGCATAATGATAAACTAAATAGGCCTACATTCAATTACTAGGGAAGCCAATGTGTATCAATCCACCTGTGAAAATAGTTCCCAGCCAATGCTTGAGGGGTAGTGACTAAAATCCACAGTGCCCAGATGTTTTAGGAAATGACTGAGCCTTTGTACAAAATGAAGTTTTATATTTGAGACTTATATCTTCAGAAGGAACAAATAGACTTTGGACTGAGAGCCACAGACAGGAAGAAGTCAGAAAGTATTGAGAGGCGGTTTGTGATTGATTTTATTCTTTATTTGATGATTTTATTCTTTTCATGGGATCTTTTGACCGTTTTGAGCTATATTAAAATATCAAACCTCCACTGGGAATAAACGCCACAAGACAGAGAGTGAAACTCGGCTGGCTGTCTCTCTCTTGTTGCATGAACTCTCCATGTTATTTTGCATCTGTTGACGTGCGCCTTTGACGTTATTTCACGTCTAATGCCTGGGTAATTGATGGTGACAGTGTCAGGAGACTTGAGACCAAATAAGATCATATCACAGCGAAGTGGTAGTTGCCAAACTGCCTCGTCATGGTATGAATATTTCATAGGCGTACACAGACAGCATGACATGGGGGTACACAATGCTCCTGTTACTTTTTCATAAGTTAATTATTCCCACTAAGCAATTAGAATTTCTGATTAGGTAAACAATGAGCATGAAATGAGTTTTCCCAAACCTTTGCATCCCCAACATAATGTGTCCCTGCTGAGAAAAAAACAGAATGAATTGTTTATGCGTCGCCTTTATATAAAGACCTCAAGTGTGTCATGTTTAGCTTCCTCTGCCAGTATAAGCAAACACTGTTCAAGCTTAAAGAAGTGCAGGGGTGAGAACAAGGGCAGATGCAATCAAAATTTATACGCAATTCAATGCACAGAGGCTAATTACCACCAAACTTACTCACCCATCAGTCTATTTAGAGCTGCTAAGTGCTGCAGCGTTTTAGCACTGTGCTGCACTATGACAACTACGTTGTTTTCTGTGTGTGTTTTTTTTTAAAGACGTAAAAACAAACACAAATTCATCAAGTATGTGCATCAATCTGTACATTCACACAACACTTGACCTCTGTGACAAATTTAAGCCTCGTAGAGCGAAAACTGTGGATGCCAAAGGGCGGGCAAATTTTTGCGGAGCAACCAACAAAGTAAATAAAAGTGCTAAAAAAATAGACTGTTTAGAAGAACAAAAATGTTTGCTTTGTTCCATGAACTCGACGGAATTGACACATTGTTCTATTAAAGTATATGACAACACTCGGTATCCACTCTGTCAGCTCTGTGGGGCTGCAATCAGGCCCAGTGGTGAATACAGGTTTTTTTTTTTTTTTTTTCAAACAGTTTTGGTCTCTAATTTCCCCATTCATGACAACTGTACTGAGTGAATTTTTGTACAATTCACCTGTTCAGATTATATTAAGGCAAGTTATGCAGAATTAACAGCGTGGACGCTTTGATTGACAGGTGGGTGCCATCCCAGGTGGCTTGTTTGAGCAACCAGGCTTCATGCAACCCACCTCAGCTCCACTCATGCTCCACCTCAGCTGAGCACTGAGCTTCACAACGGCTCCACGCAAACCTGTACGGGATGTCACATGTTTTATACAGTCATTCTTTTACCACGTTCAATAATCACGTTAATATATATATATATTTTTCAATCATTGTCACTTATGTACAAAATCAGATCTTATTTATTTTCCTTTTGCAGTGACCAACAGTCTCCCCTGTCTGTCCATTCAGGCCAGTTACATAGATAAATAAAAACACTTTACACACAACAAGATAATGGAGTGCCAAGTTACCATCTTGCCAATTACTCATTGTGATTGGATATGACAAACACAGGCAGAGGGATTCACACTCTAACATTAATTGATGAAAATGATGATGATGACTGTAAGGCACCTAATGCTTCAATAGAAAAAAACTGTCCATGATGCAGCCTGTGAGCAGACAGAAAACACTCCACTCAAACCACTCCTCGCCCTCTCACAAGCTCTCTGCTCCCTCTTGTGCACCAGGCGTCAAATATACAAGCAGACAGCTCATTCCATAAATGTCCGGTCTGAATGAAGCTGTAAAGGATTTTAATGTTAAAGACACATATGTGTGTAATGCTGTTATTTTAACAAGTAGATATTCCATGTCTAAAAAGGGTTCTAAAACTTAATATTGGACAAGGTGAAATTTGATGGTAATGCTCGATGATAGGGGGATCAAATGATTTATCCTCAGGGACCTAGAATATCTGCACCCAATTTTGTGGCAGTCCATTAAACTGTTATCAGGGTATTTGGTTAAATAGAAAAACTTGCCTCATGGTGGCGCGAGATAAAAAGTTGGATCATGATAAAGACTGATTCACCCACTTGGGACCATGAAAATATTCAATAGTTAAGATATTTCAATCTGTATCAACTAACTGAGAACCACTTGGTGCTTGAAAAGCAATAATCTTTTTCATTGTCATCTTTTGAGAGTACATTTCATTCATCATCCTCCTTGGGTGCTGCTGGGTGTGGCCTCTGGTTCTCCTTCTCACCTGCCTGATCACCACGACATAGATCCCATCATCCTATCAACCTGTACAGGACAAAACACCAAGTTCTCCCTCGTTGTAACAATGTTACAGCCAACCCAGTGAAATCTGTGTAACCCTGATCTCCTTTGTAACCTAACACGCTGAATAACGTGTCCTGTAACCAGCCATCTCCTTTGGATTCTTGCCACCACCAGCCCTGCTCCACTCTGGATAACCCTCACCCAGGATTCACTCTGTCATGTCCATCTTTGAGATTGCACTGAAAATATCCCTGCTTCCACTGATCTTGGTCTTTGTCTTGTGTTTGCATTTTGAGTCTGTAACCGTTCAACAGAACATCTTCATCATTTTCATCTCAATAATCAACTTTTTTTTCCATAGAGCATAATCATTATTTGCTTGAAAATACCACTATAATTAAATCTAATTGTTTATTATTTGATTTCTTTAGAGGGGAACAAAAACGTATTATTAATAAAATGACTCTCTGCCAGACAGTTTGTCGAAGAGGCTGCCTGAATACAATGACACAAAAGGGTACATCGCAACTCGTTATTCGAGACAATTTTGTGTTCTCTGTTGTTTTCTTCACTTTGTACACAGATCACAGTGTAAAATTCTCAAAGCTCCAGCGTCCTGCAGTGATTGTACTGTCTTTTGATCTAGATTATAGGACAAACACTCTAGTGGTTTAATAGTGGTTCTCTCCTGCTTGAATCTAAGATATAATACAATAAGACATATGGGTAAAGATCAAAGCGTGCATGAAAGTGTTGTCTGAATCCAGGGAAGGAGAAATTGTGTCCACTTGGCTGAAAGAACTTTTAGCAACAGCCATTTTTTTGCTGTGACTATAACTCTAATTAACACTGAACTACACAGGAAGATGGTGTCACAGTACATCCGCCTTCTCTCAGCAGTCCGCCCACCTCCTAAACTCCCATTTAAACACTGGACATTGCAGTGTGAATTCTAACAAGGAGAAGATCTCTTTAATGCCGTGGCGGGCACATTCCTCCGGTGTTCCTGCTTCTTATTTCCTCATTGGTTTGATGTATATGCATGAGGAAGCATTGCATCAACCTCAGTGGCAAAATTACCCGTAGAGGACCAAGGTCTGATATGACAGGTCACCCGTCACATTCGTATTCATGAGCAGTTAAATGAATGCATTGATGAATAAATGCATAACAAGAATCCGCTAAATTGTTGCGTAAATGTCAGAGGATGCGTGATCTGCTGGAGCTTTTGTGATTTCAATTCGCAAGGGAGCGAGCGGGCTGATTGGCTGTGGAATGGTGTAAATGGAGAACAACTACGAGTTCAATAGAAAACTGCAGCGAGCTGCAGAGCTCACACTGTGATGAGGATATTATTAGGTGGTTTTGAAATGTGCATGTTGAATGTACAGAGCGTGGAAGGGCTTTTGGAGCAGACTTCTGAGGGATCCTACCTGCAGCCGACTGTCTGGAGAGCAGCGTGAGATTGTACACAGACTGTGCTGTTATTCAGCGTGTTATCACCCTGTTTACTCCTTTGTGTCTGCTGGGATGGAGACATAAGGACTGTGCGAAACATCCAAAAGCAATCTGCTTTAACAAGATGGCTCAGTTTGTATACACGCTTATCGCCGAGCCAGGCAGCGGGACCGGCGTTTGACTGTTATTATTCATGATACAAGATGCCTTTGATCTGGGCTCTGGCGCTCTTGCAAAACCCAACATAACCTTCATGCAACAGTTTCTCTCAGACACGGATCACACGCAACCTCACGTTGCCAAGGCCACTTCTTTAACGAGACGTGAGCTTTCATGTTACTCATGGTAACCGCTGCGTCGAAGTCCAACCAAATGTCATCCCTGCATTTAGTCCAAAATGATTTTCAAAGAGGTCTCAGATTTAACGTTGACAGTTTTTCAGGACTGAAAGGAAGAAGAAAAAAGAAGGAGACACAATGTGGACATGCATACATATGAAACATTGCTTTAACCTCCAAGACGTGGAGTGCCGGGTACATGTTTGATTGACAGCTGAGCTGGCAAGGACACAGAGACATATTGTAAACAAACGCAATTCAGGACAGACAGTGCACTGTTAGCAGCCTTAGAATGAGAAACACAAATGAAACTTTTCATTTCAACATTGTTGTTCTTTGAAACACGAAACCTGATAGAAACATACAGTGTTCATCTTTTTAATGAGATAAGTTGGTTGTAACTATCATTATCTCTTGTTGACATCACCTTGCTTATGAGCAGCTTAGTGGGAAAAAACAGTTGTAATCTTCTTTCACATTTTAATGAACTGCTACAGAGACAACAAAGTATCTCATTTAGATCATTAAAAGCTAGCACCGAGGGCAGCCACCTTTGAATAATGCTTTGTGCTGACACCGGAATTTTTGTCCCCCCACTTTCTATGTTGGCAATAAGGCGTCCACATCCCAACACCATGTTACAGTGTAATGTAGTGTTCATTTTAGTGATTCATCACCCCCATTGGTATCAACGTAAGGTCATCACTGTCCAGAGATCAGTGGGGAAGCTTTACTCTGTCACAGGTCATGTAACTTGTGGTGGATGCTAACAGCCAGGTAGATGTGGGCATTTCTTTCTAGTTAGTTAGGTAAGAAAGTTTGGAAAATGTATCATGAAAGGATTTGTTTTTAAACCAGAAGAGGTGCCAAATGGATGACAACTTTTCAACAATAATTGGCGGACGGTGCTGCTTTGAAAACATCTAATAATTCATTTTTTAATAGTCCGGTTGATTTGGAAACTGTGCTTAGTGCTGACTTTTGTTCATGTGGCCTTGGTTAATATTCCATCCTCCCTCTCACTGTGGTCCAATCTACTGCCGATGACTTTTGACTTCTAAGCTGTTGTGGTCAGCAGGCTAAAATGTCGTTTTAGTACAACTCAGGAAAATGTGCTGTGTTTTTGGGGGGTTCTGATTGTCATGTAGTGTGAGTGCGATTTTAAGCTCATCACCTGCTGCCTCTGTTGTATTTTGTGCTCTCTTAAAGGTCCAGCGTGTAGAATTTGGTTGCATCTAGTGGTGTAATCCCTGCATTACAATCTCCTCACATCATTCTCACCTTCCTATTGTAATCCTGAAAAAACACTGCATGTGGAGCAGTTCAGGAACGGCTGTGCTCTACTGCACCATCCGCCAACTCATACATAATCCATTTGTGATGCACACTGCCGGACACCGAGCGTCAGAATCAACTAATCCTCATCCATGGTGTCGACGGGGTGAAAAGACGCCTGAAAACCTCTGACCTGTTGACTTGAAGGTCAGAGGTTGTCTGTTCTGGGCTACTGTAGAAACATGACGTTTCAAAATGGCGGCCTCCAAGAAAAAGGACCAGCTTCCACTGTAGATATAAAACAAAAACAAAAATATTATTATTTTTAGGTGAGTATACATGCATGTTTAATGAACGCTTGAAATCTTACACACTGCACCTTTAACTAGCTCTCTCTCATTTTCCACATCCATTGCTCTCAATATGTTTGTGAATGGACTTGTGCATTCAACTAACCCATAGCAGCCTAATTGTGTATGCTTTCACAATGGAATTCTGACACAGATTTGAGCCCCACCACTGTACAGATTATAGTTTCGCCAAACAGCCAACCACTGCTACTGATTCCTTAGCATGTTGTAATTGTACAAAGGCAGTAGGTTAGTCTGGGATTGAAAGCAAATGAATGTAAAAAATACAGCGCATGTACAACAGTATGTTGGTACTGTAGTTCTCATAGATAGCACAACTACCAGAAACGAATAACTTGGACTGTATTTCAACTAGAATGCTACCATGAATTCTTTCTGTTTTTATGACTCAGTTGCTTGTGATTATTTGCTGTAAACAATATATAATATATAATATATATATAATTATGAGCAGAATGGAGAAAGGAAGGTTGTGAGAAAGTTGTTTGTTAGACTTTGTATACATTTCAGCAAAAGAACCTCTGTCAGACATTTTTTTCAGATAACGTTGCAATTTAATAGATGGAGGTGTTGACAGAGTGTGGAAGTGGCTTTTTTTTTCTTGTGACACATTACTGTCAACACCTGTTTGAATGAAGCTGTGCTTGACTTGCTGAGATATGTTACAAATCATAGAGCTGTTTTTCTGTTTAAAGAAATATCATATTATTAGAAAATCTAGAAGGAGACCAAATCGCATTCCATCTGATTCATGTCTGGACAGACGGCCTGAGGGCTTTGTTGGGTAATGAAGGACATGTCATTTACAAAACAGATCTGTATGCTAAAAATTTCAGCTAGACTATAACCATAAAGCATTAAAGTTGCGTGACATACTTGACATCCAGTGTGCCATCTCCCCGATCCTTTAAAATTAATCAACCTCTTCGGTTCAGCTTTTGTTTGTTTGGATTTTGTCTGGATGGAATTTAGTTTTTTTTTTAAGATGATTAATGCAGAATTGTGTCTGCAGGTGTCAGTATAAGGCTTGCACTGCAACACTCAAAGTTAAATCTGTATCATTTCATTGATTTTTGATGCCAGAGTCTGGATCAATCGGCTCCCTGAAATTTAGGAGGCACTGCCAAAGTCCTGATATGAGGAGGAGGGGGTGCAGAAGACTGGAATGCCCACTAACTGATAAAAGTGACTGCTGTACTGTAGCATCCTCCCATGTCCTGTAATTGCTCAAGGCAGACAGGCTAGACTCTATATCTGTGGGTGTACACAGATCTTCAATCAATAGCAATTACGAAGTTACATAGTTGATTGCTGACCTCAGTGACTAACAGAAGGTGTGTCGATGTGTGTCATGTTTCTCCTCGGGTCAACATGCCATTACGGTTTGTTCAGTCCGAGCTTGAATGACGCCGCGATCAGTGATAAAGGTACAGTAAAGCTTGTCTCAGCAGTTCAACAGAGCTTTACAGATTAGCATCGGATGGAGATGAAAAATTCATTGGCACACCTCCTCGGTGAGTGTGTTTAGTGAAGAGCAGATGACGTCTTGGTGTTGGTGTGATAGGCTGCGCTGTGCAGAAGCTCATTTGTTAAAATAAAGCAGATTAGTCCATTATGAGACTAACAACACACGCACAGACTGCCAGGGTGGCAAAACAGCAGTGAGTCTGAACTGCTGGATTCATCAAACAGAATTACAGTGATAATCTGCAGTTTTGTGATATCAATACACGTCCATTATGCTGCACTCTAATGCAGCTTGATGCACGGCAGTGTTTTTTTGAAAACCAATGGCCGGTTTCCTGGATGTAATTCAAGCCTTTATCCCTGGACCAAAGTGAAACTCCAAATTCAGTTCGAAGGTGCCCTGCAGGGTTTTTTATTGTAACCAAACATGGTTTTATTTATATTCAACGTTTTGCACTAAAACTATGTGCATCCCTGAGGCCTGCTCAGCAGATCTGTTCAAAGCATTCTCTGCTTTATGAAACTCTATGAAACCATCTTTAAAAGTAGTTTTTATTAGTTAGGTGCATTGTTTATGTCTAGACTTAGAGTCTGCAGAGGAATACATGAATATAAAAGAGAAACTACAAACATGAAATACAGTCACCACATGTAGCCATTATCACTATAAATGATTCTCAAAATGAATAAATACTGTTACTTAGCTCAGTTGGTAGAGCAGCACCCCATGTACAAAGGCTCAGTCCTTACTCGAAGCCCAGGGTTTGAATCTGACCTGTGGCTCTTTCCCGTATGTCACCCCCCATCTCTCTCTCCCCACATTCCTGTCACTCTTTAGCTGTCTATCAAAATAAAGCTTGAAAAGGCCAAAAAAATTATATTTAATAAAAAAAATGAATAAATACTTCAGTTGCAACCACACTCGTATGCATGAAAGGGTTTAACTCCACCCATCCATGTCTGCTACAGTTTTTATCACTACTAATTGAGGAATATAAAGGGGCTTTTAGTTTGTTTTAGTTGTAAAGTCAGAATATACCAGTCTATCTAAACACAGCTGAAGCAGTGCCCTAGTTCCAAATCTTCCAGGCTTCTCGCAGCAGTTCAGTGTTTATAAAAGGGCTCACCTGCCACCACATGATATTTCACATTAGTGTCACAAGCACAGTGTGTGTTCATATTTAGTGTTTGAATCTTCAGAAAGTTCTTTGCTGTTCAAAAAAAGATTGCTTTGTCTTTTTAGTGAATTTTGGATTAGATTGCACAGTTGTGGTTCCCATAGTATGAATCGTACATGTCGATCGCCGATTTTTCATCTAGCGCCACCAGCAGGTTGAAGTTTTCACATAAACAATGAACTCTATATGCATACAAACATATAGAGTGAATAAGAAAACAAAATGGTTTATTGTGAGGTAGATTTTCACATTTTACATTGGTACATATCAGGTCCCCACAAGGAAAGATTGGTGTTAATGTTTTTATGACATATGTCACCTATACTCCAGTATCTGCGCCAACAATGACACAAATTCATCTTTTCAGTATTTCCAGGTATTCTTCATGGTATTATAGAGTTTGTCATTTCCTAATAAACAATAAAAACATTTCCTGTTGGATACAGTCAATCAATATCCACGACAAGTCCCTTTATATCTGATCATTTTTACAGAAAACATGCAGTATAAATCATATAAAAATCAAGTGCTTGACGATTTAAATAAAATACAATATTTAGGATTATGGGCCATAACAATATCTTGGTAAACTGACTTCCCTAGGGTCATGAGGTTGGACGGCAACTCACCCATCACCAGCCTATAACCCCTGATAAAACCACAACTTTGTTTTCATGCTTTGGTTTTTGTTTGACTCAAAGAAACAAGATATGACATGTTAATTTGTGAGCTTCAGTGCTGCTGATAGGTGGACTTTGTTAACTTCCAACAGAGGTGATCTAGCCTTTACAGATACAAGAAGCAAATGAGCGGATTTACCAAAATGTCAACAGTCAAAGCACCTCTGCTCAGCACCAGTCCAACTGCCAAAGTCTGTGCGATCCTCAGGCTCTTTCTGTGATCACTTATTTCCTGTTCCAAAAAAACAGCCAGTCATTACACACATCCTGTTCCTGACAGCACGAGCAGCACCTGCACAGTGTTCTGTGCTCCGCTGTATTGAAACAAACAATAAGTGATCGCAGAGGCTTTCACTTTCCAAGACCAAGAGGTGTGAAACGTTTAATCTGTTCAATCACTCTCTTTACTAGATAGTGGCAGTAATGGAAAGCTTTTTTTTTCTCTCCCTGTAAACTCGAAGGCGGAAATAGCCTCGAGATGACCTATTATTTTCAGCCGTAAAATGCATAAAAATGTGCAAAGAAAATAAAATTTCATTGCAGGTTTTTATAGGCTGTTTTTATGCAGCTGTGGTCAGAGAGAGCGTCCATCATCATGGCGTGAGGATGACATTTACTGGTCGATAGCTGATCGTAATAAAAGTCCCAGTATTGACAAACCGATATATCAGCCTGGATCACATAAGCTGCAGCATTTTGACTGTGTTTGGGTCTGTGTGGTACAAGGCTTTGTATAAAGCCTGTACACTCATGGTAAATAATGCAGTCGGACCTCACACAGCTGCCTCAGATGTGGTCAGCCGATGTATGTGTGTGTGTGTGTGTGTGTGTGTGTGTGTGTGTGTGTGTGTGTGTAGGTGACCAGGGTTTTTCCTGTGTTGCAGTAGCACACTTTTAAGCCCTGGAGAGACACACAACCTGCTATGCTTCAGTCCCAGCCCCCCTCAGCTGTCTCTCTTCAGCCTTAGTGGACATGGCAGCCTGCTCACAAGCATTTTCCTCCACAGGGACATTCACCCCACACACACACACACACACACACACACACACACACACACACACACACACACACACACACACACACACACACACACACACACACATTCCCGACTTCACTCTCCCTGCCCCGGCTCGGATCAAAGCCATCCACACGGTAAATAAACATATCAAAATGGCCAACAAAAGAGGCGGTAACTGCTGGAGGAACAAAGTGTGGGCTCTTGGCTATGGGATCACAGGCCGGAGGGCTCTGATGGCCTGTGTGAAGATGTGAACGTGCAGAGAGGCCGCCAACAATGATGTCATCTGCACCAGCAAGCACTCATTGGAGAATAAAATACGTGATACAAAGTATCTATGTACGGGGAGCCAGCTTTGAAATGGACCCTGAAGTCGACAACAAAGAGTCCTCAAGGGGCTCTTAGTGCAAAATTAGCATTTGATGATTTGATGGACAGGTAGAGGAGGATGGGGTGGTGTATATTTGTGCCCGTACCTCTCTTTTGCTGAATACATTCATATATAAAGGAATAGTTCATAGTTTGTTTTAGTCATAGACCTAAATACATTTACTTTGCCTCAGAGAGTGAGATGAGACAGTTTAAATCAGTGTCTTGATGTGGTTAGATTAGGTTAGCATGAAGACTGGAAGCAACTGGAAAGAGACTTAATTTCACCCGCCTGATTATTAATAGCTCTGATTTTTTTTATTGATAATAGCTTAACACTGAAAAATCATACTGAATAATTTAAACTTGTGGTTCTCAATTTCCTTCTGAAAATAGGCCACTCTGCCCCCAGCTCACAACGATTTATGAATCATAAACAATGATGGGCGAAGCAAAGAAAGGACCCCGGTTAAAAAAAAAGAAAAGAATATATTCTACAAAAAATATATATTCTACAAAGTATATATTATTAGAAAATCCACTACTTAACATGATACATGATGTATTGTATAAATGACATGTAGTCCTGGTGCATACAGGTTTACTGTCTAAACAGGTACTGTATGTCTTTAGCTGCCACAGTCCACAGAACCAGCACGTCACTTTGTGGCTGTGTTTTGGTCTGTTCTCCATGTGACATTAAATCCTGCCAGGAGTGTTTCAGATGTGTTTTGCCCACCAGACTTTGTCAATTTGCTCAGTAATGCTTCTTATGGTGTTAGAATCATTGATGAGAACCCCACAATTAGTTCTGGCATTTGTGGCAACATGCTGTGTCCATGTCTGGTGGAATTTGGCTGTTCAGACACAAGCAAAGCAGTCCAAAGTTAACGCAGCAATGAGTCACTGAAGAGATCTATGTCAAGTCAGACTGTCAATTTGCATCATCAAGCGTTTTCAGTTCAAACTGCAGTTCTCAGTATATTCATATTGCTTATGTCAAAGATACAATGTTTGGTCAGCTTCCTAACATGGGTGTTGGATGAAGAGGATTAATCGATTGTTACCCCTTAATTCCAGCAGAGAAGGAAAGAGGCCCAATACTTGATGATCATCAGGGAAACCTTATCTGAAACAAGAACCAGAACCTCCATCTTATCAGGATTGAGCTGCAAAAAGTTTTCTGCCGTCCAGACCCTGATAGCGTTCAGACAGTCCAGATAACTTAAAAGCCTCAGTAGGTCTGAAAGAGAGGTGGAGTTGGATATCATCCACGAATAAATGATAAGCAGTATTGAATCTGTTTATGATCTGTCCCAAGGGCAGCAAATATAAAGAGAATAACAGAGTGTGAGCCCAGTGAAATAAAGGTCAGCTTTAAAAGACTTTTTTTCCCCCACATAAATCATCTGCATGCAACTTAGTATGACTCCATATTCCCACACCCCACCTGCAGCGGCTTTGTACTCTGATATGAGAATTACTGATTTAAACAAATATTAATGTGTTTTTTAATAAAGCTGTTGACGTAGTTCTCTTGCTGCAACATGTATCCAATGCAGCATCCACCTGGTTGGGGGTGATCATTGTCACTCCCTGCTGCACCGAGCTTCTTATGAGGAGTGACGATCATGAGCTCAAAATGTGTTGGACTAAATCTTTAAAAAAACACTTATTTGGAGGAACACGATACTTTTATCCCGCTTTCATGGAACGTCAATAAAGTGAATCACAGCTGTAGCAAATTCAGATCTCTTAACTGCTGCAACTACTGGAACAGAAAACTATAGAACTGACTTGAGTCTGAAGGTTAAAGCACTTCATTTATTTTCTACTTTAAAACAAAGTTTAAGCCTGATGCTCAGTCTACATAAGGACGCTTCAGTCGTTTCTCTTACGGGCATCAACTGGGTCAGGTGTTCAGACATTTGTGCTCTATGAAAAACAAATAATTACTTACAGAAGCATGATGCTATTTGATGAATCATACTGTAGTTAGCCACTGTTTATGTTGTTGAAGCATCTGAGCCTCACCACTGACTGCCTGTTTGATTGTGTGCTTTTGGACCTGTAAACGGTGACTTTAGGTAGCACTTATTAAAACTTACTATTACAGTCATTCAGGACTATTTAGAAAGTCAAGCTCTGATAGGTCCATAATATGCTGCCCTGATTTTTGACATTGTGTTATGTAGGCTAAGTACCCAACTGATGTCTGTGTTTTTTTTCCGATAACAAATGAATCCTGGTGAAGACTGAAATCAGCCTGCGTGGTCGTGCCTTAGTATTTAGTAGTGTGCTGAAATGTTCCTTTTGTTGTACTGTATTTTGAACAAGCGGCTGTGAAGGAAAGCCAATGCAGAAGTGTCAAAAACTGCAGTTCCCCACTTGAGGCTGGCTCCAGAAGTGAGTCAGTCTCCATAAGTCCCCATGTTGAAATGTCTAACTTCACAGCAGAAATAAACATGTTTACAGCCTGGTACAAAAAACAGTTGTTGTCTCTATAGCTAATTAGCATTAATGTTAACAGCGTGGCCACTTTGATTGACAGATGACAGGTGCTGTTACCGATGAGTCCACCACTGATCCACATCTTTGCCATTTGTTAGATTAGCCTGGAGGTGGAGGAGACAGGACTACCAACATGGCGGTGGCCAGAGTGACAAATTTTGAGCTTCAAAACTGCTCTTCAGAATCATGTGGGTGACATCACACATACAGTACACCGTCCATTCTTTATACTGTCAGTGGTTTTGAACACCTCTTAGTTATCTGCTGGGCTCTGTGACATTTAAACAAATGGCTAAAATTTTAATTAGACTTCCACTCTCTGTCCATGGTGCTGAAATATGCAGCGAATAGATGAAGTTCAAAGTCTTATCTCACTAACACTTTCCATACGGAGCAGGTCTAGACCGCACTCTTTATAACATTATTTACAGACTCAACAATTCTCACACAATGAAACTCGGCTGAAGGCTGTTTTCACTGCTCCCTCTAATATGAACATAAAGCATTGTGAGTGTGAGAGGGAGCTCTCTGTTGAAACAGTTTTCAAGAGCACAGTTGGACTTTGACACCACGTCACATTGGCTGAAACATCGCCCCTGGCTCACACGTAGCTGACAGAAAAGATATGCTTCAGTTTTATTCAGTACTGCCTATTGATTCAAGCTGTCTCCAGTGTCTGTTTTCTTTCCCTTTCCATATGTAACTTCAGTGGTTGTGTATTGGGCTCTGAGCACTGTAAATGCATGTGACCTACAGTATACATATTGCGGAGTATACATGCGGCCTGTGAGAGGTCTACTGAGCAAACTTTTGCTACTAACCTATACATGACTCAGAAAACTGCTTGAATGAAGATGAAGATGAATCCGTGGACTCCTGTTAGCCAGTCAAAAGTGATTCTCAGTCGGCATAGTATAACTTTACCACTGCTGTGACTTTACTGTGGGGCTGTGACTGTATGAGTGATATACTGAACAAACCTGGAAGATGTCTAGGAGATGGAGATATGCATCAAATACAAGCTTACATAATCTTGTGTGCCTTCATGTTCTTATTCACAGAAACCTTTATCTTCATAGCATGCCCACCGTCTTAGGTAAATCTGTTTGAGAGTTTCATACTGCCAAGACTGACTCAGTGTTGTTTTCTCCTGAAATCACACAAGCAGGTCTACAGTGCGCCATGATCAATATAGAGGAGTATTACATGTTGCTTTTTAATTACATGCACTTGTGATGCCAATAACCTGGACTCCCCCATTTCATCATACCATAAATGAATTAGAGTTACTGGGAGAAGTAATGACTTTCAATAGAAGATCCAGAAATTCTGTGTTCAGCACTTTATTTCACCATGAAAGCAATCAATTTATGAGCAGAATTCTTTAATGGGGAGTAATTGTACATGGTTTCTCTATCTCTATCTACGAGTAGGGAAACAACACAATCCATGGTGATGTTTAGGAACCAAATCACTGCATGTGGTTCTCCAAACCTTCAAAATTCCATCAGTCTGATCCGTCGTTCCGAGCATCGCATCGCCTTTCTGCTTAATATGCCAATGAAAGCTGGTTGATTCAATTCAGGCACAGCCCCATGCTGAGCTCGTGGCAAAGACCAGGGGCTGCTTTTATAGTTCCTGACAGGGAAATCAAAGATCAAGATGGAGTGCTGTACTAAATGGTAGCTCTTTATAATTACAGGGCAGACGAGCTCCAGCCAGGCAGAAATAGTGGCTCGACTCATAGATGCACGGAAATTTGGCTTAATAATTAATGGAGCAGAACTGACTCCCTGCAGAGGTGGGGAAAGACTATAGCTGTTAGAAAATACACTTCACTTATGATGAAATACCACCCAAGTCTAAAGACATATTTCCATCTGCCACACCCGTCATCCACCTCCGTCACCACAAGCGATCAGACCCCTCGCAAACGTTCGTTAGCGTGAAATATACGACAAAAGAATGTTTTACCTGCAGTGATCAATTAAAACTCACCACCGGTGCCATTAATAAACAGAGTTACAGCTCTGTGTTTTTTTATCACTCCTGCTAGGGCACTTGTATCACAGAAAAGGAAAGTTCAGTGGTTTAACCAGTGGTATATTTCTATGAAATTTCTGCTCTGTGACAAATTAAAACAGCAGCAGCAGAAAAGGAGCTCGTAAAATCTGCCACATTTTGCTATGAAATTAGAGGAGAACATTTCTCTTTGGGTAAACATGTAGCAATAAAAGCAGGAAATAACCAACTAATGTCAGAGCAATTTCCTCTTATGAGCTTGCTGAAGTGCGGAGCTTGTTGTGACACGAGTGGAAATACCACATCTGTCCTCTGTGGCAAGCCGGAATCCACCATTAGACTCATAGCATGAAGAGTCATGCTGTTTCTCAACCTGTGTCACGCTGACGATAAAAGCAGACTTTGTGTGTTTTCAATTAAAATGATGCAAATGAAGCTTGATGTGTGCTGCGCATATGCATCCGCTTTAGGTCAACTATCCCAGGTGGCTTTACTTTCAATTACATTATGTAATGAATCCATCAAGTGAAGTCAGACAAATTAATAAGAGCAAAACCGGGGAGCACTTTTGTGACTGCAAATTCAATATGAGCCTACAGGACAGCCTGATATTTAATATTCTTTGTCACTGTGACAACAATGTTAAAGAACTATGGATGTTTTTCATTTCACTCAGTGTTGCACAGAATACAGCGTTCACCCAAGAGACAATCTCATTGGCTTTGTAGTGAAAACAACTGCAGCCAAAAACTGCAGTTCCTCTTGTCGTCCACTTGAGGCTGTCCCCATGTTTAAATGTCCAACTTCACAGCAGAAATAAACATCTTTACAGCCTGGTACAAAAAACAGTTTTGGTCTCTTTAGCTAATTTCCCCGTTCATGACAACTGTACTGAGGGTGAATTTATATACAACTCACCTGTTCAAGACATATTAATGCTTAAAGTGCAAAATTTAGTGTGGCTTGTGGCTTGCTTCAGCCTGCCTCGGCTTCACCTCTGCTCCCATTTTTGGATTAGCCAGGAGCCAGCAGAGGCAGGACAGCCAAGATGTTGACGACCAGAGCCACCACACTGAGCTTCACAACAGTTCTTCAGAAACCTGTGGGTGACGTCACAGAGACTACTTCCATGTTTTATAGAGTCTATGGTTTCACCACAAAAGCTATAGATGTGTCAAGTGAGAACATGTTGTATGTTCTCGATAACTGTTTCATAATACTACACTGCTTCTTTTTTTTATACAATTTTAAAGCAGAATTGGTTTGTTTTATTTATCATCCAGAGCATTACCTCTTACATCACCTAACCAGAGCACAGAGGTCTGTCTGAGCCCAGGTGGCAGAAAATGTAAGTTTTCACACAATTCCATGGAGAAAGATGGAGAGTGTCACCTGTGTGATCTGGGAGAGGTAAAATATGAAATGCACTCTTTCTATTGCCCATTATATCACAACATATGACTGTCTGCAGAATGATCTGATTTATTTTCTGTTTCTAATGAATGTAAATGTTTCATTTCTCTCAGTTTGTGTTAAACAGTTTGTGTAGGAGTGCGATGTGTTAAAGGACCAGTCTGCACCTCTTTTGTGCCTCACAGCTGTATCAGCAGGATTGTGTATCTATTTAGTTTTTGCATTATTTTTATTTATTTATTACATGTGTGGTGTATTATATTTATTTATTTTTTTGCTCTCATTATGTTTACTGCTCTTGTTTGTTATGTCTGTTGTGTCTTGTGAGCCCAAAGCAGGCTGCACACCTTTTGGTGCATGACACTTGAAAAATAAATTACCTTACCTACCGCGCCATGCTACAGAAGAGACACATTATTATCAAATCAAAACATGAAGATCAGAGTTATACAACCTTACAAACAAAGAGTCAGATGGGGTCGAACAATAATGGTTTGTTTGTTTTGATGATGTTACTTTAGTTTGAGTATCAATACAACATACCAGTACATGCATGCAAATATACTGTACATGTGTTTACATGTACATGTTTATGCAACTATATGCAGTTACTGTACATTATATATGAACATTATTAACGTATTATATGATCCACATATACAATATATATGTACCTGTACATATGCAAATGTATAATTTAAAATTATTGTCTAGACAGGTCTGTGTTTGTATCATGAGAATGATTGGCCTAATAAACGACAACTTAAGCCTGCACCATTTAGTCATTGCTAATCTCTTTTTGACAGTCAATCATCACTACATGGTTTTGTGAGTGTTTAAAAACAGTTCAATTTATTTGATCTCACAGTTACTCAATTCTATGTGCACCTTATGTAAAAACATCTCCAGAAGTCCATGTAGAGGGACGTGTATTTGTGTACATGTAAGTTTTATGAGTAATACAGATAAAGTAACATAAAAGAAAACATGTAAACTGTAATAAATGATTCTCCCCTTCCACTTGTATTTATTACACTGTTAACCTTTACTGAATTGTACTGTGAATTATTTTGCTGTACTCCTGTATGTTGTAACTACTTGCTACAAGCGTCTCCAGAGAGTTGTGCAGCAGACTATGTACAAGAGGTTTCTGTGATAACCTTCAAGGCTTAAATAGAAAAAGGGTCAGATTCCCACCACGGCGAGATTCACTTGTGAGAGAAATAACTGAACTTCAGTTTCTTATAAGTTAAAGGTTTCCAATCATGACAGACTCAAAGCATACATGTTTATTACTTGCTCCTTGTAATGATGTTTCTACATATGTAACATGTAAGTTTTGGGCTGTGGGTCTAACATCTTCTCTTGTTCAACAAGAATAGCTTAATGTCTGTCTTAACAATGGGACAAGTGAACACTGACTTAACAATGTGAAACATCATATCACTCCACCAGTCTTCTATCAGCACTTATTTTACAGGCAAGGTGTAGAATAAAATATAGTTCATGTTCTAACTAAAAGAACAGAACACAACTAGTTATCATTAATTCAATTATGATAATTGTCTCACTAAACCTGAGATACTATAACCTAAGATAATCTATGAAATAAATCTTCACAAAGATTAGCCAGTATTTATGGGTCTGGTGGACCCGCTAGAGTTTTGGGCCTTTAAAACACCAAAATCCAATAATTTTCTCTTAAAATACTCAACAGATGTTTACTACATGCCAATTACAAGTTATATGAACAGCAAACATGGTTAATATTTGCTCTTTGTTAGATCACATTTGTGAATTAAAAAGGAAAATCAGTTATAATCAAGAGGAGTGAGTGGAAAAACATTTACAAATGAAGAAAGATGTTTCACAACTATTGATTTTTATTCATTTGAACTTCATTAGACATTGAACACATAAACAGTATCATTCTCAACACATCAGCCCCATTGAATTCTTTGCCTGTCTTTGCCTATACAAAACATGAGGGGCAGAGTTTAATGGTGTGCGTGTTGCATATGTATTTCTTGCACTTGCTGCAAGTGTATTGTGTTTTTCTGTCCATCTTGGGGCTTCAGAGTGACTGTCAGACTAGGAATCCCCAGAAATATGGTCTTCATATTCTGAAACCTCTTCCTCAATCCCACCATCAGAAGCTTCTGTCTCTTCTAGAATCAATTGGAGGGTCCTCTCAGCAGAAAATCTTTTGGCCACTTGTGCAGGAGCAGGAGGGGCAGCAGCGCCGGTCCTGGCCACGGAGACTGTGCCCTGGGCGGCCGCCCACATTGCCCATAGCTAAGATCGGCCCTGAGGGGCAGAAAACACTATCAGTAGCCCAAGAAAGGAGGAAGACAGCGTGGGGGTACACAGGACCTACACGTTCCACACTTTTATTAGCCCCGGGTCCAATGGATTCAAACACTCTGTATCTAATGTAAATGCGAAGGGTGGATTTATAGTATGCGGTCAGAGAAAATGTGTTTTGATTTATGTTCTTCACAGAAAATGAGCCAAAGCCAATGAATTTCAGGTTGAAAAAATAATTAATTGTTTCATTTTTCTTTCGATGAAAACTGAAAACGGGTCCCACAGACCCAAATACCATACAAGGGATAAATATCATCTTACATTCTTGCCTGTCTATAGATGAAATGTTCTCATTTAAAGAAAAACAAACTCTCATCTTACACATATTACACATGTATGCTCATCTTCTTAAAAGTAGTGTTGGAGTAACTTTGTTTGTTGTTAATCTCTCACTAGAATCACCACAAGCTGTCTTTCGTTTTTTAACCTGTTTCTCTGTTCTCACCTTAAATTTCACTTCAGCATCTGGATGCACCAGATGTTCATTTTTGTGACATTATAATGGTCAAGCACAGATCTTACACAAGTGTGATGCAGATACACAGAGAAGGGATCTTGTGTGCTGCGGTTAAACTTGTAAAACTAATTAATGGAGCATTTCATAAATTCTGGACTTTTCAATGAGGAGATGAGGAACAGATGTGATTTTAATGCAGGAGAGCAAGTCTTATGTCTTAAAGGTCCAGATTTAGTTGCATCTAGTGGTGTCAACGCTGCATTGCGATCTCCTCACATCACACTCGCCCCACTGTGTAAAGGGGAAACAACACTTGAAAGGCCCTGTCAGGATTTAGTTTGTCTGTTCTGGGCTACTGTAGAAACATGGTGTCTCAATATGGCGGCCTCCATGAAAGCGGACCCGCTCTCACTGTAGATATAAAAGAAGAATTTTTAAGTAACAAAACTTAAAAAAACAGAAAAGATTCTTATTTTTAGGTGATTATATGTGTTACGAATATTATATTCCATGTCTGTCTTATTGTGAAGATAGCTCTTTGTGAGGAGTTTACCAACTTACTCGACACCTGTGAGAAACCAGAACAAATGAGAGTCAGACACGAGAGCTTTACTTTGTACAAAGGGCACCCTGCCACTGCAACATCTAAGCTACAGATAGCAGAGAGGCGCAGAGCAGTTCCTTGTTCCTTTATTTATAGAAGTTTACATGACATGTGACTGGACAGGGGCAGTCCCTGTTCCAGTAAAATAAAATATTTGATTCATCATGAGTACAGTGTAGTAAGATGAGTACAGTGTAGTAAGACTACTGATGCTGGGACATGTGACATTCTTTTAGCCTTCTAACACTCTTATACACTGGACCTTTAAAACTTTTCTAGACAAGCGAATCGAAAACACTTATAGTAAACCAAAGTAAATATGCATTTATTGTTTACTTATTATTACTCTATTATCTATAGTTGCTAAACTGTATATTCATTTTTGTATGTGACCTGCTGTGCACTAACTGAGATTTAAGTTGCCTTAGCAATTAACATGAATTATTCTTTAGAATTAATTAAAACATATATAACATATATATAACACATATATTTCCCTGTGAATAGTGTCGAATCATTACCTGAAAAAAATGTAAGCAAACACATTTTCTGTTCATAAATCTTAATTTTTCATCCAATTCCCACTTTCTTCTTTTAAATACATCCAGTGTTTTGCATTTCTCTATAAGGTCACCCTACACTTGTCACAGCTGTCAATATCTACTGTCTCTTGCTGATTTGCATTCACTTTATATATCTGTTGTATGTTTGGGTTCCCATCTTTCCACCCCACGTTCATGTAGCTGACCTGAGCCTGACAAAAGCCGGCTTCTGTATCTTCGAGTCAAACGGGGTTAACGTCCGACCAGACAGCAGATAGGTGGCTGTGCAGAGGTTTGTCTGACCCCTGACCTCTGAGCGTTACGTCCAGACCGAGGGCAGAGAGGCAGCTTTCTGCTGATTTGCTGGAAGTGGAGGAAAACATTGACCCAGCAGCTTTTGGGATGGATTTTCTTCCGTGCTGAGCTGCAGCTTCCTGGCTGATTACTGCGATGTGAAGTAAAGCAGACCAACCTTTCACTCAAACATAAACACATATGGTGTGGATTTGTATCATATGAAGGCACGCATTCTTTGCCGCTTAACTGTTTTGGAGACAGCATTATCTTATATTCTCCACCGATACAGTATTTATGTCTAGCGGGCTGAAGCCGCTCAGAAGCCAGTGAAATGACAAAATACTTCAAACAGCTTCTGTCCCGTGAGTGGCTGCGGCAAACAGGCCAGCTGCCTCCATGGCTGCTTACTGCGTGCCATTTTAAAAAAGAGGCCGTTACATCTTCACCCGGGGGCCTCGGGGGAGAGCGGGGCGGATCAGGAGTGATGTGGCTGTCGGCTCTGTCAGCAGACCGCTTCCTGTTTGTCTCGCGCTCACCGTCCGCTGAGAGAAGCACATGATTTACTCCACCTCAAACCGAGGTGTCCATTTATCTCAAGGAGAGATGTCAGAGGTGTGACAGATGAGAAGAGGGCAGAATATTTCCTTTAACTGATGCCCAGTCAGCTGGTACTCACATTTAGTGTTCTGTTCATACAGTAGCCTCCAGGTTCCCAGTGTGTTGTTAATGTTTGCGTCAATGAGGTACTCAAGCTTGTTGTTATTAGTTTGAAAGCAATTTATTAAAAATGTTCCATAATGCTGTGTTGGGACTATTTCCCACATATATCAGTTTAAATAAACTGTACTGTAAAACATGGATGTAGTGTCCGCGACATCACCTACAGGTTTCTGAAGAGCCCATGTGAAGCTTAGTGTGGTGGCCCTGGTAGTCCTATCTCCTAATCCAGACATGGGCAAAGATGTGGAGCATGGGTGGACCTGGTGGGCTGAATGAAGTCTGGGTGCTCAAACAAGCCACCTGTGACAGCATCCACCTGCCTTGATTCTGCATAACTTTAGGCTTAATATCATTTGAACAGGTGAGTTGTATAAAAATTCACCCTCTGTACAGTTGTCATGTAAACATGTTTATTTCTGCTGTGAAGTTGGACATTGTAATACAGGATCTCATGGAGACTGACTCACTTCTGGAGCCAGCCTCAAGTGGCTGCTCAAGGAAATGCAGTTTTTGCCACTTCATTTATCATTTGTATAAATATCCCTTTTTTCCTTTTGATTGTATCCTTGAAAGGATAAAACTGGCCCCTGAAATTTTATTGCTATTGTCTAATCTCTGGGCTTTAATATACCCAGGTCACATTATATCTTTTTATAATGGCCTTTTACAAGCCACCAACAAGACCAGACAGGACCACCAATACAAATGGAAATTTGTGTTAACTGAAAGATTGAGAGCTGTAGAGCAGCAACGTCAAGAGAAATGGAGGATGTTAACATGTCAATGAGAATGTCAAGGAGAGTATGAACCACAAGTGCAACCCGAATCCTTCTTTTTTATCTTGCGTGTATGATCTTCTTGTAATTCACTAATAAATATTTTTCATGTTAACAATGGATGGATCAGTGTAAGAGATGTTGCTCAAGATGTCAAACCAATTTGAAATAATCTCTAACTCTAGCTCGACAGAGCCTTTTAGCCTCTTTTAACTGTTTTGGTTTCCTGGCCTCACAAATCATGCTCTGTCAATCTCGTTTCCAGCAGCAAGCAACTGTTTTTTTGTTTTTTTTTTCCAGCAAAACAGCTCTTATAAACCTTCCGTACACGACCTGCCCAGCACCAAACATTAGACAGACACAGTTAGACAATAGCTGGTGAACATTATGGAGGATAGCTGCTTAAGAACCAGTTATTTTTTCACAGAAGCTGGTGGAGACCAAAACAGAGCTTAAAGGAGAGTGAATATCAAACCAGATAAGGATGTGTGCGTAATGCCCTGTTTGAATAAATGCAGACCTGTCATTCATTTGAATAGAGCTAGTCTAGCAGTGCTAGATACTTACACCATATACTGTAACAATGCGTGTTTCCTGTCTGTTGCATTGCCCCCAAGTGCTCAAAAGACATTTAAAACAGCTTCCAACTCGGACTGTTGAACTCTTGAAAATGTTTGTTCTCTGAACTTTGCATAATTAAAATGATTAGCAATAAAACAGTCTATTCTAAAAGCTCTCTGGGACAGAGCTTTTCTTGCAGCAAAGATGGTGTCACTGGTTGATTTATTATTTGATGGATGGAGCAGAAACTCTGGGTTTCTGGCTCAGTGCTGTTGCCAACTTGGCAAAATTGATTCCTAAATTTATCAGCTTGTTCAGGTCCTTGTTCATGTTTGGCACAAAATGAAAGCTATGATGCATCATCATCCACTCACACATCAGATGATCACTCCTTTAGTTCAATGATTAGGTGAGTCATTAATCATAACTGACAGAAGATTAATCAGCAATAATTGATTAATCATTGGAACATTTATTAAATTTGAGTTTTTTTTATTTGTTTGTTTGTTTATGTCATTTTAAAGTAGAAAAGAAAAGAAGCAAATCAAAGATGTATCGATATGTATGGAGGCAAATGTTTAACAAATAATAGATATGTAAACAGGTGACTTAGAGCATCTTTTGAAAAAGAATTGAAAAAGAAAAAGAATTGTTTCTGTACACGAAGAATAGAATATGATCCAGAGAGCAGCTCCAAAACCACTTTATTTTTATTTTTTTTGCTTCATACAAGATTCCATATGTGTGGAAACAAAGTATGAAATATTATTAAAATATGAATTTTCATGTTTTCATTGTCACACAGGATGACTCAGCAAATTGTAACCATGAACAGCTCGCTCCAAGAGACTGAAACCTGAGAACCAAGACAGTAATCTGTGATTTCATACAGAGCTAATGCACAGCTTGGACCTGTTCCACTGACATGAAGAGGATGCAGAGCCTTCTTTAACACATGCAGAACAACACTTATCACCAAAATGTTTTATTGGGGCTCTCCCAGCTCTCTTTTTCAAAGTATTTACTCTCCTGCTATCCTTTGATACAACACGCTGTGACAGATTACAGGACAAATCCTGTCTCTTGTTGTAGCAATGGGGGAGATAAACACGTTCTAAAACTGTCCCAGTTGTTCAGCTCCAGCAGCATCATCCTCATTCTGGTGTCCCAGCATAAAATCTGCATCAATCAGTTTACTTGTGGCTACTTGAAGGCACAATACCATAACAAGCTTACAATCAGGCACATGTTTCACATTGGATCAGCTAATAAAAATGCTGTGGTTAACGTGCTGTGGAGTTTTTGGCCACTAGCAGTGCTTGTCTGAATCAACCACACTTGAAGATTGTGGTGAATGGTTACACATTCCCCTCCAATAGTTTCACTCTGTTCTGCTAATCAACAGATGCCAGTGTTAACGGTATAGCAATGCATCAAAAGGATGGAGGAAGAATACTACGAGCTGGCAAACATGGATGTAAACAGTGAAAGTTTGCAACAAGCACATTTGTTAGAGCTAACACTCAGAAACACTAAACTGAAATGTTGCCAAGTTGACGCTTTATTGTCGACTTCAATTGGCAGCAATGGTATCAAGTTAAAGTCTGCACTGGATTTTTCTGGAGATTTTTTCCGACAAAGAATTTGGAATAGACTGGAGATAATGGTGGCAGTTAAGGAAAAGTTAAAAAAAAATAAAAACATTAGAATTCATGAATTCATGACCACAAATATAGCCAGCAAATTTAATGGTAATCTGGCTGATAGTTGTCAAAATACAGTATTTTGCTGTGGACCGAACTAAATTAATAGGTGAAGTATATAACGTTGTAGAAAAATCCACCAAAATGTTTCTAAGAACAACAAATTAAAAACAAACTTTGACCTAAAAACACAAGAAGCCAAAGTTCCCTGAGGCAATTTTTCTCACCAGTGTGGCAGACATTACTCACTGCAGATGAACAGCTCTGCAGTGAGGCTCCTTTAATCGTGATCCGTAATACTTCAAAATCAATTTTGTCCCATTTTCAAAGCCTCGATCATTCGTCATGATGGTAGCATTACCTCATACTGAAGCGTCGCCCATCTATCATCTTCTTTGGCCTTTTTACAAGAGCAAACAAGCAGGTACACATCGAAATGTGAAGCGATAGCGTCTTAAAGATGCAGAGTTTCATGTTTTCAGCTGCAAAAGGCATTCAGCAGGTCATACAGTTTGTACAGTCAGTCTGTTTTTCTGAAGAATAGAATAAGTAAATATCAGCAGGGATTGCTAAACTCTAGTCAGTAAAACAAAGTGAACAACACGCAGCGCACTCGCCCCGGGGACTTGTGTATTCAGGAGCCCTGCATCGGCCGAGAGGTTTTTTTTTTTCTTTTTTCTCATTTTAAGTTGCTGATCAATACCAGTGACTCAGCATCTGCTCTGGCGCCAGAAATGTCAGGTGCTGAAATTCTCACTGTCCAGCTGGAGTTCTGTTGCAGTAAAAACTTCTATTTCAAATGCTTGCCCTGTATCCGCCAATCTGTATTTGATCTCCTTTGTGAAGGGTGATACATACAAGATGGTTCTCTTTCCCAAAAGAGATAGTCTGCAGAGGATTCACCGACGATGGGTTTTTGGGATGCTGATACCAGCCGCGCCTTCAAACTTCAGGCAAAGACATCTACATATGAGCGATTAGGATCACGACCCTCTGAAGACCAGGCTGAACCTGCAACTCCTCCCCAAGAGAGATTAGGGGTGACCTTGAATAATCCACAATTACAGTCAGATCAGTCAAGATGTGAGTTAAACATCTGCATTTTTGTTTTTTTTTTAGCTGTGTCATCGTACACAGAGGAATGCAGGAGCAGCAGCAGAACTCTCAAACTGACCACAGAGTCAGCTAAACCACTTCTGAAGCGAGGCAGTAAAATGTAACATGAGAGTTTAGTGTGCCATTGAATTGAAAACAATAAACAAATTCGATTTGACTGCGAAATTCTGAGTTGGGTTCAGTCCTAGTCTTTCGCTGCTCCCTCCTGCTGGTGACTTCATGGTGTGTCAACAGGAAATTGTCCTGTGTGTTCATGTCATCCTTTCCAAAATTCATTTTTCACACAAATACATTTTACAGGTGGCTTTTACAGGCGAGAGTAGAGAAAGTGTGGACTGGAATACGAAAAAGTTCAGGAACAAAAAAAGAAAAAACACATCATATGTACACACTGAGGTGGGAGGTGGAGTCCCAGTGGAGCTGGAGATGGAGCTTCTTCTACAGAGCTGCAGGGTAACAGGTTGGGTGGCCTGGTACTCACCTCTCTGATGGCTCAGCCCTGTGTGGTCTCACTCCTCACTGCTACATTATCATCGTCATTTTCTTTTATCATCAGTGTCACTTCTCCTATTGTATTGTAATGACAATCATAATGTTTATTATATTCATATTAGGTTATTTATATACTACACTAAAATTTTGTTACATCACATATATCACTACACATCACTATAACATTTTTTCCATCTCTTAGGTAGAAACACTTTTTTTTAGCTTTTCCATGCTGGACAGTGCGTTAAAGAAACATACTGAAGCATCATGAGACATTCAGTTGAAGCTTCAGTCCAGAAAAGTGCAGTTCTTGGAACATCGAAGATACTGCACAGAACCCTCAAACTCCTGTGGTAGAGGATCCGAGCTTGAGGATGACACGGATACCACCCTCTGCCGAGAGAGATTTATATATTTATATACTGTATATATATTTATACTGTATATATATATATATATATATATATATATATATATATATATATATATATATATATATATATATATATATATATATATATATATATATATTTGGATATTAGTGTCTTTATAGATGATATACGATGATATATGTCTACGGTGTAATTCTGCTTCTGGTTCAGTGGAAAATCTTACAGACAGAATGAGTGGCTCATTCAAAGCAGTGCATATCAGACTCAGACAAACAGATTGTGTTCCAGCCTTCCCACATCTTTGACATCACAGATTCAGCCAGAGGTGTTCAACCCGCTGAGCTGAACACTGCATTCATACACATCATCTGATTAAATCCATATTAAGCCCATACTGCCATGATTGCAGGTGTTACGTAAAACACCATGACAAGGTTATGTTAGTCATATAGAGAGAAATTGAGTGTACATAACCCGATTAACACAGCGAGATTACCTGTCAATCTTTCATATTACTGTGGCACCTACACGAGTTGGACATGATGTATGTGCCAGGACATTTTAATGCAATAACATAATACCCTGGTAACAAATATGGTAGCTCCTTATAACATTCAGATCACATTTCATGTCAGAGAGTTAAGACGATCAACAGCACGGATACGTTTATTTATTTTTGCAGCTAACTAATTGTAAATATGAAGTTTAATTCATTTACCTTAACAAACATTCATAAACTGTCATAATCTATTATGTGCTGTCCAATTTTATTTGAATTTGAGACACATGGCCTGTTTAACTGCATTTCATTTCCAGAAAACATCTCAATCACAATTATATTTAATACAAAGAACATGCATGTTATATTTTGGGGGGCACAGAGTGAAAGATCAACAAACATTGACTCTGCGCTCATGTTTCATATCATCTCCACACACGGCAGACAAATGATTCTGACTGCTTTGCTGCCACTTGCTTCTCCTGTGCAACTCCAATATCCTCCAAATTTGTACATTGCTAAATTGTTTTCATAACCCTTCAAGACGTATTTGCGCTTGCTTGTCCGGCATCCTTCCTCTGTCTTCACCTCATTTTTCAACCGCATAACAATCATCAGACTTTCTGAAGAAACTTCAGACCGTGGGCTGGTGGTTTTATGGCTAGCCGACCAGTGTGATGGCTGAAGCCTGCTGGACAAGGAGGTCATGCATGTGAGATCAAACACTACTCACAGTGACCTCCCAGTCCAGTCACCACTGACTGGACTGGGAGGTCTACTTCAGATGGTCTACATTCAATCAACGATGGAAAATATCTGGTCAAAGCAGCTATGCCCCCATTCCTCAGCCGTCACCACCGCATGAATAACACCCAAGTGTAATTACATCTCTAAACAAAATACTCATACCAACTTGTAGCTAGGTAGTTAATGACAATCATGTGTGTGTGCGACTGATGAGTAATGTGCATGTAATTTTTCTCTATTCTAATACTATCTGAGACCAAAACCGATCTTTAAAGTGTACAGTACATATAATAGATTTCCATGATAAGTGTTAAAGTGTGAAAATGAACTGATGATAATGTGATACTCTGTTTGAACAAACCATTTTCACCTCTGTTGATTAGATTAGATTGGTTTTCTAGCAGCTCAGAAAAAATGATGCTTCATGACAGGATGGATCAACACTTTAACAACATTAACCTAAATTTAAACAACACCAAAAATTTCCATGTGTATTTATTTGACTGGAGTTATGACTAATTTAATGATGTTATATGACACATGTTGACAAAATGACAAATAATTTGCGACAGCTTACAGCTACATTTTATAATTGTGGTTATTTTTAAGTTTGTAACAAAGCGCCCAGACACTACTATGGAAATCAAAATGGAAAGCAGCTGTATGTGGTGGGACACAAGCATTTCGTCGGGATGCATTTCTGTGAAACTGCTTAATATTATGTGACTAAGAAGTATAACTACTACCACCTCTGCTGTAACACAAAGGGAACTATTAACCATTTAGAGGCACGTAGACGTCTAGCATTTAGGGCAGCCTAGATGGCACTGCATCAGGTTTTTTTCCACCAGAAGAGCATGGGAGCACTTTATCACGTTTAGTGTTTTTGTCACTTTTGCAGCTTTTATTGAACGTGGGGCACCGGCGTGTTGCCAGATCCTCAGGTCAGGTATGCCCTGCATCTCGTTCTCGGCCTTTTCAGAGACGGGATGAATGAAGGATCCACCTTTAAGTGGTTTCTGTATCCTCAGATTCTTTCTGTCTCTGTTTGTGTCCCCTGTTCTTTATCCTAAAGTAGTTAATGACACTGTGCTCATTAAGATGCTCTGCATAAAGAATCTTGACTTGACGGAGCCATGACTTAGCCTCTTTTTCAACCACGGCTTATGGAAATGTGCTTCCCGACTGAACATCGGCAATAACAGTATATCTACTGTTTGCTATCTCCCCCTCTGACAGAAATGGCTTTAAAAAAGTTTGTTACCAACACACACCTTGTACATGATTAACTATCTTTGCTGTATTAAAACACACTCGCATAGCCATCTGCCAAGTACGATTGTGTTCAACCACTGAAACCATTTCATGAGAAAACTCATTTTCAGCCTCTTAATTATTTTTCATTACAGTGGCGCTGAGGAGTAGATTGGAATAGGACAGTAATTGCCCGGCCTGAGCGGTGAAACAATCCTGATGCATCAGACTAGATGAAGTGTGACAGGGAGACATCTCGCCACCGTGCAGCACCCATTAGCCTGTTTCCTCCTTTCTGATCGCCTAGAACCCCCCTCAGATTGTGGTCAGTGCAAGGTCAGCTCGGCGGCCTCTCGGGGAGGCAAAGTGGCGCCGACAATCTGCGCAAAAGATGTTGATAACCTTGTCGCCAGCATTGCAATTGTCCTTAGGTGTGTCCGATTGTGAGTGGCTGTCACATTGCGGTGCACTTCGCCATTCTCACAGAGCTGCCACTGGAACTAAAGGGGGCAACTCCTGCAGGTTTAAGAAGGATGTGTTCAGCACAGCTTGTGAGGCTGCTGTTAGGATTATCTTTTTCTCTTTTTTCTTTTTCCCCATCTGATAGGATGATAGGAAAGCTTCTCCAAATGTACTGTCGTGAGCAGTGCTGCCAATCAATACGGCTCTCAGTGCGAGAGGTGAAGAAGAGAGTCTCTGCTGTCAGGATCTGGGTTTAAGCTCCCTGCCTCGGCCAGTTTCGTGTGGGATAGTAGAAGTAAGGAGGCATTGTGTGTCTGAGAGCTTGGCGTGCGAGTGTTCAGAATGAATTCAGTGTAAACCAATGTGTCTGCGTTTGTCCGTGTTACTTTTCTGAACTGCAGCTATTGTAGCCTAAGGTGACAATTACAGGATAATGATGCATTAAATATCTTGTCATATTCCAAAATTCTTTTGAATCTGATTGAAAGCGAGTAACAACTAAGCTCTGGTGAGGTACACTCTTTGTGTTTTACTTTGTTGGGGAAGAAAAACACTGGAAATGGTTATTTGTCGGAAAAAAAAAGTGTAACAGCACAGCTGTCAGATACAGGAACGACTATCTAACAAAGGTTTACTTTCATTAGCTGCAGCTGAAATGCTGAGCTGACCGGTTCAACAATATTTCATTGTATTTTTGACCCTGTATTAACCTGCATATAATAAATAAACCTGAAACCACATGGTACTGGTCATATGCATAGACTATAAAACACTGATGATGTCTCCATGACGTCACCCACAGCGTTGGCTTCATTTCACAGCCACAGAGGTTGCCGCTCATACTGAACCAAGTAAGGCTGTGGCAACAAAACCTGAGTGTACTGAAATAAGGAAGAGTTTTTTTATTATAAATTTAAAAAAAAAGTGTTATTTATTCTTTTGAGTTCTTAGTCTCACTTAGAGTAACTTAACCCTGATTCCACTTAAATCAGATCAAATTATATATTATAAATTGGTCCTGCTCGCAGAGTATTTATTGAAACAGTAATTATTTTCTTGTTTTTTCTCTTTATATAGAAAAAAGGTGAACGTTTTAAAATATTGCCTTCTACTACACATACGACTCAACACCACTGACGGCAGTAATGATTAGATTAGATCAGATTATACTTTATTCATCCCACAGTGGGGAAATTTACTTATCACAGCAGCAAAAAGAAAAGTGTAGTACACACTACAGAAATTAAGTAGAAAAAAATTGGCAACATTACCACGAACAGACAGAAGTGTCTTATAACCTACACAATAGACAAAAACAAATAGACATCCAGCAAACAAAGTACTTGAGGTAAAATGACCATCGTATGAAAATATAGCAATGTAAGTGACCATGTAATAAATAATATTATACGAGGAATAACCATGATATAAATATTATTGAAAAAGTAAGTGACCCTGGTATAATACAATATAATGGAATATTGTATGGTAGAGTGAACATAATATAAATAATATAGCAAAGGTAAAGTGACCATAATATAAATAATATTGTACATTGTAAGTAATTGGAATGGAAATATACAGATAATAAATAAATAAAAATAAATAAAAAATAAAGAACATAGAGCCATGATGAGTGGTGGGTATTGAGAAACAGGGACATAAAGTACAACATGATCAGGTGGTGCAGGTGTTGTAGGGTCTGACAGCAGCAGGGATGAAGGACCTGCGAAACCTCTCCTTCTTACACCGTGGGTGTAACAGTCTGAAGGTCTGCTTAAAGAGCTGCTCAGAGACCCCACGGTGTCATGTAGGGGGTGAGGGGGGTTGTCCATGATGGATGTCAGCTTAGCTAACATCTTCCTCTCACCCACTTCCTCTAGGACAGAGCTGGCCCTCCTGATCAGTCTGTTGAGTCTCCTCCTGTCCCTGTCCGTGCTGCCCCCTCTCCAGCAGACCACAGCATAAAAGATGGCCACCACAGAGTTATAGAAAGTCCTGAGGAGAGTCCTGCACACTCTCAAGGACCTTAGTCTGTTCAGCAGGTGGAGGACACTCTGACCCTTCTTGTAAAGTGTGTGGGTGTTATCAGTCCAAGTGGAGAGTAATTGGCAAAGACAAATATTGATTGAAAGCATGTAACTACTACTGCTACTAGTAGGCTAGTACTATTGATCAGTGTTACAATGATTGGGGAAAATTTACAACTTCCTTTTCAGTCTGTTAAAGCTTAGTGAGCAGTTTAAACAAGTTTGGCTCAGAACCACTGTCTGGACCTTCAGTGAGGGTGGGTGATGGTAGAGTACTGGAGCCTGCCTTATGTATTATCTTGATATTAACATGGCTGACACAGTCCAGCCAAAATAAAACCATGAGGACACACAATAATCCAACAGAGCTGTCAGAGTCGGTGGGCGGGAACTCGTTTAAATATCGTTTTTGACATTGTGAATGGTGTAGATTAAATCCAAAACGGGTTGTTGGGGAGACTCTTTTGTACGACACTAACTTTGATGTTGGAAGACTGCATACCGCTATCCATCACTTTCTACAACACAATGAGTTGTGCACTCATTTGTGTTGTGCCTACAACACAGGAGTTTCTGTAAGTGAGGATGAGGTCAGAGGTACAGAGGGACAGATGTAGGCTGCAACTTATCCAATGTTGTGCTGTGAATATTCTGTATAACCTTTGCCAACCTCGTGTAAAATGACCGGACTGATTGACTGATTTAAACTAACTTAAATCATGTAAAAGAAAACAGAGAACAACGTCACCGTGCAGTAACACAGCACATGTTGTGATAGGAGATACAAAGACAGAGAAACAAATAGATGTTAACTGAAAAAAACAAAAGAACAAAACAGCGATATGACTCTAAAATTAAAAGGTCAAGTATGGAAGGCTGATTCACCAATGACGGGTAAGATCCCCCTGAAAACTTTGGGACAACCTAAGGCAGGGACAGTCGCGATTACTTGACCTTGTCGACACTGTGAGCAGGCACAGTGTGCGACAACTCTGTCACTGTACAGTAACACGAGGCATATCACTCAATTTCGTTTTTCATCAGTTCGGTCATTTTACTGTACATGAGGACATTGGATAAGTTGCAGTCTACCTCTGTGCCTCTGACCTCATCCTCACTGAATGGCTTCACTTACAGAAACTCCTGCTCCACCATGTGTTGAGCTTTGAAAGCCAGCCAACATTTGGAGCTTCTTTTTCCTGCTTTGCTCTGTCCTTCCTCTCCCCATTCCCCTCTTTCCTTTAAGTCCTCTGTTTCTCTCGTTCATTCTTCTCCTCCCTCTGCTAGCTGTCTGACTCGTTTGCCCTTTGCGTCTCTCTTCTGCCTTTCTCCTCTCTCCACTTGACTCTTGTTTTACGCCTGGACAGCAGTTTCTCCTCCTGATCATCCACCTTCCCTTACCAGTCTATCGTACAGGGGTGGACCAGCAGATAGTAGCAGGAAGAATAGCTACTTTCTGCTGGTTCACTCCTGTACAACAGACCGGTAATTCTTCATCTTCATCATGTTCTCTTCATTCCTCATTCTTTGCTGTTCTTCCTTCATCCTGGCCCACTCCTGCCTTCTCTTTGTAGTTCTGGACAATGGACACGACCATCTTCGTTGTCTCTTCCAGGTCCTTTTCTTCCTGCTCATTACCTGGGTTGTGCACGGTGCAGGTGTGTCAGTCCTTAATTAATGTGTTATATCTTGTTTATTCAATCCTTAAAATCAGATGTGGACCAACATGTTATGGTTTTATGGTGGTTGCATGCCGGAACTTGGCACTGACTTCCTGGAGTCTAAAGAACTAATAAAACTTTTCCACAGGAACCTCAGCTGCCCCATGACCTTTGAAGGACTCAGAAGGTCACTAATGGAAGTTGCTTAGAGCTAACTCATCTGATTTCGCCAACATCTCATGATCTGGACTCCATCAATTACTCATAAAGCTAAAGGATGCAGAAAACAGAGAAATGACTCTGGCATGAGAGAAATGACTCTGGCATACTTAAATTAAAATGTACAAATTAATATGTTATGTTTACCTATTATAAGACTTGAATGTTAATACAGGAGCTTATGGAGAGTGATATGGTCTGTAGCCAACCTCAAGCGGCCGTTCAAGGGACTGCAGTTTTTCCATTTATGAACTGGCTTCACTTCACATTAGGGACGGACTGGCCATCTGGCATACCATGCATTTGCCCGGTGGGCCAACGTGCTATTTGGGCCGACAAGTCCCGATATATATGTATTTAACGAGTAGATCACACACCCCAAACACACTCTTGGGCTTAGCTATGGGCAATGTGGGGGTGTGGGCTGCTCTGGTCCAAAATGCCAGGGCCGATTTTTTTGTCCCAGTCAGCCCCTGACTATAACCAGTAAAAAGAAATGCCTTCTTTTTTTAATGGTATTTCCAAGCAAGTGGAAAGGGCCTTGGGCTTTAGCACAACGTGTGCTGCGGCCTCACCCAATGGTCTAAGCCTTGTTTCGCCTTAAAGATTCTGCAGCTGCAACCAGGTTTCACACATGGGTGGACAATGACCATGAAAGTAAAAACAAATTGTTCAGCTGCACCTGAGTGCCCAGACAGCAAAGGGGATCCTGCATGTCTTCATTCTTCACCTTAACCCAGTTGTATCAAGGTCAGCCATTGCACTGTGAAACAAGGACACACAGGTTTTTCCTCGGGGCAATGCAGCAGCAGCTCTGCCCGGAATGCAGGTTTCCTGCATCAGACAATTCAATAAAAGCTCAATAGAGATCTGTGTCCGCTGATAGTGCAGTCAGGATCTGTATTATGAGAATGATGGGAGAGGAATGAGTATTGAGAATTGTGTTTGGTGGAGCGGTTTACACGAGGCCGACACACACACACCGCAAACTCGTGAAACGGATCCAGTGGCCTCCAAACAGGATTGCGTTGCCTTTTCCCTGAAATGTATGGCTCTATTTGAGGCATTACTAAAGCAGGATTTATGATATCCTTTGCAGTACTGGTGAACGTGATCAATCATGACCCATCACTGTTTTTATAATAAATCTGTGGCCAACTGCAAAAGCTTCTCCAAAATCAAAAGTTCCACATTTCAAACAGAGGAAAGACAAAAGAAACCATAAGAAAATGTTTCAGTTATGAATTGGTGCAAATTTAAAAACAAAAATACGTCAGTGGCTTTGTCAGGCCAGGTTCAACATTCTTGCCAGATCACCAGATCACCAGATTATCTGCGTCTGAATGCCAGGAGACCAAACGTGGTTCCCTTGAAATGAAAGTCTTAGTTGACCCAGGTTGTTCAGGACCATTGATATACTAAGGATTGGACAGTGTTTGGTAATGGTACTTGCTTTTTTCCAATTAAATTTGCACAAAGAACACTCATTTCTTAAGTTTGTCAAGGTGTTTCAAGTGTTTTTAGGCCCATAGACCATGCGTGTTAGAGCCTTCTGTGCACATCTTGCCAAGATGAAAATATGATCCTGATAATAGTGCAATCCTACGGGCGATGGGCGCTTTGAATTGAAGCAAGAATTGGACACAACACGTGTCTGTTTTCCTCGTGGAGTGCATCGAAGTAGAGGTCAACCGACACTGTGTCTTGGACATTTCATGAAGTCCCCACACAGAGACTGGCAGGACCAACAATGGTTTGCAATCTCAACTACTTTGACAACTTGTACAACCAGACACATTTGTCTGGGGTCCAATGTGTTGTCTGTTATGTATCTCAACCAGTCACGCCATTTGATCGACCTATAGTTCATATTTCCTTCCTCAGTTTTACATTTTCTGTATATTGGATAGCTTAGAAACCTCTATCAATATATGTATATTACATACTGATTGAGGTTTACAATAGCCAAGAGCATTAGCTCCCTTTTCTGACACACTAGTGATGTGTTGGTTGTAAACGAGCCGGTTCAAAGAGCCGGCTCCTTTAAGTTAAAGATGGGAGCCGGCTCCTGTCTGTGAGCTGTCTTTTTATTTTATTTTTTGGAGCATGTAAGTAGGTATTCTAAGTATTACGGTGCACTGACAGGTGCTCCATGTATGCAGTGACTGAATGTCACGTGTGTGCTGTGCAACCAATCACGTAAGGATAGACAAGGATCATACCACCAAGTAGGGAGGGGCGGGGGTCCAGCACAGCAATGGTCATAGACAGGTGCACTGAACAGGAGGGAGAGGAGCAGAGAAGGAGAGAGTGTGGTTCACAGACCATTGTCTGTAAATGGAATGGAAACAATTGGCTACAGCAATTTATTGATATTCCAAAATGTAATTTGTACTTTTGAATACTTCAAAACAAAGGATGTATTGAATAATTAAGTGATATATGTGTACACATATAAATTATCAGTCAAAACAGCGCTAAATTTGGCTGAATTATAATAGGTACAGTATAAGTGGTCAACAGAAGAGTTTCATTGAGCTGGGCTCTTCTTGGCGATCTGAGCCAAAATATCTGGCTCGCTAAAAAGAACTGAACTCCCCACACACTGACATACAGAAAGATAGAAATATTATGCATTCTAAGTGATGCAGCTATTGAGACTAATGGGTACGACCTAATGGAAAGTCATTTCCTTTTGTAATGAATGTGTACGGGCGAGGATTGTTTTGAGCCCATGGTTATCATGGGAAGTCTATTTCCGCCGCCAACGCCTATATGCCAAAAATGCTTCACAGCCCAGTGCTGTTCCAGAGAGCTCGGTCTGAACGTGCCCCACAGCTGGGCCCTGGACAGTGCAATGTTCACCCCACCAGACAATAAAATGGAAAAGTGACCGTGTCACTTAACAGTAGATTGGCTAAAAGTCTAATGTTTGTCCTGAGGATGGCAGGAAAGCCACAAGGCCAATGAAATCTCCTCGGAAACATGACCAATCTGCTATGTGATACTCTGTGTGCAAGGCTGACATTTAGATGCAAATTTTGCATTCCAATTCAAATAAAGTGAAACAGCTTTTAGACACTGGAGTACATATTATACATATAGATTGTCAGAGCGGGCTTTGTTTCTTTATTGCTTTGACACAAATATTAGAGACAACCTGAGATTAAATGTGTTATATTCACCTAAAACAGCAGCAGCTTTGTCAATTGTTCCCTATGAAACAGCATGTTTCTCCAAATCATCCAGATTGTGCAATTGCATCATAAAGATGGATTTCATTTCAAGTGAACGCTCTTACAATAACTATTCTGTCACTATGTGGAGCAAATTACCGAATATTCAGGCAGACAAATGAACAATAAAACTCTTTATTCTTACTCAAGCTTCCGTCATGGAGAAAGGTGCTGTATTCAATTTGTAGCCATAAATGCTGCAAAGCAGTAAAGCGAATATAGATGATATAAAGTTAAAAACGAAAATGTGCTTTGTTGAAAGTCATCTACGTCCATTTAGATCCTTCAGAACAATACACAGAGGAGTTGCTTTATTCTCCTGGCAGAAAATGGCCCTGTTGTTAGAGAAAAACCCTCCTGTTAGAATGAATGGAGCTATTTTTATCAGCTTCTATCTAGAGACGAGGGTGATGGGAGAGAGAGAGAGAGAAAAAAACAACTTCTCTGCTCAAAAGCTGGGTGTATTGTCTAAAGGACAGCTGATCTGTGTGCTTTAACGCCAACAGAAGCCACTTACTCCATCATTGCAGAAATCCCTGCAGTACAGCCTTCCCCTACAGGCCTGAGTTCAGCCCTGTATCCCACCTGTCAAGTCCAAGAGCTAAACATGTCCATCTTACTCCATTTGGCAATAAAGGAAAAGCTGGCGAGGTGTGCTTCTCTATCTCCACGCTTCCTTTTTTTTTCAATGTACTGTAATCACAGGGGCCAGTGGGTTGCATGTTTATAAATCATGTATTGGGCAGCTAATGCACTGCAGGAAGAGTGCCCAGCATGGTTTCACGTGGAGCATCCTCTGTCTTCTGCTTGACTGTACTCGATCATAAATATTATTCAACTTTTAGTGTGTTGAATATTAAAAAAACAAAAAAAATAGTCAAGTCATGAAAGTCAATAGTAAACTTACACAAATTTCTCATTTCAGGTTACATTCTATCTATGCATATTTATACACATTATATTCAGTATATGTCGCTCTCCAATAAAAATCTTTATTTAGACTTTTTTCCATATATAAAGTGTGCTCTTCACTCTACGGTTAGCATTTAGAATCTTATTGACCAATGAAAGATGTTTGACAGTTTGAGTGAAGGGCAGACGACGTGGTCTTTGAGCTACCTGAACCAAGTCAGAGTGATGCAAAAAATATTTAGATATACTCGGCTTTCATTGCATAGCTACAATTCAATTACATTTTATTTATATAGCGCCAAATCATAGCAAAAGTTATCTCATGGAACTTTCCATACAGAGCATGTCTAGACCGTACTCTTTATAATTTTATATATAATTATGTATTTTAGAATGTGCATCGCACATTATTCATTTATTTATTTATATTCATATTTTTGCTTTGAATATATCCTGTGCATTTTTATATTGTGTCATGTTGAACACAGACTTCAGGCTTCACTTTGAATGGATCTTCCATTATGGAAATCCTCTGGAAACCTCTCTGTCACTGAAGCCTTCATGAGTCCCACTCAAGGTGCTGTTGTACAGCTTAATGCTTTTAAAATCAATAAAGTCTATCTTATCTTATCTTATAGAATTGTGTTTTGAAGAAGCCACTCTAAGTAGTGGGAAAGTCACTGACATTAATATTGTAACCTTTCTAATTCAGGGTCTATATCCAGCCTGCATACTGCAGATATAACTGTTAGATGATGTTGATACAACAAGTGAGAGGGGGTGGTTAGCTGTATCACTGGCCAATGAATGCATAGGATCCATCCAAGTCAAGTTAATTTAAGGACTAAAAGCTGGAAGCATGCGAGCCCTAATCCCTCTGTTTATTTTGTTCTTCAAGTTATCTTAAACCTAGCAAGCATGCTAACTGCAACCATGGACTTTCACCATTATGCTGGATATTACCAACCTGACTGCAGCAGATGGTATGTTGCACAGAACCAATTGGGAAGTCATCGTTGGAAAAGGGCAGGCACTTTCAAAAAGTACTTGTCAGATGACTGGTTGAACCATCTGTCATCACTATCATGGGTCGCTGGTATATTTCCATGCACTGCTCTGTATTATCATACCCCACAGCTACACAGTGAACTCCAGTTGTCCCCCCAAGGAAATGTAAAGACTAGTGACAGCTGAGGATGTCAATCAGCTTCGATGTTTCCCTCACATTTACCCATTCACACACACACACCCACACACCCATTAATGACAGCACAACCATCACCAACGAAACTGGCTTTAACATACAACAGAACCGGGCTCAGTGAGCTGGACCAGACCAGGTTCAAGGACAGCCTTTGAGATAACATTACACAACTGATTTACTGACTTTCTTGATAGAAAGATTACTAAGCAAAGAACTACTAACTATACTAAGGTCGGTCAGCCGTGTAGCTAACCGAATTGCCCAGGTATGCAAGGAACCAAACCCAGCACGAAAACCACCTCGGTAGGCTACTGTATCCACTGCCAGACTGGCCACCACTGATTTCAGAGGTTCCGTCTGAATGTTTTTACAGGAAATGCATAAATCTGAGGAAGCAAACCACACTCTGCTTTCTGTTTTATGGGGACTTTAATCCCCTTTTAGCTCATTGTTTTGGTTCACCGGTCTGCAAACTTCACTCTCTTAAACAGATGTCCAGTAGTAGCATGCAGCTACTCTTTTTACAAAAATATATACAAATAAATGTTTATAATCATTGACTTTCTATGTCCATGTAGCCACAGAAAATTGCTGCAAAGTTTTCTCACAGATAAACTGTAACAGTGCAGCAACCTTTCAGGATTTTATTTTTGATGAAACGTTTACTGGATTTTCAATGGAGAAAACGCTACATAACAGTTCCTGATCATTGCTGTCACAACAACGACTTCCCAGTGTGCATCTGAGTGAAGCCCAGAAATTTTAAACTGCTCCGGTGGTTTTTATCATCTTCTCCCCTCTGAATCATATCACCTCGCCCGTACCTTGCTCTTCCACTCAATCCAATATGTTGTTATCTAGAT
Organism: Collichthys lucidus; assembly: GCA_004119915.2. NCBI lineage: Eukaryota > Metazoa > Chordata > Actinopteri > Sciaenidae > Collichthys > Collichthys lucidus. The sequence goes on from CM014086.1 coordinate 15,960,410, forward strand.
AAAATACTTTCCTGACTTCTTCACTCACATTTTTCTTATCTCTTCTTCTAGCACTTCTCATTGTAGAAAAGCAGGAATGCTGTCCGGATCTTAGAGCTCTGACCATTGTACCCTCCACAAAATGGCTTGGATAGGGATTAAAGATGGAGCTATATCTGTCAGTCTGTCTGTCAAATGTGAACATCCCTGCTTAAATTTTGATAGACCTGGAGCTTTTATTATGTTCTTGCAATAAAAAGGCAATATATTACAGAGTTAAGTGTTTAAAGGGCTACTTCAATGATTTACTATTACACTTCAGTACACTTGTGAGGCTCACAGGAGACGGATTAAAGATCGAATGGTGAACAGTGATGCATCAGGGGCTGAGAAATCTTGATTCTTAGCACTTGGCATGGGTTAATCTTCAAACAGCTGCATTTCCTATAGTGCAGTAGTTTTTCATGGGAGTCACAATGACACTTTTCCTGTGAGACACTGAAAAACCTGTAATTTGTCGACATTATTTAAAAATGGCACTCTAATTATCCTAAGAATAAAGACTAAGATTTACTTTTAGGTCACATTCTGACTGGACTTTATGTTAACTCACTCTTCACACACACGCATGACAGTGCCTTCTGGCAATTGATCTTACTCCATGCTTTCTGTGTTTGTGTCTAGTAACACTATACCTAGCTACTTTTAGCTACCATATCCACTATTTGGGGTATCCATGGGGGACTAGCTCTGATTTTTTAAACATTGGAGTACTATAACCTCTATAATGATATGAATATTTCTGCAGACTTTATTCCCCAAACTACATTAAATTGCATACCTTGGGTATGACTGTGAATTCAATGAACCCAATTGTATTCATATGTAATGATGTTAGTCCCCATAGTAGTACATAGTAAGTACCCATATTGTAGTGAGATTTTTTTTTTTCAAACTTGACAAAATGTATATAAAATATAGAATGACGAATGAATGATTATGTGAGACTTCTCCAAATGTAAAAGCTTTTGACAATAAATGACAAAGTCTTGGTGTTTTCATATTCTTGAGGAATATTTGACCATTTTATCACTTTGTTAAATTTTGCAACAAATCTGTGTAACAAATGGTAACAACCCAAAAACTGCTACAACAACTTGTGAGTGCTGACAGTATAAAGAATAGACTGCCTATGCGTGACGTGTTGGCTGTGCCGCCTCTTGCGCTGATCTAAAAATTGACAAAGAAATGGATCATAATTCTGCATAACTTTAAGCCTTAATACCATTTGAACAGGTGAGTTGTATATAAATTCTTCTTAGAGACCAAAACTGTTTTTTGTACCAGGCTGTAAACATGTTTATTTCTGCTGTGAAGTTGGACATTTGAACATGGGGACTTTCCGATCCAATGACTTGCTTTTCTGCCTCATAAATGCAGAAAAAATCTACATACATCTCCAAAATGTACTGCACAAAGGTAACATGCTATTGTTAGTTTTATCAGAGAACCTTACAACATTAAATTTTACAACAATTACGACTGCTAAAGGTTTTTGTGTTTGAGCAGAAAAAAAGTAGACATTTTACAACATAGCACCATATTCAGTACCGATGCTATGAAAACCAACAAGTGAGTAATGTAAAGTCCCATTTTGGATGACAGGAAACAGCGAGCTGAATAATCTCACACCGGACATTTCACGGATGACCTTTCCAGTCTTCAGCATGAGCGGCAGTTACGTGAAAGGTGAGTGATAGGGGATCAGGCCCTGTAGCTCCTGCTCCTGTTAGGATGCTCTGAATCTCCAATGGCTTTTTAATATATCACAAGAGATGTGCTTAATTTGATAATGATCACATCAATATGTGACAGAGAGTCCCCGACGCTGAAATCCAATGTGTCACCGAAGTCTTCGGCCAAGCTTTGAAAAGGTCTATCGTTCGGAGCCAGCTAGCTAGATGAAAATCGGAAATTGGAAGGAGAAGTTAAGCTTCTCCGCAGGACTCCGCACTGAGCGGGAGTTAATCTTGATAAATGCTGGACGTCAATATGAAAATGCCAAAAGTGTATTCAAGATAAGAGGCCATGCAAGCCACATTCCGGGCATAAGATTCTGACACTCGGGGAGTAGAAATACACTCTTGTTTAGCTTCTTTTTCTCTTTTCTGCTGACTTATAAAGCTTTTTCTTTTATAGGTGTTATCTTTTCCCTCCACCTTAGACCTTGAAAATCTTCTCCTCCACTGAGTGAGAAAACAAAGACATGTCCATACAGTAAAATAAGGTTGTCTGGCTTCAGAGACTTTGACAAGGTGACTCATAAAGGGGTGTTACAGATAGAGAGCAAGACACGCTGGGAGAGTCTGGAAACTCAGCCCCGCTTTGCTCTGGCGCTGATGGATTTTCCGTGCTGGACCATCCATCTGTGATGCAACCTCGTAAATATGTCATTTACCCAAATCAAAGACAAAAAGGACTCTGTTTTACTTACCGGCAGTCCAAAAGTCTTTCCAAGAGCACGTCTGTCAGGAACCCATGAATGAAGCAACAGATAGAGAGATCACGAGCGAGGTGAGAATCACTCACTCACCAGGAGTTGTTTTTGAACAACCGTTAAATGATGCCTTCCTGGGAGTTTTTTTCCCTCCACCTCAAAGTCTCTCATTATGTCCCGTAGAGTCTTTTATGATCTCAGGCATGTTTCCCATGATGCCCCATCTGTCTGTCCTGCTGTGACAGAGGGCCCGGCCTCCTCTCATTCCTGTCGGACAGCTCCATCACTCACCTCTGTCTGCCGCTGTCTCTACATCAAAACAATGCAGTGCCAGAGTGAATTAGTATGTCCTTCACCTTGGGTGGAACCCTGTCATTACTTTACCCCGACTCAAGAAAAGAAGGTATGATTTAGCACATGTTACAGGAAGTGCAACAATGGTATGTCCTGAGAAGCTGCAGGCATTGGGATGTGTAGGGTTTATAGGTGTCTGGCAGTGTGCTGTGACTCTGAGGACAAAACACATTCATATGTTTAGTTAAAGGGTTTAGTTGTTTAGTTAATGAGTTTGGAAATGAGCACTGTGTTTTTATAGTTGTCTTTAAGTGAATCCTTGCCTCACATACAAGCTGTATCTTTTTCAGCGGAGAATATAAATGGTCATTTTCTGTGTCTGCAATCACCATGTCTTAGTATAGCACTAAATGTTGGACTGACAAAGCATTATAAGGTGAACCAGAGTTCATGGAACTTTTAATGTGATCACAATCATTGTTTGCTAAAACACAACAGTCTTGCACATTTCGTCCAAATGAGTCCAGACTCTAAAGAATAGACTATGATTAGTAGACACAATGTGAAGATTACATTGCTCCTCCATGAGAGGATTATGTGACAATGGAACGAGTTTGTGTTAAAGCAGAAAACTTCTTTGCATGACTTTGGAATTAAATCGACTTGCTCAGTGGAGTTTTAAAGACAGTAAAACAGATTTTCTGTGTATATTTGGAGCAAAGACAAGAAAACAATGTGTGTAGACTGGCTTTACCACTGATGTATTAAGTATATAAAGGTGCCGTATTTCAAGTCAGCTCTGCCTTTCACTCATATACAAGCTCAATGCCAGCACATATGCCAACACAGAGTGCCAAAAACTGCAGTTTCTCAAACATCCAGTCTCCATAAGTACCCATGTTCAAATGTCCAACTTCACAGCAGAAATAAACATGTTTCTGATTCTAATAAGTGAAGAGTATTAGCAAGTGGCTAAACTAAGGATGTGGGTGGGTCCAAAACAAATGAACAAACAAACAGTCAAATAAATGTAAAGACACATACATAAAGCAAAACGCAAAGCAAACTGAACACATTACTTACATCTAGCAGAGGGTGGCTGTGCCATGCAGCTAAGTCTGATTTCATTAATGAATGGCATTGTAGCATCACAATAGCATCAATCCTGGATTAACAGACACAAAAATACCAAGCAATCACACTGATGTGCTCTCCAATAAATGGAACTGATGCCTTAAATCCTACACAGAAAAAAGCCCTTTGAAATTAAAGAAAAAAACAACACAATCCCTCACTGGCTTCCCACTACAAAATACTGCCAGATATGTTCATTGGAGGACCAGGTCGGAATCCAGGGACTGATTCCGGGTCTCTATAATGTTGGGTTAACCCTATACCATCCATGTACCCATCTGTGTGCATCATGCATACTTTAAACTGAGGTCAAGCTCGGGTTTTTGTTATGTCTTGTCATTTCCTGTTTTATTTTGAAAGATAACTCTCCTCTCGTTTCAGGTCACTTGCCCTTTCCTCATGTGTCACCTGTCTGATTGTCTTCCCCGCCCTGATTGTTTCCACCTGTTCCCCATTACCCTGTGTATATACTGTCTGCGTCTCCCTTTGTCCCGTGCCGAAGTGTTTCGTCTCGTGCGGTGTTCACTAAAGCCTTTTTTCATAGCCCATAGCCAAAGCATTATAGCTCTTGTGTCTTTTGTTTTCCTTCCTCGAAACAGTGCTTTTTGTTGTACTTCTTAGTCTAGTCTTTTGGTTTCGTTGTCTTTAGCCTAGTGTATTTTTAGCCTCATTGGAGCGCTTTAGGTTAATGTTTCATAGCCTTTTGTTTTTCCTTGTTGTGAGCGATTTTGATTTTGTTAATCTTTGATAAGAATAGTTCAGAGTTTTTTCCTTCTTTGAGTATTTTTTTGTTTCACCTAGTTTAGGTCTTGTTACATAGCCTCACTCTTTTGAGGGTGTTTGAAGATCTGAATAAAACAGCTCTCTGCTCTACTCTGCATCTGAGTCCTCATGGAGTCCCGGCCTGACAGTAACTTTCTTTAACTATGGAGAGCAGTTCTAAATCTGCACATGGCATCATAGCAGGAAACAACAAGACAAATCTGTATTCTCTGATATGCACCTTCATTAATTTCTTACTTTAAGGCTCGGGTGTTTTATATGAACGAGGAATATGTGTTTTTAATATGTAAGGTTGAAAATGTCATTAGTATACTATTATTATTATTTTAAGGCTCTTAAAATTGGCTCCAATATTCAACCAGAGTTTTCAGGCTTTGGTTCTCAGAGGTGGATATTGATGTCATTAAATTTCTGAGACGTTCAGGCTGACACACGGCTGCATATAACAATTACATACACCAGTCAAGGAATCATGGCTCCCTCTTTGACAATTCTGCTTTGTCGACCTTGCAGCCGAACACAAACTGTTTTAAAAGCCTTTGCTGCTGTGCAAAGGGAGCTGTGTGTCCTGTGTGATACGGATCGATAGCGGGCCCCGGTGAAGTGCGCCTCCTTTATAGCCACTGAACCTGAGCTAGAAGGGTTAAAAGAACAAGGGAGGGCAAGGGCAGGAAAGGGAATGCAGACGAATGTTTGATGAGGAACTAGAAGCAGGGTACAGAGCCAGGATAAAGGAAGCCCGAGGCTGGGATGGAGTAGGAAGCCGTCTCTGGCCTTGCAGGTTCTGGAAGGAAAAGAAAGAAATGCATATCAAAACATGAAAAAGATGGCAGCTAAAAGAAAAGACAGTTAATGTCCAAGGTAATCTTCGAGGACGGTTTAAAAGGAAGACAGGAAATAGGAGGCCGACACGAGGAAAGGGAGGGGAAATGAAACAGGAGCCGCATTACATTTCTACTGGGTTTGTTTTGGAAAACGGGTTAGGCCTTTCATACAGAACTTAAAAGAGGAAGTGAGTGCTTGGCAGGTGTTTAGACATACCTCTGAAGTCAACCAAAGAAAATGAACACAAGGCAAAGAATCAAAACAAGAAGTAAATAAAGTGAGCCTGAAGATTAATTGGATTGAAATTAACAGAATACATATTTCTTTTTGTAATATTGAAAAAAAATGTGCAAAAAACAACTGTGAAACCACTGAACCAAGAGCAGCAGTGATATATGGATAAAAATACACCACCCAATGTAGCTTCCATGTGTTCCAAAAGCCCCACTGAGGTCAGTTTACAAGTCTTAAATGTGTTTTCATATGGTCAACCATGATGGAAAGCCAGGCCCGTGACATTTTTGGTCACTTGTGGGTGTTTTGTCAGGAAGAGCCAAGAAACGTGCGGCTGTGACCAGGGGAGATGGAAAAGCTGAATCAGTGCTTGGAGAATAAAGAGAGAGAGAGAGAGAGAGAGAGAGAGAGAGAGAGAGAGAGAGAGAGAGAGAGAGAGAGAGAGAGAGAGAGAGAGAGAGAGAGAGAGAGAGAGGGGTGGTGTTACAGGCCTGCAGCTGATGTTCACGTTGTGTTGTTTGCGTGCTTGTCCACAAAAGACAATGGACATTACCAGAGGCATCTAAAAATAAGGCAGGAAGCACAGAAGGTAATATTGACAAGGGGAAAGAGGCAACAGAGGAGTCCATTAGTCTTATAAAAAATGAAGGCAGGAGTTAGCGGTCAGACAAAAACAACCCAGAAGTTGAACAATCAGAGCGTTACGCTGAAGACAATGCACGCAAAGTCAGTGACCTGAACTGAATCCACCCAAAACTTTAGCTCTTTTCTTAGGATCTGTTAATGGAAGAAAAGGAGAAGCGGCACAGATGCATTCACCAAATGCTGTTGCCATACTCCATACTGTATCCAGTCTCTTTATTTGAAAGGCTCACGGGTTGGAAAACACATTTCTGAAAGAGTGTTTTATTTCCCCGTGGGCAACCTCTAAGGATGTTATTTCTGGCACAAAGGTTGCACCGCAATTCACTCATTGCACATGGAGGATTGCAGCAACTTTTTGCTTTGCAATTCAGCTATCATTATAATCAATCATCCAGATGCTCCAAATTACCAAATGAGACCTTTTTGCAATGTGATCAGTGCCATTTGTCAAAGGACATGAAGGGTATGAATGTGGTGGTTGATGAGCGTTTGGTCACGTGGAAGTCAAAGGAGTGCTGAATAGAATCCTGAATGCTCAAAAAGAAGACGATTCAAGTCCCGCAACTACTCCAAGCCTCAGCGCAAGCTTCTTTTAATTTACCCAAAATAAACAGCTCTCTACAAAATGTTTTACTTGATAGCCACAGATTAAAAGAGCAGCCTCTCGGATCAAACTAGAAAATGTGGTTTTGGAATCTGCGGTGGTTGAAAGCAGCAGAAAACAGCAACAGATGTACTGTATGAAATGAAGGCCGTCTTAGAAAGTGCACATATTGGAGTATTTAAAGGATAAGTTGGAATTTTTCTGTCTAACATGATGGACAAAACCCACAGTCCTTGTTCCATGCAAAATTGCATTATGAAGTTCAGATGAAGCTAATATGGATGTGAGTCAGCCAAACAGAGTGGGTGTCTTTGAATGTTTTCAGTACAAAGCGAACACTTTGGGTTTCCCTGGAAAGTGTTTCCTCACTGAGCTGTGGAGGAGGGATACTTCCTTTCTCGCCGAGGTCTGACCACATGATGAAGGTTAGGATGAAGATGTCCACTTCATTTGACTGAAGGTCTTTGTGCACAGTGTGCCTCATAAATAAAGAGTATGGCCAAAAGTAAAGTGTTGAACAAGAAGATTAAGGACCACTCTTTAGCTTAGCTTAGCAAAAAGACTGAAAACTGAAAGTATGTCTCCCAACACCTCAGGTTCACACCAAGTTGACTAATTAACACACTGAATCTTGTTATCATATGAAAACCAAAGTGTAACAATGACTAATAATCTTTGAGAGAGCACTGCCAGGCTATGTATTGACTGTTGAAAATGAGAGAAACAGTGAAACAAGTCAAACTCTAAATGTGGAACTTGAGCAGAGAAAATTCCACCTTCTATGTATGCTGTTACATTTTAGCAATTTCAAACTAAAATTCTTCAGTTTACAGAAACTGCACCAGGCTGTAGTACTGACAGTATAAAGAATGGTCACTCACAGGTCCCTGAAGAGCCCTCTTCAAGCTCAGAATATGTGGCGCTGGCCGCCGCCATGTTGGCTCACCTGTCAATCAAAGCGTTCACACTCTTAATTCTTCATCACTTTCAGTCTTAATATCATTTAAACAGGTGAGTTGTATATAAATTCACCCTCAGTACAGTTGTCATGAACGGGGAAATTAGCTACAGAGACCAAAACTGTTTTTTGTACCAGGCTGTAAAATAACATCTTTATTTCTGCTGTGAAGTTGGACATTTGAACATGGGGACTTATGGAGACTGACTCACTTCTGGAGCCAGCCTCAAGTGGACGAGAAGAGGAACTGCAGTTTTGACACTTCCATGCTGGTTTCACTTCACAGACATGAAAGTTGCTGCTTGGTACATCTGACAAACAAGACTTGTATTTTTTCCTTACAAGCAGCCAAGAGGAGAAACACAGCAGAGAGAGAGCAGAGGACCGGACATCTGGACTGCTGTCTGTTTTCCTGGTGGGACAGGTGACTGCGGGAGGGCAGGGGGCCAAACAAGGCAGTGACTGGCCAGCTCTGTAGGAGGATGGGGAACACGCTAATTAATACTGGGGCAAATGTCAGAGCACAAGTGACAGTGTAGCTAGCAGTGCTCCCTTCATGTGCACATGTAAATATCGAAATAAATACTGTGCATGAACGATCAAATGAAGTAGTAAATTATACAAAACAAGATATTTCAACTACTGAAACTGATTCTGGTTTCCTGGCTGTTACAATTTGTTGCTTATATTGTTTGTTTTTTCTTCATTTCTTCACATTATTAATTGTTTTATGATGACAAAATATTTATTCTACACAGATTGCTTTGGGGCTTTGTATATTCCTAATGATTTTAGTGACCTGACCTCCACTCTTACCAAAATATCCATCTTATTAATAAATTCTATCCAAATCTGATGGACAATATTTCATTTTAATGATAACATCTTAACTCTAATGCCACATTCATTCTGCACCTCAACTCATGGTAAATCACTAAGAACAACAACAGGAAATCTTCCTGTATGTTTTGGTTACACACCCAAGACTTTTATATTGTGGGGTCACATATATTTCAGTACAAAAAGTTAATTAAGTCCAGAAAAGCTAATTCATTCATTCCTGGTTTGTTTTCTACCACTGACCACATTAGAAGTCTCCTGCTCAATAATATTTGTGCTACTCGGTCTTCAAACCCAAACCAGCATGCTGTGAATGCCTGAATATTGTCTACAGATGTGAAAGAACGCAGACATCTGTTGAAGAAAAGGTTTTTCAAGTGTGTCTAATACTTTCATTCCATATGTACACTGAAAGAGTTATTGGTGCTGTAATCTTTCTGTCCACGGTGGCCGAGAAGATCTCACTGCAACGTGTTTCCAAATGTGAGCATCTATTCCATGTTTCTGTTTCCACGGACAGAAGCTGTGTTTTCAATTTGAAGATACAGAATGAAAGCTGAGTGGACACCTGAAACAAGTTTCTACGTTTACCTGGTGGTGTATTGATAAAAGCTAAATGTGACAAAGTGGAAGCAAATAAATGAATAAATAAAAAGTCGAGACGTACATGAAGCATGAGGCTCAAGCTTCCGCTACACTGGTTCCTAAAAATAGCATCAGAGGAACACATCACATTAATAGATGAAACAAAAAGAAATGTCACATTTCCATCATGTTTTCTGACACTTGTTTGAAGTGTGACTGGTGCTATTTAATTACATTTAATAACATTGTGTTGCGCCCTTTTCTTCTGCAATTCTGTAACTACACCTGATTGTAAAATTAGCACCACCAGGTGTTTATATATGCTTAACGCGGTTCACTTTTCGCGGACTCGGTGTTCCAGCGGATTTTTTTAATGTAATTTTGCATGCTTTTTTTTTTACAGCATACTGTACAGTATGAATACGCATTGTGTTCTGCGTCCTAAATTGGCTAAGTGAGAACCGCACATGTGTTCTGCGTCCTGATTTAACTAAGGGAGTACTGTACAAAATGCGTGTAAAAAGGTGTATAAAAGTGTGTGGTTAGGGGTTTTACGGCCTTAAAACATGTATAATAATTGTAAAACTTCACTTCGCGGATTTCATTTCTTGCGCGTTATTTTTAGAACGCATCCCCAGCGATAAACGAGGGACCACTGTACATGTATAACAGCAGTGGATGAAAACGCTTGATTCTTATTTTATATTATAGAGACTTTCTTGAAATTTGGTCAGAATTTGTGTTAAATTTGGATGCAGACTGTTTTCCTGCTACACTAAGGTTTGATTCACACCAAGATTGTCACTGATTCATTTTGGCTAACTCAGACTAAGAAAGCATCATTCTAGCTTTTGGCTGGAGGACAGCCTGTTCTCATTCCCAGGGCGTCAGATACTGACATAAACGTGTACTGGGTTTACATCTCATTGGCCCTAGATGAAGGAGGCGGGGCCACGTTCGTCAGTGTTTTCTGGACGTTTGCAGGACCCTGATTGGAGCGGAGGCCAATAGTGATGAAAGCAGCCTTCTTTAAACTTAAACCGCTGAACTGTCGAGCAAGCTCAAACACAAAACACAAGCCAGGGAGCTTGCGAGTTACTGATTCACAAACACGCTTTAGAATTTCAGTTAGAAATTCTCCTATTCTCCAGTTAGAAACACTCATCTCGCATAGACACTAAAGGGTCAAGGTAGCGTCTGTATATGACGACCATAACTGGTTCAATGTAGATACAGTATGGGCATATTACTGTTTTAATATTTATTTTTTTAAGTCCAGGCTACTGAGAAGGTTCCTATAAATATCCTAAGTATTCTATGAATTCATAATCATAGCCTTTAAATTTGAGATCCAGGGTCAGTGTACTGAATCAAAGCGTTTCTTTAGATGTATTGCGCTCAAATCGGCTTTATAACTGACAGTGCTTATTCACATTCTCATTTAACAACATAAAAATCATTAGTAATTATACATTATAGGTCTATTTAGTTATGTTTTAAGATGAGATGAGAGATTATATTTGTTTTTAAAAGTAACATTAAAATCCTCTTTTCATGTTTTCCATTTGTTCTTAATAAAAATACATTTTCTCTCATTAGCTACACTTGTTCTGTGCTGGTCAATTCCTGTACCTAATGTACCAAATGCCATTACATTAAACCAATATGTGCTATAATTATATTACACTGTGTCTTCCATTGCTTTGGAAATGTGAGTCTACAGTTTTCAAGAAATCTGATGAAAACCACACATTCACATTCACTAAGTATATCAGCGGCTGCACACTCACATTACTGCTGTACACGTGGTGCAGGAACTGGACAATGTCACACAAGCAACAGGCTGACAGCTTGTAATTTAACGTCTCCATCGTCTGCACAGACTTTGCTCCTGGCTCATTTACAATATATGGTCACTGTATATATTATGTGGGCGTGCTGTGCATGTTAAAAAAAACCCCAGCAGGTGTTCCATTCATCACACCTGCCTATTAATCGTAATTTATGAGAATGAGGTTAAAAAAAACCCCACAGGCTTCAGTCGAGCCGAGTCGAGCAGCTTGTCAGTGTTTGCTAATAGAGACGAGAGATTTCTACAGAAATGCGAGCTTGTACTGCGAATGATAACATGTCCAGTTATCGCAGGACAAATTGAATGCAAGCTTCCCAGACTCAATCTGCTTACTTAGTGTTTGCTTTTGTGTAACTTGGCAGAACACGAGACGCTTGCACAATCGTGTGGCTGCAGTGAAAGCAAGCAGGCTGCTTTTTTCCACACAGGCACATGGACTGAAATGGATTTGGGCAGTTCTGATATCATGTGAACGCTCACATTTAATTTCTGTGTAACTTCTTAAAATGTTATTCTTTTCTATTTTTGTACATCCAGATGCAAACATGAGTAATGATTGTTTATTTGTGGTACTAAAGGAAGTGGTTAATTATGCTGTCAGCTTCTTCCTACACAGAATTGATGAACTGCGCCTGTGTCTTGATGTAGTGCTGAGAAATAAAATCCCAGTTAATCATACGCCAAGTGGCGTGTTCACAATCTGTCTGCCTAAGGACTCACTTTTCCTGCTGATAAACGCTAATATACTGCTCATAGTAACTGTGACTGTGCTGCATTTGATGCTGTCTTATCTAAAACATGAGTCACCATCCTTAAAGCCCCGAAAACTTTAAAAATTATAAGTATTTCTTAAACAGTTAACTTTTGTGTTTTTCAGCTTCTTTACACACTATCTTCTCTTTTGTGTCCAAGTGACAAGGACACTTTTTTTTTTAGATTGGACCATTGTTGTGCACTAATGCACGTCCACCGAAAGTGCTTTTTCTTGCAACTTGTTATTTTAAGTGTGTGACAACATTATAAAAAGGATCCTGCAGAGATAGACGTTTTTGTTCAAGAAGCAAAGTTAACAAGAAACAGATGTTATATCGTTTTGTTCAACTCCACTGAAAAAATAAAAATTTATTTTATATTGCAGAATACAGGAGTTGCTAGTCCACCACTTACCTTTCTGTGAGAACGAAAAAACCCGTACAAGAACATGAGCAAACGAACAGATCAAGGCAGTGGTAAAATTTGATGTTGTCAGTGTCAGAAACAGCTGTTTCTGGTTAAACAAAAAAGAATAAAAAAGGGATCTCTCTATCAGGGTCCTGCAATGACAATCTGATCATCAATCAGAAGCAAAAATCAATCAACCAATCAGTGACAAAAACAAGCACTTTTAGTGGATGTGCATTGCCCATGAGGACTACTCACTGCACTCTCACTCAAAACTGGACACATTTCAGAAATTGCTCTTCCCATTAGTCACTTAGACACAAAAACATGGGAGGTCCAAAAAAATACCAAAGTCTACCTTTAGGTAATCATGACTAAGACAGTTCTCAGAGTAATATCATGTAATGACCGTTGGGGAAAGCAGACACGCTTTAAGACTCAGAGGACTTCACATGGAGACATCTTAATGAGGACTTAGCAACAGATTACTGAAGGAAACACATGGAGAAACACATAAATACTCACCTAAAGTTAATTACAGCATGACTGGCTAATGAGTACATACCTCTTTAAAAATGAATTTAATAGTAATATCCCTTCATACATGTCAAAGAAAAAGTATTTCTTTGCATACAGGAATGTAGGTCAATGAATTATGAATATGTGTACATAAAACCGAGCCGATCTGTATGTATGTGTATTCTGTGAGCAAAGTGTCTGATCCTAACTGGAAACACAGTGTTTGATTGTGTATTTGGTGGATGACCTTTAGCAAGCAGATGACTTTTCGCCCAGACCTCAGCTGCCCTCACTGACTAGTCTTTCTCAGTGAATGTGCTCTCGTGTGTTTGTGGTTTTCTGGACTGACTAGTGGAGGAGGGCAGCTCCACATTCCATTGACCAATCATCAGCCAGACAGAAATCCCTGTTATTTGTCTGGGAAAGTCTTTTGCTTTCCTTTGTAATGCTTTAACTTGACTGTTCAGGTTTTATTTCTTATTAGCACCATGTGCCTCATGGAGACGTGGCTGAAGGAACTCACTTTGTACTCGCTGGTAACTCTGGACAGATTTTAGCTTGTGAGAACAGACAGGAGAGGGATTACTACTGAATATACAAAGGCAGTTACAGAAATGTATTATATTGTTAAACTGATCATTGATCTTACTGATTATTTCTGTTAAAGTGCTTCTTTGACCCTGGAAATTTTATTTCATTTTTATTTTATTTTGACAAAATAATCTTTATCAGTGTTTACTTACTAAAGAAAAACTCTATCCACTGAAGAAGACAAGACCCAAGTTGAGAGAACAAACCACATGTGTATGCATCTACTGTACATTGTTATAAAAATAGGATTATACTGGGGTTCAGATGTTTGAACTAATAAAATGTGTGTGTTTCCTGTTTTTGCATGTCTCATGCACCTCCCTTATTTTGGACTGTGTTTTACTGAGGATGGCAGGGAGAGATAATTATAAATCAGTAGTTCAAGGACAGGAGAGACAAGAACGTGAGAAAAAGGCCTGGGAAATAGAAGAGACAAGGACGTGAGAGACAGGCCTGAGAAGTGTCATTTTGGACAAGAAACATAATGTTCATTACTGAGCAGAAAACCAAAAAAGGAAATTATCAGTGGGGAGGTGTCCGAGACAGCCCATTTTAAGAAAATTGTATAAAAAAAACAACTGTTAGAGCTCCTCAGGGAGCCTTTTCTCTGTAACCCCTTTTGTGTTAAACGCTCCGTCTTTGATACTTTGAAATCCAGTCCTCCTTATTCAAGGGTTCTTCTTTAAAAAAAATCTCAGTAACATACATATAATGAGCTTAACGTGGGAGACAAATGATGAGGTCGATCAGTCACAGATAACTATTGGTCATCAGCAGGATTCCAGCTTCCAGGACAGCAGTCGCGGCACAAAGGTTAATGTTTTCTCTGATATTCAGCGTTGTATCATTTATTAATAGCAAAAATCTGAAGCCCTTTCCGGTGGCCACTAGAGGCTGAAATGTTCATAACCCCCAGCAAGTGATGGATGGAATAAACAATGAGTGGACAAAGCCATGAGAAAGCAGCTACTTAAAGCAGACACTAAGAACACAGCTCTGCTCTTCTATATCATCCTCATTCACATATAAATGATACATGATCTGCAGCAGGGCCATTCATGTGACACTCTCGTTTTCATATTGTCTTGTTAAAGTGTTGCAATATAAAGTGTGTTGTTTATATCACATTATCTGTGTCAATATACAGCAGAGAATGTTTTAATAGGCAATATAAGTCGTCAACCCTTCAATCTTATTTGTATGAACACAAAGCTCTGTGGAGTCCATAAGCAGTCTGGTGTTATGCATTCCCCTTTGATGATTTACAATTATATGACAAGTGTTTTATCTGAGTGGGGAATGTGCATTTTATCAGCTCTGTTCAGCATGGCAGTGCATAAAGAGAACAGTGTATCATCATGGAGGCGTCTATGTTCAAAGGACTTTATTTATTTTTATTATTTATCTCATTTTATTTGATTATTTTACTGGATCTGACCTGATTTTCTTCTCTAGCCTACACTCCATGATGGTATTGTTCTTTATAGGTACGCGAGTGGCTAGTGATGCTTCTTTAATGATGATAATAATAATGCTTATCATCTATATTGTGACAAGAAGAACAAATTATTATTATTATTATTTCTAAAAACATTATCACTTAAGCACATCACGTGAGAAACTCATAAAGACATAAATTATAGCCATTCGGTATGTTTTAATATGCTAAAATACTAAATCATCTTAGTTCCAGCTTTCATTCTTTTAGTCAGGCTAAATGTTTCACAGTCTTCAGTAATGTGTCATCATGAATCATGTTAGCCACAACAATGCACTCCACAACTGTAAAATAACTACATTTTGATTTAAATATTGTTTTGCTAACCCAACTGCAAATAGTGTTCATCTCCGGGCCACTCCTATACAGTAAGTCATCATCCCGACGCACCCTTTCCATCACTTGCAAATCTATTGGTGTGGTCCTTGTTAGTGAATATAATAATAGAATTTATTAACTTTTCGTCCTAATAAGTACATTTTCATGTAAATTAGAAGATTGATGGTGGCACTAGAAGGAAGGTTGCAGGGTTAATACAATACAACAATACAAAGTTTCGGATTCATAAATATCCATGACAATATAAATTACTTAAAATCAGACATTTCGTTTTTTTTCCCCCACTGATAGTTGACTCTTATGTTGTCAGTGGGAGGTAATATGAGATATGTTATTGTATAAACTGTCAGTTTGTGTAACACCGCTGTACAGCAGGGACGTCCCTAGATATTACCCAAACTGTCCGTTGTAAACATATTTACATACTTCCTTTGGTCTGCCACATTTGCCAGTTGTGCACACTCCAATGCTGTTGTATTATTATCATCACAAGCAATGAGAATTTATTGGCAACATAGCTGATCCTTACCTTCGCTGCTGGCATCACTGGAACTCTTTGTTTTTAACAATGATGCACTGGGTGGACTGAATTGGTATTTGAAATGAAGTTATGTTGAGTGCTATTATTACTACTGTAGTACCATTTGTACTTATTTTGAAAAAAAGGCCATATGATACAACAAATAAATAGAGCTACAACAAATCAACCTTGGCAGTAATACACCATAGTTATTCAAAGGTTTGGGTCTCACCCTGATTGATTCCACAGTGCAGTCTACAGCCCGTTCTGCTAAAAAAATGTAAGAAATTCAGTAGATTTTTATGGATAGCTCACTGCACCTTTTTAATAATAAAGGACATAAGAACAGATAGATACAGAAAAAGTGATTACACAAGTGCAGTATATGAGCAAGGGTGCTTAACATTGCTGTGAGCGAGGCATTTCCCTCAGCACATTAAAAAATTGGAGAGGCTTTCCATTTTACCAGACATTTTTATGTAGCTTTGGTCAGAGAGGCACCGCTATTACATCAGAGGAGGGAGACACGACTGGCAGATATCTGATTTTCAGTCATACACCAGTCCGATATATGAGTCTGGCCCTGTTATCGCTTCATCACTTCAGTATTTTCCTTCCAGTAAATCCATGTAAAGCCCCTAGACTTGACTGATTTGCCTCATACAGAAAGACTAATGAAGCAGCACGCAATGCACACATCGCTCATCAAGCAGAGAAACACACACATTTAGTTTCAGCTAAACAGTTCCTTATCTCCAAAGAAACACCTTATTCCACTCTTTTGTTTTGCTCTTCCATTACTCTCACCTGGTGCATGGAGTAAGTGTTCAGCTTTTGCACGGAGAAACTAATCTTTTAGCTCCTGGAACACAAACATTATCTTGATACATCCCCCAAACCACAGAACACATAGCATTGTTCATGGTGCCCTTATGTGGACCTTGTAATTTTGGCCCAAAGTCAAGTCCTGCTGTGTGTGACCAGCATAATACCAGAGGACTGCTTCGCTTATTTATTCTATTTCCAACAGGTAAGCATCTAATACCTGCTGCCTGGCTATAATTACTATCATAGCAGTTGAAGGTGAAGCAGTTATGCAGAGTGTTGTCTTTTTCTCTCTGCATAGCACTCAGCTTTGCCTACTCAGTGCTTTCCCCAGCCTCATCTTCCCCATCCAATCTGACAGTACTGGTAATTGTGCATTATAAGGCTTTGGCACGGGTTGCTGTTTAGTATACAGGAACTATAGCAGGGACCTGATACTTCTTAATGCCTCTGCTATTAAGAACCAAATCACATTGCAAACACTTCATTAAACAGCCTGAGGTGCTGTCATTGTTTAATGACATATCGATGTGTTCAGTGGACAACAGCCGCAACAGCGCTCTCTTTTTTCCTACGCTCCCTGGGGGTGTCATCTGTCACTCCATCTCCTGCTAATCGATGTCCCTGGAGAATGCTGCGGTAGCCCCAATGGTGACAAGGTGCATTAAAAATGTAGCGCTGTTATCTCTGTTGGGCTATTCATTAATTTTGCATGGTTTGGAGAGGTCCTCGAAAGCATGCCATTCCACAGCGCATATTGTCCTCTGTGAACAGGAACTGAAGTCTTGTCATCAGGTATTTTGATACGAAGAACTTAAAGCAACGCTGATGATATGGAGAATAGATTGAATGGCATGCGTAGCATTCATTATAAAGGTGTCCCCTTACTGACAAATCCACATAAACGTCTGAGCCTGACCTTTCATTTCCCATTCCCCCTTTTGTTTGTTTGTTTTAGAGGCTCAAAATTCTGTTCTCATCATCCTCGTGTCCAGGATTTCACCAAGAAAGCTGCACACTATCCTACCTCTACAGCACCAGACAGCAGACAAAGTTAAAGACTACTTTGTTAAGGTTAAAGTTATGTTGTTTCACGGTGTTCCGTGTTGAACATTACCAGTAAAGATGGTTTCTTAATACTTCTGGCGAGACAGTGCTTTGTCTTCTCACCACGTCGCCATACTGCAGACAACAGTCACAGCGAAGCTTGGTTTTCTGTATAGATATTGTTCCTCTTAGGATGACCTTACTTTCAAACTCTTCAAAAGCTTGACACAGTGTATTATTATGCATTC
The DNA here is from genome assembly GCA_004119915.2 of Collichthys lucidus. Lineage (NCBI taxonomy): Eukaryota > Metazoa > Chordata > Actinopteri > Sciaenidae > Collichthys > Collichthys lucidus. The sequence continues at coordinate 15,978,388 of CM014086.1, forward strand.
TTTCTTTTGTATTCAATTGTCAAATAGCCTTTCTCTGCTCACTTGCTGTAACCAAGTGGCAATCTCCAGGAAGAGAAGCCAAAGTGCAGGTGCCAAAAACTGCAGTTCCTCAAACGGCCACTTGAGGTTGGCCATGACATGAGTCAATCTCTAAAAAACCCCAAGTTAAAATGTCCAACTTCACAGCATGAAATAAATCATGTCCATGTTTATACAGTCTATGGTCATAACAAACACTAGTTAACACTAAGCTCTTCTTGGATACTCATGCCCCTATTTAAGCCAGTTATTGCAGCCAGTATTGGTGTCCAAATATGAGACTTCTTCTCACATCAGAGTAAAGGCCCCATAATCCAGTACATCCTTTGGTATGTTGTCATTCAGTCTGCAGCAGCTAATGATTAGATTTTATTACACAAAACACTAAAACTGGAAAGTTGATCTTATTTAATGGTGCACTTCTGAAGCTTTCTTTTATGATACTTGTAAATGTTTTATGTCAGTTTGATCTGATTATTTAGTCACTTTTTGTTTTATGTTCTTCGCGTGTCTTTGCGGGATTAATTGAACCCAGGATAAAAGTTGAAACATAAGCCTAAATCACATAATAAGACTCTAGTATAATTACCACTTTTCCTTTTTGCCATACTTTTGCCCATTCCTGGCTGCTTCCAAGAGTTTTCTAGTTTGCAAAGAATTTTAGGTCTGCACTCAAAATTCCTCCCATTTCTCCATGTTGAACTCATCATTGAAATGATCTAGTGTGTATGTACAGTACATTGATGTAGATGTAGGCCCTAACCTTTCTCAAGTGGGACGTCTGTTTTGGAACACTTTCAGATACTTCTTCTCACCGTGGCAAACTTCTATTTCTGAAGAGCTGAGTATTGCTTCTACCATGCCATATTCCTCAGAGTCCATATCAATGTCTTTCAGACTGCAGGCCTGGACTGCATCACTGTATTCTTCATAAGACACAGCAGTTGTGAGGCCAAAGCTTTGACACTTTGCTATGAAAGATGTTCTCAGAGAATCCATACCTTTCACTCACGCACATTTTTGCTCTTACATAGAAAACAATAAAATCAGCCTCACATTTCGTAGACAGATGCGTCAGCCTCTCCTTTTCAGTTCAGTCATGACCTTGACACAGAGGTTATGCGAAATGATTGGCCTCAAGAGCTTCAATGCAGTCTGACAACACCTTTAGATGACTGAGGATGAGAAAATACATTTTAGATACATCAGTGCTGTTCTCCTCAAAGTATTTCCACAACATCTAAGAGCATTCCTTCTTAGCTAGACTCTGAAAGTAGCTGGTCAGAGGTTTCCATTACTTCAGGATTCTGTCAATGCCAGTCGATGGGCACAGAATTTTAAAACTGGACATCCTAGCACCACCGAGCAAATAAAAGACCCAGATATTTGGACACCAAAACTGTAGCCAAAAAGAAAATGAATACTGAACTTCCGACATTTTCCACCAGTTGTACACGATGCTAATGCTTTTACATGTAGAGACCAAGTGGCAACCTCCTGTGACTGGGAAATGAATCCAGTGGGGAAGTGCCAAAGGCTGCAGTTCCTTGAAAGTCCACTTGAGGCTGGCTGCAGAATAAGTCAATCTCCATAAACACGTTAGCAGCCTGCCACAAAAAAACAGTTTTGGTCTCTATAGCTAATTTAATGACACTGAGGGTGAATGTTTATAGAACTCACCTGTTCAAATTATAATAAGACTACGTCACCATTTAGTATCGGCTCAGCCCGTTTGGAACCTCGGCAAAGGTGGTACTAGCAATGGTACCGGGTACCGGGTACCAGGTACCAAGTTTTAGTAATGGAAAAGCAAAAAAGACGAGTAGAGTCGAACCGAGTCGAGCTGGTACCAGCCAGTGGAGAAGCGACTTTTGATGCTACTAGTTTCGGTACACTTCCCTTTAGGATTGCGGTCGAGTCTGGCTATTTGTGACATTTCCATTATCACGTTTTCCACTGTCACTGCAGTGACAGCAGTAACACACAAAAGGAAAGAAAAAGTATATTACACCTCAAAGTAGTGACTACATGTTTTATATTGTTTTTTTATTGACAGTGTTTGTGATGTGAAATAGCTTGTGTGTGTGCTAAGTGAGAGTCTTGTGCTGTCACTGGCTACTCGAGGCAAAAGTAGCTGAGTGTAAAGTACCTTGTACGTAGCTTCAGTAGCTTCACTTTTAAAGCAGCTTCTTCATTCATGGATATCAAACTCATATAGCATCTTAAACCTTTCTTCTAAATGTCAGCTATCTCAGCTGCAGAGAGTATGTTGTCAATGATTTTCTGGACTAAGATGTGGGGTGAAATGGTCACGAAAACTCAAAGCTTTGGGGAATTTGTCATATCCACAAATCAGCAACAGCCCCAGGCAGACAAAATTGTAGCACCAGTTCAACACTGACTCCATTGTTCCCCTCACCATCTGTCAAGATTATGCTAGCACAGACATGCAGGCCAGGCCATCCAGGGGAAAGGATGTCTTGTCACTACCTTCACTGTAGCTGCCCATCTCTCTGAAAGCCTGTATCATTTAACATGTTTGGGCTAAAGAGTTCAAAACAACACTAATGGCCCCTCTGAGATCTGGATAAACTTCCACAGGGGGGTATCCGTTACACCCATCAGCATCACCCCCCAGTCCCCCCAGCCCCGGCACTCAGAGGCGTCACACACTTCACATTATTCTGATGCCGCATAAATCACCATGGCTGGCTCTGACAGAGGCCAGTGGGTGATCTCTACTAGGTCAAGTGGGTCACACACTGGCTTTTGAAGGCAGGTCTGTGCAAGATGACATATTAGAATTCTTTCCCTTTTAACTCACACTCTGGATGAACTTCCTGATAGAGGGGTCATGACAACTTTTCTCCTCAGGTATACTTAACAGCAATAAATGCCATGAAAGTCCGAATGAGAGGCTCTGTTTTTATATTTGTTGCTGCTATTTCATATGGTGGGACTAATGATCGTGTTTTATGGTAAAGTGAAAGGAACCCTCTTGAAAATGACACTTCCTGTTCGGATTTGTGTGCAAATTCAGTGGCTAACCTGGAGATGTGTGTTGTGTCTGCAGGTGTGAGCTGTCACCTGTGCTTGGCAAGACCCCAGAACAGCCTCGGCACTGCTCTCAGTCTCCCAGCTGTGCCCTGGTCACACACAGTGTGGGGAAGATCATCTGTCTGATGGCAGTTGGAGTAGAATAAAGGCCCCACACACCGCACATGCTGCCTGCACCACCTCCGCTGAAGACAGAAAGCAACAAGAAAAGTCCTCATAAAATATCATGCAGGTATCGCTCACTGTAAATGCAGACAGAGCATGTTTTCTTGTAGGAAATATTCAATGCATGTTGTCTGGTGTCAAAAAGAAGGACCAAGCAAAATGGGTCCAAGTGAAGCAGTAAGTCTGTCTCTGTGAAATAGGTGAATGTTTCCTAATGCCTTGATGTCATTTAAAACTGAAGATATTGTTCTGCCAAAATACATTGTTTTATACGTATGTGACTATATTGTTATTGTTTCAAATCATTTTCTTGTCTTGATCTCTATACACTCCGGTCTTGGTCACGACTTCAACGTGATAGAGAGATACAGATACCGTCTCTGGTGTCAAACCTCCCACTTTGACCTCCGTCTTAAGAGAGTTGTTACTCACACAGTCACAAGTGATTTTTGTCAGGAAAGTGTAATTACAGGTCATTTGAACAATGCTCATTGAATTACAGAGCCTGTTTCACTCCATGGTGGTGTTTTGTTTTTTAATTTGACCTGTGACTGCTTTTTCTTGAGCAAAGAAAATCAGTCTTGTTAAGAAGTAGGATCATTTGTTCAACCGATGAAGTGACATTACATCCTTCAGTTTATTCGAAAAACAAATCTAAAAGATTCAAAATCCCCTGTTTTTGGAGGGACATGTTTTTTACCAACAATTTGCAACTTTGACACCAAGACCTACACACCAAAGACTGATGTTTCCCAGACTCTAATGGCGTCTAGTGCTGCCTATTTCACAGACATTTAACTGTCAGTCAGAAAGAAATCCATCTTAGAGGAGCAAAAATAGCACTATAAGAGACATTAATAGATAGAACTGTTATGACAGTATAATGACACACAAGACCGGTTGCATTATGTGGTGCTTGTGTGTGTTTCTTTATCTTTGTGTTCACCTCAAGTGCTGACTGCATGGTCTGAGAATTCAGAATGAAAATACCAATTCTGAAGTGTTTACTTTTATCTTGTTCCTGGATGTTTATGAAGTGAAACCATACAGCCTCAGAATACAGAACATTTGACTGGTTGAAATGTTTAAAATTCGCCTGGATGCATCTTTGTCTCAGATCCTGTCATTCAGAGTGAGTACTCATCTATTTGCATCTTGGCTTGCAGTCGCATCACCTGGAAAAGTTTACTTCACGGTCAATCTAAACAAACATGTAAAGTCCACTCACGCCGGAATTTCAAACAGCGTCTGTGTGAGTGCAATCGTTGTTTTGCGCTGAGTTTACCTTTCCACAGACCTTTGACACACAGTTCCACACTGCTGATTAATGGCAAAACTCCTTCTACTTGTACTAACATCTCCTTAAAAGAGATACAGTTGGTGAGACACGAATATATCTCAATATATTTCTCATTCCAATGTTTGTGTATACTTTCTGAAGTCTGTAGCTGGAATTATTTAAAAAAAAAAAGAAATCAGTAAATCATAAAATAGTATTTTTGCAGTGGTCAGCTGTACATGTGCATTTGTTCTGATTATATTACTTATGATTAAAAATAGCAAAACAACAACTAACAGCCAAACATCACCAACAGCAGACACAGCAGCAGCTGATATTACAGACTAGTCCATAAGCAGTCAGCCCAGCTCACAGTCTGCCTTTAGCCTTTTATTTCACCAAGCTCTCACCAAGCTGGCAGGGAAGATATGTTGATAGACTGCCGAGCACACGAGCCAAGCTTTGTTCATGGCATAACACCGGCTCCATTCCCCCATGGCTCGGGCCTGAAAACCTTCTCCTCTTCCCAGTGGTTTAAAACGCCTGTGGTACAAGCACTAACACTCCTCGGTACTCTGAGCTCGCAGTCTGGGCAGCCCAGCTAACAAACTGAGCTAACAGCAGCTACAGTTGGCAGTGACTCTGTGATTTACAGAGAGCCAGTGGTCAAAAGTTCTATTCCAGCGAAAAAATGCTGCTAATGTCTCCTGCTCTGTCTCTGCTTTAGTTTGAATCATTCACGAAGCTCCTTGTTGTTTACATAAAGACAAAGAGGCTTTGACAGTGAAGTGAGACCTCTTGCTGTGATATACTACCTTTGGGTTTACTTCATTCTGGATCGTCATTGGTGGGTCAAAGGTGAAAGTGGGCGGTACTATCGATTCTCCTGAATCTGATTGGTCGACAGGTGTCAATCATCAAAATCCGCCAATCAGGATCCACACTCTGTGTTGTTTTAGCTTTAGCAGCACCGCTCGGAAGAGTTAAAACTTCTTTACTCCTCCTTAAATTGGTTTTTTTTTAACAAAAATGTGTTTAAATGTATTTTTATGTTTAAAAACACACAAAGATGTTAAAATGTGTTTGAAAAAGATCTAAAAACATACACAAAGATTGTGCTTGAAAAAAAATATTTGAGCACATTCACAAATAACGATATTTTGAAATACAAATATGTTTAAAAAAAGATGTGAATGACATGATGTCCATAGTTAAGTGGTTTTTGTTTCTTTCAGAGCCAATGTCAACATCAAGAGGCATCAAAGTGCATAAAGCATTACAGACTGCTTGTGGGTGATCGTACCCTGAGCACAAAGTTACATACTGCAAGAACAGAGATGAGAGACACCGTTAACCTGATTACAAGTCAGTGTAGCATCAGCACGATTCCAAAACTGTTAGCTTAGGGTGCAATGATTTGATGACTGCAAAATAACTGCTGCTTAGTATTTGAGAGCACATCCCGTCTTGCTTACAGGTACCGTAGTGAAGATGCCCTTGAGCAAGGCACTTAACCTCCACCTGCTTTGGTGAGTGTGTTTGTCCGTCATCAGCAGGAAGCTCTGATTGCATCCTGTGCCTCCCCAGTGTGAGTGTGTGTGCGAGTGTTCGAATGTGAAGCAGGACATTAGTGAAAAAAGAGCAGACATGCTCAGCACATCTTCCATGGCTAAATAAACTTGAAAGACATAAAGTCTGAAGGTAAATTCTAATTGAAATGATTTGCTTGCAGCGTGAAGGTTTTAGTTATTCATTATTTTGTGTCTATAGGAATTGTAAAGTCTGTCCTCAAAGATTCTCTTTGACTTGAGCGTGAAAAATCTGTTTTTTAGTACCCTCATCAGGAGTCATGATTCAAAAACTCTGTTGTTGCTTCAGTGCCAGCAATAAGATGTGAGCATTCCGCAGGCCTTGACAGGCTGAAAATGCATATAAAACTCATGTCATCTGATATGCTCTGGCAGCTTCTTCAAATCAAATGTTTATCAATCAATTTTAGAGTGAAAACATGTCTTCATTTCACTGTAGCCAAAGTTGAACACAGCCAGGATTGGGGGCATTAGTGCTGCATTGGGGATTGGACTGAAGCTTTTGAGGAACAATAATAAAAAAAGGAGAAAGGAGAGATGTCTTGTGGGTATTTTCTGCGTGTTGCTGCAGGTCTTCTTTCACTCTGATTGTGAAAATCAGAGCGTTCGCAAGCCTTGTAGACGGTGGTACATTTCTGATTAATGTTTTCCTCTGTTTTGCATCTATAAATTATTAGAGATGACATTGGCTTTGGGAAGCAAGGCTCCCAGCAGGTGAGGCTTACAGTATGGATTTATCCCACACCAATAAAAGTCTCATTGCTAGTGTTCAGGGCCCCACTATGCATTATTATTCATGAATCCTTCCTTCTCAGTGTCTTCTCCCCTGTCTGCCCCATTCATTCTCCTGCTCAGAAAACACACAGACCATACTATGTACAAGCCGTATGTCACATGGATTAATGCAGCGGCTCAGAAACCAACGTGGTCTGGCTGCTAAAACAGTGAATGTTAAAACTTTTTCAAAACTGTTTTGATTCCACGAATCAAAACGCGTCCAGACTAAGACATAAATTTGGACCACTTGCCTCTAATGATTGAATTTAGATAGGAACTTAACTGGATAGTTCTCAAGAATTAACAGAAATTGGCAAAAGACTAAAAAATAATATGAAATATATCCATGTGTTGGAAGGCAGCAGTCGGTAAATTCCAGTGGAGCATTATCTTTCCTGCCAGCTCTTAACAAAGTCCAGTTGTGCTTTGGCAATAACACACTTAAATGTAGTGCCAGATACTTTGGAGAGTGATGGATTATCACTAATGTACAGGCGGGAGGGTCAAGCTTTAGGGGTTTGAGCGTGGAGGCTGGGTGGGGCTGCTGCTGCTTGTTCTCAGGCTGTTCAGAGGTCAGCTTTTAAGTGCTTGAAATAACAAACGAATACGTTACACTGTCATATTTCTTCACCATACTTAAGTTGAAGGCCATATTTCACTGACTTGAATTAACAACTTGTGTGTAGGATTTTGTGGCATCTAGTGGTATGGTAGCTGATTGCAACACCCTTGCCTCGCCCTCTCCTTCCTCCTGTGAAGGAGAAAAAATACAAAATGTGGGACTTTAGCTTCCAGACTGACAAACAGGTCCTGGCTAACCAACCGGACATAGTGGTGGTGGACAAAGAGCAGAAGAGGGTAGTGGGGATAGATGTGGCGATCCCAGCTGACGCCAACATCAGGAAGAAGGAACATGAGAAACTTGAGAAGTATCAAGGTTTGAAGGAGCAGTTGGAACGGATGTGGAAGGTCAAGGGTTGCGTGGCCCCCGTGGTAGTGGGGGCACTTGGGGCAGTAACCCCCAAACTGGGAGAGTGGCTCCAGCAAATCCTGGGAACAACATCTGAAGCCTCAGTCCAGAAGAGTGCAGTCCTAGGAACATCGAAGATACTGTGCAGAACCCACAAACTCCAAGGCCTCTGGCAGAGAACCCGAGCTTGAGGATGATACGGATACCACCCCCCGGGTGGGGTGAAAAGGAGAGGTATAGACACTACCAGTCAAAAGTTTGGACACACTGTCTCATTTAATGTTTTTTTATTTTATTTTCATGACTATTTACATTGCAGATTCTCACTGAAGCTATGAATGAACACATATGGAATTACATATATATGTGGAGTTTGCATGTTCTACCCATGTCTGCATTGGTTCTGTCCAGGTACTCCCACATTACAAAGGTTCATTGGTGACTAAACTGTCCGTAGGTGTGAATGTATGTGTGAATGTTTGTTTGTCTTTGTGTTCCCTGCAATGAACTGGCAACTTGTCCAGGGTGTACCCCGCCTCTCGCCTAATGTCAGCTGGGATAGGCTCCGGCCCTTCCTGCAAACCTAGTGAGGATAAGCAGTTACAGATAATGTATGTATGTATTTATGTATGTATACATGTACAAAAGATCATCCCTTTGTGCATGGTTCTTTCACAGTTTATAATTGCTGCACTTGAGAATTCCCACACTGCCGAGGTCCTTGAATGCACCACATACATACCAAACATCAGGTGAACAGTGTGTGCGTCCACTGAGCCTTGAGTTATTATGTTGACTTCTGTGTTACGCACTGTTGATGTTTGTGTTGATCCATGAGTCTATTTTGATGACTCAGCAGTATTTTTGTATGATGCGACAATATAACAATTAACCGCTAATGAGTGACTTGGAGCTAGTTGCTAACTAGCAATAGCCTGAGACTTTTATGATGCTGTATTACTAATTTCTGTTGATTATACATTGCATAGTGAACGCATTCATATTGAGTCCGGTCCTGCACATGTACAGTGGTAAATCACAGGGGCGTCCCTCTCTACCTTCAAAGACCTTTTTTTTTTCTCATGAAATGATTGTGACAATGTGGTTTACTCTTGATAGATATAGTGTATCTTCTCAAAACTTTATTGATAAATCTCTTCCAAACATATCACAGTGAAAATTAAACCACAATTGGAAATTGTGAAAATATGAATAAAAAGAGGAATGTGCATGAAAACAAAAGTATTCCAACTTTATGGGCAAGAGTGTATATATATATTTATGTACATGTAGCTTTTGCTACTACTGTACACTACTACTATGTATGTATTTATGTATGTATATGCGTGTATGTACGACCAGTAACTTAGCCAGACAGACACTGTACACTGCAAGAAGCTGTCAAATTTCATCCCAATCAGATCTTGTTTGATGTGCAGCTTGACGAGAGTCACGGTGCTTGATTAATTGCCTGATCGAACGAGATCACATGGATCAGAAGATGTCGGTTGGCTGTCTGCAGTTTGAGGTGTTCCACAATCTGATTTCCCACATGGCTGCTGTCAAAAGATCTGTTATGAACCGTGAGATTGTCTGAATATTACTGGAGTGTCATTTTACATGTTGTGGTTAAACTGCAGAACAGACAGATCGGACTGTCTGCGTCCTCCAGCCATCTGCAGCCTCAGATTTCAGTAACACAGCCTTCTTTTTTTTAGTCTTTTTTTTTAGCATGCAGTTGCCTCATTTAAGTGCATTTTGGGGGTACTGTGCTTGGATTCAGTGCAAAAAGCATGACATGTTTGTTTGGATCAGAGTGAAAGTTGCAGGTTCTATCTGGGTTGAAAGGCCATTTAGAAAATGTAGTGTGAGTTATCGCACTGCACAAGATCAATACTGTGTAATGTTAGCTACTGCCAACATGATGTATTGTATTGACTGCTGGGTAGTTCCAATGACTTGACACTTGCTCTTCTTTACTTGTTGTACTGTTGTAGTTGTTGTGGTATTGTCACATCCTGTTGTTGACACATCAGAATAAGAATTGTACGGATAGTTGCTGAAAGTGATGACAAATGATGTGTTTTTCATTGAAGCTGGAGGACTTGTTCATTATTCCCACTGTAACAAGCCTGTAGAGTTTTGTCTAAAACATTAGAGGAACAACCGGCCACAGGGAGAGTTGTAGTGATGGCTTCATACCATCTGGGGGAAACATGCTTTTATGTCTTTCAATCTCTTCGCATGCATGCTTCAGCTGGGGTTTCACTTCCAAGTAACAGGTAGACACTAAAAACATATGTTAGCAGTGCATAACGTGACAGCTGCATCTCAATAAAGGCTCTAATCTGTTGTTACACATTTAAGAAAGAGACACAATCTGCTGAGAGGGCAGTTTTCCATCCTGCAAAGTCAGGAAATTCTGAAAGAGACTGCTTTAATCAATGCCACACTATCAAATGTATAGTCATGTTGATGGGAAATGATGCCTTGTGGCACTTCTCTCCCGTCCCGGGTGCTATGATAGGAATACAAAGCTGTTAACTCCAGCTTTAAAGAGGCACATGTCATAAGGTCTATTTTGTGGTGTAGCTTTTCAGCAGACAGGAATTTGCCTCAATCCACACTTCCAAGAAAATGTTTGCATACTTTTTCTTTTCTATACCATTCATGCAACACTTTAGTCCAGAGCATTAAATCCATTGGACAGATGGTTGTAGAATTGTAAAGTTTTCATGATACCCAGCGGAAGGGTTTGTCTGACCCCTTGACCTCTTTACGTGTTAACATTACCAACAGAATGTTCTGTTTCACAGCTTTTAACCACTTAAGATCAGAATTTCCACGTTTTTTTCTTGTTGAGTTTAAAGGACAAACAAGGCACTTCTATCACATGTCAGATTCATAACTGTTTTTTAATGGATTAAAATTGAAACAAATTCATGACTCATTCTTCTTCCTTTTTAAAATAAGGTGTCTACTTTACCCACAATCCAACTCAACTACAGCCAGTTGGAGAATAGTTGCGTTATCTGATTAACCTGAGCCTCTGGCCTGTAGGACCTTACCTCACACGGCACCATCTAAAGACTTTATGGAATTTTTTTTTTACACATACAGTCATCGTGGCTCACCTCTAATCAGACTTAATGTAAAATTTCTCTAAGGTTGGCAAAATAATCTGCTTACATTAAATAAAATATTCAGACACAAGAGCTGCAGCATTCATTTGAAGGTAAATATTATGTGTCTTATGACCGTTTTACACACATTTCCTCAAACTTTAGTCTGACTCATTTGGTGTCTTTGTAAACATTACAATTTCCTCTAGAACTTCAAACCAAGTTTTGTGGGTCTCAATAACCAATAAGTTTGTTCATTGGTTGCAAATCTAAGGCATTTCAGCATCAGTGGAATGTCCATAAAATGTTACTGTACTTATCTACAGTATGCTCCCTAAAGGATAGACATTCCTAGTTTCAAATCTCCAGGTTTTCTTCTGAGGCCACCATGACATCAGAATATCAACTTTGCATGCAGGATATCTCTGATCTAACCAGCACTGATTTGCCTGGCTCTTTCAAGCTTCCATATAGTAAAACTCTTCACAGTTACCCAGTGACGTTCCATCTTTGTCAAAGTTCTGACAGTATGTTGCTCCAGCAAACCTTTTACCGGTCCCTGTTTCTCTACATTTGTGGCGTGACAGCTTGCATTTCACTCACATATAATTATGACCTCACTACATTGAGCTGCACACTCTCAATCACTTGGGTTACATACGTTAATTAAGGTGCAATGTATTTTGGATGACCACCAGAGGCTGTACGTAATACCTGGATTTAGATCTTCTGTAGCGTTCAGGACAGATGAAATAGAAATGTCCACACTGCTGAGAACTGATTAGTGCTTTTATGCCTTGATAGCAGGAGAGTTGCCAGAGCCAAGTTGTACTTTGGGAATGTGGGAGTAAACTTTCTTTGATTTCTTTCTGTTTTATTTGGTCCAGAGAGAACAGACGTATTTCAGTTTCTCTGATCAAAAGCAAAAACATGTTGCAACAAACACAATAGACTCAGACCAGAAGCAAAGTACAATGAACTGAATACTTACAGTGTAATTTACCAACTTGAGGTTAGTCTGTAATGCCCTTAGCACCACCCTGATGGCAGACCACAATAAAAAACCACCAGGACTTCTTTGTTCATATATCCAACACTTGCATTGTTGTGTGTCATGAAAATTAGAAACTGTAGGAGGCACTAGCTGGGCGGTGGAATGCTAGTCCTGTTTATGCATGAAAACCACACACAAACAAGCTGAGCCCTTAAGAGAGGTCACATGGGTTGAGGTTTAGCCAAAATGGAAGTCAGTTATTATTGCAGTGTTTTATAGGAATGCCTTATTTATGTGCTGAGGATTGCTCTGTGCCATGAATATGAAGCAGCTATAGTCTGATAAATGTGGGTTATATGGGGCTGGAAGGATGTAGTAATAGCTGAACTCAAGGTCAGCGGTAGCTCGCTGATTGCACCGGAATTCTGCAGACACCTCTCTGATGAAACAAACCCAAATGGAGAGGGCAAAGGAGTGCCTGGATGACTCGACCTCAGCCACGAGAGGTTCCTCGAAGGCTTCTCAGACTTGACTTCCCTGACATGACAGAGCAAAACTCTTTTATAGGGCATCAGGGAGAGAGAGAGAGAGAGAGAGAGAGAGAGATAGAGAGAGAGAGAGAGAGAGAGAGAGAGAGAGAGAGAGGAGAGAGAGAGAGAGAGAGAGAGGAGAGAGAGAGAGAGAGAGAGAGAAGAGAGAGAGAGAGAGAGAGAGAGAGAGAGGTATGTCCAATATGGCCGTGTTGCTTCTCCCTTAATATGGTTCAGTTGTGTGTAGCGGCGCAATTTGAGCAGATTTTTAATTAAATTTTGCCTCATTGAAAATCTCTCCGGGAAAATAGATGAGCATCTCCGGCATGATAAAGAAAAAACAGCATTGTAGATCTGCCTTGAAGGGTTTCAAGTGGACACACAGGCCGAATTAGTGGATGCGCGGATATTTTGTGGATCAATATTTGCTGGTCCCCTGTGCTGTCCACAGGCGAGAAAAGTGTAGCTGGAGGCTGTATTTTATTCCAGGGCCCTCAGGCCTCTGCTTAACTGATGATTACCATTTTAACTAGTCCTCATAGGACTCAGTGCAATCAATAGAAAAGGACAGCGTATGGATTTTGTTACATAATGGGGATAAACTTTATCACGGCACATAAACACACAGGATATCACACATCAGATGGTGACATGCGACAGAAGACAACATGGAAATGAAGCTGAAGGCTTATTATTGGCATCTGATGTACTCGATGAAGACAAACTCATTATTCAGTCTTGCATGCACGTATGTCTGCCTCATCTCGCATCAGTGTTACCTTTAAGAGGGAGTCTTGACAAGTCTTCCCCCATGCAAATGTGCTGCTATTGATCCCACTGTCAGCATCATCAACAACACAGTCACCTCCTGCCTGAACTGTCAGGAATCTCAGTGTGACTGCACAGAATCATTAGACAAATAAAGTGCCAGCTCAATCTTTGATATTACGGTAACATTGGTACTTACACTGTTACACTGCATGTAATGCTGTGACTCAAAGCTTCCTTTGACCTGTGTTTGTTTTATTATTATTTATTATTTATTTACTTACCTATACATTATTATGAGTTTAGCTACTCATGAAATGTACAACATAACATATAAAACACAGAACTACATTCAAGAAATCTAAATGAGTCAAAAAATAGGCTGTTTAAATCAAGAATAACATACTGTGGCTAAATAACTATCTCTAAAAGGCAAACAACACAGAGACATGAAGAAACTACAAACCTTTAGCTTATTGTTTGACATGTTGCATGGCTCATGAAATACATAATTCCCTTTAAAAAAATCTACAAAATTAGATTATTTATCACAGACAGAAACTTTAAACACAGTAATGATTGTTATAATGACAGTCCTAAGTCATGTGGGTCTTCTTTAAAATTTTGCCAAACAGTTTGCACAAATCATGTGACAACAATTTAGCCAATCAGACTGAACTGCAGGCTGTGTTCTCAATGGTACAGTATATTTCTATGGGTAACACTTGTGGGCACGTATAGACTTTCAGTTTCAGTGAATTAGCAAACACATTCAACTAGTGCTTTAAAAAAATATTTTTAAATGATTTATGGTATTAAAACTACATTAAAGTTTCACAGAAGACATTTTTGTTGAGTTCATTCTACTTTTAGCCACGATTGTGCTTTCCATAGAGGAGTAGGACTTACATAGTTCAGTGCAGAATGAGCCCCCAGTGAGTAAAAATGTGACAGGAACAAAAAGAAATAACATCCAGAAAGTGTTTGGGGACCAGATCTACTTCAGTGTAATGTTTCTATCTGCTAGTGTACTAAAAATACATTTTGGTTTCAAGAACTCAACAAGAATTATTGCTGACCATGTATGTATATTTCTAACATGATTTTCTACAATGGCTCTGGACATCATTGCTTGTAAGCTTCTAACATTGGCCAATGAGCAGCTCCACCACAGGAACTGAGATCTGATTTGCTCAAGGGCACCTTGATGCACCTCAGAGAGGACAGGCTGATTCTCTTCCCCCACCAGACTTCCATCTACTTACAAGGTTAAAACACCGTAGGACAGTATGTTAGCTAAATGACTACAGCTCAAATGTAAATGAGGAGCGAATCTCTCCTGTCAGATACAGAAAAATGAGAGAAAAACAACGTTGTAATATCCAGTTAATACGCGTCCATTCCTGGAGACGATCAATCTCAGAGTCAGGCTGCATATAAATTGGGCTGTGTGATCATTTGCAAATAATAATCATCAGTGGCTTTATTTTACTCATGCTCAGGTTTTAATTAAATAACACAGTAATATTAATTATATCCTTCTCCCTGGTTGAATCAGATTATTGCATCTCTTCGTACGTGCGTGTCCTGGAAGCACAGCGTTCGTCAGACTGCAGTGTCACGGATGAACTGCCAGACTTCTAGCCTGACTCATCTTGACTGTGTTTACTCTCTAAAGGCCACTTCATGTCAGAGAGGATGTGATTTGATTTTATGTTTTTAAATCTCATTCGCATTAAAAAAGCAAAATGAATTACATGCAGAGTTTTGACCCTCGATGATGTGATAGTATACAGATAACCTGCCGCAGTGTGTGTTGTGAGTTATTCTGAAAGCTTATCTGGAGAAAAAGAACAGCCTGAGGGGTCGAAGGTAATGCATCTGTAACTGACAACAATGTAATGGAAAGTACTTTCCTTTCGAAATATGGCATTGGAATGTGCACAAAATAATCAGACCGCCACATGTAGATGTCTGGTGTTCATTTAAAACATTAAGCCTCTGGACACTGAAGTTGACCAAAAGCTGATTGGACTGATTGGAAGAGTATGATTTACTTCTTACTTCTCTTACTTCCATTTTTTTTCTGGGCTGCTCTACATATAGCAGGAAAGAGGGTCCTCAACTCAAGTTGTGGTGGAGTGGTGTTTCTTTCGAGGATGATTAATGAAGGCTGCTGCCCACAAAAACCAGAAGTGTTCTTCCTCATCAGACAAGCGATGCTGATTAAGCTGCTGAAGTGTTCTCTGATTACTGGCTCACCTCTTATTCCTCCCTTTTTTTTTTTTTACTGTGTGTGGTGTCAGCTCTGATGTGATGAGCTATGTTTTTTTTGGGTGGGGGGGTGGTATCGTCAGCTCAATGCACTCAGTCCCACCTGTCCATTAGTTCTACATGGCTGAGTCCACTTCAGCTTTCATCACTGTGATATGCGCACAGAGGCCCGGTCCAGGGTTTGATGTGTGCCACTAGAACGGGCTTTCTAGCCCTCTGGCAACTGGACTCTCTGCAGTCCACTCATCAAATATTTTCCATTGCACCAAAGCTACTGTAGACACACACTGCCGCTAAAATGATTTTCCAATACTTGCCTTTTATTAAACACTAAATCGTGTACCCTCGACAAATTGGTAGTTCCTCCCTAAACAGACTTATATAAAAAGTGTTTACTGTGTGCAGTGAAATTATATTTGGTGGTTTGTACATTTTGTTTTTGAGCTGCAAAGACTAAAGTTGGCAATGTGTGTTAGCTCATAAGTCCTTTTGTCTGACCAAACTAGCGAGGTATCTCATGACGTCCTGACAAAAACAGTGTCAGTTTGACCACTTCTCCAGTGTCCATGAAACTGACCTGTAAGAACATTGAACAAGAAGTAAACATGGTGAAGTGAAAGATTGCATGTGTGGACAGTTGAACTTGGTCCCTAGCACTTCCTTCCCTATCACCTATGTCAGGCCGTTCTGACTTCCATACAGCAGCGTGGTCAGTTGCCTTTCAAATTATGATGCTGTAGGTATCCCTTGAGTGTCATATCTAGATGTGACATGCCTGGTGTAATGTTTTAATGTGCTGTTGAAGCTTATCATAAGCAAATAGACTTGATTTGTTTCTTGAAGAAATCTTCTTGACTTGGTTTCTTTAAGGATTTGTCAAGCAAATCCAGTTTCCTATGATAACCCCTAGGTTACTTGGATGGCTGAGAATCATTATAATGCGTACATCAAATCAAATTTTATTTGTATAGCCTAAATTCACAAAGTACATTTGCCTCAGAGGGCTTTACAATCTGTACAGGGAGTGACACCCTCTGTCCTTAGACCTTCGGTTCGAGTGAGGAAAAACTTGCCCACAAAAAACCCTTTAACAGGGAAAAAATGTGGAAGAAACCTCAGGAAGAGCCACAGAGGAGGGATCCCTCTCCCAGGATGGACAGACGTGCAATGGATGTCACGTGTACAGGACAAATCAACACAAACATATTGTACAATTACAATGACTGAATGAATGATGATAAACTAACTCTAAACTGTAATGGAGATGTGGTAACAATGCCGACCCTGGCAGTGTAGTCCTATGGCAGCATAACTAAGGGGTGACCTGAGCCAGCCATAACTATAAGCTCTATCAAAAAGGAAAGTCTTAAGTCTACTCTTAAAAATGTTGACCGTGTCTGCCTCCCGAAACCCAAAGTACAACATCTTACGTATTTATTTCAAACCAAACCAAGTAGTTTTTATTCCTAAATCGAACTAATTAAACTTAAAATGTGAAATGTTTCTCAGCAAGTTTTTATTTGGTCTCACCAAATGTTGCATACTTATTTACTCGACTTGCAGAGCATGACGTGTGCAAATCTGACACTAAAAGAATCCCTACAGTGTCCAAGTTTGGAACGTAAAACCAAGCTGCAGTATTTGAGGAGGCAGAAGTGAGAACGTGTTGCTGTGATTGGTCCATTGGCCTGCCATGACTTCTACCCAAGTTTCTGACATTGTGGCTGCCTATTTTAACGCAATGATCATCTCAAATGACAAATTTATTACTATGATTCTTTATTCTCTTGCACCATGATCAGGCCACAAAGTCATATTTGTGTCTCATGGGAAGATCAGAATGAAATTTACCCAAAACATTCATACTGTTAAGCGTATAAAGCATCTGGATGGCTACCAGTTATTAACCAGGCTGGGTCATATTGCATTAAAGACCTTTTCTGAGCCTGGTCTTTTCCATGATATTATTTCAGAATCTTTTCTAGGCTGACAAGAATGAAATTGCTTGTATTATGTAATGTCTTTGGAATGGGAATGGTCATACTCAAACCTTCTCTATACTGGCACAGAACACATGCCCAGTTTGGCCAAACCTTTTAACACCCTTTGGAACTCTTACAATACTAGGACTGGTGTTTCACTTTAGTAAGACAGCAGAAAGAAACCAGCATGCAGCTGAATCTTAAAATAAGCCAGCACTAAATATGACTGACATTTACCCATAACAAAGTAAAATGCTAACAAAATATACCAAATTGTACTGTACACTGGTATAACAGCAACAACATGACTATGAGCTCAGCTTTGAAGGACACAGCAGTACTTTAAAATGTAAGGATACCATGTGAGCCAACTGTTAACATGTCTAGAGTCCCAGTTTTCACAAAGGTCAGTGCGAAATGCATCTAAAGACTGAACATGAGCTGCAGCATGCACACGCATAAAGTGTCAGGATCTCCTGAGGGCTCCTTCAAAGTGTTTATACCACACACATAATTCAGATTTGTTTACACACTTATGTGGTCCTAGTGGGAAATGGTGATCACTCAAAACAGTATTAGCACGTCAAATATTGTACCATATTTTACGAGGCCGTTTGCAGAGCAAAACAAAGAGTCCCTATTGATTGTTCTCATGTTTGACCAAACAGCTGCTCTGCACCGGTGTCAATCAGTTTATTATCGTAAACACAGCTCTCCAGCACGTTTGCCAGGTAAATAGCGAGCTTCTCTTGAGTGCTTCACGTGTGGCCTGAACAAGCTCTGCCCCTTGATCTTTCTTTTCAGTTTGATGATGACAGCAAAATGTTTGGATGTGTTTATTTTTCATATAAATTCATTCGTTGTGTGATCTGTACAAACACCACCTTAGCTGAGGTAAAGTAAAGTGAAGCTTTAAAGCTGCTTTCATTCTTTTTTTTTGTTGTTGACCTCCTGAGGGAAGAGTTTCACAACAAACTGAAAACTGCGCACTTACATCCATCCATTCATATGGATAATGTGTTAGCAGGCTATTGCCTATTCAAACATCCAGCACAGAGGGAGCATGTTAATATTCATTTGTGTGTCATGTGTGTGACTACCCTGATGCTAATTGTTTGTTTGGTGTTGCACACCATTGGGTTTATGAGACCTTTCTCTGCAAAAAAAAACACTTCCTACCAATGCTGGAACAACATTTTCTTCAAACTCAAACATGGCAGCCAGGTCAGTGGCCATCTTCCGTGAACTAGGATGCTGTAGGTAACCCCCTAGGGCAAAGGTACATTTTGAAATAGTGTATTTTGACTGTCTGACTCCAATTTTTTATGTCTATAACAATGGCCACAGACAACAAGATGTGCCCAGCCACATGCTGTATTCTTGTGATGTTAAATGATGGAGATGAGGGAAATGTATGCATATATACGACACTTGAACACATGAACTTCAAACACAGTAAAGAATAGTGTCTGACTCACAGTTCCTTGACTGTGGTTTCTTGCAGTTGGTCTGCAGATAATTTTTGAAGATGAGTTGAAGTGTGGCAACAAGTCAGAAAGAAAAACCTGTGCATCAGGACAGAAAATGGGACGAATACTGTACAAGAGGCTGTGGAGTGGTTAGGCCGGCCGTAGTTGAATAGTTTTGGTCGCAATCTACATTTGGCAGTCACAAATGCAATAGCAGGGCCTGAGCAAGGAAGCTTTACAGGAAGAACAAGCTGGGCTTCAACTTTCCACAACACAACTCTGAGGGGTAGTGAAGTTTCTCTCATTATTAATGTCAAAGAAAAAGCAATGAAATATTTTAGATTAAGGAGGACGTGTTCCTGGAAGGAAGCTCATAATTGTTTTTAGCCTTTGTTCATCATCGCCAAACCCATCCTGCTGGGACACAAGCAAAGAAACAGCAGAGTCTTTTGGAACAATCTCCAGTTATGTAAAGAGTTTTTGATGAGCGCTTCTATTGGCACCTCAGCCGTGCTGGCAGCACATACTGGAGCTGTGCTTGAGTCGGTCAGCAATACATCTCAACAAAGCCACTCTAACCTAACAGGTATACTATCTGCTTCCTCAGGCCAGACCTGTGCTACAACCACTGATGAAAGACCTGCTGGCCTAGTGTCAAAATGACGCTGATTTAACGAGCAGCCTCGAATGTAAAAAGTGCAGCGTGAGATGACAAATAGAAAGGCATCAAAGAAGTAAATCTATTTAGAAGGTCTCTGGCCTTGAGCACAGATAAACACACTGCCCAGTGAATGTATGTGGCCTATAAGTTCCCATTACCAAAAATAGATGTCTCTTCACAGTGCTGTCCTGATGAAAGCTGTGGATGATCAGCAGATTGCCTGGCAACAAGAGAAATAATTCTTCCAAAAACTTTATTACACTGCTGGCAGTTGGACGTATGAGGTAATTTTGGTCTGTTGGCTCTTTGGTAAAACACCTTATAAAAAAGACAAAATGTAAGAAATAAATGATTTGTCTTGGTCCCATGGTCTTTACCATGGACATCAGGTCAAAAGTTTACCTAGACCAACAGTATGGTTCCAAGGGGTAAACCCATTAGCATTTTCAAATCTCAATCCTCTTTTTACCAAATCCTTTGTATCCAGTGTTAAAAAAAATATATAAAAAGATTCACTTGGGATCTGTACTTGTACTGGCTGAGGGCGCAGAAACATTACAGTTTAGAGTGGAGGCATAATTAATGTTAACACCCTGAGATACAACTTGAAAATGAGATGTGCAGCATAACAGAGGAAAAAATGTGTGTCTGGCACACATTAGAAATACTGGAGTGGCCTGTATGCCTTTGCACACCTTATTTTTCAAGATCTACCGGAAATAAGGATGCTAGGTTGATTTTTTTTTTTTTACTTAAATGTAAACATGATGCATCACAAATAAACCTTTGCTTTAGAGAGAAGACGTGCCACTTTGTTAGACCTATTTAACTACAAAACAACCCCCATCTACTTGTGATTATACAATAAGTGATTCTTATGTCACCTCACAGCAGCAGCTCTTTCATAAATGAGCTGCAGCTGTTATAATGTGCTATTGACCAAAAAAAAAAACCATTTCACCAGAACATTTTGCACAATGCTGAACGAATGCAAAGACAGACAAAAGATTTGATAAGACATTCATTAGCTATCCAGATAACAAGAGATTCATTAACAATCCAATAAGGAAGCATCTAATGGAACTCAACCCTACAGCCCAGAAAGCCTCCACAATATATGTTTTATATAATTTATATAAATAGTCAATGTTGATTGCCAATGCAAGAAATATTGCGGTCTCTTTAACCTTCCCTTAATCATACTATAGTTGTCATTCGATGCTT
The DNA here is from genome assembly GCA_004119915.2 of Collichthys lucidus. NCBI lineage: Eukaryota > Metazoa > Chordata > Actinopteri > Sciaenidae > Collichthys > Collichthys lucidus. Next base: position 15,999,288 of record CM014086.1, read on the forward strand.
TGGCGCCTTAAAATTGAGATGGTTATATCTATAGATGTAGGTCTTCTTCCACAGGGTCTGCCATGTTGTACTGCCAAGTCTTTTTGTTACCCTTAAATGAAAAAACAAAACAAAAGTGTGGCTCTAGAGAGGCCATTATTTCCATGTTTCCTGAAACCCTTTATGTTTGGAAGGGGAAGGTGAGGCGACCTGTATTCAGTTGGTTCCAATCTGTGTAATCAGACATCTGTGTCTCCAGACTAGAATATGTTGACAATAACAGCTGCATGGGTAAAGACATTCTCTTTGACTAATCCTGGGTGTGTAGTATTTGTGGTGTGATCTTTGGGTTTAAAGTCGATCCACCAGGATGAAGTTCGTCAGAATGTGAGAACTTTGAGAGTGTCTCTAATTCTCCTTGGCCAAGCGTCAATAAATAATACAGCATAAGACATCAGAGGCTCCTGAACACTTTCTTCCCTCCTGACCTCAACATTAACCTTTGACTTCAGCAATTTGTCCACAAAAGAGACGATAAATCTCTTTTACTTAGAGACATACTGTATTTCAAAGACTAATTGGTCATTCCATAGACAAATATATTCCCAAGAAATACATTTTTAAGGTAGAATTCTACATAGGCTTGTCAGTGGTGGAAAGAGTACTCAAGTAGGAATATCATTACAAAAACAAAAGAAGTACTAAGAGTATTACTTTTGAACCGTCAATAGCAGGCAGTTATTTAAAACTTTCAACAAAACACTTTTCTCTAAAATAATGATGAGCAGATGAACTGTAGACCTACTCATGAGCAAATTATTATTTCAAAAGCAAAGCAGCACATATATAGTGTAATGCATGCTAGAGTAAAACTATAGGCTTAAAGAAATACTCCCTTCATTACATCAGTGTTAGTAGTTATTTGTCACCCCTGTAAATCATAATGCTTCTTTCTATTTACATATTATGGGTAGTAATGTAACTGTGAACTCAGTTGTGGGAACAGGACAGGGATAGGTTTGTTCAAACCCCAATACTAGAACAAGGTTTGATTGTTTAGATTTCCAAAAAATGAAATCAAATGAAAATCATATTTTGCAGCTCAGCCAGCATATTTAAAATCTTCTGCAGCCAAGAAATTATCCTATGACTTCAAAAGTATTAAAAAAAGGAAAAAAAAAAAAGAAAAATCTGAACAGATGCTTCTGCTCTAAAGGATCAGCAGCAGTAGTAAAGACAAAATTCATGAGGAAGAAGCAAAAAAGAGTAATCTGGAATTTGAAAGAAATTAAGTAATGAGGGAGAATAGGCAAAGCAAAACGCATCAAAACACTTGCTGTATGCCGGAATAGACAATTAATAAAAATTCGGATACCTGGCAAGGATTCGAACGTCAACAAATAAGTTGAGAAACAAATCAAATCCAAAGCCTGAAACAGGAACCTGATTGACACCAGGCAGTCTGTAATTTATAAGGCCAAAAACTGTGCACTAATGGAGCCTTTATATAGAAGTGGGGCTCCATTACCTAGTGTTACATCAGTCAGCCACAGCCATCACTGTGCTTGCTATATGCAGTACAGGATGTCATGTATTTCAACAGCTTCTGTGTGGCAGCTTCAGGTTTTTAGTGGTGACTTATTCAGACCAACTTGACACTTGGACATGTGACTAGATACTATAGAAAAAATAGCACACATATGCATTCAAATATTGTGTGTGATCTGATTTCTGTGTTTAAACATGTTTTTTTTGTTTTGTTTAAACACCATCCAGGTCATGGTTTGCTTAGTTTGTATTCTAACTGACAAAGTTCAGATAGTTCTCCTCACTCTGACTGCTCAAGGGGGCTGTTAGATTGTATCTCCAATCCACTGCTTTCTTCGCTGCCTAGATACTACTCGATACAGATAAACTTTGGGGCTAAATGTCTCCAGACTCTCTGACTGAGGCCTCACAGTGTTCAGTCAGAGAGTCTGGAGACATATGTAGCTTGACGTGTCTGAAGTGCAAACCATCACCACGTCAAGTCTACTGGGTGTTAGGCTGTAAGGAAATTAAATCAACAATTACATGCATGCAAATGTAAGTTCAGCACCAATGCAGGAAGTAGAAGGTCTGATATGTAGCGCATAAATAATGTGGAAAACTTAACAAATGTTGGTATCCAGGGTCTTTTCAGAATCATCCGGTTTCAACATTCTTGTCTGCTGATAGAGTTGACGAGCTGAGACTAAGACCTCACTCGTTACCATGGATATGCTCAATACCGAGAGCTCGTCTCTATAATCGATGTCAAAATATTTTCATGTGTTTCTGGTAAAATGTTGAGCTGAGCTGACTAGAGGACATCGGCTCTTCAGCTAACACAATTGAACACAGTAGTTCAGCCAGTGAAAGCATTGATCTTCCTTTTTCAAAATGTCACTGATGCCTTTTCAGACATGTTTGAGAAGCTCAGAGCCAATGTGGTTCAGAGCCACAGACTCTGACTCGGCTAACCATGGCAGCTACAAGATAACCATCTTCTCGTAGCGGCAGTTTTTTCTTTGATATCAAGCCATTTATTCGTCAGATTGTAAGATATGTTCAAATAAATTTGGTATGTTTATGTGGTGTATCTAAAAGCACAAAGTGCACTTGAGGCTTCTTCGTCATTTTTTTTCAAAACACAGTCATGAGCCTTGTAATGCATATAGTTTATTGTCCAAAACAGAAAATATACATCATCACATTGATTTTTGAATGACTGATTCCTTATTGGTTTCCACTGTAAACCAAAAAATGTCTCTGCTGACAAAGTGTCCCCGTTCTGTTTTGGGGATAGTTTGCAGTAAAGTTGGTGAACTTTCTAATATAAGATGCTAAAAACACAACCTACTATCACTTTACTGTTGCTTGTTATAATAATGTAGATCGCTCAAAGTTTTGTTTCATAATCACTGTAGATAATCAGCAGGACTCTCACTGCTGAGTGGGAAGGTGTTTTCAAGGTGACAGTTTACAGAAGAGTTGCCAACTTTTCCACAAATAAATTGATTTTTTTTTCATGTTTGTTATGTAAAAGTTTTAGTCATATGTGTTGTAAGTGTAAGCACTGAATCAACTTTAAATTTAAGACAGAAGACAGAAGTTTTTTTTTTTTCCAAAATGAAAACATTCTAGAATTCTACCAGGGTCTAGAGGGTTAAAGTTAATACAGCAGATGGTAATCATTTGGATTCAGGGTCAGTTAAGTTAATTCCAGGTTAAAAGATAAGAGTGTTTGCGACCCAGGGTGTAGCTTGTGGTGCAGGTAAATGATACAAATCTCCTCTAAATATAAAACATCCTCATGAAAATGTTAAAATCAATTTAGGGCGGTAGAATAAAACAATAATCCGAGCCTCTCCTCTTCAGTATGTTTCTCGGCATGGCCTGCATTCAACCCTGCTTATCTTTTCTTCTTGCACTTGCTTATGTGGCTCATTTAAATGGCTTAAGACATAACCCTAACAGCTAGGGTTGGTTTGAAACTGAATGGAGAAACCTGTTTTCTCATGAGTTAACTTTTTTTATGAATAGAACAATAATCAATATTACCTTAAGACCATTGCTTTTTCCTTGTATCCTCAACGTCTCATAACATACCACCTCAAATAACAGTAAAATACAAAAAAAACACTACAATTTAAATGTTAAGTTTCAATTCATATATTCCCATCAGTGACACGCCCGGAAACAGTCTATCAAGTATGTTTAACTGTGTGTCTGGAGCCATGCCAGGCTCAGATGTAATTCCACTTTGCTGGATATACAGAGGAATACTTAGTGCCGTAAAAGAGACTTGTTCATAGAAAATCAAACTGACATGTTGACTTCCTCTGCGGGACCTCGGAGACCGGTGGCCTTTTGATCTTTACATCTGCTACAGTAATAGTGGAGTGCATGTAGTTCACCCTGATCTCATGCTGACAATTCTCCAGAGTGCACCACTCCATCGAGGTGCACAACAAGGAAGCACCGCCATGTACTAGGCATGATGTAAGCAGAGCATACAAGATGTAATGAAAGTAAAATACAAGTCAAGAGTTCACTGACAAAATTACAAACACACAATTCTAAAGAATAAACTTGGTATACAAATGATGTATCCAACTTTGAAACAACCAGAATTACTTTGTTCATCTTAAATAGGGACTCAGAGGGATTTTTTTCACATCTGATATGAAATGCAACTATTGTTAGAATTCTTATTGTGTTTTTTAACTTTCACCTTTCATAAAGGTAGATTTGCACAAAAAAACAGAGAGGCATAATGGCCGAATAATTTTCCAAATCTTCATCATCATCAGCCTCTGGAGGCAGCTGCCTATGTTTCTAGTGTTCCGGTGTAGCCAGCGGATATACAGAAAATGCATAAAATCATCTGAGCCAAGACTTTCTTGAAAAGCAAATTGATATGCGTGAAAGATGAGAACATTTATGCTAATTTATGAAGAGATATCTTTAAAAGATGTCAGACAATGTCTTCCTCGCGCTTGCTCTTCATACGGACTGTTTAATTAAAGTTCGCTCAAATATGATTGGCCACTACTACTCGGACTACAAACAGAAACTAGAATGCTTCCAGTGCCAAAATCTTAGTCCCTAGTCTACAGATTCTGTATTCATCAGCAGATATCTGTTTATAGAGGATAAAAATAATGTTAATGCTGCACCCAAAAGGTACTTCATCAGTAGATTTATACCACAAATGCAAACATGTCCCCTCGCAAACAAGCTGTTCCTAATTTAGGAAATAATAAAAAAGTAATCTTACTATATCTCTATCAACATTACAGACCTCTATACAGCTATTCACTAACCATGCTGGAATTGTAGTTTAACTGAGTTATACAGTGTTGAGACTACCTAGCCGGATGGGCGATTATGGTGGACAGATCAGAGGTGGTGTCGTTAAAAAATGTCTGACTTGCTGCTGTTGACATCACATTCCCATTCCATACAATAAACTCAGCTTTAATTAATATTTATACTTGTCTTTGTCTTTTGTTTGCCCTTCAGTTCATAGACTTGGTGCCAAACAAGTCATACGGTGCCTGTCAGTACCCAGGACAGTCAGTTTGTAGACAATCATCTAGTTTGAAAATCAGATCAAAAACCTCAAGAAGGCGTTCCAGCTTTTCAGAAAAACACTCCTGAGTGACAGATGCTAGTGAAACACGAGCTAGCTAGGAAATGAGCAGAAAACATTAGACCCATATTAGTGACAGCACTTCCCCTGAGACTCTTGCTTGTGAAAAAAAAAAAAAAACCCACAGAGGTGTTTTACACACCTGGGCTAGGACATAAAACATCACTGTCTAACAGTTCTGCTAGCTGTCAGCCAAGCAGTGGGGAGACTCTCAAGTAAACACTGGCCAGGAGATCCTCCTTCAAGATATTTGTGGTTACAGTAAAGAGCATCCTGAACATGTCACTGTGTTTGTGACCGAGGTGTGCAAGGACTCAGGCTGTCCAGGGGGACCAGAGTCCAGAGGGTGGACGTTTGCATTTGTTAGAGAGCAAATCCTGGGATCACTGAACTATGGGTACAACGTGTAACCATCACTATCTCCTGTCTCAGCTGGGGCTGCATCAGCCTTCAAAAGCCCTCCAGGAAAAGTAAAGAAACCTATATAACCTAAACCGCATGCTGCTCTGCAGCACAGTCCTACCCACTGCGCTGAGGCTCCCTCTCCACCTTCTCCCCCACTGCACTATATGCTCCGACTGCTTGTATCCCGATCGCTCAGAATGATTCGAGGGTGATGGATAATTTCTCCTGCCAAAAATGTGTTCAGGCTCCACAGAAAATGGAAGGACATCCACCTCCACGTCATGTGGGGAGAGAAACAGAAACCCTGGCAAGGAAATCACTTACTTTATTTAATTAGATTGCTCTTGACAGACATTTTGGTTCCACTGTTAAACACAGGAATTCATATTACACATGTCTGTCAATGTAAATATATTATAAATAAATGAATATAAGAAATTAGTTTCACGTTTTTGGGACACAATACATGCACAGTTTGTAACACATCAAGGTAATTTAGTTATTATTACAGTGCCGTGACACATAAAACATACACTGTAAATTTCAGCAGTTATTTATTGTGTTTGTTCCTATTGCATAGAAATATACTGTGTATTAATTGTAATTAGAGTTACTGTAAAAATGACAATAACCAATAAGGTGCCGTAGAAAATTACAGTAACCAAATAATGTAGTGTAGAGTTTAAAGTATAACAGATCATATTATCTAAATGATCTCTCATCGCTTGGCCAGAACAAGTCCCATTTCGTCCAGAACGGACATTAGCCAAGGAGCACTACAAGTTGAGCCAGTGTGGCTCATATACTGGATCTCTTCCTTTGGGCAATAACGGCACTCGCTGTGGTGGGCTGGTCTGGGAGGACTGTGTCAAGGTTTGACCCCAAACCCTGTGCTTTTCTGATGACTGTATTTCTGTCAAAGGTAGTGTCTAGAAATAAAGGCACAAATAAATAAATGAATAACAGATGAAATGAAATGAAAGTAGCTACATAGTCAGGAAGTTAAATTCTCCTGATTTGAACAATTTTGCCTTATGACTTTAAAAATCAAATGCAATCACACATCTTTCAAAGATGTTTCCGCGATTGAGCCGTGAAAATATAAAAAAGAAAAAAATGAACTAAACATAAGGCAACGTTTGAAGGAGCCACTGCATCTACTTGTACTATGATGGCACATTGATGGTGAACAGAAAAATACAATTCATGAATCTGCATTTTGCATCTAAATTTAGTTCAAACTTCTAAACAGTTTGTCTGAGGTATGACGCATTGCATTTTTGGAGCGTTATACTTAGTATCCATTTGTTCTCTCTGGACATCATTCACAGTGTAAAGGTTGTCCTTATTATGACATTAGAGAATGTGTTCATGGGAAATTTGGGCAGCTCTCTTCTCAGTGAGAGCCGTTTGTAAATCAAACCGTGTGAAGTTTGTATTCTTCTGAGACATTTGTCTCTGAAGGATTCCAACATGACAGGTAAAACAGCAAGAGATCAACTCCTAATGGCTTATCTGGACACGAGCCAATATCAAATTGCATGCATTTCTAATGTGCCAAATATCTCACCTTCCCTTATTGTGTGCTTCTTGCATAAAGGAGGTATGATTAGCTAAATAAAAATATGAAATATATATGAAACAATGACCAACCAGAGACGACGAAGGACTAAGAATGGGGATGTCATCTTCCTACATGGCTAGCTAGCTACCTTGCTAGCACCAAGGAAATACAACAAGCTTAGATGAAATTAACACAGATGCACATGGGCAAGTTTACCAATATTTCTTACGAAACGAGGCCATTTTGACTAATTCTAATTAAAAAGAAATCCCACAGTGCAACCCATGTATACGCACAAGAAAGAACTGCAGGACTCACAGTATTAGAATAAGTGAATTTCAGTGCTGGATCACTAAAGTTTATATCACTTTGCTATGTGTGCTTTCCATGACACTTAAATTATAATAATCATAAAACACTGAAAATATGCAACACACACACACACACACACACACACACACACACACACACACACACACACACACACACACACACACACACACACAGTATTATTCTAAAAAGGTTATTTTGAGTATTGTTTTGAATGTAGACAGATTGGCAGGCATTCTCTGATTTGTACGGTGGCCGGGAACCCTCAATGCTGCAAATAAAAGAAACGCTGCAAACAAAAAGAAACAGCGCTACAAATAAAAGAAACGCTGCAAACAAAAAGAAACAGCGCTGCAAATAAAAGAAAGAAACACCACTGCAAATAAAAAATAAACGCAGCTGCAAGTAAAAAAAACAGCGCTGCAAATAAAAGAAACTTCACAACGGAAGTGAATTACCGGGGACTATTTTTGCCGGTGCACCTGTAGATTTGGGAACATTTGAGTTCCAGAAAGAGGGAGCTCAGGTACCCGAGGTCTAGTGTTTGGTCCTAAGAGATGGGGACAAGAGGTTGGTATCAAAGTGTGGGACAGGTAGCCAGTGGAGTTTCTGGAGGAAAGGGTTGGCAATCATTTGCAATCTGAGAAAAAAAGCAAAGCTTAAAAATGGCTTTTTGTGAAAGGTTCCCCAGGTTGTTCTAAGCTCTTTTAAAAAAGTTAGCCACTGTCACAGCTGTTGTGCCAGGAAGGATATCAGTGGTAGCTAAACAGTGTTGATGACAACCAGTCCAACTATTCATGTTCATTCCTCTGTTGGACCTTGTTGCACAGGAAATCAATGGTTATGCAAAACAAAGGCAAGCAGGATATGTCAAAGTTGAACATGTATCAGGCTGTAAGCTGTGTCAGATTGCTACAATGGGCATTTTTACTGTTAGCCATTATTTTCCCTCAATTCATTTTCTGTAACCAGCCAATCCCAGCTGACATTGGGCGAGAGGCGGGTACACCCTGGAGACCATTCCTTATTCATCACAGAGCTGACACATAGAGACAAACATCTATTTACACCTACAGGCAATGTAGAGTCACCAATTAACCTGCATGTCTTTTGACAGTGGGAAGAATCCAAAGTACTCGCAGAGAACCCACGCAGCCTGGGTTCAAACCAAGAACTGTGTTTATTTTCACCCTGTATCACTGTCGGACTGCCTATGATTATTGCTTCACGCCCCATTATGAGATCTCAGCACTTACTTTGGTGAGCACAGTGTTATCATAGCCAATAGGACCGAAGGCACCAGGAACGAAAACAAAAAGTTGTAATAAAGCTCAGTTTTGTTTGAACAGTGTGGGCCAAGCCGGAGATTAACCAGTCCCTGAGCAGCCCTGATCGTCATTTCTAACTGATGGAGTGTGCCATTAGGAGACAAGTCAGCAGGGAGGAGCATCATTCCATTAGAAGTTAGGTCTTAAAACAGTGCATTGGCATACAGGAGGTATACTGCTGCACCTTTGCTGAACACAGAGTCATTCTGCTTCATTTAAGCAAGTTTGATCCAGTGAATCTTTTTTTTTTTCTGCCTTACATTGTGAAATTGGTAATTAATAATGTAATACTCCTCTGATTCACTTATCAATTTTAAAGCACAAACAAAATCTCGAATGGGCTCTCGCTGCCAGCTTCTGCCCCCGAGGACACGGCCAGACTAGTGGAAAGTAATGAAAGAAAGCGAGCAGTAATGTCCCTGAAATGAATTCATACAAACAAAGTTGAGATGACTCTCTCATGTTCGGAGCTGAACGGAGCACGCCGTTCCAAGAAATCCAAAAGAAGGATGGACTGCTAATTATTTCCAAACAAATTGGTGTCTGATAGTGGCATATTGCCTAGAGAAATACAATATAGTACTCCAAGGTCCATAGAGAACAAATGTGATATCGTTCAATTATGTAATTATTCACTTACACATTTTTGTAATGATAATTACTGTAGGTGTAAGGAAAATAAATGAACCGCCTGGAGGTAGAATTCTGTGCCTTTAACACTCATTTTATCTCAGAATTTTGGTCATCAAGTAACCTTCAGAAATCTCATGGTGCCATCACTAAAAAAATCGGATGGGTCCAAACGTCATCACGGTTTACAGAATGATTAAACTCTTACCAATAGACTTTATGAAACATATGTGTGGTCACCCACAGGTTTAGAGAGCCGTTGTGAAGCTCACTGTGGTGGCTCCGGTTGTCTCCATCTTGGCAGTCCTGCCTCTGATGTCTCCATGGTCAGAGACGTTGTGGGTGGAGCTGAGGCAGGTTGCTAAAGCCTGATTGCTGAAACAAACAACCTGTAATGGCCCATTTAAGGAACTGCCGTTGAATACAACATTTTGTGAACAGAAATTATTAATGTCTCTTGGATTGTTACTTAAATGGTTAATTAAACACGAACAGTGCTTAAAGTGGGCCACGTCTACACCGGCACTTTTCCATATCACGTTCTCTGGGTGATTCAAAATAGCCCTGAATGAACTACATTACCCAGGGGACACTATGTGCCACTCACCTGTTCCCATTCTTGCCTGCCTGATTTTTCTCTATGGGTGGCTAGTCTGAGTAACGTTACATTAACCTTACAATAATGTTAGCCTGGCTCCAAAGGGGCATGAACAGATCAGACAATTCCATGACAGAGCTTCAAAAGTCAAATCTTAACCAACCAGAACTAAATGCAGATTGGGAGCAGCAGAGCTAACGTTAGAGACATATAGCATGGTGATGCAGAGGTACTTTGTGTGAAACACTAAGAGAACAAAGAATCCATGGATTCACCCGAATACAAGGACTGAAGGACATCCCAGCTTGATGACTTCACTGCAACACACACATAGTACTCTAAGAGCTGGAATGGAAAAAATAAATCAATATTGGTTAACATCAGCAATATCTTCTTATATCTTTTATCCACTGTAGAGATTTTAAGTATGACATATAATGATACTTGTTGATACACAAACCAACATGTAAACAGACACTGAATACGAACTTGGGGACAAAAGGTGAAAATTAGCCATTTGGCTTACACTGTCATTTACAGTGTTGTTTATCAATAAGATGTGGCAAAAGAGTGCTATAAAAACAAGATGATGGGATTTGAAATTCATTTAATGGGTGTGACACTGACATATTATGGAAAGAGCTTGATGAGGCTGTGAGGCTGAACCAACAGTAAAGCTTGTGTACTGACTAAAAATGTAAAATCAAAACAATGAGCTGAAAGGTTTTAAAATGTCCGTTGTGATTGTTTCCAGTGGCAGTAAAGCCTCACTGCTTTTTGTGTTGCTGTGTTTTTCGGCTCTTTGCAGGAGCACTCTGAACATCCAAATGAAAAAACTTGAGACGTCATTTGTGTTCCCCCCCCATTGTCCAGTCAGATGAAATTAGAGTGACGGCAAAGTTTACAGCTGCTTAGAAAGCAGCAATCATATTGCTGGATACCTGAAGCTACAGTATGTATATTGCAGGGTCACAAAAACATCACGCTGACCAGAATGTGTGCCGACTGACTTTTATTCTCTCATCAAACAAAGGTGGTCTTTGAACAAATGCAAAAAACTGACCAAACCAAAACCATTCTCAACATATATATATATATATATATATATATATATATATATATATATATATATATATATATATATATATATATATATATATATATATATATATATACTCTGATAGGCCTTCTCTCCAGTTCAAACCACCCTATCAGAGTAGATCTGTGAAAGGGAGAATGGACACGATTAACAATATAAACCATACTTTCCTTGATTTGTTTTTTCAAACAAATGCGTATTAAAATTCTGCGATATAAACAAAAAAAACCTATGCCCAGATGCGCAAAGGGCGGGAAACAGGTGACAAACCACATTGTCTGTCTTGCACTATTCCTCATTTCAGTGTTTTTAGGAGTAAATTGATCTAAGCTGACCATGCTCCATCCCTCCCGCCCAACATAGCAAATCAGGTAAACAATTCAAATTGTAAAGTTGGTCCAGCAAACAGTGAGGGAGTTAGCACTTTCTCACAGTTTACTTCACAGCAAAGTAACAGTTAGGCTAAGGACAGATGATTTGACGGTTGCCTAGCAACGATGAAAAAAATACACCTCACTGTTTCTTTTTTAAATTGGAGGTTTTAAGAGAAAAGGCACCTTTGCTTCGTCGATGCCTCAAAGAGACAGAAAACTGTATGTTAAGGCGAAACTACAAGACATTATAATCGTTTTTGCAAAAAGAGTAGAAATTAAGAGTCATAAAAATACATGTTTGATAAGAATAGTGATTCTCGAAACATGAATAAGACAGTACTGGGGTGTTGATTAGCTCAGTTAATAGAGCATCTGCCCCATGTACAAAGGCTCAGTCCCAGACCTGTGGCCCTTTGCTGTATGTCATTCCCCATCTCTCTCTCCACATTCCTGTCACTCTTCAAGCTGTCTCTATCAAATACACTTGAAAAGGCCAAAAAAAATCTATATATAAAAAAAGAAGAATACAGATGCTTTTACTGAAATAGCATCAGCACAAACACTGGTTCAAGTCTAATATAGAATGTATCGAGGTCTTATAGTATGGTGATGCATATTTCTTTTTCCCTCTCCACATCGAACCTCAGAGCAAAACAGGAAACACATCAGTGTGCCACATTTGCAGGAGGTCACTGCTTCCTGTATTAAGAGAACAAGCTTTTAAGGTAAAACTATGGTGAAATTAGAATTACTGAAAAGTGCCTCGTTACAGTGGTGAGAATATCTTTGTCTAGTGTACCCAATTCAGCAATAGCACAGTGTGTGTGTTTTGCGTGTCTTGTTATTGTGTGTGTGTTGGATGGGGGCAGAGGAAGTTGCAGTACTCAAGTAATAGTTGGGTGACAATGGCTAGAGCACACATTTGAACACGTAATTTGATCAGTCACACAGCTGCACGTTCAAAGTCGTCAGCTTCAGCAGACTGTCTTACACACACACACACACCCACACACACACACACACACACACCCACACACAGTGAAGAGGCAGAGCCAGCGTCCAGTCCGCAGCCTCCCAGGAGGTCTGTGCTGCACACACCGTGTCAAACCACTGGAAAATTACACTACAGCCTATCATTTAGAGAACGACAAATGCTGCTTCATTTACATACGTGCTTTCTGACAGCCCAATTAAACCAGGGCTCTGTAATTGTCAGTAATTGTAATTGTGTGACAGATCAGGCAGGAAATCCAAAGAGCATAATGAAATCATACAAAGTCTTAGTAACAAAAAGAAAAGAGAAACAGTTAGAGAGGGCTGACTTTCTCTGGCTTACATTTATATTTCTTTATCTTCTTAATGATTAAAGGTATTACTAGTTCAGTCATATTCAAGAACCCTATGAAATACATTTATATCTTTTTGTTACATATTTTCAGTGGCCTAGTTTCTCAGTCTCTATCTTTAATTTTTAAAAATGGTTCCATTAAAAGAAAAAGGATTTAGTGGCATCTAGTGGATTGCAACCCCCTCAGGCCAAGAAACACCCCATGTAGAGCCAGTCTTTAGTTTGTCCATTCTGGGCTACTGTAGACTGCTCGTGTAATATGAAATGTTGATTCTAAGGTAACAAAGGGTACTTATTTTCAGGTGATCATACACTAACCAAAACATAACTTTATGAATGTTATATTTAATTTCTGCTATGTTCTATAAATAAAAAAAATCCAAATCTGACTCACTGGACCTTTAAGTGGATGTACTGTTGATATAAACAATAACACTAATTGTCTTGGTTAAATCTTAATATTTTATTCTGGTGTTATGATCTCTTTTATTTCACAGCAACAACAAAATAAAATATCTCTATATCTATACAAATAAAAATAATTAGAAAGGTGTGTTACAGCATCCAATTGACAGAAATCGAAATACAAAAACAATAAGATAAAAAGAAGGTGAAAGAAACAAATACAATTAAAGCTCAATTATGTAGCCTGCAGTAAATACATATTATTAATTAAATAGACTAACTAAAGAGTAGTAGGATATTGCCATGATACTACGGTGCATGATGTTTAACTGACAGTTTTATTAATTACTCAGACAGCTCTGACTTGGAATGAAGCTGGTTCAATGTTAAAAAAAAGAAGGTATTTTTCCATGTTGCTGTAGCCATGATTGTTACATTACTCTGGGACTGAAGCTTCATTTAATGTCGAGCAACTGCCAGCTTAGCTCTCTATACTTTCCAAGTAGCTTGCCTGCAGCATCTGCAGATAAGAGAGGCTCATTGTAAGATGGCAAAAACATGATGGTTCTTACTCTCAGGTGATTATACACTAATGAACACAGAGTTATGAATATTATATTTTATTACTGCTATGTTTCAAAATCCTGAAAATAAATAGAACAAAAGAAATTAAAGAAGCACTGTCAAGTCTGAAAATGTTCTAGGAAAGCAGTGCTAAATCTGTTGTGCACACGAATCACCAACAGATATCTACATATGACAGCAGAATCTGTAGGCGAGGGACAGAGACTTTTTCTTGTTTCCATTCATAGTTTGAGTAAAGTCACGTTTGAGCTGGCTTTGATTTCAACAGTCCATGTGGAGAGCAAAAGATGAATACGTTGGCTGCAATGCCATCTCAGAACCCATCTGCCATCGTCTGATGATGACTGTATTTTCATTCGCTTTTTTAAAAAGTCATCTGCATTCATATATAGAAATCTGTTTATAGGCATAAGCAGAAATGTGTCTGTCTCTTGATTCTCATATCAAGTTGCTAATTGTACTGCAGAGGAAGGCTCGGCCCAGATATATGTTATCTGTATCCAGATATCCGCTGGCTATCCGCTGGAAGCCCAGAAACATTGGCCATTGCCCCCGGAGGCTATGTTGTCGTCAGACCATAGTCGATGGGTTCTGAGACTGACAATTAACCTGCATGTCTTTGGGCTGTGGGAAGAAACCGGAGCACCGGGAGGAAACCCACTCAGGCACAGTGAGAACATGCAAACATCACACAGACAGAGCTCAGCCGACAAAGCTTATTGATTCAATTTTGTGCTTACAGTTTGTGAGTCTACCACTTGAGTAATTACGATTTCAAAAATTACCTGCATGATGTTCTTGACATAGTATAATTTCTCATTTTCACCAGCACTCCGTGTCCCTGAACACCTCTTCTTTTAATGAGTCCTCCAAACACAGTGTTGGCACAGTAACAGTGTCTGACTGTACTAATGAGTTTGTCTGAGAGCTGTTCATTACGGTATGCGCTAATCCCAATCTCTCACTGTAATAAGAGAGAGAGGCACACTGTTCATCCAAAAACGTCAGTTATCCAATAAACACAATGCTTGTACACAGTAATAACTCAGCGGAAGGGAGATTCTGGAGTGCAAAACAACAGAAGTGACCCATAAATAAAAATATTACTTAATTAAGGCATAATGGTCACCAAAACCATCCGTGGCATTCAACAGAGCTAAAACTGGGAGCTATGGGCTAAATCCTATTAACTTCTGTTCAATGCTAATCCACCAAACCAATAAGCAGCTATTAAAAGTTCAAAAATTCATTGGCCTGAAAAAGATGCGCCAATAACAGGATTACTGATTATAAAAGAGGCCCAGGCCGACATGTTCATAGATGACTCGTGGAATAAAGAAGTCAAGATATGCACAGTCAAATGTCAGACCATACTTTATAAAAAAAAAAACGGTCATACAGTATCATACAGTATGAAAAAATGGACATGAAGGAGGTGTCAGATTAACCTGATTCCTGAAGAGTGCCAAATATAGAATATAAATAATCCTATTACTGATTATTCATCCGGCTCTTCCCTTTCAGTTGACTGCCCTTTTTTTTTCCCCTGACAACTCTCATATAATTTCAGATTCAGCCACTACCTCCTACCCTGCAGTAACGCCCTTCCCACTATTCCCCTCACCTGACCTTCCCCGCCCACTCACTCGCCACTTCCCATTTCTCTAATAAGCCCTGCACTATACAGTATATACTGGCCAGTCTCCACCCGTTCCCTGCAAAATTGTCTGGTTTGCTACGCCTTAGCTCTCCAGCCTGTGTGATTCTGCCTACTGAACCGTTGCCTGATCCTTGGATTGATGATTTTCTTCCTGACCCCAAACTGGAAAACTGTTTTTGACTTCTAATATATTTCTTTCACCCAAATATGACTCCTCTGATATCACATAATCCCTTTTGTTACTCTATTATTGTATGTTCTTTGACCTCAGCAAGTCCCAGGCAATTTCCCCTATTATGTCCACTTTACCCACGGGTTGCAGCTTGGAGACTATGACAGCAGGCTTTTTGCACCACCTTTGAGCGTGGACGTCGAGGACAGGTAGACACTTTTGCCTTTAGACTTGGTCGAAAGGTACGACCTAGATCTTCCGAAAGCATATTGAAACCTTAAGGGTGATGAAGGTGCCCCTGTAAAGTTACTGTTTCTATGAGACAAAAGAACTGCTGTATTAGTCATGACACCCATGCTGGACTTTAGAGGGCTTTCAATGCCATTACGAGACCATATAATTAGGAATTTGTTCATTCACAGGTCCCTCTGAGACACATGTACTTGCGCCCATTTCCCAGAGGGGTCACAGCGACCTTCTACTTACAGGACGGTCAGTCCTCCCAGCAGGGCACCCTGCTACTGCTACCCTACATACTGGAAATGTATGATAAGTCTGCACTATTTAGTGTCTTCCGTGATGCATCAGAGGTGAAGTGACTGTGATGTTCATCTCTAGAGGCGGCTGAAACCCGATGCCAGAGAGCAAAGTGATAATTCACCTCTGAAGCCATTTTAGCACATACTACATTACTAGGCTGAAAAGATTGCTATGTCCGTCTTTGGGTCCAATGCACCTAGACAATTACAAAAGTAAGCCATGCATATCAGTCATGTGCTGCCTTGAAATAAAGCCCAACCATCACTTCTCACATAATGCACCCACATAACCTTGTTTGGGAAATTGGACACTGTGGCAGTTATTTATTACTCATCACCTCTAACTCATTATACACTGGTGTCACCTTTCATTTACAAAAAAATCTCCATATTCTATTTTTCATAACACAGTGATGAGTATGGGTAGGATGCTCTGTGATGGCGTTCATTTTCAACCGAAGAAAACAACTTTTCTGTTTACGTATTTACATTTTTCCACACACTCCATGTTAAAATGAATAAAGCAAGAATACCCAGCAGAATAAAGAAGCAAGCTAACGCTGATTATCCTAATATTCTTTTTTTAATAAAATGGACTGGATTATACAGGAGAAGATGCTTTTGAGCTCAGCCTAAAGCAGCAACGTGTTAACATGGAATGCTTGTAGCTGTTTCTGGGGCCGACTTTAATCACGAGAAGTTCCAATCAGTAGGTGCTGGGCTCACAGACTGTGTGGGCATCACCAAACTCACCTCCTATTTTGCAGCAGCGTGAAGTGCAAAGTGCTGGATGGAGTAGAATGAAGGTATGACGAGTGGTAAATAATAAATATACTTTGAAGCAGTCACATCATTACTTTAGTTTGGCCATTTTAACATAGAAAATTAAATAAACAAATAAAAATCAAATCATCATTATTTGTTATGCATCCCTTTGGATTTATACACAGTATATGTATTTTATGTTTATATGTTACACCCAAGAGTCCCAAACAAAGATATGTGCTTATACCTCAGTTTTATATATTATATATATATATAAATCTTAATGTATTTCACATTTAATCTCCTTTTCATACACTTTAAATTCAGCCTAAAAGCATCTTATTTTATATTTTATACTTTATACATTAACTGTGCAGATCTGAAGTCCAAATCTCTACATTTGTGTTTGTATCTGCTGTCTTTGCAGTGAAGCATGATGACAACAGCTCAACAAATAGAAAGAAATAACTTCTCAATGAAATCATCATGTCTGGATGATGCATAGTGGCACATTGTGAACATACAGCATCACTAATCAGCAGCCAGTTTATTTGTACAATGATGTAAAATTGTTGATTAAGCCATTTATATGTATACATAGGTCATATTTATTTATGACCGCATCAGTCCAACGCTATTTCAGTTTTAATTATACAATCTTTCATGTCATAAATAGTAAGATGTGACAGAATAGTTTGTGTCATGACAAAACTAGCATTAAAATGCATGACACTTTCACTATCATGCATTTTAATAATAAAACATATGACTCCATTTCTGCTGAAAGGAAAATGTCCACACTGCATAACTTTAAGTCCTAATATCATTGGAACAGGTAAGTTCAGCCTCAGTCTGTCATGAACGGGGAAATTATCTATAGAGACCAAAACTGTTTTGACATGCTGACATTTGAACATGGAGACTTATGGAGACTGACTCACTTCTGGAACCAGCCTCAAGTGGACGAAAAGAGGAAGTCTTGACACTTAATCATTAGTCAAACCTCCAAAAGGTTTCGTGGTACTATAGAGTTCCACCCTTTGCGTTAGATGGATGACATGTCCATATTCTCTTGACTACAAGTGGTTGCTTATCAGAAAAATTATTTCAATTTCAATTTCATTTCAATTCAATGTTTTAAAAGGACAACCGATGCTGTCAATTTCATGTGCAGCCCCCTGGATTTGGTTTGTGGATCTGCATTCGACAGTTTGATGTGCTTCTACAAGTCACAGTAACAATTTTTATACAAGATGTGAAAGATGATTTGTAACAAATTTGTTTGAAGTTTATATTTTCAGATTTCGTTTGTTCATTTTGTGGTTATACTCTGATTAAAAAATATATATATTTTGTTTAAGGTGTAGGGAAAAGTTTTTGGCCATTCATATTCTTTAGGCAAGGAGAGTCCATTTGTATAGTACCTTTCAACAACAAGGCAATTCAAAGTGCTTCACAGAGGACATAAAAAGCATTAAGAAGAGAAACACAAGGCAATAAAAAAAGACAATATAAAAAGACAAACAGGATTTAGTGTTAAGCCTGCATAGCTCACACACTGCAGCTTTTTTATGCACTTCAGATAGAAACATGACATTTTTACATGCACATAGCTGCAAATTTCATGTGGACTCAGGGTGAATGTCACACCTAACATGACACCAGTGTGCATGTACAGTACATGACGTCCCAATATGTCATATTGATAATGGAATAGGTAGACTAAATCCCTATTAGCACAGAAAAGAGCACAGTACAACATGTCATATTATCCTCAGCAGTAACAGCATGTTTCCACTCTTGTCTCCTCGGGGTGGGGGCTCTCCCTGGACAGAACTGGGCTGCTTTTCACAACTCTTGAAACAGAAGGCATCCCCCAGGTTCAAAGACCTTGGAGCAGTCAATGAGCGCCTCGCTACAGCCTAATGAGGATTAATACCTTACACTGAGGAAGCACATGGCAAAAATATCAGGCCCCGTGGGATATGAACTAAATATGACAGGCCCAAAGACTTCTCGGCCCTCAAGGATCACACAGAGGGATCTCAAAGGTTTGCCAATTGTGGAAGTGTGCTCGGGGAGGTACACGGGAAAATATAGGAAATAGCATGCTATTACTGTATCTATAGCAACCAGTTCCCACCAGAAGAATAAATACAAAGAAGAGGAATGACTCAATAAAATTATTATAATGTGACATATTTTGAGTCATAATTAAATACTGTATATATTTTTTAACAGTTTAGACAATACATACAAAATGTAATCAACATCATCGACTTACATCAACACGTGATAATCAAAACAAGTCAACAAGACATTTACCCATACAATACCCTAAACAACTATTCTAACTAATACCAAACAAATACTCAAATATCCAAACTAATACCCAAAGAAATAACCTAACATAACATACTGGTATACACAATATACCCACCTACGTCCGCACAGACTCTGTTATGTTTATATGGACACACACCCACACACAAATGCAGTAGTGTTTAGAATATATACAGTGGTAGGTGAATAAGACAAAAATCTATAAACAGAGGAGGAAGTGAAATGGAAAATTGATAATATAAATAATTATAATTGTTGTAATGCAGTACATTTATGTAGTGGGGAGATACCACGTAGGCATTTTCTAGGCAGTGTGTCATTGATTTTTAATGACTCCTGTGTCATCGTTACGAGATAATACAACATAACAAATTATTAATAAACTTCTGTTGTACACAATTGAATTTTCAAATATTGAACATACATCCATTGATGTTCAGTAACCGCTCATGGAGCTGGAGCCTATCCCAGCCGAGTGAGAGGTTCGAACCAGGAACCTTCTTACCATGCCACCCTTAAATATTGAACAAGAAATTTATTTATAATAAAAAAAGAATTTCAGTGATGTTTGTGTTCATTTATTTTTTGACTACTTAAGGGAGAGTTCATAAAAACTGAACATCTTTCAACAGGGCAACTTTTCTCAAGGATTGGGGGGCTTTGACAACAGTTAGGTGTCTTACCGGTAGTTTTGTTGCAGTATGTAAGATTGCACAGTATATGTGTGTGTGTGTGTGTGTGTGTGTGTGTGTGTGTGTGTGTGTGTGTGTGTGTGTGTGTGTGTGTGTGTGTGTGTGTGTGTGGGAAGGTATGGCACAAAAGCTTTTCTGGAGTCAGACCATGGAATCCATCCCTAGTGTGAACTGACTTCCAAGTTTCCCTCGTGATTTGCTTCTGGTCTCCCTAAAGCCTGCAGAGGTCCAGGGGATTGAAGCAGAGGTTGGGAGACCGAGCAGCCCGTTGCCCGGTCTCCCTTCCAGCTGGCCAAGTCCAAACAGATGGCTCCAGAGAAGGCTGTTTGCAACAGCATCACATAGTCACATGGCAAAAGAAACCGACTGTGACAAAGCCTGAAAATAAATACACTGACCTCAACCGGTGGAAGGACATTGCCTTGGTTACATGTGTGTGATATGGCCTGGCTGTTGGCAGTCTTGCTCTGGCGCTCATTTACACAGCTGGACGACTCTAGAGGACACCAGGACTGGCACATTGGTCAGCCAATGGTTTGACCCTCGGCCTCGCCCGTGTTCCCTGCAGACTCAGCTGCACTGCATTGAACACAACCTGCCACTCTATACACACAGTCCAGGCAGCGATCCAAGAGATGTCGGTGTTGCAGCGGAGCGGAGCCCCTCAAACATACTGTAAATGTAGGTGTAAACAGTCATGATTGCTGGGATTTTTTTTTCACCTGTATTTACACGAGCTAGGTCTGCTGAGCACAAAGTTCTGCTTTTTTCCACTCGCACTCGCTTTGTAGTACACAATTACACCAGGGAGCTGCCTGCTATAGCCACTGTTTTATAGTTTCCCTAGTTTGCAGTTTCCACCAGAGCAGTTGGAGGCTTATTGTCTTGTTATGAGGGAGAACTCTTTCACTTCCCAGATTGTGTTCCTGGGGAACGATTGTTTGATTAGATACTGCCTAATCTCAGAGGTTCTGTTGCTTTAGGAAATTAAAATTGATGCATTATACAACAATTCACATATAAGCTCTTTCTGACTACATGCAAATAACACATGGGATACACAGTCTGCCTTCGGAGAATGTTCGAAGGTAAACTTTTCCAATCAGAGGCAGACAGGAGAAACAATGAGCCCCGCTGACTGATGGAAACGTGGCACTGCGGCGTTAGTGCAGCTGTCATAAACACCGTTGTGTATTAATTGTGTTTCTGTCACACACAAGTTAATTACAAGCACCCTGGATGAGGCTGTGGGGTCCACTCCCCTTTCCTCTCATTGTGTCACATTTAATTTCATTTCACCAAACATTTAAATAGGTGCCGCGCTTGTTGTCTTTGCAGCTTTGGATCACTGTCATTCTGCCAAACGAGCACAACAAATGCACTCTCCTCCCAGTCCCGTCCAGCCCAAGCTGTGTTTCACATCGACACAAACTCAATTATTGTCAGTAATTACAAGTATCTTGGGGTGTTTGAGCGGAGGCTGAATTACAAAAGCTGCAAAACATGGATAAAATTGCTTGAGCTCTTGATGGGAGGAGAGGGGGCCGTTAAACTGTCTTTCAGATTCAATTGGCCTAATTTCTCTAAAGCTAGTGGTGTGGCCAGTAGTTTGTGGTTTATTGGAAGTGTCTTTGTGGTTTGAACAAATATCTTTTGGCCTCTTTGCCAGCGGAGCACAATACAAAGCCAATGTGGGGGAAAATCAGCTGCGTGCTTAACGGACATGCACATATGTTTACCCTTTCCCTTTGGTCTTACGGAGTGAACCCTCACAAACTTAAGTGCTGCGTGCTGAGATAAAAAGTGTCATATGATACAGAACTTCTTCTTTCTTGACCCTACTGCCAACTTCAAGCCATGGATCTGGTGAAGACTCTCTGGAGGTCAATTTAGCCATCAGATATCTGAAAGTAGCGCACCATTCCATGACTAGTGGACGTAAATGACTGAACAAATCTCCTTTCTAGTCTCTGGTCAGCCTTTGGAACGTACCGAGTGCTCTGTGCTCATGGATACCGAACTTCTTCCCAGTCATATTACCTATGCCCATTCGCTGTTATCATACTGTAGGGGACTGCTTACACTACCTGCTATGGAAGCGCAGTTGCTCAAAACATAACAAGCAGGGCAACCAATGAATAATCAGGTATCATTGTCTCAAACAAGGACGTCAGTGAGTGACTTGAGTTGACGAGTTAAAGAGATGTTTGTGGGGCATGCAGCACTGTCAAATGTGCATGTCATGTAAAACCTGATGCCATAGTTTGTACTGACTCAGGGAAGCCTGGATGTTCACTGTGTTCGGCAAATGGCACCAGACTGCTACTAAATAACCGCACACACCTCTTCACCCATCACACTGGTGGTTTATAACTCTGTATTCTGCTGTTTATGCAGTAGATGATGGATTACCGGAGCTCATTCATGCCGCGGGTCACTGCCTCCTCTCCAACATTCTTTTTAGCAAAGTGGTTTCGTGTTTTATTTTTGAAATGCATTAGAGAGCAGAAACTGCTGTTTCATCAATTAAAACACGGTATGAACATTTTTGACATGACATTCAGACAACAATATCATTTCCTGAAGAAGCGTCCATTTGTTGAGCCACTGCGATTGGCTCAGCTGCGATTGGCTTAGCTGTTTCAGGGTGATGAAACCAGTGATCACCACACACGTTAATGTATGTTTTAATTCACACAACCACTTTGCACTTCATGCTGCTGCACATACATGATATATCAGGTGTGCCTGGATACACAGTCTTTAGTGTTTTTCAGTGACTGAGCTGGGAAAGAACTCTGTCCCTCTTTCTTACCATCACCATGTATTTCAACGTTCAAGGATGCTCTGTTTATTAGTTCATGGCTACAACCCTTACGCACAAGGCAACATCTTTTAAGTGAGGTGGAAGATGAAACAACTAATCAAATACTGCAGTGCACTACAATATACAAGCCCCACGCTTCAAAATATGATACTGTAGGTACCATCAGGGCCTTTGACTCACAGGGAGAGTGTTCGTAACCCACGTGAAACCAAACGTAAACAGTGACTCTGTGTAAAGTACAAAACATACGTCACAATCTTTTGCTGCATGGATGCTGCATATTTATTATTGCTAACTTGACCACATGCTGTGCACATCCATCAATTATGCTAGAGTTGTACCTGCAGCATCTTATTTTGAAGTGTAGCATCACTGACACAGAGAGAGGGCAGTCAGAGTCTTCACATGGAAGCAGCACTTACCACAATCCATTTAACACTGTAAGATCACTGACAGACCCTCTGAGAGGAAGACTGGGTTGGTGCATGACAGTGTCATTGCATCACATGCAAACATTAAGACCCCTGACAAGAGAGTGAATGAATGCCAAACATGCTCTGTGTGTAAATCCACAAAAGAACTCCATAAACCTGTCGACATGTCTGCTTCACCTTCATGTAATAAACTCTACTGGAGTCACATCCATGCTTTCCAACCCAAATCACACACCCTAGTGTAGGTGTGTACCCAAGGCTTTATTATAATTTCTTCTCTGTTATAAACATATAAAATTGCAGGTAAACACGGTGTTGGAGAGTTTTAATCAAGCTAAATGAATAATTATGTATCTCTGCTCTGAAAGGCTGCACACACCTGGAGATTTTTAAAATCTTGAAGCAGATTGAAATCAGTGAAGATAAAATGTTCAGCACATACCTGTGAGGTACAAAGCAGGGCCTTTAAGGGAGTACGACTTTCATTACATCTTGTAATTTCAACCTCCGAAGAAATATTTGCTCATCTGAATACATCAGATTAACAGATTTTTTTTTCTTTTTTTTATTGCTACAACTTCAAAAGACGATGGAGGAAATGAAAAAGCGCTCTGTGTGGAAAACAGGTTACAATTAGGTCAGTGTGCTGGAATTGCAGAGATGTGAAATAAAAAACCCTGAGGGTGTGTTTTCTTTTGAGACTGCTTCACCGTACCACTTCTAAAACACAGCCTCCTCTGTTAGGAAATTGGAATAGCTAATATAATAATATAGTGTAATAATGGTTTGTAGTCTAAATCAAAGGGAAGGCTTAGCTCGTCTAATAGCCTTTTTTTGGTTTGTGAACAAAGTTATATTCATTAAAAAAACTAACTAAAACACGCCACAGAAGATTTATTAGAATGTACTTTCAGTCAAACATGAAACCAGGCAGAACTAAGAAGTGCTGCAATAAGTGAGTGCTCTTGAGTGTATTAAAGTCACGTTACAAACTATTCATTCTGGATTGGTCAGGGTGTGCGTGCCGCACTACTGTCAGCCACCTCTGGCTCGTGAGGCCGATCATCACATCTGCCTGTCAAACCAAAACATGCATGAGTTACTTCCTCAGAGGCGTGTAAAAAAAAAAAAAAAAAACACCTCGGAGCTAACAGACCTCTGCCTCTCTACAAGCTCGTGCAGCAGGATGTGGCTTCGAGGACACGAAGAAGAGCTGTTTAATGTGAGGGACACACGCAGGCTGTCCCGAGAGAGCACAGTAATCTGATTTAAATTCAGCCAGCGGGTTATTATCACATGTTAAGCAGCCCAGGACTCTAGAGGAACTCCATGCACACAGTATGTATATATATATATATATGTAGATATATATATATATATATATATATATGTAGATATGTAGAAGCATACACATATAGATGTAGACATATACCGTACATATACAGTATGCATGCAAGCTTTCCCCTCTCTCAGATCCAAACTCACACTTTCTTGACTGGCAGGTCCTAAAAAAGTTCAGCATCACCAAAGCAGGTGATACACAGTTTAGATATTCTAATGTGTTGGAGTGAGCGGTGTTATCCAGGTATTAGCGACTGTTAGCATCAGCTGGAAGCAGAACGTAAAGGTCCAGTGTGTAGGATTTAGTGGCATCTTGCTGTAAGGCTTGAGATTGCAACCAACTGAATACCCATCACCTCATTTCCCCCTTCCAAGCATGTACGATGGCTGCAAAACATGCAAAAAAACCATGAAACAACACCTGGAGTCAGTGTTTAGTTTGTCCATTCTGGGCTACTGTAGAAACACAGCAGTGTAACATGGCCGAGTCCTCTGTAGAGACAAGGGTTTTTCAGGTGGAGGTGAATACATAGTTATGAATGTTATTTTACATTTCTGTGATATTGTGTAAATAGTAGAGTTAAGCCTGATTCTTGGCTGAAACGAGTATCCTGTACGGATAAAGAACTTTTGCTGAGTACGAGTGTTATGAGTAATACGAGTCAATATCTGTGCTGGGATTGAATGTAAATCCTTATTGGGTAGCTGACTGTGTCTGTGTTCTGTGATAGGCTAGTCACAGCCCCTCTCCTACACACATACACATGTATTGTGTTGCTGTGTCCAACTCTGCTCACTCACACACAGAACAGCTCTCTGTCTCTCCCTCAGTCACTTCAGGTTCACGGCTCTTTTCTGTTAACGTTTAGGGTTTTTTCAGGTTTGTTTTTACTTTGGTTTGTACTTACTTATAAACCAGTAGAGTTTTGGTAAACCTGGGTTCATTCTGACATGGCTACTTGGTAGAGTGCTACTCGCGTTGCGTCTCTGCTTGACGTAGATTTTTTTTTCTTTTTTAAACCGTCAGCTGGCTCTAACCATGTTTTTTTACTTCACACACTGAGTGTGTGACACTTTCTTGCTGTAGTTCATTTAAAAAAGTAGTGGTAGTAGTGGTATAAATAATATTACAAATTAATCTACACATACACTCTCTCTCACACACACGCACACACACCTGGTGTGATGTGGAATTTATTTTTATTTTTTTAAAGAACCAAAAAAACAACAACAAAACAAACAGACTGATCTTAAAAAAATCTAAGTTAAAAATAGAAAATCATGTTGAGTATGAAAACTCTTCATTACATTTTACTTCACAATTCGTCCCTGACCCGCTCCGAGTACAGATTCAGATACAGATAATTCATATGGTTAACAGATACATCCCTCACTTACAGAAATATACAGATTTATTTTTACCATTTTTATTTATACAACAATCTGCAGCTTCATCCATCATATCCATTTTTGTCACAGTGTTTCTGTGGCCATTTTTATTGGATGTGGCTGTAGCTGGCTATCTATGAAGAAGGATGATGTCAACATTTCTTTCAATCCATAAAGCTTTGATTTGTCTGTTGTCTATGTGTTTGTTATAGCAGTTATGAATCAGTTGATTCTATGCTCTCAAGTTTCAGTATTCTCAAACTTTTATTCAATATTGTTCAAATTTTGAGAACACTTTATTTGGATAGTCTGCCTCTACTACTCCAGGTATATTATACGAATGAAGTGTTATGCCATAAGGCGTACATATACAGCACTGGCCTTGCTGCTGTGCCTTCCTGCAGCATCTCATGCCTATCTCACTGAGCACACACACACTACTGTCCACAGGCAAGAGCAGTGCTGTAGACAAACCGCAGCAGGAGCTGCACATAAGCCTGACCCACTTTTAGAGCTGAAAGTGTGTTTGCTCCTCAGCTTGGTGGGAAGGAAAGAAGCTGAACGAAGCAGCAAACATCTTCTATAGCTCACCAACATCACCTCAGGTCAGAATCACACATACATACACACATCTCAGCGCAGCATGGACAACGTCAGGGTGTCAGGTAGTCTGACAGACACACCACCAGGCGAGGCAGCACACTCTTTGAAAGGCATTCACTGTCATAGCCCTCTTGCTATTACTGCGCTAATCACTTCACTTGTCTACTGGCCGGCAATCCCTGGTGCTGTTCATCACATTTACATGTTTTTTCCTTCTCTCCATCTTTTTTTTTCCCACCCTTCCTTTTCTTCACTCTTCTTTTCAGCTGGACGTTAAAGAGCTTTGTCCACAAAATAAGAATTGTGATAATTAATGGCACAACGTGTTTCTCATTTAAAATCTAATCTAAAGTAGGTGGACACAAATTATCCACTCTAATTGAAAAGCTAAAAGCAATAAAACAGCTCTCCGCTACCTTAATGTGATTCTTGAATGGGTGGGGAATGAAGTAAGGGGCTCGGAGTTGGGTAATATCAATGTTGGTAATGTGGCTTCAGTATCCTTCTTGTTACTTTCCTACAGAGCTCCTGAATCACCATCTGTGGACACATTGTCGGAGAGCAAAATTAGAAATGAGCACTGTGCTGGAATAATTAGCATTCCTTCTAATGATGAAGGATGATTTGTAAAACTGGAAGATATCACATTCTCCGAAAAAACCTGATAAACGTTTGCAGTTGGAATAGTTAAAATGCTGAAATTCAGGATTTAAAAATACAAATACTCGAAAAAAAAACAACAGTTCAAATGGAAGCAGAGAAGGGAGTTGAAGTCTTTAGGTGCTGAGTGATTGTAGTCAAAGTTTAAGCCAGGAAATGAGCTGAAAGTGGAACTGTCTGTCTGTTCATGCTGATAGCAGGTGAAGTGTAAGTATGAAACATTTTGAAATATCAGTTGAAGAGTAAAAGCTGAAAGCAGATGAAATGTCATTTAAAGACTAGCCTATGAGATTAAAGGCAAGATGCCAGTTGAACTGTAAGAGATGAAAGCAGTTAAAAGGTCTTTCCAAGAATACGAGGAAAAAATGAAGATGAAGCAGTGGAACTGAAAAGAAGTAGAAGAAGTAGAAGAAGTTAGCAGCAACTCTCAGTTTAGTACTGAACGCAGATGAATTGTCAGTTAAAGAGTGAGAGATGAAAGCAGGTGAATCGTCTTTCCCAGACAAAAAAATAAAAGTACTTGAATAGTCTTCTGAAAAGTGTGCCCAAGTAATCATTTATTAATGGTGATTGGAACTGTGTTGTTAGGCCGTGAAAGTAGTCGATGAGTGTGAGAGAGAAGCAGTGGTAAGTTTTAAAAGGAGGCTAGTTTAAATTTATGTCCAATTGGAAGCACTGAGGTTGAAAGTTCTGGAAAAAGCAGCAGTATGTGGACCTTAATTTTGGACTTACTTTGTCAAACTACCAAGAATTACCTTCCATTCCTTTCAGATCCGTCTCTATGACAACTCTTCACACCTTATGCTGTGGTCGCTGGTAAACGCTAGTAAGTAGAGCTTGTGTTTTGTAGGTTTATAGGGACCAATGTATATATTTCTTAAAAAATAGGTTTTCCAAAACAATTAATGATGGAACAACATAGCATGGATGGTGGTTAGGCTGAATTTTAATAGAACGTGGCTTTTCTTAAACAGGGCTTTTAATCATTGCCAAGTCTCCAGGCAGACGCACAATATTCTCATGCAAAAAAAAAAAAAAAAACAGGAAGAAGAGAAGAAGAGGGGCCACGTTTTGATCTCCTGGAGAGGCCTGGAAGCTGGGACACAAGGAGCTGACCCTCACCATTCTGCACCTCCATAATTCCATTGAGACCAGGCAAATGTGTCTCTCCCAGCCGGCCTGTTCTCAGACATGTTCAGACAGTAGAAAGAAAGAGAAATCCGCAGGCTAATTATCCCTGACCTGGGTGGATTTAGAGGACCTGCCAGGCATCTTCTGATTGGTCCTCTCACCGGTTGTCAAGACCCGGATTAGTGAGGACAGCAAGGGAGGTGGACAAACCCCTGCGGTGAACCAGTCAGACCTCCACCCCGCCCGACAAGAGCACCAATAGACCTCTTTATCAGGGTGCAGATGGAAATGCCTGCAGAGAGGGCCGAGTGTGGTATGTGGCAACCTATTATGCTTGTCTTTTGTTAAAAGATGGCACTGGTGGGGAGAGTGAAGGGGGATTTCATCTTTTTGTAAGGCAGCCTTGCAAGCCTCAGAGTAGAGTGTGATCTAATTCAAACTCCAGCTGAGGGTTTGATACCAGAGGCCTTCAAAGGTCCAAAATACTACCTGTGACTTACAGAGGATGGGCCTCCTCCAGTTTTTTGGTCTGAATGAACTCGATAACAGCTGAGCCTGAACAGACACAAAGGAGAGGTCATTGTTTTGGTGCTTTTCACAGCTCCAACTTGAATTTCTTTTTTACAGAGAGGAATCTGTCCATACTAACATGTTGATGAAGATGATGTCTTTATTGTGCCTCAGATTCTTCACTCTGAATGATGGTCAAAGGTCCTGATGTACTGAACAGAAAGGCAGAAGTACACAGTATATGTGCACATGGCTCTACGCTGCATTCCCTTATCCTTCGTTCCCCAAAACAGATCTATAGTTCCACTCACACAAAATACTGTGGTAAACTTTACAAAATATCACAGGAAGCTTCTAAAGAAACCTTTGACCCGGGTTTAATCTTAAGAAACTGCTACTCTAACTATCATGTTTAAATTGCTGCAGTTTAATGCAGGCTTACCGCAATATACAGCCATAACAGGGACAAAAAAATCAACCAAATAAATCAACATTTGATGAGCAGATACATGATATTAAAGGATTAGCCCTGTGACCTTCTAATGAAGAGACCTACTAACTTCAAACAGAGGTTCGAGCTTAGTGGTCCCCTGACTCGTTGGGCCCCTGGACCTGTGCCTGGAAGGCCCATTTATTATCTGAATGAATGAGCTTCTTTGTTGTAGTGATGTCACCATGCTCTTAGATGTGTTTACTGGCCGATTAAAAGTGGAACCAGAATTGTTTCAAGTCGTTTCAGGTTTAGTGAAAAAGTGTTTGTAGACAAACCCGAAACAATCATAAATTGACATTTAGACTCTGAGGTGTTCACATTTTCTAGGCCTTTGATATGACTCTGTACGTAGATATAGGCCAGCCCTCCATTAGTAGACATCTTAGTCTAGAGAGCTCCTTAGAGCCCCAGCAGGGTAATGAGCACGGTCCTCAGAGTAACGGGTTAATGTGTTTTTATTGCCATGGTGAAGCTAATAGAGTTGTGATGACTCCACACCTGCCACAGGCAGACGTGGGGGGGAAAAAAGGAAAAAAAAAGCCACCGTGAAGTCTCCCACAAGGCCCAGGGCTGTCTATGGGCAAGAGTGCAGCTGACAGATAAAGCATTTGACAGTGACACATTGCTATGGGATGACAACAAAAATGACTAGAATTTTAAAACACACATCATCCCTTCCACTACCCTCTCCTCCCTCTGTCCAGACTAGCTTCTTCAAGTCATTTCTGCTCCTGCTTAAATTTTTACATAAATAGGTGGAGGAGAGAGGAAATTACATAGAGACACACATTAAGGGTCTGTCTGTGTGAGTTATTCCATCCTTATTTCCTCTCAAAGACATAATTTGGCTGATTTTCTTTCTACGGATGAGTACTTTTCACTCGTCCACCCTTCATAAATTCTCCAATTATTGATCATTACATTACCTTAAAATACTCTCCATTAAGGTTATATCCTATTGTTAAAAATAATCTGAACAGCACCAGCAACAAAGTATTACCACAAATTGAAAGAGCCACATTACCTCGATAGCTTCATTCTGTTCCAGACAGCCACAGTGAGGGTTAAGGAAGGTTACTTTCACAGTGTCATCTGCTACACAACACTGAGCACCTGCTTCAAATGATACTTAGCAACAGAATAGAATGGAGAACTAAAGCGCCAGTGTAATCTCATTACTTTCTGCTTCTGTTGGATCACATTTGTTCCAAAATCCAGGGATATGCAGTTAAAGCGACATTGAATTCTAATTTACAGGCCTTATTGTGGAGTGTATTAACACACTCTATGGCCACAATCAACTATTAGCCTATTTGGAGATCGTACCATTAGATTACTAAGTGTGCTCACACTGCTAATACAGGGCAAAAAAAAGTCAGCTATGTACCCATACAACAGAGACATACCCCACCGTACCAAAAAGAAATGAACAACAGCTTCTCAAACTTGAATTCTACAGTTTTAAAAAGGCTGATAAAATGTAGGTCACCAGTTTAGGAAAGTTTTTTTTTTTTTTTTTTTTTTTTTGTAGATAATGAAATCATATGAAAAGGTACAGTATCTTTCTAGAGTCAGTGCTCCGCAGTCAAGTTAGCAATGATACAGATAAATATTAAAGTACCTTACATGCATAATACACCTGACAAAAGGACAAAAGAAGGTCTCATGGGTAAAAATGTAGAAGATTTAAAATGAACTGATTTGTCTCCAAAATGTTGCTGTTTCTATTGCTAAAGTGAGTGATGTTGTAACATTGCACTGATTGATAACTAGTCATGCTATAATGCAGTGATGCCTGTTATGTTTGTCTACATTAATCTGCATAACAAGCAGGTGACACAATACATTTCACTGCTTGACGTTGGCTGTAACGCCATAAACATCACTACAATGAGTCAAAAACATTTAGTGATTCAGTGATGTGTTCGAGCCAATCAAGACTTTTTTCCACAACTGCACCGTCTCTGAGTCAAAGGGACTGAAATATAACACAACTAACAGAGGGAACCAACCAAATAATAAACATTTCAACATTTCCATATTCTTGTGTGTGATCAAGCCCACAGGTGTTTGATTTGGTTATGTTGGATCTATTTGCTATACAGATATTGATTCAAGATGTAAATGCTTTCTTCTATTTACATTTTTTACAAAGAAATTCAGCAGAAGTTTTGAATATAAATTCCACAGGTTATCTTCAACTGCATATTGCAAATGATATATTTGGTAACTATGAAAGCAAAATAAAGGACATTGGGTGAAAGTACCTAAGATACTTGGACTTTCTGATATGTGATATAACATCATAAGCTCATGATGAATTAAAAGCAGCCCTAATAATGCAACATGAATGCATTATGAACTAGTATGCAGGAAACAATAAGATTGTGTAAGTCCTACATTTCCCAGAATGACTTCTGACAGCACCCACAGGGACTTTCTTTGATCTTGTGCAGACAGAAGCACAAGTTTTACCGTTTAAACAAAGTCAGAGAGGAGAGAACAATGCCTGGAAGTGTAAGAAAACCAAACAGAACTGAATAACATCAGACGCCGTTGGCTCCTCTGGTGAACGGCACTATGTTTTTTTGTTAGAATGTCCCTTTAACTGCAGCAGTGTGCAGGTGCCTGAGTAGAATAGAAGTTAGTTGTCAGATTAGTTTTAACTTCATTTCAGCTCCTGCCAAATAAGCGCTGTATGACAAATCACTCAACAGTTGCATGACAGGGTTACAACAAAGCAATGTGAGTTCTCAGTGAAAAAAGTTTCTCTTGCCAAAATGTAATCAGTTTGGAATTTATTTAATCCCCAATTCATAGGGCGAACAGTAATATGTCTTTTCCTTAATCATTGTCTCCAGCTGAGTTCAATAGCATGCTACATTCCTCCTCCCGACGTCTCCGCCTGTGTGCACAGGAAAGTCTTTCATTCCTCGTCACGTCACTTTGACAACAGTGTAAAATGCATGGAACATCTAAGCGCAGCCCAGCAGTCCTACACAGTGTTGGTTCAGCCCCAACAATAATCCACCTCAGATCCTCCTAATTCTGTTAAAACAACAGATCAGGGCAGCCACGTCTGACGGGAAGATTTCAACAGCTTATCTTCCACCTTTCCTGCGAAAAATGAAATATATTCCTCTCAATTCTGGATTGTTTGATTATGTATGTCTGTGTGTGGAGAGAGAGATGTATGGAGTCCGCAAGATCTGTGTACATTCTGTTCAGTTTGCTTCGGTGAGCCATCAGTTTTCTTGCTTTTATTTTGGCGGTCGCTGCATTACTTTCTCCGAGGGCCACTCTTTTTTGTTTCAGTCATTGTGGCAATTGCTACCAACATATGCTAGCTTTTATTTTTAAAATGTCTTGTCAAGCATATCGTGGAACACGAATGATGTTGACAGCTTTCACGTTGAGCTGGCAAACTGTTAAAGCTGCATTCACTGATTCTGTGGCCACTTAGAGACAAGCAGAATGAGCTGACAAGCTGTGTTTACATTTGCAAGTTTGATGGAAACTGCAATTCACACTTTTTACACTCATACTCGTCTTTTTCTAGAAAGAGTGTTGGAAACACTATTTGTCAAAGTAAGTTGTGACTTAGAAAATATTTTAAGTCACATGACCAACGAGCTCTTTCCTTGTGGCTCCCATGGTTTCCGGAATTGTTTTTCAGCGGCTGACCTGCTACTGGTGCTCTTTTAATGACAACATTTTAATTATAAGAATAATAATAACAAAAATAATACATTTCATTTCTAAGTGCTTTTCCAGATACTCAAAAACACACTAAAAAGGTGTGTTTTTGGCAGATTTCAATGTTGGAAGATTGCTACAGTCACAGATATGTTTGGGGAGAGAGGAGTGCAGCTACAGAGAAGGCTTTGTCGCCCCAGGTTCAGTGCTTGGTCCTGGGTGGTGGAGTCAGAAGGTTTGCATCCGATGAACAGAGGAGGCTGTGGGGTATATTGTGCCGATGGAGCAGCTGGTTATGAAGGGCTTTGTTCACCATCATTCACCTTCTTCTTCTGCAGTGATATGAATTTTACATAACCTGATGACCTGATCTTAAGGTTTGTGTAAAGACAATTCTGATATTTATTTTAATACATTAAATATATTGGAAAACAGTTGCTGAAAACACGTGAAACACTATATTACTGAAATGTGGGGTCGGAGGTTAAAACAGTTTTTCACCAGTTTTCAGTCCAGGATTTTGTGGGCGGTCCTTAAAAGGTGGCTCGATGACACGCTGAGGCCACCCTGAGCATACCCCTGCACCACTAACAGAGAGATAGAGATGAATTCATCAGTGTTTCAAAATTAGTCACGTCATTTTTTGAACTTGTTTCAGTCGCTTCAAAATGGCTGCTTGACTGCTCCCACAAGTGGGCATGGCTTCAGAGCATTCAGAGGACACGCCCCCACAGTCCTGGAGCTGAGAATTCATTTTTACCTAATACCCGATTTTGACACCTAATTTCATAAACTTGTTGATTTTTAATCATTCATCTTTGGCTGACTGGTTAATAACACTTTTTTCTTTGGTTTGACTAACTCAGAACACACATTTATTCTTACTTTACAGACTTTAACTTATGGCTTCTGATATATTATCACCTTGGTTACGCTCACTTTTTATACCAGTTGATCATAACATTTTGTTGTATGAAAATAAATGAACCTTATTTTTTAGTCTCAAACATATGCTGCATACTGCTACCTGAACTGGAACAGTGGAATGATTTTAAATGGAAACTACAAGTTTCTTCGACATTGATTTGCAGATAGTGAATCTGACATAGCAGCCAGACACCTCAACTTCTGTGCAGCACCACCAAATACACACACGGAGACACACACACAGACTGACTATGTTGCAGTTGTGAAAGCAGCTCAGCTTAACCTGCATGTGCCCTGTTGGTTTAACAGATTGCATTCATATTTTGATTCAAAGCTCCTGGCATCCTGGCTCGTCTCCCCCAGTGAAAGCATTTTCCTTGTCTGCATTCTGTCTTGGTGGATCCTGGATTCTGGATCTGGTCCATGCTGTTTCAATTATGCCCTGCCTTCATAAGCTGGACCTCAGTGCACTAAGTCTCTAAACCCCAATTATTGTGCTACCATTTGATTTATGGGTTTATTTTTAATGACACATTAAAATGCAATTAGCATCTGTATCCAGAACAAACTGTGTGCATCCAATGAAGGACTTTCAAAGAAAAAAAAAAAGACATGAATTCCCTCTAACTACATCTACAACACGCTCTTTGGCACACTATCCTCGCAGTATTTTAGCACTTACTTTAGATGGAACAGCTCTGCCTTTAATAAGAGTCTATTAAAGCCACATATATTGACTTCTTTACCAGTACAGCCAAGTAGAGAAGTTCCTCAAATGAGAATACCTTCAGACTGCAAGCTTAAAAAGAAATCAGGTCTGATTTACTTGGCCAACATTCCTCAATTTCTTTGTTTTTCTCTTGCTTTGCTTTCCTCAGTAACACACCCAAACCTGTAAATAGAAAATCAACTACATGCCCACACACACTGTGTACAAACTTAAGTTGTAATAATGGAACTGTGTTAGCAAATGAAAGTGCTGTTTAAAAAAAAAAGAAATCCATCATGATCCAGTCAGACATGGATGCAGTGACTTCTCCAAGCTCTAACCTCAGAAACTGTCACTGGATTTAATATGCCTGAAAAACACTCTCAGTCAATACAGCGACTGACCTACACAGCACAGCAGAGGATAGTGTGCTTTATAAAGTCAGCTGTAGACACGGCAAAAGGCAGAAATAGCAGCAAGATCAGCAGCTTGCATTCCTGCATGCTGTGCTGCATGCTGATTGAGCTGCCAGTATTGTATTCTCATAAAAAATGGATTGGCTTTACACAGGCCAGCAGACAGACTTTCTTTGATAATCTTCCTTCTCCTTGGGTTAAGAACAGTTTTACAGGCCTGTCGGTACTTTATGTGATATTCAGGCTGGTTAACTAGTTAACTAACTTTACTTCCGAGCTTCCAGGAGTCAACATGGGCCCCACAGCTAACTCCCTGTCAGCAAATGGAGACGTAAAGAATTTCAGTGGAGTAGCATGCAACTGTTGTGCAAAACATTGCTCCACCGGTGGTCAAAAACTCCACAGGGAATAGTGGAATTTGTTCCAGTATTTATTCACTCTCTTATTGTTAACATCTGTTTTTTAAACCATGACATGTTAAGAACATAATAAATTCATTTAGATGCATTTTCTATGATCAATGGATTCACTCTCATTAAAATCTGTCTGTTGCATCGAGCCTTCAGTGAATTTCAAAAAAACTAATCTAGACAGCCCATGTCTTTGAGGGAGATGAAATAAATCATATTTAACCCTTCTTTATAGTATACTTAAGGGTTTGCAGACAGTTATGAGACAGGAGTCAGTGTCTTTGAGTAAACTGTGTGAACTCATTGTTCCGTGTGATATTAGAGAGGCAATTTTTTATAAACTGTCAGCAAGCTCATGAGGTCATAGAGGACATGTACAATCCTGAGAACAAAATGTCTGAGCAGTAAACAGCACAGGGCAGAGAAAGAAGCTTGAAGGGTTACTTACTGTGACTTACTAGCGCTAACATGTTCCTAAGTTGCTTGTCCAGCAAAAGTTTTTCACCAACTAGTGAGTAATAAATCAGCACAAGCCTCTAGCAGTGCTGATTTTATAAAGACATCCCAGTAACTTTCACTGGGAGAATTCATGATACAGTATATCAGATAAAGATACAGATGTTCGGCCATTTTTACGCCTTATAATAACAAAAGAGGATGTAACAAGATATAAAAAAAGAGTGAGAGGGAATGATGTGGAACAAAGGTCCCGCAACCACATCCGAGACTTCTAAGCCACCAGAATCCTCAGTTTACTTTATTGCACCTTTCCAAGCCCTATCAGCTATGATCATTAAACAGTGGCAGGTAGTGTGGCTGAAAATGTGGTAGCAATCCTAATTAAGGACGAGTTGCAACCTGAAAAAGATACAATCAGGTGTAAGATCATATAAAAACTCCCTAAATGGCTTTAAGCCACAAACCAGTCAGGCACACTGTAAATCAAGATTTGCACAGCCTGTAAATGTGTAAAAACTGCCAACGCTAACCTTTCATCTGGATTCAGACATGCCAAACCACATTGCATCACTGCAGAAATGTGCAATACTTTGTTTTCTTGCTGAATAAGTTTTGGTTACGTTCAACATAAGGTGTGTTCTGTCTTTGTGCTCAACCTCAACCAAGAGGGTTTAAGAGTTCACAGTTTTAGTGGTAGCGTCATAAACACACACAGACTTTTGTGTAATCGGCAATAATGTCAAGATGATAACTATATGCACAAAGAATCTGAGTTACTTGAATTAATCAGGGAGATAACAGCGTTTATATCCAGCTGGTCAAAAATGGGGATGCACAAATACCTTATTAAACGAATTGGGTACCAGCCAAAGATAACCGATCAACAATAAATGCTGTTGTCTGTTCTGCTTTGTTAATTTCCAGGTAAAGTACGGTAAGGTAAAGTGTAAATGTACCACTGATACTGCCACTCCCTTATGTGCTTCATAATAAATTGAGATATGAAGGCTGTGGTCAGCCTTGTGACTGTGAAACTGTGAAACCCGAATTGCTGACAATGACTGTCACAGAAAATCATCCAGAAAGAGCACTGGCTTTGAACACATTTTGACATAGTTGGTTAAAAATTGTAATGACAGCAATTGGCGTCCATCACGTGACACAAAATGGTTAGCGTCGAAACCTCTGCTAAATGACTTTTCACTAACAGAATTCGATTGCTGCATGATTAACTCATTTTGGTGACATTCAAGTCAGTGAAGGGCTACACAATATCCAAAAGATCCGGGTGATTTCAGAGATCAAACCTTTTTGACTTCATGTGCCTCAACAGGTTTGATATGAATGAACAAAGTCACGCCACCACCGGTGTATCCAGTTCTCTTTATACAGACATGGTCACAGATTGTTAACAGAAATGTTGTCCATATGGTTTTCTTTAATGGTAGATTTAAATGTTTTCTATGCCTGTCTGCATCTGTCAAGAAGCCATTTTGAATCATTGCATGGCTGGAATTCATTGGTTGTACATGTTTCTCAAACATGCATCTTGTATGTTTGGTGACATCAGACAGGAATGTAAGGGAGGCAGAGGGAGCATGGAAAGAAGCATCGCAGAGAGCAGGTTAAACAGACAAAGGTTTCTTATGTTTGTGCTTTTTCACAGCCTGCATGATAGCATGGTGGTGAAAGAAAATGGATGCTGAGTCTCTTTTGATGGGGGCATACTGAGCCATGTTCTCTTTGAGTCTTTCTACATGCTTACACTGTTCATCGATACCGGTCCCAGTTGAGACCTTAAGATGTAAACGTCCTGTTGAGATCAGTTGGTTGTTTTTATCTGTAAAAGTATCTGCTGTCTAATATCGCAACACTGAATACAATCTTGCAGCTTGACATGAAACATTTTTGCCCTCTTTTGCTCCCTGAGAAAAAGAATCCAATTCTATTAAAAAATAAAATTCACCCATGAACGATCTTGTTTCCAACATTTCCGATTGCATGAGAACATTTTTACATATCTGCAAATAGAAATTACAAAATGTAAAACAGTAATGAGAAGTGTATGTTTAAATTATAGAGAAATGCTGGAGACCAGTATTTGACCCTGTATTTATTGGTAGTGTGGCGGATAAAGTAACCAAATGTCTTCATCGATTTGTTCTGCCCTCAGAACCGCAGAGAACCCGTGCGGTCATGTCGATATCAGGTGAACACACTGCATCACAGACATGAAGCATATCATTCCTAAATGAGATATCCACCATTAGAAAAGAAATTACTCTTACAAAATAGAATCATGGGTCACAATTAAAGTTTTGACTCAGCTCATGACCTTCACACCGGTTATGAGGAGTAAATTGTGTGTGGCAAAGGTTTACACACTGGCAGCTCAAAATATGACAACTATACTACCTGTGTATGTCAGAGATGCTTTGTTTGGATGCATCAGACTTTGTTCTTCCTGTAAGAATACAAATATGTTTAAATTAAAACTATTTGATTGACCAGGCAACTTGCTACCATAAAGGCAACATGATCAGTAGCTTAACATGTTGTTAGCTGGTGATGTTAGTGTAACCCCATGAACATTACAGTTGGGTTTATTACATGTATTTTATTATTTTTATTATTAAATACATGTATTATTATTATTATATTTTTTATATCATTTTGATTCAATTTCATTAAGTGCGGGTTCTTTAAGAGAGCTGTGTTTGTGACTATAGTTGCTTTAGGTTGCCACAAGGGGGCGCTTCACGTACAGTCGATACGGGAAATTGCTGGGAGCAAGACGCGCTAGTCAAGCCCGACACTGATGCCACAACATCTGTTACGAGCCAGATTATTAACGTTTATGGGAAGAATATTGTTTTATTTTCATGGACACGAGTTGTATGTTTTCTGAGTTATAAGAGTTCAAGTACGGCTGCGAACGGAGAAATTGCTGTGATTTGTTTTCTTTACCGAGGACTCCGGTGAGTTTTCTGCTTTTATGCTACGTGTTAATATGCTAATTGATAAGCCAATTTTCAGTCATTATGCCAATATTAAATGTTCTTATGTACAACAAAAAACAATCAGAAATTGACCGTAAATGTTGCAAAGATGTTTCAGTGAGTTAGTTAGTTAATTTGTACTGCGCCATTTTTGGACGCCATGTTCAAGGTTGATGAGTGGAAATTGTCCGCTAAGGTTTATGACGTGATATAATATGATATGTAAACTTACAGATGGTTGAAACATGATAATTGATACAGATAAGATTCTGCAATATGTGGTTTATGTAACGCTGTAAAAGTCTCACGTTAATGGTGACTTGAAGTTTTTTTTTTATATCTCATAGTACAGTTGTTTATAGCTTGCATTTGAGTAGTAGAGATACGGGAAATATAATACTGAACAGAAATTGATTGATAACTTTATATTATGCTATGCAGATTGTTTTTTTTTTTGCTGGATCCACATGGATTCGGACGGTGTTGATACTGACCAGAAGTTCCCAGCTGAGGCGAGACAGAGTTGAAGAGGATGCACAGTCCTCCATCTTCCTCATCTTTGTGAAGAGTCACACCTGGATCAGATAAGATCTGAACAAGGTACCGCACACACACTAAATACACTTTGACCGACATGGATTGAAATGGACTATGGACTGAACTTTATTGAACTTTGCTACCAGAACAGCTATAAGCTGGGAAGGACACTTTATTTTGTTGGTTATTCAGGGAATTTTGAATCCGAATGGATTTCACTTTTTGTTATTGTGTAAATAAACATTTGTGTTTATGACTCAAAGAGCGAGGGAAGACTAATGTACAATGGCACATTAGTCTTCCCTCGCTCCTTGAGTCAAACCAGGGTACAGTAGTTATCTAACTTACTGGGTTACAGTGGTCTCTCGTTTATTGCGTCAGATACGTTCTAAAAATAACCAGCAATAAACAAAATCCGCAAAGTAAGTTTTACATTTATTATACATGTTTTAAGGCCGTAAAACCCCTAACCACACACTTTTATACACCTTTTTACACGCATTTTGTACAGTACTCCCTTAGTTAATCAGGACGCAGAACACAATGCACGTTCAGTACCCTGTAAAAAAAAAGCATGCAAAATTACACACAAAAAAATCAGCGAAACAGCGAGTCCGCGAAAAGTGAACCGCGTTATAGCGAGGGACGACTGTATACCCTCCAGGTTACATAGGTTACATTAGCTTGTAATGTTGAAGACAGTTGATTGAAGCTTGTTTTAGAGAGCTTTGTCCAGTGTATGGGTGCAAGTAAATATATTATTATATTGAGACTCTGTTATGGGCCCAACTTAATGAAATGCTAGTTATTAAAGGGGCCCAACTAATGACCCTGTAGACTTACCTGCACTACAAAATTCCACTGGACATTGCAGCTTTCTGGCTGCGCCATGGCCACTGGAGCTGTTTACTACATGTACGTCTACTTTCCCATGGTAGTAGCACAAGTCTGGTGGGCAAAACGCTGTGCTTCCTGAAATTGTTAGGATTTGTGTTTCCCTGTCCTTCGTGTTGTGTGTCTGTTTTGTCTAGTCTCCCCTGTCTGTGCAGGGTGGGTCCAATCATAGACATATATGGAGCGCTGAATCGTTCGTTGTGACCAACGTCGCGACCAACGACCAACCCGCTCAATGCGGCGTCTATGTATATATGTCTATGGGTCCAACCACTCCCCCGTTGATCCTCACCTGCTCAGCTCTCACACCTGCTTCTCATCATCTCATCAGCTCTTGCAGTATTTAACTCCGGTTTACCCCCTCCCAGACTCTGCCCCACTGATGAAAATAATGAGCTTGAGCTACTTAAAAAAGGTAAGGCAACTTTGCATTATATTATTATGTAGATAAAGCAAGGTTAGTCTTTGTATAGGCTACTTAATTTCTTGTGTGTAAGAATAAATTAAATAGACTTTACTTACTAAATTAAATAGACTTTACTTACTGAATGAATTAGACTTCCAAAACTCATTTTTTACGTTCAAGAAATTAAGTAGCCTATATGAAGACTAACCTTGCTTAATCTACATAATAATCTGATGCAAAAAGTTGCCTTACCTTTTAGCGCATTGTGTTCTACATCCTAAATCGGCTAAGGGAGAACTGCACATGTGTTCTGCGTCCTGATTAACTAAGGGAGTACTGTACAAAATGCGTGTAAAAAGGTGTATAAAAGTGTGTGGTTAGCGGTTTTACGGCTTTAAAACATGTATAATAATTGTAAAACTTACTTCACGGATTTCGTTTATTGCGGGTTATTTTTAGAATGTATCCGCGCCGATAAACGAGGGACCACTGTATGTGTCATCAATATGTTGGAAATGACAATCCTCTTATCACATGTCAAGATATGCTGCCGTGGAGCCAAGTGTTGACCATACTGATAAACAGGAGCTGCAGTGACTTGTTGATTAATCAATTAGCTGCTAACAACAAAATTAATCGTCAAGAGTTTTGACAATTTTCTTAAAGAGGAATAATCCCAGATTCTCTGATGTGAATGTTTTAAATTGCGCTGTTGATCAGGACAAACCAAGACATATACGTTGCATCTTGGGCTTTGGGAAACCGTGATTGATTTTTCACCATTTTCTTACATTGTATGGACCAAAATACAAATCAATTTATCACACTGTATACTATGAACAACACCCACATGAGTCAAACAGTCTCAGGTATAATTATGCATCTTAACCCAAAACAAGACTTGGAAGTCGTTTAGCTCAAATAAACAAATTTATTTGACAATAAAATATGAGCTCCATTCCACAGAGTCATGAACACCGAGGGATAATTACCGTCAGTGCAAGAACCCCACTGACAGTCTTTCTTAGAGGTCCGAACACCATAACGAAATTAAATCCTAGC
This sequence comes from Collichthys lucidus, assembly GCA_004119915.2. NCBI lineage: Eukaryota > Metazoa > Chordata > Actinopteri > Sciaenidae > Collichthys > Collichthys lucidus. The sequence goes on from CM014086.1 coordinate 16,041,183, forward strand.
TGTCAAAATAGCTGCATTCAAATTCACATCTACATTCAGATACACTGATAAGGCAAAAAAAATCCAGCAGCTCTCAACATTTAAAAAATGTAGTAAACATTAACTAATATCTGTGTAAAACTTGATAGAGTGAGCTCATTCAAACCCTGCACCGTCAACGCCATCTGTATGGCTTTTAAGCATGCAAACAGACCATGACATCGTGGACTTTGGAGGACATTTTTTGTTTGCATTCTCCAGCTCTAGAAAGATCTTCTGAAAGATCTCAAATGTGTATAGCTTATTAGGGTACCTTAGTTCCAAGGCATAGAGGCCCATCAGATAGGTGCAAGAATGTGCCACATCTGGGATACCAAAAAGGACTTCTGCTCCCTCAATGGCCATTCCATCTTGCTTGGGGAGACCATCCCTGGCTTTGCTGACCACAAAGATGCCAAGGACAAATGTAGTAATGTCTTCTTGGACAGCTGCAGCTGTGAAATACACCAGAATAACAAAACTTATTTTTTGTATGGTAATGTGAAGGATGCATAACTCTTTGTTCCCTCTCCAAACAGAGGATCAGATTATTGTGGTAGTTTTGAGTAGTATTGTAGCTTAGCAATGGTGTCTACAGGTATGACAGAGTTCAAATGAAATGCCATTTAAGACAATTTTAAGTCCATTTAAGATCTATTGTTGGAGAAATTATTAATAATCATATAGCAAAGCAAAATCATATTCAAATAGATTTCAATCTTCTAAATTCCAAAAAATTATCAAATCCAGTTGTTAGCAATATTTATCAGCAAAACCCAGGATATTCTTGTACATAGAGTACAAGTAGTCTCTAGATATCTGTGATGATTGTGATGTGATGTTTCACTGCAGCATTTTTAACCAAAGTCTGTTTAAATTTAATTTCAAACTTGAAAGATGATATGTTTCACAAACTTTATTTTGTGAGTTTTCCTCTATTAAGTTAGCAAAGGTAAGATATTACGTTATTGATTGACAACATTAACCAATATCTGTTTGAATTTCTGTCATTTCAGAGTTGAACGTGGATACGTCTTACTAATTCTGTTTGTTGTGTTTCTCTTTATTAGTTTAGGTTGTTGGACCAGACGTAAGTCATTGATTGTCAACATATAAGTCTGATTAATTAACGGTGGAATGCTCTTTCCAGTATGGGAGCGACTTACTGCCCCAAGCGAGGGAGTTCAAGTGTCTCAGGGCCTTATTTACGAGTGGGGGTTTGGTGCGGCGTCTGCAGTACTGCGGACGTTGTGCCGGACCGTGGTGGAGAAGAGGGAGCTAAGCCCGAAGGCAAGGCTCTTGATTTTCCAGTCTATCTACGTTCCAACCCCACACTTAGTGACTGTAAGAATGGCATGGCACATAGAAGCGGCTGACATTAGTTTTCTCTGCTGCGTGGCCGGGCTCAGCCCTAGAGATAGGGTCAGAAGCTCCGCCAACTGACTGGAGTTCAGGGGTAGAGCCGCTGTTCCTTTGTGTTAAAAGGAGCCAGCTGAGGAGGAGATTCTTGAACTTCCTTGCTTGGGCCAGTAACTCGCTCCCAGGCGCCTTCTTTTGGACGTGTTCCGGGCACGTCCAAATGGAGTGCCTTGCTAAACTTGTTGTTTTTATGGTTTTCTCCATGTAGTTATGTTTTCAAGTCAAACCTCAGCTATTGTTTGACAACATTAACCAATATCTGTTTGAATTTCTGTTATTTCAGAGTTGAACGTGGATATGTCTTACTAATTCTGTTTGTTGTGTTTCTCTTTATTAGTTTAGGTTGTTTGACCAGATGTAAGTCATTGATTGTCAACAATAAGTCTGTTTAATTACACAGCGTGAGATGGATCGGCGGTTTGGTGAAGCGTCTGCAGTACTGCGGACGTTGTGCCGGACCGTGGTGGAGAAGAGGGAGCTAAGCCAGAAGGCGAGGCTCTTGATTTTCCAGTCCATCTACGTTCTAACCCCACACTTAGTTACCGAAAGAATGACATGGCACATAGAAGCGGCTGACAGTAGTTTTCTCCACTGCGTGGCCGGGCTTGAATGTGGATATGCTTTACTAATTTTGCTTGTTTGTTTTTTTTCTATAACCTGTGGTTCTCCATTGGCCCCTGTCCCCTACGTCAATCTGGCAGTCAGTGGGGCTCTAGTACCTTTGGTTGTCCGGCAATCCCAGTGTCTGTAATTATTTTGTCGATCCAGCAGTCAGTGGGCCTACAATACCATGGGTTGTCCAGCAGCCCCTTACCCTGGAAAACCAAAGGTCTCCTCCGTCAATCCGGCTGTAGGCCCAATGCCTGCCAAAAAGTGTTCCTCAATCCAGCAGTCAGTGGGTCTACAACACCTAGTTTTTTTTAATCCTTGATTGTATTTTGTGTCCTTCATGTGTAAGGCATCTTGATACAATTAAATGAATCAGATCCCATTAATTTCTACATAGATACATTATTAAAAATCTACTAAAAAACCTTGTCACATTATCATCAGAAAACAGCTATTTTTGTACAAACCTGTCTCATATTGACAGGGCTTTGAAAAGTCATACTTTCTAGGTGGAGAGTGAGGCCTCTTATTACAACTTCTCTTCGGGACTCAATGTTGCTGTCCTACAAAAATTTGCAATTTAACAAGATTTTAATATTCAGTTTCATGATCAGGAGTGTGGTTTTACTACTGATGTTAACTTCAAATTACACTAGAATCATCTGTTTTGTATCACCTTAACTTGCGAGTTAACGTCACACACAAGGCCTTGAATAAAGCCATTTGCTAACGTTTATCTTTAAATTAAACGAAAAGACTTTACAAAGTGTTGGCTGGTGTTTCGAGCCAGAACACGGAAAAACCACACACCACATTATGAAAACTGAAAAAACAGTAATATCTAATCTAAACACCTACTTGGAAAACTTTACCCATACCTTAAAGTTCAAATCAAATTTTATTTGTATAGCCCAAAGTCAGTCAGTTCAGTCAACCATACGCTCAGCCTCTGGAAATGTGGCATTCTGCTATTTTCATGCAGGATGTAACCAGAATGCAGGTGTCAGTTGGCTGGATTACGAAACAACGTAAATGATACAAAGTTATTGTTTGTTGAGTGTTTGTACTTGAAAAGATTGACTGGGATAACTCAGCACCGGTCCTGGCCACATTTGCGCCCTGGGCGAACCCCCTCCCACCCCAGGTGAAGATTTTCTCGTGCGCCCTCACGGCCGCCCGTGCGCCCCGATCAGTCTGTCCGGCGCCCCCCTCTGCCTCGTCAGCCCCCCGCTCCCGGGGGCGCCCGCTCTGGCGCCCGTGCGCCCCCCACGGAGACGGCGCCCTGGGCAGCCGCCCACATTGCCCATAGCTAAGACCGGCCCTGGGATAACTAAATAACACTTGTAAATGAAAAAAACACACAAAACATTGTATTTTGAACAAATGCATATTAATTTGAAGAGATTTTTATTGTTGACTTCACAGATTTTTATTTGTTATATTTACAAGTGCTCATTCATTTTTTTAAGTGCAGTTCGTTGTTGTACCTTCCATGGTAACGACTCACGTACCAGCTCTGAGAAACTTATTTGTTAAAAATGTTTTTGTTGTTTATTTTTTAGATGCCTGTTTCTAGACGCCTTGTCTTACATCTTGCAAATAAAAACCTTAAGAAGCAATTCCTGTTTGTGGTCTACATTGTGGGTTCACTGTTCTGCCAAAGCTCAAGAGGATGGATCAATACAGTGCTGTAATGTCGTGGCTGGTGGGATTTAGTCGTTACAGTCATGTTGAAACCATGTCCTTAATTTAGTAAGAGTTTTTCATAAAGGGGCTTGTACTGTAACCAGATCAACAGTGATGGTGCTTTACTTGGTTCAGGTACAGGTTGGGTATTGGTAAACATAATGACCACTGTCACTGCTCACCGCTGTCAACGGAACTTCATTCAAAGCAGGTTTACCTTTGTTGTATTATAACCAGACGTTTTAGTACCGCCCTCGGAACATTAACTTTACAGATGTTGCACGTAGCCATGGAGCTTGTTGACTGAAGTAATGTGTAATAGCTTTTGGTGCAACTGTGCAGATCTTTACAACAACAAACCTTGGGCCATGCAATGACTTAACAGGAATCAGTGAGAGTGGACACATTAAATACTTCCAAACTTATTAACACTATAAAAATACACTCCACCACTCAATCACAGTGATGAATCTGAAAGCAGCATTCATCCTATTTGGTGTGCCTATGTGTTTCAGGGAGGAAGAAAAGAGAAAGAATAGTGATGAGAAATTTATATATGTAAAAAGATGCAGTTAGGTCCAGAATTATTGGATTGCATTGACATGAACAAAATGATGTCATTTTAAAAAGTGTTATTTTCTTTCATTGTAGGCTAACTTACATTGTCTTTAGTTGAACAAAGACATTTTTGGTGAGTGGTGGTGGCTTTAAATATGCCTAGGCTAGAATTACTGGAATGTACAGATACCTGCAGCTGCATTCACATAACATAGACAAAATTATATCATTTTTAAAAGTGAGATTTTCTATCAGTTATGTAGCCTACATTGTCCCTACCACCTACATAAAGAGCTGCTATATCTGCAGGACAAAAAAGCAACTTAGCCAATAGGCCAGCCTAGTACTCACCCCACAGACAATAATAGTCTAATAAGAAATTAGAATTATTGTTATTGTTGGTGAATGGTGAACAAGTTTTCTCACGTTAAAGACTATTTCATTTAGAATGAAAGACATAAAAGTAGGCTACTGAGGCTTGTTTTCTCATCCAGCCAGTGTAGCTACAATGTCTTACAGTCAAAATAACACTAATGCTCATTTCACCTGAATTAAACGAACCAACTTGGCCATAGGGCGATAGACAGAATTATTTGATTGACATTTTATCATATTCATCAAGGGGTTGGGTGGCTTTATCCTACTCGTTGTATTTCATACATGTTCTGACAGTAGTCCAGTTTACCGCTGGTTCAACAACATGCTCCTGTTGAGTGCCACTGCCACTGGCACCACTGTCATCAGCGATGGGAGCTGATGGAGGCCCTGCTGTGGCAAACATGTCAGTGATTTTAACACACTTAGCAGCATCTGCCTGAAGAGCAAGTTTCTTTTTGTCGCAGGGGGAGGTGTTTCATGATGTGATTGGGCCGGTCCCCTGTCAGTCAGCGTGTAAGGGCCGGTGGTAAGGAAACAAAGTCTTGCACAGCCTTTTTTCGTCGTAGGTGGGACCTACTGGTTATGGGCCAGTCAGACCAATATTTAAAAATAATAAGTAAATAAATATCAGGACTTATCGGCCCAAATAGCACGTTGGCCTACCAGGCAAATGCATGGAATGCCAGATTATCAGTCCGTGCCTGGGCTCCGCATGCGTGTCGCTTTTTTATGACGTCACTTACAGCGCACAGCATAGAATTTCTTCAATATCGGTACCGATACTGCTACAAATATCGGATTGGTGCATCCCTAATGAGTGTTCCATGGCATCCAAATGAAACCTGCCCTTTCACCTCAGAAGTTCTAATGTAGATACCAGCCTTTGCCTGAGTGTAGTGTATATGATTCACATTTTTTATGTATTGATAAGTTGGAAGACAAAACGGATTAGCTAAATCACTCTAAAGGTTAAGGGGCTCTCGATTCAGGAAATCTGCATACACTAAACCCTTTAACTTTTGTCTTCTCTTGGAGTGTCTTAATCACCAAAAGATTAGACTTGTTGTAGAGGATAGCGCTGTATTGCTGGAAATAAGCAATCATGCTCACAGTTTTCCTTGGCGGTATCTACACTGAACAAAAATATAAACAGAACATTTTTGTTTTTGCTCCCATTTTTCATGAGCTGAACTCAAAGATCTAAAGCATTTTCTATATACACACAAAAAAAAACATTTCTCTCAAATATTGTTCATAAATCTGTATAAATCTGTGATAGTGAGCACTTCTCTTTTGCCGAGATAATCCATCCCACCTCACAGGTGTGGCATATGAAGATGCTGATTAGACAGTGTGATTATTGCACAGGTGTGCCTTAGGCTGGCCACAATAAAAGGGCCACTATGAAATGTGCAGTCTTGTTTTATTGGGGGGGTCCGGGAGGGTCCGAAAACCAGTCAGGGTCTGGTGTGACCACCATTTGCCTCATGCAATGCAACACATCTCCTTCACAAAGAGTTCAGGTTCAGATCAGGTTGTTGATTGTGACCTGTGGAATGTTAGTCCACTCCTCTTCAATGGCTGTGTGAAGTTGCTGGATATTGGCAGATACTGGAACACACTCGTATGATCCAGAGTATCCCAAACAAGCTCAGTGGGTGACATGTCCGGTAAGTATGCTGGCCATGCAAGAACTGGGGATGTTTTCAGCTTCCAGGAATTGTGTACAGATCCTTGCAACATGGGGCCGTACATTATCATGCTGCAACATGAGGTGATGGTCGTGGATGAATGGCACAACAATGGGTATCGGTATCTCTGTGCATTTACAATGCCCTCAATAAAATGCACCTGTGTTCATCGTCCATAACATACGCTAGTCCATACCATAACCCCACCGCCACCATGGGCCACTCAATCCACAACACTGACATCAGAAAACTGCTTACCTACACGACGCCACACACGCTGTCTGCCATCTGCGCTGAACAGTGAAAACTGGGATTCATCCGTGAAGAGAACACCTCTCCAACGTGCCGGACGCCATCGAATGTGAGTATTTGTCCACTCAAGTTGGTTACGACAACGAACTGGAGTCAGGTCGAGACCCCGATGAGGACGATGAGCATGCAGATGAGCTTCCCTGAGACGGTTTCTGACAGTTTGTGCAGAAATTCTTTGGTTATGCAAAGCGATTGTTGCAGCAGCTGTCCGAGTGGCAGGTCTTAGACGATCTTGGAGGTGAACATGCTGGATGTGGAGGTCCTGGGCTGGTGTGGTTACACGTGGTCTGCGGTTTTGAGGCCGGTTGGATGTACTGCCAAATTCTCTGAAACGCCTTTAGAGACAGCTTATGGTAGAGAAATGAACATTCAATTCATGGGCAAGAGCTCTGGTGGACATTCCTGCTGTCAGCATGCCAATTGCACACTCCCTCAAAACTTGCGACATCTGTGGCATTGTGCTGTGTGATAAAACTGAACATTTCATAGTGGCCCTTTTATTGTGGCCAGCCTAACTCACACCTGTGCAATATTCATGCTGTCTAATCAGCATCGTCATATGCCACACCTGTGTGGTGGGATAGATTATCTTGTGCTCACTATCACAGATTTACACAGATTTATGAACAATATTTGGGAGAAATAGTTATTTTGTGTATATAGAAAATGTTTTAGATCTTTGAGTTCAGCTCTTGAAATATGAGAGCAAAAACAAAAGTGCATTTATATTTTTGTTCAGTGTGTATATACTGTATCTATACTCTGGTAACTGAAACTCAACTATTCTTAGTGAGTAAGATTTTCTTTCTTTATTTCTTTCAAATAATGGGAAATGATTAAATGATTGCTCTATTATTACAATGCATACAATGAGGCAAGGTGGATGTTTAAAGATGAAAAGACTTCTCTACAACCTGACAGAAAGCTATCAAAAGTAGTGCAGTGACGCAGGTCATGTTTCTTAATGCAGAACTGTTCTGCTGTCACATGAATTTATTGTAAATTTCCAATTTTAATACAGTTATAGTGTATCCCTGCTATGCACTGTGAAGCTGTGTAGTAAAGGAAAAAAATAACAGTAATATAATATAGTTACGAGGTGGGAGAACTTGCTCCTCTGGTTGCAGAAATAAAAGTCCCATTCATTCTTCCCATAGACAATGTTATGACTCACAGTTGGATCGCTGCTTTGACTTTGGTTGACATGAAACTTTCCCCGGACCAATCATCAGTCCAAAAGAAACAACTGTGTGAGAACATTCTTGCCTCTTCAAAGAAATTCAAAAGGAACAAGCTTGTGTACATAAAAATTATTTCCGAGGTCCATTTGGGCAAGAAATCCAATCACTGAGTTTAAAATTCTGTCATGTGTCCCGCTAACAGCATACTGAATCTAAAGACTGTGCCTCTGAGATATTATTACATGAGTTCACTCAATTTCCGGATCAACTGTATTGACAAGGCAATTTGAATTCACTACCATTTCAATCTACACCTCTGACTAGCTTCCACTCTATGGCAGCGGTGCCTCAACACTCCTGGGTATTGTAGTATTTTTTGTTGTCTGCCAAAATGACGGATAAAAATCTGATTTTGGGAACTTGGGCGACAGCTGTGTTTCTGTGTTAAGTAACATGTAAAAACCTTTCCAGCACCACTGACCTCCCACCACACAGCACTTTATACAAATATCACGTGAGGCGTGATATCTATACTTGGTTTAGAATCAGAAGCAAAAACACTTCAGATCACTTCAGAAGTTAAAGGCCCTTTGACTTTCCAAAAAGAACAGTCACTTCAAACTGCAGCTCGAACTGCTACCAGATAGGAGGCCTAGTGATGCTTTAGCAGTGAAATGAACCATCCCCTTCTGCTCATAAAACACAAGTCTGGTAGCTGCACACACATTTTGCCAAAAGACACAGATGAGACAGCTTGAACTCATGACTTTTATGTTGCAATCTAAGTTTTTTTGGGAACAGGTCCAACAAAAAAGCCCTGCAATGACAAAAACAGATTTCTTTCTGAGTCCCTTGAAATTTGTGGTTTGAGTGGAGTCTACCTTCACAGTTAAGCTCAGGAGAGCCTTTTTCCTCTCTACACATTTCAAATGTAGTTTTTTTTTTACGTAAAGGGGAAAATTACGGTGGTTATGTTGAACAAATCAGAAGCAACAGGAAGAAATGACCTGAGTGAATGTACAGGGAGATCAAGAAGAGCCTCCACACGGCTGAGTTAGTGTGTGGTGACAGCTCGAGTGAGTGGACTGACCCGCTAGAAGACAGCAGCATCAGCGGAAATGACATGAATACAATTGATCTTGGCTTCGCTGTTGGAGCAACCTTGTATATAAAGCCTGACAAAGGGTCAACAGCTTCTTCCACAGAGGGGCGTGTCTGCTCTCAGCTCTAAAGTAAAAGAAAAATGGAAATGCCACGTCAGATTGGAGACGACACAGCTTTCATTGCAGGCTTTTCTTTTTTAAAGGAAGCTCCTCATGCAAGTCCTGAATTCCCCCATGCTACCATTAAGCAATTAACACAGGTGGGACATATGGGTGCTGCAGAGTAACGGAATCATTTATGCAAATGAGCAAAATAACATTTGAAGGATTAATTCAAGCCCGAACACGTGCCGTGAGAGATTTCACAATTATCTCATGTACAGATGGAGTTTAAGATGATCTTTTCATGAAGCACGCTTGTCTTGTGCTTTGCATCTTCACTATGCCTTTTACAAACTTGCTGGCATTACATGGGATTAATGAGATCGATCTGAAAGAGAATAAGAATAATAATAAACTTAATTTATCCAGCAGCAGGTTATAAAATCCTTTATAAACAGAAGGAAATAAAAAGGTAGCATAAATCCCAGTATGGATAATCACTTAGTATGAAACAAAAAGGCACTATCACCTTTATGACTAAATCTCGACCTTGAAACTACACGCCATTGATGTTCACAAGTCATTTTTTCCAAGTCCAAGTCAAGTCTCAAGTCTCTGTAGTCAAGTCCAAGTCAAGTCCAAGTCTTTGACGGCAATGCCAAGTCAAGTCTCAAGTCAAGTCTCAAGTCTTTTGTCCCAAATCAAGTCTCAAATGACCGAAATAAACGTTATCATTATGGTACCATGTAAGGAAAGCACTATATAAATGCAGTCCATTTACAATAACCTATTAATTATTATTATTAATTATTATTATTATTATATCAAAATGCAATATCAAAATGGGTCAGAGCATGTTCACTTAGCATCATATCACTTGGGGACTAGAATGTGGACACTTCCATTTATTTAATGCTATGATCTGTCTGTGTCGCTTTGTCAGTGCCTAACACAGTTACTTTTTCCACATTAATGAAATCTGCTAAAGCTCAGCTTCCCAGGGATATCAAACATTTGAAGAAGGTCAAAGTATGTGTGAACAGGAGCCTTGTTAAGAGGTAGGCTACTGTGCAATTCCAAACGAAACCTTAAAATAGTAGGCACACATAATTAGGGCTATTCTAATGTGAAGAAACATCCTGAAAGCTTTGTTCAAACAAAGTTTTTTTAATGGTTATTGTTAGTTAGCATTTGATATTGATTAGTGTATTTTTTTTTGTATTTAACCAACCATGGCCAACCAAAGCCAACAAGATGACTCAGCTCCTTGAACTTGAACAGCAGCAAATAAAGAGGCTACTGTAGGAGGAGGACGGAGAGGCTCACTTTCACCCGTGGGTCAGGGAGCTGGGGAGACCGGCCGGCCGCACGACCCGCCGCCCACCCGAAGAACCCTCTCCTCTCCCCGCCGGGGCCGGCGCACGCGGGGCGCGGTCAGCGCGGAGACGCGGGCGTCCACCTGCAGCCGCGACCGACATCGTGCGGACCAACGACGGGGGCCAGCCCCGCTCCCTTTCCCCGACCCCACGGATCCACACACATTGCACGATGCTGTTCGTCTATTACCAGTCTGTGTGAACTCTTTATATCCGAATGAAATGACAAATGGCACAGGTCGAGACGAACCCGCTGTTGCCATTATCTACCATCGGTCGACTGACGTCTGTTCCTTCGCTGCTGCACGCATGGGTAGTGAGTGAATGGAGGGAAATATTCAGGCTGCCTCCGGTTTTCATTGTCAAATATGACCGTGCAAACATTTACGTTTAATTAAATGAATAGGCTACTTATAATGAAATTAAAATTAAAAATTATTCACAAGTCACACACGAGTCACAACAGACAAGTCCAAGTCTCGAGTCATTGGGAGCAAGTCTAAGTCAAGTCGGAAGTCTTTGTTTGCGCGACGTAAGTCCGACTCGAGTCCAAGTCGCTAACTCGAGTCCCCATCACTGCTACACGCGTGTTAGCAGTGAGTGTTAACAGCTCAGAAAAATGCAAGGTTCTTCCAAAAGTCTTCAAAATTGTGATTTCCAAACAAAAGAAACGTACATGAGTGGGACCCCTACATCACTTTTTCTTCAAGGGGTTGTCACAGTTTTGCCTACAATAATCATAGTAACATTTTCTCAGGCTGGTGACTTGCCGTCATGAAAGGGAGACAGCTAACCCTAGCTGGTATTCCTTTCTACAACACTGGACAGCAATGACAACAAGTAACATCTAGTGGGAATCAGTGCTAATGTTTGCAAGTTAGGCTAACTAGCGTCCACTTTCTGAGCTGAATACTAACTGAACAGCCAAATTGGTCCTCCCAAACATAGCAGTTATCAACCATTGCTAATGGTCGCTAAAATCTCATTCAAGCAGGGTGAGAATCATCTTATCCCATTACTGTTGATATGATATACATATCGACTGTTTGAATAAAAATGAATGTATTGTGTATGCAGCTCTGGTTGTTGTCATCGTGTGGCCATCCTGGCTCCGTCGGCAAATGGGTAAAGATGTGGAGCAAGGCTGGAGCTGAGAAAGTAACTGTAATCTGAGACTGCAGATGTGTTTATTTCTGTTGTGGAGTTTGGCATTTAAATATGAAACTGACTTATTTTGCAGCAGGCCTCAAGCAGCCGTTTGAGGAACTGCAATTTCTGTTGGCTCCATTTCACAGCCAGGAAGGGTTCCTCTTAGATATACATTAAGCTCACGATGTTTTGCAGTCACTGGCATAACCAACTCTCAGTTCTTGCCACTGCCACTGGAAATGCCCACTCAGTGGTTGGAGGCTTACGCTGTGTCTACACAGGAGGCATAGTGAAAGCAGCACATGAGCAGAGCAGCTTCAGTCCTCCATCTGTGTCTACACAGCATGCATTCAGGCACAGTATTGAGGGTAGGTCACCCAAGTTTTGGCAGTGATCTACGCCAAACACACAATCAGCACTATGACATGTGACTTTAAGCAGAAACATTATTTCTTTACAAAGGCTCCATGGGTGCATTAACGCATCTGTGCGTTTACATAGTCAGAAATCCGGATGGTCCATTAGGTTGTTAAGATTTCCTAGTAATTTCCTCGTAGTATTCTTCCCTGATTTCTATGTTGTTTGTCTCACATCTCTCCTCTGCAAAGCCACACGGGAAGTAATATTTTGAGTCTTTGGTCAGAGACTCCTTCTATCAATCTTACAAATTACCCCGCACCTTGCAATATTTATGATAATGCAGCCAATGACACAGTGTTAATTGCATCCATTCCTCACCGCTTCTGATGGTCTGACACACAGATCAGGAAGAAGCCGGTTTCCTCACGTTGCCGCTCACACTCAATCCATCATCATCTATCCTTTGTGTGTGATGAATGCTACATTTATGGGGCATTGTTTCAGTTGTTTGTAACCCTCTGCCATTCCAGTTCAGCTGTTCATATGAAATTTGAATTTTGTTGGGTAAACAGATACAAACAGCAAATGCTGTGTTCAAATTGAACTATTTTCCATCAGTCATATCTGATCATTTTATATGCATTTGCAATAACATACTTTTTTTTTCAATTGTATATAACTGTATGAATACCTAAGTGTTAGGTATTCAGCTATAGTCAAGCTAAAGGTACTTCAATAAGATTATGGTCACAATTAAATATTAAAATGTAAATCTAAATGAAGTAGTCATCAGCAGCAGAGACATCTTGTATTTTAAGATCGTCCTATTCAGAATTCTGCATAAATCTTCACATAACATAACATATGGGTAAGCATGACCAGTGATCATCTGGGGTGTATTATTTTTAAAAGTTCCCATGAAGTCAAAGTTGACTTTAAATTAAATTGAGTATGAGGGTTTTTATCACATGTGTCACCTGTACTCCAGTATCTGCTCTGATTTGTGAGGTATTTTCAGGTATTCACAATATTTTAGGAATTCACGATAAAGGATAAAAAAAAGTTGTTGATGACTCATCTTGCACTCAGGTACTAGAACTAAATTTACACCCAATGAAAGACTTTCTTGCTTGTGACGCTGCTGGAGCAGAGTGCTTCCTGTTTTATACAGTCAATAATTAAAACAGTAATTGTTAGGGCTGCTACATGCATCTATGACCGGGCCTCACTGATTACTGTACAAAAGCACAACTTTAGAACTTTATTTAGTGATTTTGGTGAAACTGTATCAGATTTTATTCACAATATATTTGCTGCTTTTCCCTCCGATGTCCTCCAGATGTTCAACTCTCTGTGATTTGCAGAGTTTCCTGATGGACAGATAGTTTTAGTCTAATGACTTGCCAAAGTAGCTAACTGCAAATGAACTGCTGCTAACTGACGGAAGACGACATAACAACAGAACTGAATAAACATTGCATTCCTGATGGAAAGATCGCTAACTGTTGTTAACTCAGCCACTGACTCAGCTTCAGGATGCCAGGAGCCAAACCTGCCAAGAAAACTATCTCGGTAATGTATTCCCTGCCAGGCTGATAACCGCTGGTTTTTGGAGGTCGTGTTCAGTCCAATGACAGTATAAAGAATGGACAGAGCATGAGTGACATAGCTTTGAAGCTGAAAATATGCAGTGCTGGCCACGTCATGTTGGATGTACTGCTTCTTCCACCTCCCAGCTAATCTAAATGTCGGCAAAGACCATCGGTGGACCTGAGGTGGGCCAAATGACGCCTGGATCTTCTGATCTATTGTTACATTTCTGTTCTGCCTAATACCTTCCCTGGAACACTAACATTGAAAACAAACACCCAAAATTTGCCCCTTCCCCACATCCCACCTTTACACAACAGTATACTAGTGATCATTAGCACAAAGTAAATTACATAAAAGTGAAGCATCAGGATTGAGGAAAACAGAAAAATTTCCCTTTCCAACTTGCAAAAGCCAAGGTTTGGAGGTTTTCACAGGCTGCAGAGCTTCATTCTCAAAGAATCTCAACACAGATGTCTGCACACATTGTGTGAGAGATAGCAGGTGGGCAAAAAAATAATAATAATCTGTGCTTTCATGATGTTTAAAGTGGGGTGAAACTTGCAGGACAACAGCTAATAATACAGTTATTTCATGCTCTAAAATCAATCCACACGCATATTCCAAGTATAAAAGTGAAATGAATTATTGCCTTTAGCAGTAATGTTGACTGAGTCTTTATTGATGGGAAAACAAGAGAGCAAAACCTCTTCTTCCCGAGTCACTAAACATCAACAGAACAGCATTTTAATCTTCAGGCAATCATCTTATCATGCATTTAGTCGACCTTTCGCATAAATCACAGCAGAGCAATCTGACTGAACTCAGCGGGACGTGGAAAAGTTTGTGGTTTAATGCAGTATTCTTTATGTGCTGAGAGGCAAGCTCTGTGCTGGCTGCTGCTGCTTGCATGCTCCTTCTCCCATATATTCAATTTCCTCTGCAGATGTGCACGGCAGCTGACAGCTGTGGCAGTGGCTGAAATAGAATGAGCAATTGCATGCAAACAATTCTTGTTAACAATTACAGTTGAATAGTGATCTGAAGGTTAATTTGGTAATCAGTGAATCTGCGGTAATGATAGCTGCAATAAATTATGACAATGGGGGACATTTATCATGGAATCAAGAGAAAAGGATGTTTCCCAGCTGAACGCTGACAGGATGTTAAAGTGAATTCTTTGGAAGTGAGCGTGACATGTGGTTCAGGATAGCAATAAAATACTATACACAATAAAACATTTAGTTTTATCTACTATTTATTGTATCTCTATTTTATGGCTTTGATTCGTGTCTCTTTTATTGCATTTTGGGGTGTCTAATCTAGAAAAAGTGCTCTATAAACATACATATCAATTATTTTTACCAAGCAGAAACTTTCCAAATGTTTCCAGCACAGTTAACATTCATAAGGTCGAAAAGAACGTTAACAAAGAACATCCCTGTCTGAGTCAACCCTGACTCCTTACCTTGCTGGAAACATCTATTAGTCATTAAACACTATTCTGGGATATATGATCCCTGTAAACTTAATCGATTCTCAAGAAGACAGAGGAGTCCGTCTTCGCCCTGGGTTAGGGTGTATGCACAGTCGGTCAGTGGGTGCAGGTTTTAGCGGGTCAAACTCATATGTCAGAATGTTCTACTGTAGCTCTCAGTGACATCACTCCTTTGTCTGAACCCTGATGAAGATCCGCATTGATCGAAACGTGTAGCTGTAACACTCGAGTACGTTGACAAGGACAGTACATCAGGACACTGGAGCTTTACTGTAGATGTAGTGCTGTACAGTCACAGTTAATAAGTTCAACTCTACCTCGCAATGCCATCACAAGCCTCATGACATAACTATGGTTCTATTGTACCTCACAGTGTGTTATATCTGCTTTCAGTGACATCAGAGCTGTGTACCTTTCCATGAAAAAATCAATATCAAAATGAGGAGTCCGTGCTAGCATACAGTAAGTGCATACAACACAGGTGATCATAAAAGATTGTCTTTACAGTGTCCCCTGACAGTAAAAACAATGGACAGCGTATGCATGACGTCACCAACAGGCTTCTGAAGTCTCATTTTGAAGCTCAAAATTTCGCAGGTGGAGCTGAGGCAGGCCAAATGATGTCTGGGTGCTCAAACAAGCTATTTGTAATGGCATCCACCTGTCAATCAAAGCGGCCACGTTGTTAATTCTGCAAAACTTTAAGCCTTAATATTATTTGAATATGAAAGTGGTACCATTGTTTTGTTCTACCAGATTGTGTTTATTTCTGCTGTGAAGTTTTTAACATGGGGACTGACTTGTTTTGTAGCCAACCTCAATTGGCCGTTTGAGGAACTGCAGTTTTTGGCAGTTCAGCATAGGCTTCACTTCACAGTCACAGAGGTTGCAGCTCAATCGTGGCATGTAGTTTCCCAGATATAAATCAATTGCACGACCTGCCCATCCACCACTGTAACCTCCACCCTTACTTTCCACTTTGCTACATGAAAGATAATCAAAAGATAGTCAATTCCCACATTGGATTTTGGCACTGGATGTAAATTGTGCAGAGTTGTCCAATTTGAACAGAATTCCCAGAGAAACTGGGCTGATATACGTCACAAACCAACAGAATTCTTTACTCAACCTGCATTCGAGCCTGACCCACATCAAACCAGTCTGCCTGTTTATCTGGCCTTAAGACTGACGATGACCCTGCACCACTTAATGTGCAAACATTCTCTGAAGCCTAGTTTACATTCAATATACCACATCAAGGTCATTAGGGGACATGTAGGCTATACATCATAGCTGGTGGCTGCGAACACTTATTCAAAGGGGAAGCAAAGCACTCAAGGGCAGGCTGCTTTTCCAGCATGAGCCTCCTCAGCTGCTCTTTTGCTATATTGGCTCACCTCTGAGCAACAACTTTGCTCTCAGCCTCTCAAATAATCCAGAACAGTTTGTCTATGTGAAGGACGCCACAAAGTGTACACTTGTGCCCAAATGTGCGACCTTTTTTCTTGCAGTGCTTTCCATTAGACTCATGGGGTGAACACCATGCTAGGATCAATACAGGCCCCATTAGAGACCCCTATTGGTTCTGGCTTCTGTGAATCGACCCGCCCACCCCGGTCAGTGAAGAGACCCTACAGGCCCCACCAGCTGCTGCGGCATCCCCCTTCATCGAGCTGCAGCTCCTGAAGGTGCATCACCCACATTTCTAACCTTTTATAAGTTCTAACTGAGACTATTATTATTACAGTGATTACTGCAAGGCACGTCTATCAGCTGTGTTTATCGAAATCAAGCTTCCTGTGAGAGGACAGCCAAGCAGCTGTTTGCCAGTAGGACCAGACTATTATACATTCAGCGTCAGAGTTGCAATGAATTGTGGCTGATTTCAGAGGCGTTTGAATGTTATCTGCAAATGTGTTTCTGCAGAAATAAAGCAGGGACGGGACAGATGTTAACAATCGCTGTTCGTTTTATGAAAATCTGCAAATGTGCACAGTCTAATCATTTCTAAAGGGGATGGCATATCACGCACGTTATATATCAGTTTGTAAGTAATCTCCAGGCAGTGCTTCCACTACAGCGACTGCATAAATACTCATCTATTGTTTTGTTTGCCCGTCTCTACTCACACCAAGCCTTTGGGATCCTCCATCTATTCATTCGCCATGAATAATGTGGCACATCTCATGTCAGATGGAAAGATAATAGTGTCACAATGCTGGCCCCACATCTCCTGCTCAGCACAATTCACAATAGGCCATTCTGTGATTTCCCAGCCACTTCATGCCTCACATTTCTGCACAGTGAGACGGTGATTTGCAGAGAAGCGAGAAGCACGTCCTGACCTTACGCAGGCATATACCCACACAAATCATTCTTGTTGACCTCTGACTGCTGGTATGCTACTGATAAGTCCTGATTAGACTGGTTTGTTCATGCCATGAGGCTCTGCTGACAAGATGCTAGATACAGTTGTGCCTTAAGGGAGTAACACTGACTGTTTGGTACATACAACGTGCGTGAACTGCACTCGATGAACCAGTTGTTCAAATTGTTACGAGTGAAAATAAATCAGTACTGCAGGAATTATGAACTTGGCATTTGACTGTATTTTGACTGTTTCATTTTATTACAAACCTTGTGTACATTCAGGTCAAAGAACAAAGGTGATCATCAATTCCAAGTGTCTGGAATCTTCAGCATCGAAAGGTCATTCTCAGTCAGCATGTGTGTCATAATATCTTAAATCAAGTCCAACTTACAAGCTCTTTATAAGCTTTCAACCACATATTAAAGGCAGTGATGGCCTAATAAAAATGTTCCCTCCCCTCCCGAAGCTGTCCAGGCTACTGACATGTTTAATGACAGTTGCATCGCCTCCAAAACACTGACCTGACCATAGAACAAGTTTACCTTTGAACCCTATTTAAATGCTGCACTTCAGCACAGCTCCCCCGTGCACATGATGAAGCCACAGTGTAATTTGAACACAGAGATAGAGAGAGGAGGAGGAGGGAAATATCTCGATAAATGTTGGACGGGTTCCCCGCAGGATGAACTGTAATAAGATCCTGCATCATCAGATGAAATTTTTTATTTGTCTAACACACCTTCGTTTAGCTAAATGAAGGTGTCTAACCTGGTAAACCTGAGCCTCCCAAGGTTGCTAGAATGGCTGTAGCCCATCTTTTGAAATGGATGAGAGCAGTGAATGGGGCAATGATTACCGTCAGCCCCTGACACACCTACTACACCTTTATTGTTTCTAAGCCCACCCCACAATCCATCATAGCCTCAAAAAGTACAACGTTCCTCCCTCTGTGCATTGGTCATAGCACACCTGGCTCTTAACATGTCAGCTCCTGTGCCTAAATTAATTTGAATTTAGCAATTTTACATAATACCTGACTTTTTTTGCATATATTGATTCTGCAGTAGCCAATAGGGCTGGGTTGTGTTAAAGCCACACTGCAATATATTGCAGGTAGTGCTATGATCTTGTGTCAGCATCACCTTCCACTAAACGGAGCCAGACCTAGAACCATACAGAACCTTTGCCAGTCTGGCAATACAGTAGCCAACCAAAGTGATTTTCTTGCTGGGTTTGACTCCTGGCACCTCGGGCTTGGGACAGTTCATTTAGCTGCAAGGCTGCTAACGACAGTTAAGGGTTCACTACTCAGTCTTTTCATCAAGCCAGTAAATCACCTCAGTAGTGTAATGTTATCCCCTGCTGGTCTCAGAGGCTTTGCTCAAGCCCGGGTCTGTTGCCTGTTAATGGCAGAATCAGTTAGTAACAGTTAATTAGCTACTTTAGAAAAAATCTTAGTCTAAAGTTTTGTGTCCATCAGGAAACTAAACCAGGAAGCATTGTAAAATTAGTACACGTCCTCAAGTGCAGGGTGAGTCATCAAACATGAATTTTTGTCATTGGTAGTTCAGATACTGAAGGATATCATTTTTTTAACATCATTGGGACTCTAAGAGATTATTAGGATTGCTAAATGTAGTACTTTTGATTGTACAGTATTACCTCTGAACTACTGCTGTGTGTGTGGTGAAAATGTGACAGCCTGTACCACAGAGTGCTGCTGCACATGAAGAGGGTTAAATACAAAACTCATTCACTCCACTTTAACTTTGATTCAAACACAGCACTTGTAATTAGATTGAATATCAACACAAACTATTCCATTCTTTCCAAATGTCACTGCATTATTGCCACCCGAGTGAATCTGTTGAACTTTTCCAAAAATCACTATGTGGTATTACAAAATTAATTCAGCCTGATCACCAACAGAGGCTGCAAATGATGACTGCTATGCTGTACGCAGTATTCGTGCATACAGGATTATAGCAACACTATCACTTAAACAGGAAATCAAATCTTTCTTTTGATTTTGTTGTTACGTCTGTATTTCATGCTGCTTACACTGCCTACACTGCCCACTGCCTGAGGTTAGCACCTATGCTATGCACATGGGTGCTAACCTCCTGGGGCACCCTAGGGCAAAGTGAAGTGCCACTCTCCAATGAATCCTTCAATTTCTCCCATTGAACATGCAGTTTTTTTATGATGGGATACTACCTGGTCACAGATTGGCTTTGTGGTAAAATTTGATTTGCAACATATTAGCATAAAAGTAAACTAATGAAGGTCTAGAGTAAGATTTTGACAGGCAGAGCCTCTTGAGGGCATAATATCAAGATTTGGTAATAAAATAAAAATCATCTTAAGGCCCTCTTCATCTATGTTATTATTGTGCTTTAGTGCTGCATATTGCAGATTCCAGATTTTCAGTAAAATTAGCAGAAGCAGTTGACAGTTCACACAAAAGAGCACATAGCAAAAACACATTATTGAGCCTCCACAGTTTTATTCCTTCAAGACTGATTCAAAAATACATCCTCGGATGCGCTGGGACCCATCATCAATGATGTTTCCTGATGTTTCAGCTCTTTCAGCATCATGCACAGCTCGCTCAGGCGACCCAGCCAGGGATGATCAGACCTTGGCTTGTGTCCCAGCAGCACTGGCCCACAGATCACTCTTCCTGATCCAAAGCCATCTGGAGACCCTCTCTGCAACATTCATGGTGGACTTGATGGCTTTTCTTCCTGTAGCCCTTGTCTCTAAATATTTATTGTATCTTCTTTCTTTTCTTTCTTTCTTTCTTTCTTTCTTTTTTATTTGTGTAAAGCAACATTGTGTCATTTAACAGATTTTAAATAATAGTCCACTGAGTTGAGTGAGGTGAAAGGTCTCTCTGTCATACTCTGCCCCGTTCTTGCACAATATAACTTTGTCCTCCAGGGACGAAGCGAGTCACACGCTACCAATTTGACTGATTTTGGTGAAACTGGATCATATTTAATGGAGAAAATGTTTTTTTGCTTTTCCCTCTGATCTCTTCCGGCTGCTTCGCCTCAACTCTCTGTGAGTTTCCTGATGGATAGTGAAGTAGACTACTGTGAAGTGTAGCTGCTGTTAGCTACTGTTAGCTCAGTTTGTTAGCCGGGTTGCCTGGACTGTGAGCTCAGTGTTAGTGTTTTTACCACAGGTGTCTTCAGGCCCAAGCATGGGGGAATGCTGAAGAGGAGTGGTCATGAACCAGAGCTGGGCAAGTGGGAAATAGACCAACTCAGGAGTGTCTATGTACATAATAACAGTGGCAAAAAGACTAAGGCGGATGTTGACAGAGGAAGCTAAGAACAGAAAATAAGAGACTAACTGAATAAGCAGCCACTGGACAAGAGTAAATGTGGGACACAGTGAGAGCTTGGTGAAATAAAAGGCTGAAAGACAGACACTGAGCTGGGCTGACTGCTGCTGGACTAGTCAGTAATATCAGCTGCTGCTATGTCTGCTGTTGTTGACCTTGTTGATGTTTGGCTGTTAGCAACAGCTGTCGATTTGCTGTTTTTTAATCATCAGTAATATAGTTACATACAAGTGTATTTCTATGAATTTCTACTCAGTGTCGCTTGAAAACACTTTGCAGATATAATGGTATCCTGTGTAAGTTTTCATCATTATCATTCAACAAACATATTCTATTTTTGGTCTGAGTAGTGAGGATTGGTTTGGTCTTATTATATGATATTATATATTAAACAATATATAAGGGAAAATATACAATAAAATATACATGTACATAGTGCATGAACTTTCAAAGATAAAAGGAATAAAAAAATGACAATGAGATGAAAATAGAATGGCAATAAGTAAGATGCTTTGCATGTAATTAAACCATGGCAGGGATAAAACACTGTTTATAATTATTATTAAATCTACATACTGCAATATTTCCATGTAGTGTGTTGTTCATGTGGTAGATTTTTTAAAGGAGTCTCACCACAGCTGGCAGCAGAGCTGAACTACTCTCAGAATGCAGCAGGCTAATGGCAGAAGCACCATCACTCATTCTGCTCCACTGTGTCTTTGAAGAAACCATTGTATCTGCCAAATCCATCAACCTTTCCCACAGAGGCATTTGCCATCCTGTGAAACTGATCATCTACCTTGGTGATTGCAGAGCCATATTTTACTGCCTCCTTAAATACTTAATGCAGGAAGGTGCCACAGGCCCGGACATAAAAAGGACCCCATGAATCCAAGGCGGCCAGGCTACTCTCAATCAGCCCAGAGCATCCTGAGACACTCTGGATACAGACATTTGATGAATCTGACTGTAGCTGCAACACTTAATCAAGATGAAATTTAGTCAAAATGGCTTCGAGCTGAAGCCGCAGACAGAATTTCAGTTCGGTATCTCTGTGAAATACAAGCTGACCAGATGATTCTGCACCTCATGATTTATATCAGATGACCAGTGCCAATACAGGAAGGAGTTTTCCTTTATGCAGCGAGGTGGAATTTAAAGAGTGTGGTGTCACAAGTTCATGCATGAGACAGGAGATTGTGTCCACATAGCGATCCTGCTGCTGTTTGATGACTAAAGGCATTCATTCATTTCAAAGGTAAGAATCCTACCTACATTTGTCGAGGCAGATGGTCGTCCACCTTTAGCCGGGTTCCGCTTGAGGTTTCTGCCTGTTAAAAAGTGGTTGTCCACCAGTGATGGGAATAACGGCGTTGAAATAAACGCCGTTACTAACGGCGTTACTTTTTTCAGTAACGGGTAATCTAACGAGTTACTTCATCTATCGTTGTAACGCCGCTACCGGTACCAACGCGCCGTTACCCCGCGTTACTGAACCAACCTACTCGTTTAGAAACTGGCACCTCACTCAACTCGCATACAGGAATGCCTTTTTTTCTCCCTTTGGTAAGGGCGGGATACGTAATGACGATTGGCTAAAGCAGAGATTTCATGTTGAGCCAACCAGAGACACCCGGTGGGCGGGTATACACACAAACCAACACACGGCCGTAGCGCGCACACACACACACACACACACACACACACACACACACACACACACACACACACACACACACAGCATGTCAGATGAGATGGCGAGTCCCGAGGCTGAGTCTAAGACAGCGTTTTCACGGTGGAAGTATAGGCAGTATTTTAACCTTGTCGAGGTAAAAGGTAAAAATGTACATGTTACATGCACACTGTGTCTAAGACCAAAGACTTGGTCCACGTCAAATGTAAGCAACTCGAATTTAATGAAGCATCTCTCGACTGCACACGCGTCTGTAAAGCTAGTGGCCACCGGCATGCCCCACGATAAAGGCAAGCTAGCTAACAAGGAAGGCTGGATTTTTCTGCTTCAGCTTCTACCCCAAAACTTACCACACAGCAAGAACTCAATAAAATGATAGGGAGGTATGTGGTTGAAAACATGCTGCCATTGAAAGTTTGTTTTAATTTGCAGCATGTCAAGTGTAAAACATGTCATATTGTTTAACTGCTTACATTTGTAAGTAAAGAAAATGCTTGTTCAGTTGTAATTGCGTTGAGGTGCAATACATTAAAACCTGTATGGGTATCTGTTGTTTGCTTTACTCCAAATTATTTGGCATTTTTTAACTTAAAAAAGTAACGCATTAGTTACTTTCCTGGGTAACTAGTTACTTTTATAGTGTAGTAACTCAGTTACTAACTCAGTTACTTTTTTGGGTAAGTAACTAGTAACTGTAACTAATTACTTTTTCAAAGTAATGTGCCCAACACTGTTGTCCACAGTGGACAGAAGGTACGGTCTTGAGATATGTGCTGCCATGATTTGGTGTTATATAACTAAAAAATAAAACAGAACTTCAGGACTGATGATCATTGGAGACACTGTGGTAGCATCTGCAATATTCTATGCATTTCTAGCTGGTGAGGGGGAAGCATGGACAGGGACAGAAAAAATACTTAATATGGCCCAGCTCTGTCCTGGACTGTCCCCTAGACTCCATAGAGGAAGTGGGGGAGAGGAGCATGTTAGCAAAGCTGACATCCATCATGAACAACCCTTACCTCCTGCATGGGACTGAGCTCTACCAGGTCCTTCATTCCAACATCTTATCTTATTTTCTTCTTTCTGCAAAACTCATGTTGTTATATATTTCATGGCTTCATGGTTATATATTTTCAGCAGCTTTATGGATTTTAATTTGGTATGAGCCTGTAAGTGGTTGTTTCAAACCTGACATACATGATAAATGGTAAATGGACTGTAGCGCCTTTTTAGTCTTCTGACCTCTCAAAGCTCTTTTACAATACATATCTCATTCACACATTCACACACTGATGGCACAGCCTCTTTAGCTGCCACATACTCTATTAGAACCTTAAGGCAGATAGTGTATAAATGCAATGACTGAACACAACTGATGGTGCTTCATTTACACTGCTACTTTATACTCCAAAGAACCCACGGTATTGATTCCTCATTTAAATGAAATATACAGGTTTTCCAGATGAAAAATAAAAATTTTTGTGTTTCTTTTCCACAGGGAATTCATGAAGTAAATGAGCTTGATCAGTGTGGTACTCAAAAGATCTGATAACGTGACATCTCTGCTTATTATTTACTGGTTTTGTCTCAAAACCAGACTGTTTAGATGCCCTCATATCTGTCACTCACTCAGGCTTCTTAATTACCTCTGCCATAATCGTTTAGCTTGAATTATCGATCAGGAGGAAGGTGGGTGTACGATGTGCTAAAAATATGATTTATTTACCCTCCTAATGATGAAACCGGAGAGAAGATTAAGCCGAGAGACGACAGTGTTTGATTTTCTGATTATTTTGTTGACATCTGACATATAGAGCCTGAGTAGTCTTTTACTCAGGATTACACACAATGACATTAAAGAAAAATCAAGACAAAGTTCTGCTGTGCCAAATTAGAAAGCACCTCACCATCAATTCAATATTGCATCTGGAGGAAACTTTCACCCGGAAGACTGCTGTTTGAAACTGACTTCTTTTATGTTACAAACCTAACGTACATTACACATGTTACATAGTACGTAATATATGTAATGTATATAACATGAAACCTAACCAAGTAGTTTTGATGTCTTTTGAATAATCACATGAATTATTATTACCATGACAATAAAGTGACTCAGTCTTCTTCCTGGGCATCCAAAACCCATAAAATGTGGCAGCGTTCACACTGTTAAATGATGCGCCAAAGGCTTAAAAGTCATGAAATTACATGCAATATAATATTAAATGTGTGGTATTTATATTCCACCTCATGACATCACATTGAAGGCAGTGATATCTGAGATATGAAGGGCCTTACTGAGATAAATACAGAACAGTCAAGAAAAGTCCTGATTATGATGCATCTGTTTGTTGGAGCTTTGCCTCATATCAGGCGGAATTGTCAACTAGAAACATTCTGCTTCTACCAAAAGTCTGATAAGATGTTGCTTGACCAATCACTAGAGACCAACATATCCACCTGAATGTAATGCTTCCCAAATCCAGTGGGAAGAACATGAAAAATATTTCCCCTTTAAATAAATATAATTCAAAGCAGAGCACTGGTTAGATCTTAAAGTACTTTTGAATTGGTCGATTTTCTGTGGCGTTGCCATTTTCTGTCCCTCCAATGACAGATCAGATCAACTTAAAAACTTCTATTTCATGTCATGATGCCAGGCGGCCATATAAGATCTAAAGTAAGTATAGCATAGAGTATAATATTTCTCTCTGCAGTAGGAGTGATGGGGTAGCTTAAAGTAGAAATATGAAATAGTAAGTACTGGAGAAAATGTATACTTTGACCCAAACTAGCTATGTGTTGCGATATGACAAGTATAAATATACATGTCAGCAATCAGAACCTTGCACCCACCCAATACGATCAATGTCCTGCAGACTGCATTGTCTTAAAACTGAGGCGGTCTATGTTTTCTGATGAGCAACAACCGTTTGGAATGAGAAACTTTCAACAGTATCCACAACATAATGAGAATGGATTGATGATTGATGCTCTCTTCCTACAGGCAAGTCAATGGCTAAAACTTTTGATGAAGCACCAACTCTTTTTTTAGGATACAGATCCCCTTTTCCTAGAAATGATCTCTATTTTTCATCAAGACAAGAGCAACAGATTAGGCGTGAAAAGTCTACTTTGTTGCATCTGTAAATACCACATTATATTTCCCCGAAGGATCCACCTGAACTGTGAAAAGCAAAAGCCTTTGTTTTCTAAATGGGTCATGATCTGTTTTCCCTGTGGAGTCCAACAGGTAAACCATTAGTCAGGCTTGCACGTTCTCCTAATCAATTTACACAGTTTAAAACCATTCATCTCCATATCCCTGTTTGACTTCTATATTAGATGCAAAATGTCAGATGCTGTAATAATGTTGAAGCAGGGCTCAGGATTATTGCAAAATCGCCAAATACAAATGATTTCTCTCTCTGTTATCTTCCTCTGGCGGTCTGCCAGCTTCCTCTGTTTTTCTGTGGCAGTGCATCACTGTGTTGGAGAGATGTAGAAGAAGGCATTTTGTGCTCTGATATATAAAGATCCAGTATGCGATCCATTACAGGGTGGTGATTAGCTAACAATTGTAATAAAACCAACTGGAATGGAATGCTGGAAATGCACTTGCTTCTAGTTATGTGAGGGTTAATGAAAGAAGATCAGACCTTTACAATGTTTGAAGGGGGACAAGCTGTTTTTACTCAGTCAGAGAAGATTTAGATGCATTTCTTATGTGTGTTCAGTGCAAAGGTAGTTTGGAAATTACTCCACGCTATAATACCAAATATATGATCACAACCTGAAAAAAACTGATGTAACAATGTGAATATTGTAATGTTTAACATAAAAACAAAATGTAGGGTATGTTTGAAAAGATTGGTGGAACATGATCATTTTGATCGTGGATTCATTGTGTATTAACACATCACAGATTATATTATTCCCCCTTTTTTTCTTCATTTCATAGGAATATAATTCACTACAAATCCAAATGTAGTGCCCTTCCAATGAACCCTAAGATCTGGTGACCCCTATTTTTTGTGGTGAGGGAGTGGGAGATGTGGAGGGCAGTTAAAGTCTTCCCACATCTGTTCTGCTTTTCTTTTTTCTTTTGAATTTCATTTTATTGAGTATTTTTTTATTATTTGAGTTTTATTTTTCAAACATTCTCATTTTCCTCTTTTCCTTTTCCCAACTACAGAGCATTCCAGTCTGCTTTAAGCCATAAATGTAAGTTGCATGATAAGATGTCCAACCTGTGAGCGGCTGTGGTAGGTAGAGGTAGAGTGGGTTATCCACTAATCAGATGATCGGTAGTTTGATCCCCGGCTCCTCCGGTCTGCATGTCGAAGTGTCCTTGGGCAAGATACTGAACCCCACATTGGTCCTGAAGGCTGTGCCATCAGTGTGTGAGTGTGTATGAATGCTCAGCTCCTCAAACTGATGAGCAGTTGGCACCTTGCATGGCAGCCAATCAATATATGAATGTGTGTGAATGGGTGAATAAGATACGTACTGTACTGTAAAGAGCTTTGAGTGGTCGGAAGACTAGAAAGGTGTTATACAAGTACAGTCCATTTACCATTTATCTGAAGCAATAAGGGGAGAAACACCGGATAAAAACATCAGATCTGTATGGAGCAAAAAGGGAGACAGTATTTTTCATAAATGACTGCATAAAATAGCTGTTCTGGAGCATATTGTATGATTATTTTACAACAACATAGAGTCCACTCATTGCAATTGAACAGTTGCTGTTGCTTTTTTTTTCTGTGTTAGTTGCTTAGTTGTAGAGATGAGATTTCATCAGAACAACCTTCTGTCAAAGAAATAGTCCCTTTGAAAACTGTTGAAAGTCGTAATTAGGGTCTCTCTAGGATTATAAAAAAATGAAACTTGGTGGAAGCATGGACCAAGGAAGACATTACATATTGAGAGTGGATGTGAATCACAGGCTGACTATTGTATTAACATTAGCATTGTGAGACAATGTCCATGGGAAAATGAACTGGATTTATGGTGTATTGTGACTAAACACAATATATTGACCACCTCAAACATCTCTCTAGAAAGTGGAGGTCTGCACTCTCTGAGTTCTTGTTTAAAACGTCATTGGTGTCAAAAAAAAGGTAACCTGAGTGAAAAGTTTTTTGTCTCCCAGGCTGCAGCTTGACTTCTTTCATCCTGAGTTTTCTTTGTAACACCTTGAAGAAGGCACAGCATTTATAAAGTGATAGCCTCATATTTGGTCACAGATTAAGAGCACCTTATTTAAGTAAGTATCTCAGCATCTTTAGATTTAAAAGCCAGCCCCAGGCAGCACAGCAGAACTTTTCTCCTGAATTACTTCTGCAGGTTATCTGACGGTTTAAGCAGGATCAGACTGTGTTGCTGTGAAGTGATGAGTAGCCACAGAGAAAGACACAGAAGGAAGCCAAATTCATGTGAAAACCAAACTTGTGTCTCACAGAGACAGTCCTGCAGCCTTGGAAGACAGCATGTTGAGCCACTACTGGACTTACAAAATAAATAGTAAAACTGCTGAGAGCTGTGATCAGGAGAAATCCATTCATGCTCCTTCAAAGAATTAAAATTTCTGCAAGATTAAAGTACTAAACTGGGAAGTTTGGAGGACTGTTTGGACAGTTCTAGCTGTCTTATCATGTATGCATGTACAAACAAGCATGTCCACACGGTCTCACAAGCACATACACACACAAACCTCAAGGGGAACAGGAATCCAGGCGATGAATGAGAGAAAATACATTCTGTGAGCAGCCTTTGTTCTGTGACAAAGACATTGACGAGATGAAATAAACTTCATAAAACAAAACCAGTGACTAAGTGTTTATATTTTTTGAGATCTGTGTGGATTTATAGCTGCTCTTTCTGCATTCCTGGGCCGGCTTCCCAGTAACCAGCCCAGTATCCCTAGTAATTATGCCCATATTGGATGATTCTGCACCTTATGATTTACATCCAGTCCTAATGTTTAGTGCCAATGTCAGAAGTAGTGGCAGAAAATGTGGTAAGAATGGCATGGTGTGAATGGGTGTGTTGTGTGTCCGACTTTCAGGCAGAAGATTGAAAATGACGTCCCATCACAGACGTGCATAACTTTAAGTGTACCCACTATCATATTTGAACCTTTAGTACTCAAACCAAGTGTTTTAGTGTCCTGATCCTAACATACCTTAAAGTTACCTTGTGAAGTTTCCTTCTGTCTCTGCATTATGTGTGTGTGCTTGAGGTCTAACAAACTTTTGTGAAGCAGATTCAGTCTAACACAAGTTCTCATTTATGTGTCAGATTAAAACTAGACTAAAATATTCACAATGTCCATCCACCCATTACCTGTAACCACTTCTCCTCATCAGAGTCACGGTGGGGCTGGAGCCTATCCCAGCTGACTTAGGGTGAAAGGTGGGGTACACCCTGGACAAGTCACCTGTTCATCACAAGACACATAGAGACAAACAACCACACTCACACTTACACCTACAGACAATTTAGAGTCACAAATTAACCTGTTAATTACCTTATTATTTGCACTGTGAGAGGAAGCCGGAGTACCCGGAGAGAATACGCAAACAAACGCAAAGGTTCGAACCTTCTTGCTGTGATGCCACAGTGGTGGTGCTAATCACTGCACCACTGTGCCGCCCTATTCACAAAGTCAATCTTTATTAATGAGGAAGAATAATGTGTATGTTTTCCTCGACTAAAATGAAACCAAAATGTTTGTGGGTTTCTTTGATTCTGGCTATGATTTAAATGTCCACTGTACTCGTGGACTAAAAAACAACTATACATAATGAAGATTTATTTGGCTAGACTATAAATCTGACACAATGAACACCACCCAGGATCTGAAGAATGATAACAACACTGCAAAGGACACCCAAAAATTCTATAGAGATTGTATTATATTTCCAAAAATATATGTACAGTCTATTACAAAGGTTACAAAGCAAAAAGAATTGTCTATGTAACAAGAAATTGTCTAATTAAATGATCTTACAGTTCCGCTGTTGGGGAAAATACTTTTGACCAGTGAATATTCTCAATACTTTCATCACAGAAAAATAAATAATAAATTGACAATTTGTATTACTGTACAACAAACTAAAAGGCAAATCAAAACAACGTCAAAGTAAAGATGGAAATCCTATCAGCTGTCTTTGGTCCTAAATGAAAAAAAAAAAAATATGTACAACTGAAATCTTGTGGGTGACAATAATTCATCTGCGAGATAGAAAAATATAGTGCATTTTCAATGTATTCAGAGCTCTCTACTGAGTAATATGTGTAAAAAACAATATAAATAAAATGTACAAGTTTTACAATTAGAACATATACAAAGATTCCCTCAAATCTCGGCTCTTTCTGACACAATCAACAGTGCTGCACTCTTTGGAATTGTCCACCACCTCGCCAGAGCGGTGAAACTAATTTCCAACTGCTGAACCACAAGATTTGAAAAATAACTTCATACTCTACACTAGTCCTGATTCCAGCCGGTTCTCTACATCCTGATTTTTTTGTCTTTTTTTTCATGTTTTTTTTATATTTTTTTAAAAGTTTTTTTGTGTTTTTGCTGAAATAGTCACACCTTTTTTTTTTTTTTTTTTTTTTTTTGTCCAGAGTTTAGCAACCTGAAGTTTAAAATGTGGATGAAACGAGCTGAAACAGACAGTAAAGTGACTTCTGTTGGTGAAGGTTGCAGGTGATTTGGACATTGAAATCGATTGTATCCTGGCCTTAATCTCAATTTGGCTCAAACTGCTGTTTCCCCAGCACAGGAAAAAAAAGTAAAGAAGCAGGGGGGGGGGGGTATTCTACCCTGGGGTGTGAGAGGCCTTCAGGGGCCCGTTTTTTTTAAATCGGAGCAGGAGTCGGGGAGGGTGGAGTGAGAGGGAGAGTGCTGCCTGTGAACTGGGGAGTTTTGTGCTGACTGAATGACTTTATGCCTGTATTCAATTCAAAGGTCTGGCCAAGGCCCAATTGCTGAGCTCTGCTGTACAGTATGGATAAAGGGAGGGTGTGTGTGTGTGTGTATGAGACGGGCTCTGAGCTGGTCAGGGGTAATTCCTGGTGTCTCCTCACAAAGGTGAGTCCCACAGTGAAAATGGATCTAAGTGTAAATCCAGACTAAGCTGGATGAATCTAAAAATACACAAATTCATGTCGAAAACATGACATCATGTGTTCACATAAGTAGCTGGACAGCAGCTACATTCTGACTTTTTTTGGTTGGTGAACGAGGGGTTAGTGTGCCGGGTCTCAACTAGTTCAACCTCATGGTTTCTGTGATCATTTGTACAGTGTTTTAACAGTTAGACAATGGAACAATCATGAAGTACATAGATGAGGGCTCATTAATATTTCCTGTTTGAAGGGTTAGGGTTAGTAGATCAGTCATTTCTATGCAACTGAGCCAATGAAATGTAGAGCCTTCACCATTAAATGATAAATAAATGAACAGAAAATGTATAATTTATAAATTGTTTGAGTCACGTCTTTTCAAATGTTGGTCCTGTTGTCCTTAATATTTCTGGATTTCTTTTTTGCACAAAACATTTGAGAGAAAATGTGACGTCAGTTTTCACCATTTTCTGGTTGTTTTTACATTTTATAGACCAATCGATTAATTGAGAAAATAATTGGCAGAGCAACTGATCATAAAAGTTTTTTTATGATTGCAAGGTTGCAAAATAAATATTAATACAGATGTGTTGTGATCAGCTCTGAGTGTAAATGTATGTGTACGACTGTGCAGACTTTATATATAGATAGTACGAAACACATCCGTCTCTGCAACCATGTCATGACTCTGGTCCACATCCGCTGTAGGACCACCCCTTTAGAGGTGACCGACTTTACTAAATAGTGTCTGGGCAGGCTTATGTCTCCCTCGTTTCCCCTTTCCTTTCAGATTTATCCACCCCGGAGACCGTTTTCACAAAAGTGCTCCACACCGGCTTAATCTGGACAGAAGGCCAAAAAACGCAGAGAAAAAAAAGACGTGTTCTCAAATGTAGCTGGCTTAATGCGGATGCAGAGACAATGGAGAGAATGGAGAACACTGCTAATGGTGTTACTGAGCTTGAGGTTCTTTCTCTTTGCATATGAGATGAAAAACAACAAAGTTAAAAGAAATGACTGCAGCTTTGAAAAGCGAGACTTATCTCTCAGGTTACAGCAGCAGTAAAAAGAAGATGCTGTAATGGTCCTCATCTGTGAACACCGCTCCTCTTTACATGACGGATGAATAACTGCATGTTCGTACCAAAGAATACTGCACTTAAACATACTCGACATGGAAACTTTTTTCTTTTTTTTTTTTTG
The DNA here is from genome assembly GCA_004119915.2 of Collichthys lucidus. NCBI lineage: Eukaryota > Metazoa > Chordata > Actinopteri > Sciaenidae > Collichthys > Collichthys lucidus. Next base: position 16,072,974 of record CM014086.1, read on the forward strand.
CATTTGAGGTGGAGACAGATGGCACTGAATAGGTTGATTGGCTTTTAGAACATCTTCTGTAAAGCCCCCGTCGTCTCTGTTCACCATACAAAGCCGTACGGAAAGAAAAGAGGAGCAATCTTAAGAGACACTTTAATGCATGTTCCGTCACATCCACGCCTCTGAGGGTTGAGTGGTGGAGACGCATGAATAAACAAGTGTGGTGGTTGGGGGGGGGGGCTGCATGGCTGCCTACAGAGCCGGGACGGTGGGATTTAACGGGCTCCTTCACTTGCTCCGGCATTTTCAGACCCTAAACCTGATTTTGATTTCCGGGCGGCGTGTCACTGTCATAAGATGATGTCAGCATGACTAATTGGCACCTTTGTAGTGTTTCGAATGGTGTTTCTTTCATCTCTGCAGCCACTTCATTTAACATTACCATGCCATGTTAGAACTCCATCAAACCTTTAGCATATTATAGCAGTGAAATACAACATGATTATTTCATTTGATGAGTTGGCACGGCAGTTTTCCAAACCTTTTTTTTTTTCTTTTTAGGTCATAGAGGTACATTCCTTTCCTTTCTGGTGGCGACTGAATCTTGCCAAAGGGTTTGTCTCAGCACAGCACACACATGCGATAAAACCTAGCACCTTAAAAAAATGTCAGGTGAGGGCCATTTCTACCTGGTAATTATTGCTCTGTTTAGTCCATCTCGACTTTGCTGACTGTGTCATTCGTGGCATTAAACCATGTCCATGCACTTGATTTCACCGGTTCAAGTTCCAGATAAAAAGACATCACACTACAAGGCAAACAAATAAAAAACAAACATAAAAACATTAAAAAAAGGGAGCTTGTCCACACCTTAAATGAACCGCATAAAGCATTGCCATTGAAGTGCCTAAAATAGTGGCAATACTTAATCTAACACATTTTAAGGCAGTATTAAGTCTACACCTTTCTTGGATCCACCTTTTAAAAATTGTATTTGCAGCTCAACGATGCACCGAAAATACACTGTCTGCAACATTTTAGGCAAATTGATGGCAAAACTATTTGCGGTGGTTTCAGTTTCGATACAATCTACAAACAGTGCCGCAACATTCTCAACAATCAAATCAAAGGAACTGTTCTCTGTGTCCTGTAGTGATCACAAGACAAAGGATATTGCTACTCTCATATAAAAGTCTGGTGATTCGAAGAACAATTCGCCTCCCGCGTCTTCTCAGTGTTGCACTCTTCCGAAAAATCTTTAACAACAACAAAAAAAAAGAAAATCTGAAACCATGTCAATTACCCACCAGTGTGGGCTGCAAACAAAGCATGTGAGGATTTTCACTTCAACAGCACATGAAGGAAAACACGAGTCACTGCAAACAGGTCAAACGGTCCAGCGTGTGTCAGCACAAAAAAAGTACCTTTAAATCTGCGCCTAAAAAGTTTCCTTTTGCGTTTGGATAAAAGAGTTTACCCTGTTGTCAAGTCCAAGTACAAGAGAAAAAACTGCTGTTTGGGCCACAGCATGTCACTGTGGCAGGAAAGAAAATGAACAAATTAGAAAAAGGTACAAGTGAAACCACTGCAAGTAGACAAGTTGTTTTTTTTTTGTTTTTTTGTTCTTTTTAAAGGAAATCCATAGTGATGGTGTGCACTTAAACCATTCATTAAGTTAAAGGAAAGTAAGCGTCAAACTCCTTTCTTATGCGCCATTTGATATGTGGTTGAGTTCGTAAGCGCTTCTAAAAATAAAACCAAACCAAAAACAATCAAAAAAAAAAAAGGAAGTCGTCTCGTCCAGGTAGTTTCTTTTTTTGTTGCTGTTTTTTTGCCCTTTTCCTCTTTAGTGCCCTTTGAAGGGGCAAACCGCAATCCTTCATTGAGGAACAAAGGAATGATTTCACTCCAGACACAGCCGGAAGAGTCAGACATAACAGATGTCCATTTACTTTGACGATTATCCCGGTTACGTCCCAGGCACTGCTCCAGATAAGTTCTGTCTCTGTTTTTCGCCCCATCCGATGCGGCCCATCGCAGTCCGCCGTCACACCTGGACACCTGTGCCGTGAAGATGCAGCATCTGGGCTCTCGTTGTCTGTATGCTGCTCATGATCTTTTTCTGATGGCCTACCAGCGTGATCCCCAAGCTCATCACGTCCCTGAAAGACAGGACAGCACATCAATCAATGCACCGGACCACAGTGAGGGGCAAAAACAAGAGAGATTTACAGCCTCAGCTTTTTCATTATTGTGAGTAAAGGGGGCAAAAAAGGCAACACAGCAGGCCTGTTTATGAATCTCAATATTACATTTTAACATCAGCTTCAAGGATGATGTAGTACAAAAAGTATGATCTGAAATTTGTTCCTTGGCAACTTATGTTTGGAAAGTTTATTTGAACCCTTGAGCATTTTATGGAGATGTGGAGATGGATGTTGACATCTGATGGTCACTGGAAGGTCTGAGTAACAAATCAAGGGTAGGCCACCCAACATAAGCCTGGACTGATGTTCATATTCAGCTGCTCTCAACTGCTAAGAATGTAATAAAACACCAAAGAGTTCACTCCATTTCATCATGAAAGTTTTTGATATGGAGTATATGTGGGAGACATATAAAAGCATCCCAGCTGACCGCAGAGCATCAAACTGTCTTTTTCTTGTGAGGTTTTAAATCAGTCAAACTAACACACACAACTGCACAGAAGCTCTAAACTCGCTGTACATATGGGTGTTAATTGTTCTGCTATATTATGGAAAACTGAAGATTTAGATGAAGTCATGGCTACATAAAGGGGCTGAGAATGGCTTGTACATTGTTCTAAGGAAACAAGAAGTGATTAGGACATCTGTGGGTTTGACTTAGTTGGGTTGTTGTCTTCTCAAATGTGTCTAACTTGAGTAAATTCCCACATAAAAGTGAAGGGTCCAAATACTATATAATATGTGAAAGAACTACAGAGAAATTAAAATGTATAAAAAAAAATACGGACATGCATTCAAAATATCTCAACACAGAACAGAACACCCATGATGTGTGCTTGACTGGCGAGTTGAAGAATTGTAGGTTAGTTACATATTTAACAGTTAAAAATCTAAATATGATCACAGAGGCTCATCGATGGCATGAGACTGCTTCTTAAACTTCCATGATGGTGTAGTGCCAGACAAATGTTTAAAAAAAGTGTGTGCCGAGCTGCTCTGCTATAATATGAAATATAATATATGCGTGTCACAAAATGGCATCATTGTGGTGTTGACCTAGCCTGAGTTGAGTTGTTTGTATATTGGTTTCTGTCTTTTTAAAAAATAAATATAAAGTTGCATCTATGTATTTATTGTTTTTAAATTGTTAGACTGTAGTTTGTAAATATCGTATTTTGTAATATTGAAATATGAAGCCTTTTGTAAATGAAAAATAGAAAACATTCTTTTTTATATAGCATGATAATTTAAAGGAAATTAATCTTAAGATTAAGATCATTAATACAAGCAGGATGGGAAACAATTATGACTTTTAACGTGAAACGTCTGTCTATAAAAGTTTTGAGTTTCATTGTGTGTACGCTCAATGAAATAATGATGAAGTATAACAACAAATCAGGGAAGGAATAAAGGCCAGACTCTAATATAAACCTGATTCTCCCTGAGGTTTGGGGAAGTAAAGAAGGTCCACTACCTGAATATTTATGGTAAGTTAGAGAATCTTGGAAACCTCTTGCAATGCGCAAAACTCGATTTGAATGCAAAATGCAACAACGTATATTGGTTTGCTCAGGTTCAGATAGAAGGCAGTGAAGTGTAGGTGAGATCACAGTCTAAATGTGTCTGGTATTAATGTTCTCTACAGATGCTTAACCACTTGAGGGCTTCATATCTACTCACTCGATTGACATCCTGGCCACAGATTCCAGGGAACTGTAGCCAGCTGCTGTGAAGTTGTCTCGGTATCGCTCCATCTTGATGGCTTCCAGCCACTCTCCCACTGAGCGGAAAGCAGTGAAGTCTGGTGTGCTCTGATCTAACAGTGGACTAATTGGTCTGTGGGATGAGCACAGAAAGATGTTTATGTCTTATGCAAAAAGGGAAACGTTCCGCTGAAAACACAATCAAGCAGGAGACGAGACAAAGTGACGACCAAAGGCATCCAGTGGTGCAGTAGATTGGGAGAAATCTAGTTGATTGGAGGTTTCAGTCAATAAGACATTTACAAACAGATGCAGCATGTTAGCTTTCTGCTCCTGCAAACAATTTTTTAAAGCATATTTTCAATCTCAATATATTCCCTCTATACATCCTCCATATAATGAAGTGCTTTTTAACCAGTTGTAACCTTTGAGTCTCAATCTCACCTCTGGAAAGTATGTTCTGACTGCAGATAGAATTCATCTGACAAACGTCAGAGTGAGGACTGAAGTTCCCAATGCACTTTAAAGTACCAGGAACTCATTATAGAGAATGATTTAAAAGCACTTCTATTGACCATAAAGCCATAGTAGCTGCTTTGGGGTATCGATCCCCCGGGATTTATCTTTCATCTGTGGACTACAGAGGCTAAATCATCACACTGGACACTTTGGATTATCTACTAATGTGCTGAAATAAAAGTGAAACTTTATTGTATGAAGCCACATAAAAAATAAAATAAAAAGGTTCCTTTCCTCACCTTGTACATGTTCCCACTGGGGTTTTCAAGGTGTTAGGGTTGCGGATCATCTTATCAAGGATGCCAACTATCTGATCAAATTTGGGACGTTCTGCTCTGTCTTTCTGCCAGCAGTCCAGCATTAGCTGATGCAGGCCTGGTGGACAGTCCATCGGGGCTGGAAGACGGTAGCCCTCCTCTATCGCCTTTATGACCTGGAGAATGAAAAACAGATGGAGTCATTAGTGTCAGGATTTAGTATAATCCTTAGCCCAAACCCTTTGGTGTCAGCCTAACCCTTCCTGACAAAGTGAATAATTTACTACTCTTCATGCACATTTCATCCTTTAATCACCAAGTTTGTAAACAAAAGTGTCAGAGCTTAATCATTTGTCGGTTACCTACAGCAGATGTTGTGCACTGACGAATGAAAGACTAACTAGATTTGATGATTGAACAGTGCAGTGGACGCGAACATGAGGACTCAAAGCAGAACCACAGAAAGTAACTACACTGATGAGCTTCAAGCTAGAATTGTGAAGTCAGGTTTCCCATTCACAAAGCAGTCTGGAAGAACACTGTATAATGTCCTGTTTGTTTGGCTCTAGAGGATCTTTGTCAGTTACTCGTGATATAACCGAGGTACCTCAGTTTGGGATTTTTAACAGGAAGTCTGTGTTGGAAGATTAGGATCCAGCTATTTTGGAAGACTTTTCTAAATACCAAAAGTCGAAATGTCTTTGACTCTGCAGGATCAATTTGAAACATTCTTGTCTTACATCTGTCTATAAAAAGTTCCCCCAACTTTATGGAACCATAACACTGAATTGTTGGAGAACCCTGGCCTTGTTTTAGTCAAGTTTCATTTCTGTCATTAGTGGTTGCATTTAATTCACCAGAGATCGCACTGGCACTAGTCGAGAAGAGTAAGTATAGCTTTAAGGATGGATCAACTGTGTTTAAGTAGGTTTGACCTTGTTGATAATGGAGTTTACTGGCATAACCTTTAACTAAGATTAAGATTCATTTTCACTTTCAAATAACCAGTTTAGGCAATATGTGTGAATTAGCCTGATTGTTGTCCTTGGTTCTTGGGTGCTACGGTATATATTGCGATTAAAAACTTATCATACTAGTCACCGTGTCCCTACATCTGAGCAAACTGTGATAATAATTCGTAGGTGATAATTGCTAAAATAGGATGTGAAATCCAGGATGTGAAACTGTAAGTAAACGAGCTTGCCATGTTAAAAAGGTGTCGGTTCAGACACTAAAATCAAAGCTTTTCTCTCGTTTACTGATCATGAAAAGGTTACACATGCTTTTATTCTTTGCTCGATTATTGTAGCTCTCCACTCACTGGCCTCACTCGGGAAACAATCTCCCACCTTCAGTAAGTGCTAAATGCTGCAGCTAAGCTTTTAACCACCTCTTTAGAAAATTGACTCATAATACAGCAATCTTTGTCTCTCTTTACTGGCTGACTGCAACTTTTAGAGTTGATTTCAAGATTGTACTCATAACCTTTGAGGTCGGGTAAAGGGTAAAGTTTCTGGTTACATTGCAGCTATTTAGTATTTTAGATGCCACGGTGAACACCGAGATTAAATTCCGACATTTGTCTAAACAAAAAGCTATATTTGGCTCTGATAAATAATAGAAAAGCAGAGTTCGCGTGCAGTTTAGCACAGAGTTCATTAAAAGTCAATGCTGTAAGAACAGTATGCGGGCACTTTGATTTGAGCCTCAAGCTACCCTTCCTTTATTGTGTGGATAAGGAGCTGTGTACGTTTCTGCATATGTTCATCAGCTATTCATGTCAGGACCGCTCAGGCAAGCATGAGTCATGGAGGGAAAAGGTGTCAAAACACTGAAACTGTTGGGGAAAATGCAAATAATGTTATTTCTCCATCTCTGGAGGATGTTTGCTGACATCTTGACAAAGCGCAAAAAAATTCTGACATTGATTTCTGTCAAGTAGCAGAGCGTCAAAACATCACATACGCCACTTTTAATGCCCAGCCACGTTGCTTAGCATTTCTAGCAATCTGGTTGTTCAATCAGCTGGCCTTTGCTTTGGAGCGCCGGAGAATCTTAATGTTTAGCCATGATGCTGTGGGTGCTGAGGACCATATAGGAATTGTGAAGCCAGAACTAGCTTGCCTTCTGCCATCAATCAAATTGTGTCAAATGTCTTGCAATAAGGAATGGCTTCAAGTGGTCTGGCACAGTTGGACTTTCTCAGCAGGGGTCGGCATCAAAGAAGTCAACAGCAGTCAGAGAACTGCAGGTCATTAGAAGCAATTTGTGACATTTGTGAAAAGAAGTGTGAGTAAACTGTGGGCAGGAGTCAGCAGTCAGCTCTTATAATTTACTTCATATGGCACGACTGGTGCAAAAACCATCATCTTGATATTTCTGATAAAATGAGTTCAACAAGTTTAAAATACATTCTCTGATTTAGCTACACCTAATAGAACCACTAAATCTTCAAAATTCCCTTCCTCGCTCTGGTGCATTGAGTTTTGAGCAGTCAGCAGGGAGAAAATTCTGGGACTTTGAAACATTGTAACTGTAATCTTTTGCTTTTTTTCAGTATTTCACAGCTGCATTGCTACAAGTTGCAGGAGCTAAGCTCTTAGACTATGCCTGAGGTTTGACTTTATTTCATTTACAGTAAATCCAGTAAAATAATCAGGATTATTGTATTACTTTATGTGTAGGTTTTGTACAAATCCAACATAAATCTTGCACAAACACTTCTATATAAATAATTCCGGCCACATTTCAGCTTTTAGTTCTTTTGGTTCTTGCTGTTTTTGAAGGATGTTCTTGAGGCCGTTGTTGTCTAAAGACTCATAATGATTAGGCAGATTAGTCCCAATGTGTTTTTACACATGGGACTATACAACAATGATGCCATATATATGTCATCATTTGAGTACTCTGCCAGTCAGAAAAGTTCACATTGCAAGAGCCACGCCCATCTTTTTGAAAGAACTACCCACTGAGCAGGGACATTTTGGGGGGTAAAATCATGTCCCAGGAACTTCATTTAGACCCCGGTCCCTGCAGTGGAATTGTACTGAGTTCCTTCAAAGGTTTCCAGACCCCAGGGAAAGTTCCTGCTGTGGAAAGGCGGCTTCAGTCTTCACATCTTTGAGTTCTGTGTCTAAAACAACAATTGCAATGCAAAACTGCAAAATATGCACAAGCTGCTTGCTGTGTGACTGGTTCAACACTGCCGCTCCCGTTGGTTTGCATTACCATAAGTCATTATAAATGTTGAAAGACATCTGTATCAAATGTATTCTGCATGACAAGTGTTTTTCTCTTCTGTTATTTACATTAACACCAGCATCAAATCCATGTTCCACAGGGTTCATTTTTATGCACGTTCCATTTCAGGACGATCAAATGGATTCAAATGGCACGATGAAGACTTCTTGAACTAATTAAGACCAAAGTTACTGTCCCTGCAGAGAAAGCTTCAAAGAAGAACCATAAACTGAGATTTGTGTCTGTCATTTTCAATGTTTTAGTGGTATGACTTCATCGGGGATAATTACAGTAGAGATGAATCTGGAGAAAAATTCTCATAAGAATGTAAGATTATTTTTTTAGATAGCACACACAAGCAAAGCACAACCTCCACTGTACTAATACTTTTTATACAAACTCGTTATTTGTGAACACACATTTCATGACAACCCACCCAACTTTTCAGAGCCCAAGGCAATGTCTTCAAATTACTTGGTTTGGGTGAAAATATGTGTCAACATAGCAAAACAACAAAGAGAATATGGCTATAACAAGTTTGACAAGGGTTCCCACATTACTGACAAAGATCTGGAATGAGAATCTACACACGATCTATCAGATCATGGTGCCTGGTTATATCATAGTCCATCAGCAATGACAAACATATTTTGTTCGATTATCTCAGGTAGTAACTTACATCTTGATTGGACATATCCCAGTAAGGCCGTTCCCCATAGGACATGACTTCCCACATGACAATGCCGTAACTCCACACGTCACTCGCGGAGGTGAATTTACGATACTGAATGGCTTCCGGTGCGGTCCATCGGACAGGGATTTTGCCGCCCTGTTCAGTAAAATGCAGGTGAGTGGCTGGAGTAAAGATCAAATTCATTACATCCTGCATCTTCCCCTAAAACATCAATTAGACACAAGTTAGTCTGACAGTTACACACAGGGTCAAAGCACAAGAAAGAACTGAAGATAGTTATTAACAGCTTAACATAAAACAACATAAAACATAAACATAAAAAAATGTTTTATAAATGTCTTAAAGGCAATTGTTCTTACTCTTTTTACATAATGTTCAGGAGAAAAGCATTAAAATATTCACCTGACAGGTTGTGTGATCTTACACTTTATACTTGAAGGTTTTACTTCAAGCATAAAGTGTAAGTGTAAATATTAAACCAAATTAAATTTTTTATTTATTGGATTAAAAAAAGTCATTTATTCATTTAGATGTCAGAAAATAGTGTGGGGAAAAAGACCAAGAAGACATTTCTGCTTCTTTTGTTTAACCAACTAAACTATTCAATTTACAACCATAGAAAAAGTCACACTTTAGAAGCCAGAAACCTGCATATCTGCTGTCAATTTGCCTGAAAGGTTATTTTTAATTAAGTGTTGACAGTGTGCAGGAAATTATTTTGGTATTAAGAACTTGCTAATGTGTTAATGCACACATGACAACTAACCAATGAGATTTCCAGACCTGGCAACCCAAAAGTTGCTCTTATTAATGGCTTGTAATGAAGTATTAACTAGCTTAACTAGCCATACATAAGGAACCGCCTTACTAGAGGGTCATAAAATTGTACTGAACATTGTTTTGCATATTAATGGTGAAAAATGGTGAAGACTACTTGAGCACACTTCTGCTCTATTTTCATGTGCTGGCTCTGACTTGATTAGAGAATTCAGACAGTGTTGTGGGTATGGAAAGAGACCAAGTGCTTTAATTGACTCACAGTTGTTGTGTAGACAGCCTCAGGATCGTCGTCGATCACCCTTGACAGGCCGAAGTCAGACACCTTACATACGAGATTGCTGTTGACAAGGATGTTTCGCGCAGCCAGATCTCGATGGACGTATCCCATATCGGAGAGATATCTCATTCCTGCCGCTATGCCCCGCAGCATCCCCACCAACTGGATGACTGTGAACTGACCATCGTGTTTCTGCGCAGCACAGAGAAAAACACAGGCGGGTCAGCCATCTTCACTGACCATGAGGGAAATGTAGGTCACAGCACTGCAGCAGCTCTAGCACAAGATTTATGATATTTATGTGATGCACAGATCCTACTGCAGACTGCCTGCTGTCTGGGACACTTTCCAGCCAATGCAAAAGAAAAAGTTAGAAAAGACGCTGCTTTGAGCCTCCTGTGCCTTGGAAAGGTGATACTCACCCTGAGGAAAGCATCTAATGAGCCGTTCTCCATGTACTCGATGACAATCATCACCGGTTTTCCTGGAGAGAGATGGACAAAAAAAGAAGATGATTAATTGATACCTGATTTTTTTGTTTGCTTACATAATGCTTCACAATAATCAGCTACGCTTCCAAGTTATTTTTATCTGCGTGTTTCATTGGCTTTTAATTAAAAGTTACCATCTGTTCCTTTTATTACAGTGTCTAAATGAGAAAAATGTTCAACAGCGAGCGTTGCTAATTTAATCAGATATAATGTCACTCTATCTAGAGCGCTTTTACCTCCCAAAGCTAAATATACTGTGATGAAACCGATCGCGATTACCTCTCGTCACGACTCCCTCCAGGTGAACCACGTTAGGGTGGTCGAACTGCCCCATAATGCTGGCCTCGCACAGGAAGTCCCGCCTCTGCTTCTCCGTGTAGCCCACTTTCAACGTCTTGATGGCGACGGACACGTCCCGCTTTCCGGGAAGCTTGAGACGGCCGCTGCACACCTCCCCGAACTCTCCTGTGTGGGATGAAAGCTTCATGAGTAAGGGGTGGGTGAAAAAAAAATCAAGCACTTCACAATGACAAATTTATTAGTGTATTTTGAGACAAAGCAGCTGTGCAGTGGTGGAATACAAATTGGAGTACGACATCTTGTTATACTCAGGGGAGTGTAACCAAGACCTATAATAAGACATGCTAGAGATGCATAGATACTGTCATTGACCGCCTCTGTAAAACCCATGTGGCAGCAATTTTTCAGCTGTGGGAATCTCTGCGACTGCCTCTACCAGACATGCCCACACATTAATTGCAATGAACTTTTTTCTCCTCTTTGCAATTGCACTATCAATATACAATGCATAAAGCTGTGTCCCTATTCAAAGTGTAAATATTTGCCAGTCAGCATGATATATGAGAGCGCCGAGTAACTAAACGGCGCGAGCTGAAAGACAGAGGATGGGCTCACCTGCTCCAATAACCCGCTCGATTTTAATGCAGGACGCGTCCAGCTCCTTGGCAAATTGATGGACAGCTCTGTTTGGGTCCTCGTAGGTTTCGGGGTCAATGTAGGTTTTGGTGCCTGGAAATTTAACTGTAGAAAGGTAAGAGGATTACTGTTATGATTAAATATGCAGACCGCATATTATTACTAAGACCAGTGATTCAGAGGGAATAGCTGAACAGTCGGCGGCTGGTGTCAAAAAAGGTTTTCACACAAATGAGAAGCAAAGGTTTGAGTAACCCACGCATGGAGCTTTTATGAGCCTGTCGGTTACCTTTCACCTCCATGCAGCCGAGACTAGCTCACCGAAGAATATCTGTCTCGTGTCGGTTCACACACTTGACGCTCGGTGGTTTTATGAAACATGATATCATCCTAAAGCTCAGGGGGAGGAGGGCATTCCCCTAAATTAAAAAAAATCCAACAGCAAGTGGAACCAGTTTGATTCATTCTAACAATGATGCTCAAGTTGAAGTTTAACAAAAAATATTATAACGGAATGTGAGCGACATCAATAAAGCTGTCTTATCTGAATTTGTGATCCCTACAAAAATACAGTATGTACTTTAAATCATTTTTTAGAAATTGCACCACATGAAATGACCCAGTGATAATAATAAAAAATCACACTCATTCAGATAGATGTTTTTTCAAAGTAAAATATTCATGTGCTTTTTACATTTGAGTTCCTGAGTGATTATTTTTTGGTATTTGCTCACAAGGCTAAAATGATGTATTGCTGCCCTTTCAGGTATGATATACAGTTTGCCTTTCCGTGACAAGCATATGTATGTTAATATTTCCAGGTGTTCCCAAATAACCGATCCCTGAGTATAACTGAAATGATGTCTTTCCGATCTCTGGTTAGGAGGTAGCTATAATTCAAAATTACCACCATTAGGACATAATTTTAGGACATTTCTCACAACATAGATTTTGATTTACAAATAACAGAGTGCAACATTCTTTGAAAAATAAGCTCAAATTGAACTCTCTGAAGTATCAGGTCCCTATAAGTGAAAGGAAATGAGATTTTTTGGGGGGAGTGGGGTACTAATTCTTTTGTTAGACTTGCCTCGGGCAAGACATTTGGGATTTTCATAAAAATAAAGCCTGTGCAATTTCAAATAACACTGATACGGGATAAGCTCATGAATATCCATGAAGTGAGAAGCAGTTTGTAGAAAATAAGAAAAACAAACAAGGTTAGGGAAAGGCCAAAGATGGGGCGAGGGGGTTAGCATTTTGCACAGTACTCCAAATTAACAGCAAATTACAATATTATGCACTATTAAGTGAACAGTCCACTCATGGGCGCGATTACACTATGCATTTTAAATTCCGCTGATAACAATATAACCTGTCAACTTTAAAATTTAATGAGATAGTACAGCCATAACACACTGGATAAACGCTGGGACCAAAACAACAACAACAGAACTGCCGAGCTCCAGCTGGAGAGACACTTCTTCTCTTTGTGGAGGGAAGGCATGGCGGCCAATCCAACAGTGTAAAGACAACAAATGCATTGTGCTACAGCGAAGGGGGGATGCCGGCAGCCGAGATTTCCCTCCACTTGCTCACATAATTGCTTCGTCCATCCGAGATGTCAGCGAATCTGATAGGAGACGTCTTATCGCGACTTCCTAGCTGCTACATGGCAGACAAATTGGGTCTACATGTTGAATTTGCGCACTATCTAGCTTCTGTCGCCCTGGCAGCCTTTCGTCATTTGATATTGCACGGCGGGATCCTTCCATTAAGACCGACACTGGCCTTGTTTGTGTTTTTCTCCCACATTTCTTTTTTTTTTTTTTTTTCTTCAGCGGGTGGGTACCAGTGAGCTGCTGAGGTGGATCTGTCAGATACTTAGCAGTAGCCAACCTGGACTCAGCGGCACTGCCTCTGCTTTAGTCCTACACTTTGTGACACCCCTGACCCTTTGTTTCCAAATCAGCAGTTTGCCTACAGCGCGGATCATTACGGCTCCACTTGGGGAAGTTGTCTGCAGCTGTATCTCCAGGGGCATCATTAGGGGTGGTGTATCAGTGTTAAAAAAAGGAAAAAAAGTCTCTCGTAGTGATAGCAGCCCCTTCGACAGAGCAAACTGTGAGCACGCCAGAAACTCTGTTGCTCTCTAAAACCATCTGAGTTATGGCTTTTACATTTTTAAAGAGCACTCCTTCCTCACGGGTCAACCTCTGCACCCTCCCTGACAGCTGTCACATTCATGCATTTGTAGCTTCCTAACTTCTCCATCTACACAGAGTCTAGCCAATCAGCAGCAGATGTTAGCGTGATTGTTCCCGGCTTTGACTCAAAGCAAATGAAATGGGATCAAACAGTCATGCCTGTGGGTGTTATTGGATTTTAAGGCACCCTCCCTGTTCAGTATTACAGTGATTGAGATGTCTCTATCTACGTGTGTGTGTGTGTGTGTGTGTGTTTGTATATATACTATAGGTACGTGTGTGTGTGTAATGCAGGCACTCACACTGGAAGTAGAGCTCCTCGTCTCCCTCCTGATCGGCTTTGCTGTAACCGCAGTGCCTGCACGGGAGGAGAGGAAGAGAGTGGCAGAATCAACTGATTGTGCGGAGGACAATAAATAAACTCCCTAAATTACAAAAATTTTAACGCGGCGACTAACGCCATGCATGACAAATCTCTTAGAAAAGCCAGCCGAGCAGCAGGAGCTGTGATCCCCGCAGTCTGTGCAGCCTGGGAAAGTAGCCGGAGCATCTAATCATGTAACATATCAAATAATGCATGCGCTGTTAAGGACTGTTCAACATGTCTCGTAATATCAATTTGTAATATTAACGTGTTGAAGGTTCCCTCCAGCAGGTGATTTGCTGCACAAAGTTGGTCTTTGCACAAAGGGGGGAAAAAAAGAGGGATGACGTGAGAAGGTTTATAAGCCACAAGTGATGGACATGCACTTACTGTAGATGGAGCTGCACGTGTGTGTCTCCGCTGTTCACACTGCGTGCTCGAGCTCTAAAAACACTGCTTTTATTTACAGGCTAGCGGCATTGTCACTACATTTCTATTCTATTCAAATCCATCTATTTTGGACTCGGGGAAAAAGCTTGTCAGATCTAGAATGATCTTTTATGTTCATGCCACATGTTGTGTTTTCAGAGTGACTGAGGCTGACTTAGAAATGCTATCAATCTGTATCTGATACAGCTGTGTACATGTTCAGGTTGATTATAATTTGAATTTATGGTATGTTTTGCCTGCATGTCCACATGTTTTAAACAGAATATGGATCTCTGTGAATAACTGGATCTATGTTTCAAAGATGTCAGAACCAAATCTCGGCTTGCTTGAGAAACACTGGAAGTGAAAATAAAACAAGCCAATTTTCAATAAATTTAGGTGGCTTGTGGTTTTTCTTTTTCTCGCAGAGTAACAGCACGCTTCCCAAAGTAGAAAGAGAAAGTCATTTCTGCACAATGTTTGGTGACTGACAGTCGGAGCACTTGAAGGCTCGGATGTGCATTAAACTCCAAATGTCGAATCATCAGTATTATATTTACCAGGAGACTTGTTTGTTCCGATGTTGAGGGACACTGACAGCCTCGGTGAGAGAAAAGTTTCAAATGGGAACTTCAGCGGGTGGAAAAAAAGCATCCGCTCGCAGATAGCACTCTATTTACATTTGAGCTTTGAGTTTGACTTGTGTCTGCAAACAGGTGATGATAGCAGGGAGTTAGGTGTGGGCTACATGTGAGTCCAGGTTTTGCAGCTTTAAGTAGAACAACTGATTCAACATTTTAAAAAAAACTGTTTACAGACTGGAGTCACATAACCTGATTGGATTTTGTTTTGCATTAGCTGCTAGCAGTTTCCTGTTTGCACTGATGATTGTACGGCGACATCTGAAGTTATGAAGCAGATCGTTTCTACGCAGATGTATCGTTCTTTATCTTTGATTCACGTCTGGGAAGCTGCTGTCGCCGCACAGAGAAAGTCACGCCTGCGACCATCTGTATGTTACGTAAGTTATGACTGAGAGAAGAGGAGGGCGATTTTGCACGCCAAGTATCATTCGTTGAAGGCTACTCCTTCTAAAAGCAAGCTCCGATAAAATCACAGATGAAGTATGCGAGGGAATGGTGATAATGACAATGGGCAGGGAAGCTTTGTGATGGTAGAAAAAAAAAATGTGTGCCACACTTCATCATGCCCTCAGGATCTCTCTCTCTCACACACACATACACACACACTCACAACACACGCATGCAGAGCCAAAGCTTTCTCGCTCTGGGGTACTTGTCTCATAATGGCTCTGCAAAAAATAGCTTAAAAATTTTGTTGGGGCTGGAGAGAGAAAAAAAAAAAAAGAAAAAGAAAAAAATGATGCATCACAACCCATTAGCACAGCATGCCACGAGATGATGGGTGCACGTGTGTGTGCGTGTGACGAACTCCACAGGCATATGAAGGCCTGTGAGTGACAGAAAGGCTAATTGACAAGCGCAGACTCACAGGAGCGGAGAGTCAATGGGGCCCGCGAGAGCGTACCTTCTCCCAATGATGAAGCCGAACACCATGAACACCAGGATGATGGTCCCCGCCACGGCCACCACCGCGATGATGATGACGGGGTTCTGCTCGCTGGAGACAATCGCAGCTGATGAGATGGACACACACACACACACACACACACACACACACACACACAGACAGACAGAAAGACAAGAAATGCTCAGTGTGAACTTCAGCACATCAAAGACTACAATCTGCAGGACATAATTGCGTCCAATGAGAGGCGTGGAGATTGATAACCCCCCTCCTCTCCTTCGCTCTGAGGGAGTGGAGGAGGGACGCTTCTATTTTTGAGCCGTCCTTATACACACGGCTCTACTGTTTCAGAAAGTGGGCTTAATAGTCCCAGACGGCGACGGCGATGCCCTTCATCTCAAACAAAGACACATTCAGGTTGGATTGTTTCCCATTCAGAGCTCTCACAGTGCTCAAACTGTTTGCGCTGACAAACTGCCGATCGCTCGGAAGAATGGCTCGACGTAGCATCATATAAAGTCAACGGCAGTGATGTGTGCGGGGGGGGTTGATGCATTTTAAATCAAGCGGATGTATTAATTTGATCCTGTCTGAGGTGGATTTGATCAGCTGCTACTCAATCGTTGATCGTCTATTTTGGGAGGAATTAAGAGCAACTGTCATATTAGGCACTCGTGGGCCCTGGAGGCCATCACGGAGGAGGTTCACCAAGCCGGTCAAGGACACTTTGACTGCAAACTCCTAACCTTGTTACAGGATGTGCTCTGCGTGCAGTATGAGTAATTAATGTGTGCTTTTATGCATAA
Source organism: Collichthys lucidus (assembly GCA_004119915.2). Lineage (NCBI taxonomy): Eukaryota > Metazoa > Chordata > Actinopteri > Sciaenidae > Collichthys > Collichthys lucidus. Next base: position 16,089,411 of record CM014086.1, read on the forward strand.
ATGTTGGATGTAAGGTGAGCGGGGGCGGGCTTGTTTGGGCGGGAAGGTTGAATGTTTGGGGGGGCTTTCACAAAATAGAACCTAAAAATTCACAAAGAATAAAAAACGTTCATACTCACAAATTAACTTGCTGTATGTGACTTGCGTCATGCTAAGCTGGGCTTATCACATCCCGAACATACAAGCATGAGATGTTCTCGTATCACTCTCGGAAAGAAAGCTAATAACCGGATTCCCTAAAGTATCTTCCTTTAACGAAGCATGTGTTATTAGCCAAATGTTTCATAGGGGAAGCCTTATACCAGCAGGATCATTAACAGCAGCTTTGGCTTCATTTATGGATGAGAATCATGAGATTAAAATTTTTACCTAACCTCATATGTTAACACTATCCTAAATTGCAAGAAATTACGATCCACCTCACAGCAGCATCCTGCACCAAAACTCAGAATAACACAGTGTGACACTCGGGGCAGAGCTAATGTAACTGATTAGATTTAAATGAGTTTATCCTCACGACGCTACACTAGCTTGTCCTTGTGCTTAGTGATTTTTTTCCCATGACGTGTTGTCAGCATAAAGTCAAAGCAATTTCTTGTTTGCTTTGCTTGAAAGCAAATAATTTCCCTGGGCTATTACTACAGAAGCTGGAAACACGAACAGGTTGTGCATAAATTTGGGGGATGAAGGCGCCGTGTTCCAAAAAACCATGCGCTAATATACTACTGTGGTCAAACTCGCCCTCTGTTAGGTGCTTGGCATCGGTGCATTTGAAGACATGTTAATGCTCTGTGTGAAACACTATCAAATAAAAAACACAGGCAGGGACTGTCTAACAACGATACATCACTTATAGCATATATTCTATTATTATTCTATTAGCCTTAAAAATCTATCACAGGATGTTTGTACCTTTTTTTCTGTTTATAGTTTATCAGATTTAAAATATGCCATGTATAATTCTATTACGTTTAAACCATGTGACCCTAAATGAATAATAAAAAAACCCAACATGGCATGGTTTGTTTTTGAAATAAAATTGCTCGTTGTTCATGACTGTTCTTTTCCAAATTGAAAAAGTTGCAGATATGATAGGAGGCCCAGATGAATGTGTCATTGGTCGTAACAACTGTGTATGAAATGGGGGATGGTTCAATATGAGAATAAAGTTATTTTACGAAAATCTGAAAAGCTGTCCTTCACACTTTTCAGACGGTCCCTAACTTTAACTCTCGAGTTCTTCAAACAAAATCTACAAATGTTACTTCACACAGATGCTGTCTGTATCTGCATACTGCCATTATTCATACCTGTTTAATTTGTTTATGATGATCCATAATGTTCCACTAAAGCAGCAGTAATTGAAACAATATATAAATCTTACCTGTGGCCTCTTCTTTGGTGGTTATCTCTAATCTGGGCCCGTAGGTGCCGTATCCTGCCTCTGTGAAGGCCCTGATCTGGAACACGTATGCCGTGCTGGGCTTCAGGTTGTTCACTGTGGCTGATGTGGACTTAGACCTGACTGTGGAGTAGATTCTGTCCTTCTGATCCTGCACAAGGAGCAATAATAATGACATTTAAAAAAAATCGACTCCTGTGTCAAAAACTTGTTTCTATTGAAGTGTTTTTATCTCGACGTCTTTGCTTTCAAACTAGTGCAGATATACTTCAGAGGACGTAATTACCTGCCCTTTGTAAATGGAATAAATGTGATTTAGCAATTTGTCATCCGACTTGTGTGGAAGTTTAAGATGAAACCATGCCAATTTAGCCATCCTTTTAATAATCAACACACATATCTATCTAAAATAGTGTATAGCTTATATACGGACAGGCCTTTATTTAAAATTCAGCCTCAACAAATCTTGATAAATTCTGTATAAATTCCTACAGTGCAACAAACATGTCATCATCAAGTTTTTTTTAATTTTTTTATTCTCAATTTTATTCTAATCACTTCTGCTTTGCTTGTGTAATCACTGTTAAGCTACCTCAATGGAACTTCCTGCCCAGATGTTTCAAAATAAAAGCCTTCCAGTGGTTCATAAAGTAAAATCCCACTTTTTCATTCAACATAGAAGCTGCTGATGTCAGCTAAAAGTGTTGCGTCTAATTAACGATAGCTTAATGGCCATTGAAAAAGAGACAGATGACTTGATGAGTTTGGGATCTTGTTATGTTTGTTAAAAAAAAGAAGCAAAAAACAAATCCAGATGTTAAACAGAATAATGCTCTAAAATGTGCATTATACGCTGAAATGACCATAACAAGCTTTCGAGCTATAGTGCAGAAATTCTGCCCTCTTCAATGTTTTTTATTTTCAGCATTTATTTGAGGATAAACAAAAATGAAAATCATTGAATCAATTACACTTTATTACAGAAAACCTCTCATCTGACCTGAAATTATGAGCCTGCTACACAGCCAACACAAACACATATGAAATCTTCTCCATCAAGGAATCCATTTGGATGCAGAGGCTGCGCTTATTGTGTGCTTTGCTGTTGATCTGTAAATGTTTTGCTCGGCAAAGCCCAAATGGAATGCCAGGGTCTGTTAGGGCCGTAGTTGTTGTTTCCAATTTTCCACTTTTACAGCTGGGCAGACCACAGCCACAGTACGTGACATAGGAGAATGATTCGTCAGTGTTTGCTAGAGGCTGCGGCCAGCAGGACTGGCATCAGAGCTCTGCTACCGTGCCTTTGATTTGCTGGGTTAAATTCGCTCCATTAAACCTTGCTGTAAAAAGCTGATGTGTTCAGACTTGAAACACAGGGAAGCAGCGGTATAATCTATGTGGAAGGGGGGAAGGAGATAACAGTAACAGATTGCTAAATCTGGCAGTGCGGCAGCCACGGGTTGTGTGTGTCTGTGTGTGTGTGGGTGTGTGTGTGTGTGTGTGTGCTAACATGTGTGCGGGGGCGACTGTGAAGGACTACAGCCTGATTAAAATCTTATGAGCATCTCATTCATTATTGCAATTATGAGACAAAGAAGGTACTTGCGGAATCTTGTGAATTCCACTCACAGCAGCATGCAGATAGAATACAAAATGAAGAGTCAGCAGAAGTGAGTGTGATGTGAGAGACGGAGGTGAAACAGCTTCAGAAAGAGACAAGGACACAAACAAATTCAGCGCTAAACTCACTTTTTCGTAGTATTTGATTTCATACTCCGTGATGACGCCGTTGGGTTGGTGGGGCTCCTGCCAGGAGAGCTGGATGCTGCGCTGCTGCACTTTCTCCTTGATGACCTCGCTGACCTGGGACGGAGCTGTTTGGACAAAAGCATGTCAATAAGCGCAGGGCAAACTCTCTCTGCACACACATACACACACACACACACACACACACTAATCAGTCGACAACTCTGCATCCCCTGACGAATATTCATGGGGACTAAATTTCAATTACAGTGCAAACAGTAGAAGACAGCGTTAGCCCAGCCGGTGCAAAACTGCAACATGCAGATTATGAATGACAATTCAGTTCAATTAATTCCAACATTTCCAGCAGAACAAGCAGGCACTTACTCTCCCTGATGACAGAACTATTCAGAAAGCCTCTTAGAGGGAGAGGGCTGTACCTGTAACCTTCTGACACCAGTCTTATGCACACCAATTATCTGTGCCTCTTTGCATGACTCATTCTAAGTGTCTGGCTGCCTGGAGTAAGTGCTCCTGCATTTAGGTTTGATAAACATCGCACACAGACACACGGTTATATTTTTAGCTGTCAATACCCAAAGCTGCTGAAATTAACGAGCCCGTATTGATGGAGCTTAAGCCTGCACTGGTGCCATGTAATGTCTCGGCATTTACTGTAACTACTGCTAATGCTGCTGCAGAAACAGTGTCTGCTGCTGCTGTGCCACTACAGTTTAACTGCTACATGCTGTCACTGGTGTAGCTGCCCTGCACGTCTGATTTAGCTACAGCTACTACTACAACTACTGCAAGTGCTACACAATAACATGTAAATCAACCTTAACCTCATGTCAAATGTAATTTAAGGAGAGACAAGGGTTCTTGTATCCACGTTTAAAGCTGCATCAATAGACTTTCCGTCTGTAAACACAACATTGACGTGTTTTCACCTCGTTACATCGATATGGAGAATGCGTTAGCCACCTATTGACACATCTGCGACCAACTGCAGATAAGACAAAACACAATCCGTCTCCATGAACTGTGTTTTTTTTTTCTAAAATTAAGGTTTGTTTTTCTTGATTTTAGGGCAGTAGGTGCCTATTTACTTATTTCAAGATATTTCTTTTCATTTAAAGGAAATTAATCTATGAGACATTGTAACAGACAGAATCATTTGGGAAGTTGGAGATTGTTTGCAGTGTGTTACAACTGCAACTAGTTCTGCAGCTGTGCCTTCTGCTTTTGGTGGGCTACAATCTTTTACAATAATTGTCATCATCATCATCTTGATTATAATCACCAACATTTTTGCAGCACTTTTCTTAAAGAGCCTTGTGGGGAAAGAAAGAGGGCAAGTGTTTTGGGGCTGCTAAACCTCACCCCCGAGGAGATAATGCTTTAAAAAAAATCTGCTTACTGCAAATCACTTCTGTAAACATACTGTGAAATCTTGATGACTCATGGTGCTCTTGGGGGCAAAGCATATTAATTAACACATCTTAGCAAGTTTGAAAAGTCGTCCTGGGGATGACGTGAACTCTCGAGGTAAAAGGCACTTGTCAGAAACTGTGCTGATTTCTGTTTCCTGGTTTCTTTTATGAATCCGAGGAGTCGTGAAATGAATGCTTGCGAAAGATGAAATTACAAGAAAATGCGGATTCTTAAATAACCATAATTAGTCTCAACAGCCTCAACCAGGAGTCAAGCGACAGACATATCCTATAATTTTCGATACTGACCGACAAGAGACAAAAAGCCTTTCCCTGGACTATCAGAGGCTGCTGAAGCTGTTGAAGTGTCAGTGTCATGCTCAGTGACCCAGTGGGAGTGGGCCTCTGCAGCCTGACCCTTCATTGTTTTAAGATGACCTGCCACTAATGACTCTAGCTGGATTAAAACCTCATTAGGCCTCATCGGCATTCCTGACAGCAATGCTCACGACAGCGGACACCCAAGACCTTGTCAAAAACCTGCTGTTGTGACATGTCCCCTCATAATCCACCCAAAACACAGGAACAATGTATCCTTTCTCGGCGCAGTCGGCTGGTCAAAGGGACGATTGAGTTTTCTCTCTCGAGTCACAACAAGCAGTTAGTGCAGCTTAGCTTCATCCAATTTGGCTGCTTTCTCTGCCCCTCATCCAGACGGCGTCCTTGAAATATGGAACTTTTCTCTTCCTGATACTGATCTGGTTCTGGTTTATTGGCACTTAATGATGCTTCTTGTCTGTGTTTACTGCTTTAATTTGACATTCGCTTTCATCCCCTGCAGATATCTCTTTTTTGCCGTGCACGTGCAGTAAGGAACCAATTCAGGATGTATATTTACAAAGTTAGCAGCTCTTGGACTTTGGTAAGTAGATGTATTTAGTTACAGTGGTCTGGACCTGAGTATCTTTTAGAATTCTTGATTAGTGAATAATTAAATAAATTAACTGTGTCACTGATGTTTTAAAGGTTTTGCCTTGGTGTTACATTAGAATGAGACTTTTATATCTATGTTTTAGATGTTGAACTGCCAAATGTTTCTACAGTAGCCTAGAATGGACAAACCAAACGCTGGCTCTAGATAGGCATTTTTCACTTAGTTTCTTCTTTACTGTGGGAAGCAGAGATAGAAGCTACAAAATTCTGGAACTCACTGGACCTATAAAGTGTCATTCAAGATCCAGATTTGGCTTCTCAGAAAAATTTCCTTCAGGACCATAAAGTAGATAAATTGTCTGTGTTAGATGCTTCGGTATTTATTGTTTTTTTTTCCTACTTTTTATCTGAAAATCAATTAAAAGTACAAGTGCAAATACACATTGATTCACCCAAACGCTGCGGGTGATGTAATTCAAATTGTTCCTATTCTAGACGAAACATTCTACAGAATGGTTCCCGTAACCATCACTTCTCACACGCTTGTCTGATACGTGGTTTCCAAGTGACAAGCAGAGACACTGCCTGAGCCCGCAGAGCCGGTGTGCAGCATGATGAGCTACTTTCCCACACAGCTTCTCCAGAGTGCGTGACGCAGGCTCAGGCACAAGATCTGCCCCATTTACCCCCTTTGGGCCCGCGGCTGTAGTAGCAATGACTCAGCCCAGGTCCCGCCCCCACCCCCTCTTCACCTTTCCTCCACCCCCTCACCCTGCCACGGGTGACAGAGAGAGCTGGGGCCCTGTGTTTCCGCCGAGATCATGAGATCAGTGAACGGCATTAGCAGACGTGGTGTTCCACCGCGCCGAAAAAGGTGATCGTTCCCCGAAGGTGATTTGAGAATGGAAAAGAAGTCGTTCTTGATTTCTCAGGGCCGAGAATGAAGACTGGGGCTGAGTGTTAATTCTAAGAAAAAAAAGCTGCTCTCCGTCTCCCCCGTGGATCACTCAGGCAGCACTGTGTGACAGCCATTAATGACTCGACTTGATATCATGGAGACCAGAAGCAGCCAGCCACTCTCTGACTTTTAACATACCTGTAGGCGCTTAGCATGGTGGAAAATTGTATAATTGTTACGCCGCTCTTAAAGAGACTGTTTGTGCAGGCGTTTGTGCATTCATTTTGCAATATTAGAAAATGTGTTAGTGACCCCGAACACCTTCTCCTGTAAAGCTAACTGATTCAGAAGCCAGTCGCCAGCGTGCTCTGCATGTGAATGCCTTATGAATACATTAGACAGTGCAGTTTTAATATCCTCTTCTTTCACTCAGACGGCTGATTTCAGCTCTGAGTGGAGCTGGTTCATTACATAAGCGTGTTTCTCTGCCTCCATGCTTGCCTCATGGGCCACACTGACGCTATGAACTCATATTAATTACTGCTGTTTTCAAGATGTGCTTGCATATCTTAACGCCTTTGGCGCCATCTTTGTCGAAGTGTCGAAGTTAATTTGAACAGGAGATTACAATGACTACTCTTTTGTGCCCGTAAACACACATAAAGCAAGTCTTCCTACAATTCAAACAGTGGAAATGAAATAAAAGTGTGGCCATTTGGCTACTGGAGACTTTTTAGATATAGAACCAGAGCTTTTTCAGCAACTAATAACACCATGTGCTGGATAAAAACTAATTTGACACGTTATTAAAAGTCCGGATATTATCTTAAAGCCTTTTTCTTTGCAAGAATCTATGTTAACATACTTAATATCATATCAACTATTTCACACATTAACAGCGATTGATGCATTTAACATATCTATTCAGTTTCCCCTTTCATCACTGCCGAGCAGAGTATTTATATACAGTTCTGGGGAGTCTGCTTGTTAGACTGAAACCTTTTTAACAACATCATCTCCAGCAGCCTGTGAAACAAACGCCCGACGACAGTTTGTTCCCGGGCTGGCTTGACACTAACGAGGAATGACATAATCAAGATTACTTCTGCTGGATGTTGTGACTCCCATAACAGAGCAGAGAGTGACTGCTGTTAAATGTTGGCATCTCGAGAGCAGTGGACATTAAGGTGATGGTCTCTGCGTGATACCCTAAAAACGGTGACTGTTGTGGACAAATATAGTTCTCGTTGAGTCATGAAGCTGAAGATACATTCCAGCTATTTTGTATTACACGTTAATAAAGATGGAAGAGTCGCATGAAGCAGATTTAGGCAAACTAGAGCCTCCGCTTTCCGAAAAACTTGATCCATTAGCACAGTTTTATTAGACTGCCTTGTTTGTAAGCCAGGCTTCCTTGACATCATCAAGGGTTTAATTTCTCAGACTTGAAAAGTCTTGACAAAGCTCCTCCAGAGGTACCGAAAACTAGAAAACTGCCTTTCATGTGTAAAAGTTGCCGGTGTTCCCCTGGTTGGTTTGGTTAACTTTTTGTCCATGGTTAAATGAAAAACCACTTTAGCTGAAAATAAAGACTTCACTCAGCCTCAGAACAAAATTGCTTGAGTTGAGAATTGTACGTGGGTCGCTGGATTGTACCGGAGCAGTCAGTTCCCCTCTGACCTCCACACCCTCGCCTCCCACCAATCAGTGTCAAACTGCAGCCTACTCCTAGTCGTCTCCTCCTCAAGTAATCCACGCCTAGTGGGGAACGTTTGTTTCTCCCTGCATGCAGGACGCAATTTGCATTTTAAGACAGTGCAATCGTTTCGCTGAATTTGATGCGACCTCAGCTGGGTTTTTACAGCTGGAATGCCTGTGTATGTTTGTGTGTGGGTGTTTGCTTGCCCGTATGAACCCAGTAAAAAGTGTGTGGGTGGATGTTATCCACCCCCAGCTACTCTCCACCTGTCTGCGGAGCTGGCCGGGCTGAAACTAGCTTGCAGCTTTAGCTCTGAAAGCCATTCATCCACTCAGTGGAGCAACGCACCTTGAGCATTCTTGAATTAAAAGCAGAATTCCCTTTTAGGAGCTGTGTGCACTGGGAGCACGCTTGGTGAGTCACACAGTAGGGCATTGGAGGACAGTAACAGAGCTCAGGCTCTGATGAATGTGAGGGGAACTGTCAAAAATTGGTGTGACAAGTTTCTTGCTCTTGGGCTACAGAGCCAGTGTCTCGCCGGTGGCATTGAGGCTGCACAACATTGTGTTTCACCAGCTGCTGCCACGCGGTGCCATGTCACCTCCACTTAGACCCGAACAGGACAAAAAAGGAAGAAAGGATGCAGTCAGTCACACTTTTTATTTAGTGAGTGAATCATAGCTCTAACTTGCCACATCCAGTAGTTGAGGCTTTCAAAGAATTTCAAGCCTTCGTCCACAGACAGAACACATTAGTCACGGAATGACTGCTACTCATTCTGATGAATTATCAGATTTTAGCTCCTTTTAGCTCGCTAGACCACAAACTCTGCTGTTATGAACCTATTAGCTTTGAGAGAGAAAGTTCTGACAGAGCCATAACTTTGGGTATCTATAGCTTGTGCGTATCTATATTATCTAATATGATCAATTCTATCCCTTTACAAGGTCACCCTCAGATTGCTTAACTACAGCTGCAGCGTGTCCTCTCATCAGAGGCTAATGGTATCATTTTAGGAACATTTTGATCGCCTGATGCTTCCATCTCACCACAAACGCTTCAGGTGGAGGTGCACGAAATACCCGTGAACCACGAGTGTTTGAAAATAGGGTTTTTAAAGAGCCTGGAAGAGGACGCAGCGTTCGCTGCATAACAATGCCGGACGAGTCAGGGACACCTTTAGTGACCATGCGGAGAGGTCAAAGGCGGCTCCGTTTGAAAGCAATTAGCCAGGCTTGATTTGAAGGAGACCTAGGCCGGGTCTTTCATGTTCTATAGGGCTGACAGCTCCAGAGGTGCCGGGGTGATTATTAATACGTATCTGATGCTTTCACCACTGACAAGCTCAACACAGCCATCAAATGTCCCCTCATTATTTCCCAGTTCAAGGACCCCACTATCATATATTCACATCAATTCTCTGGATCAATAGAGAGGTATTAGATCCAGTTCTCCTCACCTCAGAGCTTTTCTCTTAAGTATAACAGTCAACAGTGAGGTCAGATTGGAGAGATACTCATCACGTGTTGGTGGGATGTGTTTGGCCATAAAGGAAGCACATTAAGTGTCAATGAGAATTTCCTCAGCTAATAGAATCCCTCCTTGGATTCTCTCAGCACTCAAGCAAGTAAATGTTTTTTGGATGTGTGATTCTCTGAGTGCATCACCCACGTCTAACAGCTTAAGTATAGCCCTGTGTGCTACCGGGAAGCCAGGAATCAGAATCACAGTGGAAGGTCAATGGGGGGAAATTGCATTCATGCTACACTGACATGCACACACGAGGCACACTGTGCATGATTGCCCCTCCAATGCCTCCTGACAGGGAGTTCATTTTAACCCGCAGTGGTGTTCCACACCACGCGCTCTACTATAATATCAAAATGCCATTCAGTGGTGTCACAGATGCAGAGATCATTGGTCAGCTTTGTTACATAATTGTCAAGCCGCAGGGACCCCCACTTATTGAGGAAGCACTCAGCTTTCCTGCGTCAGTGTCCAAATTAGGGAGCAGGGTTGGCAGCCTATCATCAGCGACTCTTAACACACTTCCCTGATTTCTTCAAGTCAGCTAGAATGGGGTCTGCAATCGCCATATTTATTTTCCCCCATGTAGAGCAAGAATAGAGTCATCTCGGCTCCATCGTGCCATAACCAGAATTTACATAATCATATACTAGCAATGGTGAAATGATGGCCTTGTTCATAACGGGCACCAGAATGTACCTCAGGGCGATTCTGTCACAAATGGACTGGTTTACACGAGCGCACCCAAAACACGCTGACTGGATATTTCACAGGGAGCTATATGAGCTGATGGCTCGGAGACAGCTCGAAGATATATCATAGCTGATTCAGAGATCAGGTTCTAATCATGACATCCATTTCCATTCCAGTATATAGTGAAATTTTCCAGTGATTCAAATGAATGCCTTTTGTTCATGTTTTTGGCTAATCTAGGCTTTTCTTCATCTATATACACACTGTTGTTGCTGTAGCAATCCTGACAAAACAATACCCATGATTTATATAGCTCAAGATATTAAACGGATCCGGATCATCGCATCAGGAAACAAAAGATGGAGTGTTGAGGAAATATACTCGATGAAGGTGAAGAGAACATTTGGAATATAATGCATAACAGAATACCGTTCTGGTATGGATAACCTCTCTGGGTTCAGTCAGATTCGAAGTTGAAGCCAAATTTCCACAGTGTGCAGGGACACGTGGCCACATATAGTGAAGTCATGGCTGTAATCCTCGAGCTTTGTTGCCAGTTGCAAATGTATGTTTGATCCTTTCCCACAGAAAACATCAAACATGGGTTAGCTGAGGAGCGTTCGGCTGAGACAGATTTAAATAACGGCAGGTGTGAACTGCGATTTCCTCCTCTGTCTCGCAGAAACCAGGTCATGCTTTAGAAGGTCATAATGATTAGCTGGACAGATGGGAAACAGCAATTTAACTCAAAGGACAATGACATGGAAGATAAACTAAATGTGTACTGCAGCACGACTGTGCCAAAACTGTATTTACCGCAGATATAAAACCGAGCCTCTTGATTTAAAAACCTTAACCATTCACATAAGAAACACAGGGCTCTGCTGTTTGTAATAAATGTCCTAGAATACCAAATAAGAACATATGTTGACTTATTCTGGCAATCATAATTATAGTTACAATACACAGCAGGCCAGCATGTGTGTGTGTGTGTGTGTGTGTGCTGGAAGGAAAGTGATGTTGAACTAAAACTCTTTTGAGACCCGGGCTTGTTTCAGGGAGGTCGCTTGGAAATAAATGACAGGGTCAAAAACAAGAGGAAAAGCTCAGAGAGTTTGTAAATAAACCTTGGTTTTTGTTCGCCGACCGGGTTCCATCTGAACCCACTTAATCAGAGTAAATCCCCGAGACCCGCCTGGCTGCATGATGCACGGCCCGATATCCTCGTGGTTAATTGCTGAATTTCCTGAGATCTGCAGAATTCATTGCCCAGAAAGCCTGATGAAGTCATAAAAATATGCCATGCTTGTCCGTATCGCCTTTGATGGCGAGCCGTGTTACACCGATGCTATCTAACTGTGGCTCAGCACATGGACTGCCAGAGAGAATACACTGTGAAACAAACAGGCACAGGCCAGATGAGAAATGAAAGCACTGGTACTTGTTATAATGTACACGCTTGGCTTTGCTTATCCAGTGCCTTGCTGACCTTTCTGCTACAAGCAGCTGCAAGGCATGTCTTTTCAAATACATGAGCGGGCTAAGCAGAGATATGCGTTTGCATACACAGTGGCTTTATCATTTATCTTAATAAAACAAAGGCCGCGGAGTGAAAAGGCACAGAGCCGATTAAGGGGCGAGAGCCTGGCGCTGTGACTCTGGATATTTACAGGAGCTGCTAAGCAGCCAAACAGCCTTCCACCTTTTTGCTTCCCTTAAATGTCAAAGCACAGCCTGAGGGCCCAGCGCTCCAATCTGAAACCCTGATTGGACATCTGAGCTCCACAGGGATTGATAAGTAAGATTATTCACAAAAATGCACTGTGCCGCGGACTGATGGCGCACACCAGGGTCAGACTCCCGAGGCACTGCTATTATTTTGAGGTTTTGACCCCTATAGTCGCGCTTATCCGCGGTTTGACACGGAGGAGGCAGCTGCTTTCATTCACATATCAGCGAATAAATCTAATGTTTGGCATCCGGCATGAGAAATATTCAAATTTCAAATTAAGCCCGCCGCCGCTACTTTGCAGAATGTAAAGGGGGATATGATTGCTAAGGGCTGGAATCATAAATATTTATTATATAAAAAAAAACACTTCTGTCATCAGGAAGATGATAATATTAATTAGTGCTCATATGCTCTTTAATCACAGACTTGGACAGACTCCATCTCAGGGAAATCACATCCACTGCCCCTCTGGCCGCCTCTGTAATTTTGTACGGAGCAGTCTACTCCGGCACACTGCTGATTGCCAACAGATCTAGGCCAGGCCTGCAGCTCTCCAAGACACCACACAGTTAAATCAGATCAGAGCCCGAGACAAGGCCGACAAGCACTGAAAATGACCCTGCTCATGCAGCCGTTGGACAGTTGTGTAAGGTGCGGGGATGTACTCCCCTGGTTGCTGAGCACCTTGAATCTGTCAACAGGTTCAGTCCTCTGCCAGACGAGGCGGCAGCCACGCGTTCTAAGTTTGGTTACTTCAGCGCCGCGCCACTGTGTTTTCCAGCCTTCATTTTTTTGCAAGAAGATAGAAAACAATCTGCCGCACAGCGAGTGGGACAAATCTGAAACTGCAAACACAACTCCACCTTCATGTCAGCAGTGAAAATAAACCAGCTGTAGACAAAAACATCCTGTTAACCTCTTGAACCCCGCTGACCCCTTCAGTGCACGCCGTGCGGTCCACTGAGTCAAGCCTACTGACGGTAATTTCAAATTCTGGTAGAGATCCCAATTTTTCCAAATGTATAAACTATGTCATGTCATCTAAAATATTTCTACTGATGGAACCAAGACAGGATTACCAACCAGGAACTACCCTATGGGCTCCAAAAGCCTCATGTCCACTGTGCATACATTTGTTTAGATGCCCAACTAACGCATAATAAGTTATCTGAGGTCACTTTCATGTAGAAAGTAGAAAATATTCAGTCATTTATTGACCTTTATATTCTAAAAACAATGCATGTGTACATTCTTCTGCATTGCATTGTGCTCGGAAGCTTTGTTTGCCTTAGGGTTTATCTGGCCGTGGGTGCAGCCATAACAGCACGCACCCAAGGCTCCCACGCACAGGCTAATACAGGCATGCAGAATATGTTAATGTCAGAGAGTGTGGAATAAAATGAGTCTAACAGACATAAAGCTACTTAAGGGGAAATTAAAGTCAATTTTTTAAACACTGGAAAACGAGGGGAAAGGAACATCTCTAATGAAGCGGTGACTCCTGATGACTCTTTTATAAAAATACCTCATGCTGAAAGGTATTAACGCTTAGGTCACATTCACGGACAGGTATACACTGTTTTTTTTTTTTAAATAAATCTCACACTGATCCAATAAATACCTCCTGCAAAGTGACACCTAATTCTGCCTGAAGAAAACACACAACCTGGATGACCTTATGCGGGTAGCATATAACTCATTTGACTGCTCACTTGCTTAAAGCCGACCGACTACCATGTGCTCTGCAGGAAACAGAGTGGTGCATAGCCAGAGTAAATGCACCTGGTGATAAAGGATAAGACCAGCCGACTCAGCAGCAGCCCTGTAATCAAGGGGACGACCCGATGCTGGCAGTCGTGCGCTCGTGATGAGTAACCCCCTAGGCCAGACACTCCAGACAGGCCTCCAGCCAGACGGCATGTGGGAGGAAAAGAGAGGGAGAAAAAAAAAACGATTGCACAAAAGCCTACTTAGTGGCTGACTGTAGTTTTGGGGATAGGCTTTTTTTTGTGTCTGTCATCAGCTGTGAGCTCTTCTATCACTCATCTGTCTGCTATGAGCTCACTTGATGTCTTCTTTATGCGCAGACAAAAAGCAAATGACAGGACGTGAAGGGAACCAGACGGCAGAGCACCGACGCTCACAACTGGGTGTGTCGTTTCGCACAAACACACGCCAAGCATATTTGGTCCCAGGGGAATACTTTACAGTGGCGGCGCCCCTCGAGTGCATCGCTCTGTAGAATGCGTTGATCCTTTTAAATGGCCCGACCTCCTGAGCCACATCTTTTTCTTCTTTATGTTCTGTTAACTTATGGAAGCTGCTAACTGATTATGATTAATGACTGCGAAGCAGCGACACAGACAGGCAGTGGCTCTATCTCTGGAGGGTTTATGAATGTCATGGGATTAAAAAAAAAAAAAAAAAAAGAATCTTGAGACAATTTCAGAGTTGGTTTTCCACAACTCATTGCTTGTAACAATCTGTTTAGATGAAATTCATAACTATGATTTATTACATAGTGTCATGTAAAAGCTGTTTGTAAAGTCTAACAAGAGCTGAATTATTCCCATAGTCGGGACGACGCGGTCTGCCCTCTAAGCCTCGGAAACAGTTTTCAACCGAAACTGCGCTGAGTGATCGGCTGCTTGAAGAGACAAAGCCAGCTCTCAGGTTGCCCGGCTGAACTCGGCACAGATTGGCTCCCGGCTCCCTCTGCCCTACAAAGGCACGTCCACTGTCCTTTGTCCCACCTACGCTACAGCCCCCTCCCCACCACCTCCCCGCCAGTCAACACTGGCTTCCAGGGTTAGCGACTGGCCGTAATCGCCGGGCACAGAGTCAGAGTCAGTGCATGGAGAGATGCTCGGTAATGCTGTAACACCTGCTTGGTAAACAACCTACAGAAAGCGGGGGCCCAAATCCTCTTTGCCAGTCTTTTCTGGAGGGGGGGGTTCGTAATGATGCCAATAATACGTTTGACCGAGGACACACAGAGAGAGGCTGCTGTTCGAGTTAAAGGTACAATCTGCCCTGAAGCATCTGCAACGTTGGAATAAAAACAGCTTTCAGAGAAGAGCGTTGCTTTTTCTGCTTGACTTCATTACTAACTGGCTAAATCTAGCAACTGTTCCCATGGGCCCCAAAACCCAAGGTCAACTGTTATTTATCATCACTGTTATTTTTGATGACTTGGAATTACTATATATAATTTGACATCTTAATTAGGCCTGTGACTAATGATTATTATCCATTGTTATTCACCTCATATATGGATTATTCTTCCAATAACAGACTCGGTCTTTAGTGTAAAAAAGATTATCGCATTTTCCACGAAAGGCAACAGTGAAATGTAAAATTCAAAAAGAATGTGGCTTCTTTTTCTCATTCCAACAGAAAACTGCTCAAATGTAGATGTCATTCTACATCAGTATTTAACACTCACACAAGGAGAGCCAATCCAATTAGGGCTATCGCAATATCAGACATTCAACACACGAGTATCACAGCAAAAATAAGTCATGATAATATTATCGCAATATCGATATGTCTCTCTAACTGTAATCACGACTGTACAAAAGCTATAAAAGAATGATTACACTGAGTGTGGATTATGTACATGATATTATGAAAATGATATTAGTATTTTATTTTTTGGGGTGGAATCCCTCGCAGCCACAAGACTATTTCAGTCAGGGTCGTGACTTCCACTTCTTCCCTCACTGTTGCTCTCTGTGCACAGCTGACAGCAACAAGCTCACACCAGCACTCAGTGGGCTGTCAGAAAGTCTGGGAAATGGAGGAAATCACTTACTCATGGCAGGTCGAGGAAAAACTGTCAATATTCCTAAAATAAATAAATAAATAAATAAATAAATAAAAATCTCATGTGATATATTTAGTGATTCGGTGAGTATCTAAGCTTTGTCCTTTGAGGCTTACGTTTTAAACTCATAAATATATAAAGCCGAAATGTTTTTTAAAAAACACCTGCACTCTTTTGCATATCAAAAGTTATTGTCTGTTCAAACCCTGTATGCTCATGGCAATATGTGTGAGCATTGTATTGAACAATGGTTCATTCTTCAGCTGCCTGAGCCCTGGCTCACTATCATCATAATGATGTCATTATTGCAAGATAATTAGCCTTGAAAATGTATCTTGGGAAACAATCTCATAGCTTGTAGTGTCTCTGTTTTGCTGCCAACTATATATTGGACTTGATAATGACTCTTTTCTTCTTTGGCTGGTTACAGAAATTTACTTCACAATATTCACCGTGATCACTTTGCTTTAGTGCGGGTAATACCAATACCAGACACTCTAATGAGATGTCAGAGATCATCAGTGAAAGCTGTGAGAGAAAATAACACCGACGTGGAGAAGGACTTGAAAACACCACTATGAACGCCCAGTGCGTTCAGGGTGGAACCTCGTGGTCTTAAGCAATCCAGCAAAGGTAGTTTTGGTAACAGCTCTATTAGCTGTATGATGTTTTCTAATTTTGGCTCTTTCATGGCTTTCGCAGTGAGCTTATGGAGAGCCGCTTAAAACGACAGAAATTGGGAACAGTCGCATGAAAGTGCGGCCCGAGCAGATGAATCACTCGCCCTGCTGTGTAAGAAAAGAAGCCCGTGGAAAGCACTGTACCTCCTTGAAGTCAGCAGGCTGATTAAAGTTTGGAGATTGGCCAGACAGAAAAAAAAAAAAAGAATTTCATTCTGTACTTAACTACGTTTTTTTTTATATTCTTTAGCTGGGAATCATATTTCTATTTTCTTTAAGAGGGGAACTGAAGCAGGTACGGCACAAAGAGAAGCTGTCAAAGTGGCTCTCACGGAGAAGAAATAAGAAAAAGAAAGAAAGAAAAGCTATTTCTTAATCTTTCCCCCGCTGCAAATACCCATGCTCCGGTCAAATAAATTCTCAGCCTCCACATGGAAATAATCAGCAGTCAATGCCTTGAACACATTGTGTTGTCTCCTAGAACGCACAGGCCTGCAACGCAACTGCCATTAGTCACACAGGGACAATTAAAAAAGCTGCTCCTGCCTGTCCTTTGTAAATCTGTCTGAATTGCCTTAATCCTTCACTATTAAACTCAAGAATAGTTGGTGGGACCATTCATATCCATATAGGCTGCCGCTCTGTGCTGCAGCCGAGCAGAGCCGTGTAGATTCAGCCTCAGAAAGCAGCAGCAGGGGGTGAAGGGGGGGCGACTGTTTGTGATGCAGATTCCCCACCAGAGGAGGACCACCAGGGGTGTGTGGCACACACACACACACACACACACACACACACACACACACACACACACACACACACATACAGTATGTTGGTTTAGTCAGTATATCAGGCCTCGTAGTACGAGTCATACGTCAGCCAATCGCTGTGGTCCTCCTGCGGATCTGACGGGGGGGGGGGGTGTTAGTCTGCCTCAGCTTGCATTAACCCACGAAAGAATTTAATTAAATTCAGTGTTAATTGGAGCTGGGTATCAAACTGCAATACTTTTTGGTGCATATTTAAATATGTGTGCAGCACAGAGCATCGATGTCAAGTGCTGGAACTTGAAAGTCTATTCTTTAATTTTGAAATATATTTTTTTAGCATTTGAGAAGCTTTTTTTCTTGTTCCATAATGTAAGTATGTAAGTAGTGTCTTGGCACAAAAACTCAGGTATTAAATTATCACTAATATGAAAATGATTCAAATACTACCTCACCACATGTCCAGGCGGTGAGTAGCCGAGTTGGCCAACCAGCTGAGACAGGAGCTGTTGTGACTGATTAGTATTCTAGACAGTTACGTGTTGTCATCTCACCAACTAGCTGTCCGAGTAATCATATGGCTAGTCGACTACTCGGCTACTCACCGCCTGGACACATGGATAAACTTGTCTGTCACTTTCCGCCATGACCAGGCCTTAACACTTATGCGAGGTAGTATCTAAATCATTTTCATATTGAAATATGCATTAAAATGTATTGGTATTTGATACCCAGCTCCATTTTAATTCAATTCTTTCATCGGCCTTTTAATGCCAGCTGAGGCAGAGCCTACAGAGCCACATTTGTCCACAGACACATTCATACACCCTTGAACATTGTACACAGTATGCACATTCAGAATGGAAGATAAACCTTACTCATTTTTCCAAAAATAAATTTAAAGAAAAAATAAATAAATACAATGGCAGCTGTCATCTGCCAAAAGTGATAAACTCATGAAAAGTTTCCGGATGACACTGACTTCCTGTAGTTAACATGTTCAAAGTCTCGTACAGACGGTTTCTGTCCTAGCAAAGTCCAAACAGGATAACAGCAGCATGTGAAATTGGGCCAAAGCAGCTTGAAGTTGCGCAGCAAAGCGAGTGACAGAGGGCTCTGCAAATTGAGAGATGAAGCCCGACATCCTGATTAAGGCCGACAAGGTGTCACATCATTGTCAGCCTTTGTGTATTGGCCTGCAGGATTTGCCATTACTGTAATTGGTGATTTCTGTCTGATAGGTGATGAGAGAGACGGAAGCTTAAGACTTAGTGGGAGAGCTGAGAGTGAGAGTTTGCTTTTCAGGGTGCTGAGCTTCTCCCCCAAAAAAAGAAAGAAAAAAACATCCCAATTACCACCAGGAACAATGACAAACAACGGCTTTTGCCTCTTTGTGTCAGACGTCCGGTGTGTTTACTTAGCCTATCTCCAATCCACTTTGTCACCAGTTAATTGGAGAGTGGTGAGTTTTTTTAATGCAAATGCCAGACATGTTCGCACATTTTAAAGCCGGCTACCTTCAGTTGGCTTGAGGTGAGAAAAAAAAAAAAAAAAAAAAAAAAACGTGTTGGCAGTCAGGGGGAGAAGTCTTTCCCTCATGGAGCACACACCATGCATATGCTTTCAGTGTGTGTGTGTGTGTGTGTGTGGAGGGGGGCAGGTGGGGGCACTGACTTTATGCACTCGTCTCCAGCGGCTGTCAGATGCTGCTAGACTGTTAGACATCCAGACTGAATTCATCTTGTGTTATCAACTGCGATTTAATTTCAGCCAGAAAGCAGAAGAGGATGTTATCGGTAATATGTCCGATTAACAAGCCCGTACAGAAATGCACCAGTCACTGCATTAAGTCTCACGAGCTAGATGTAATTTAATTTTGCATAGTAGACAAAATCAAATAAAGTCACGGCATTAATAAGTGATTATCTCTCTTCCTGAGAACTAGAGGATTGTTTCGACGTAAAAAAAAAAGCCAAACCTGCTGAAAACACGGGGTCTCTGCAGGCCTCTAATTTCATCTCTCATCTCGACATCTACTGCCAAAGTACACTGGTCTTAACACATTGTGACATACTTTTTGGCAGCATTCGACGGCGAGTCACCAGTGTGATAGGGAGATGATTTGGGAGGAATTTACAAATTTAATTAGCTCGGTCTCTGAGGATGCGAGCTCTTCCAACTTTCATTTAGATGTAATCTTTCTTTGGAGAATACATTTTCAGCACGCAGTTCTCACAGAATAGCTCTCTTCTGTCTCGGTGCTTCGCGACATGCGGCAGACACTGGCGGCTTAGTTCCACAGAGTGTAATGGCAGGAAAAAACTGAAAATAACACCCACGCACTATGGAAACGCGGCAAAAATGTGAATGACGACGGGTGTAACGGTATGCAAAAATTCATGTGTGCATGTTTTTTTTTATTGTTTTCTTCCATCTACTGTTGGAGAAAGTGACTGGTGGTGCAGCTTGTTTATAAGATGCACATGTAAAACAGCAAAATGCAGAGGCTCAATCCCTAATAGACACATTTGATGCAATAATTCAGAGGCAGAAAGGTTTAAGCATGTTTGACATTTTGTTTTTCCAAAGACATGCCAACAGTTTTGTTGCCTCCAGTGTCACAGTAATTTACTGGGAAGCCGTAATAATTCCAGTTCCAAATGCTAGATTAACGACACACAACTACTCCACTGCCAAAGCTGTGGTGTGCTGCAATGATTATCGATTACACTTTCCTCTTTAAAAAACCTCACTACAAAAAAATGAAGGGCAACAACATTCACGGAAAGAAATTCTTCATAACGACCCCAAACACACACACACAATGCAACGTAATGTGGTTGTGTGAGGTGGTAAAAAAGCATTCTGGAGAATGTAGGAAGCCTGTGGCTTAAGGTAAAAGAAAAATAAGGAGGGTTAGTGCACCGAATGATTTACGAAATAACTAGTTATGTTGCAAAATGATTGATGCGATGTAAAATTTGAAGTTGGAAGCAAATATTCTCCTTCCTTCTATGAAGGCAACTGATCTATCTCAGGCTTAAAATGTGTTGCCCTCTTGCATTTTGTCAACAATCTCTGAAATCACCAAGGTTAAACGGGCAATTATTTTCTCCCAGCACAACTCACGGTGCTTCAGTCACTTTCACTTTCCGCCGACTCTTTGTCCCGCCTGTGTCAAGGATACAGTGGAATGAGCAGAGAGGACGGACGGGTGCGAGGGGGGGGGGCATCACCTGATACAAAAGGGGACTGTGGGAAGACTTTGCTGACACTCTTTCGGCTGTGTTGCCTTGTCACAGTATCCCTCATGCCCTCACTAACTTCCTCTAAGCCCAGATGTGAAGCCCATCTGCTTGCACGTCCAAGACCAGCGTCCTTTTTGGAACTTCGGCTGCCATAATCTTTTTACGGTTGTTTTAGAGCAAATAATTAAAAGCAGCCATCCAGATGGCCGTCTGCTTTGATAACAAAAAGGTTTGGGGTACAGCGCTGGTTTAAAGAAGCAGAAGTACAGCTGAGGAAGCTAGCAGGTGCGCAGGACTAAACTTGGTCGGACCCTGAAAGAATTCGAGGCGACAGCTTTGGAGGGTCAAAAGGTTGTCCATAATTGCCAGCGGTCTGTTTGAATGAAGGCAAATGGACTCTGAGTTTTTTTTCCCCCTCCTTCCTTTCTCCAAAGCCAGAGTGGTCTGCCACAAACTCATTATGATTTCCAAGTGTGATGATCTGAATAAAAGGGGAGGGGTGGAGGGGTGGGGGTGAGGCAGGGGGTTGAAGACATAATTAGTTTTCCTCACTGCAGGAGACAGTATGCTGATGAGACAATGAAAGACAAAAAAAAAAGCAGAGCTGTCAATCTCCCTGAATTCTTTCATCTCACAAAGCTCCAGTGAGTAATGCTCACAGACCTCCGCCGCCCCCCCCTCCAACCCCAACCAAAAAAAAAAAGTCCCCACACACACCCTACAACCGCAGTGCACGACTGTGTTACGCAACACAAACCTCTGCCAATTCTACGAGCATAAAGCATTTCATAGAGCGCGGGAGGGAGGATAAAACAAACACTTTGAAGGAGCTTCTCAGAGAACATGATCCAGGACGTGTTCGGTCAGAGTGCTAGAAATTAATAAAAATGTTCGACGCCGCAAATTTTAAATATGTCTAACATCAGGGTCCGTTTTTATCAAAGGTCTGATAACGCTAACCCTGGAGAATGCTTTAAAAACTTTTCCGCGCAGAGTAAAGTTCTTCACAAAAAGCGAAGCATGGGACACATTAATCACGCAGCGTACTTAGAGCACTTAAAGAAGTAACCTTTAAGAGCAGCTTTTAACTGATCACATGATTAATCGCATGCGCTACGCTCGCTGCAGGAGTAGCCAATCACGCTCAAGGGTGTAACCTCCATCTGCCCCATTGTTCATTCTTATTTTTCCTATGATATATTATTCTTTAAAAAGCCAGTATGATTTCAATTATTAGAACGAATGGTGTTTATATGAAACCTTTAATACATCCGGTAGCACAGTGAGATAAATCTGGGTGATTATTTATTTGGATAGATCCTGTTTGGAGCCATGACTGCAGTGTTTGTGAACCGTTCATTACTGCCTGGATGCATGTGTGCTATGTGCACGAACATGACTACACAGCAGCCTGATATTGATACAAAATATCACAGGAGACGTAAAAAAAGATTTCAAATTACATTACGGTGTGCTGTAAAGTACAGTCGGTTCAAACACACATTGATAAGAGAGGTTTGTTGGACCAGGAAAACAAAAGAAGGAGTCAGTCACACTGTAAATACATTTTATCCATCGGTTAATGTGAAAGTTGATTTTTTTTCGAATCCACACAATCTAATGGACACAATGAAGGACTTTCACTTTTAAATCTGACTTTGATAGATGTCGGCTCGGGCAGATGTGTGTGATAGATCTCTCTCTGGCTAACATGCTAACACTCTCTGGGCTCCAAACAATCCCTCTGCAGCACCAGACCAAATACCATCGCCTACAGGAAACAACCATCAAAGTTTAGCTATTGACTGGGGATTGCTGCTGCTGTGTGTGTGTGTGTTTTATCCGGTAGGGGGAATTCGCTGCTATTGGGCACCTAGGGCATGCAAACCCGCTTGGCTTTTATTACCCTTGGAAGTCCTTTTAACTCCTTCGGCAGGAAATGAAACACTCGAACGGCTCTATTGCAAAGTGCCGGAGCCATTTGCAGCCAGGGCCGTGACATTCCCGAGCATGTGTTCCATATAAAGAGAGGCTCTGGGAGTCACAGGTGCATGCTGACAGGGTGTGTGTGGTATGTGTGTGTGTGTGTGTGTGTGTGTGTGTGTGTGTGTGTGTGTGTGTGTGTGTGTGTGTGTGTGTGCGCTTGATTAAATGTATATGTGAGCGGAGAGGGAGTGCAAGCCAGTGAGTAGATAAAGAGAGAGAAGGAAAGAAAGTATTTTGGTGTTTACTGAGGCCTTACAGTCACCCGTGGGCAGTAAACAGAAGAGCTGCTGCATTTCAGAGCCAAAGCCAGCTGCCTGCACTGACCGGTCAACGCTTGAAAACACACAGGGCAACTTTAAATATGGAGGCTGCTGAAGTTCACTTTTCAGCTGGAACTTTTCAGGGTGAAAAACGAGGGTCGCTGATTTCCTTGTGATTTATTGTCGGCTGTAGCACAGCGGCTGATGCATATTTTTATTCATTAACACGATTAACCTGTTGATTACTTTCCTGATTAACAAAAAGCGCAAATGACCTCGTGCCCTCTCGTGCCCGGGGTGGACTGATTATTTTGTGCCGCTCCCATTAGAAGCATTTCTGGCATTCGTGTTTGAAAAATGACTCAGATGGTTCATTTATCATCAAACATTCACATAACGGGTTAATTGACTGATGCGAGCTGGCTGGCTTTTTCTTTTTTCCTTTTTCCTTTTTAAGTTCAAAACACACGTTTCACGCTCAAATGCCAATATACAGTATGTCACAATACAGCAGTGGATGTGTGTGGAAATAAGCAAACTGATGTACGAGGTTCACCTTATGGATGCTGCTGAAGTGCCCCTGAGCAAGGCGGCTGACCTGTATTTGTAGAACAATAATGATCAAATCAAATCATATATATGATAGGTTCAATTCTAGTTTTACTTCTGAGATACCACCACTGAGCTAGCATCAGCCATCATGAACCACTGGTCATGCCAGACCAAGAAACGCTGTGACAGCATAAACCTGGAGCAAAGATGAGTTATTTTCCTTTGTAACCACTGAAAGAAAGAGAAATGTTCTTGGTCTAACAGAGTTGCTTCGATAAGCGATTATTGTTGGTTGTTGCCTGTGTTTGCTTTTGCACCTGTTGCATTTTTCTGATTTATTATACCCAGAAATCCTCTGTTATTCCTATATCAGATTCTGTTTTTTAAAAATGATGAAAATTTAAACTTTTTCACAAAGCAGTTGGAGAAAAAAATTCACAATCACTCATGGAAAGATGATGAATAATCAGCCACATTTGCTACAATGAGGACTTTTGCTGCTCGGCTCGAGAACGCCGTGTGCACTGAGCGCTTCACAGCATCGCTAAATATGTGTATTCTCACCGCAGCTCTTTTGTTCTCGGGTCACACTGTTATTTGTCCCACGCTTCATCTGCCGCACCAGACTGACTACCTTAATTAGTGGCACTCACTGAGAGACATTAATAAGTGTCCAACAAACCTGAGATGGAATAAATTAGAGTTCCATTTTTGTCGACAGTGACATTTCTCATCAACTACCCCTCAGGTCTGTAATTTCACTGAGCGAATATTCTCTCCACTCGTGATCTGTCACCCTGTGGTGGTGGCGAGGAGAGGGCTCGGCTGCTCATCCCTTAATCTGCTTGTGGGTTGTATATACGGAAAATACAAGTAAAGCTTAGACAGAAGCATGTACGCTCTTTTAGAACCGGCAGCTGATGCTCTTTTTTTTGCTTGTTTTTTGGGAGGTTTTCTGTATATTTCTGGACCCTAATCCACATGTAATCATCAAACCAGGTGAAGGGACTTTGGTTTTCACTGCTATCTTCTGCCAATATTTTCAATAGGAACTATTTTTTTTTTTAGTAGAAAGTAGTTCTTATGTAAATCAGGGTTAAATACTGGGAGTTACTGGGTAAAATCTGCTCCCCACAAAAGCAAAACCTTTTAAAACTAAAGGCTAAATCCTGACATTTAAACATCATTATAGATAGCTGTAATTTGAAGAGGCATTGTTGTTCCACAATAATCTATTAAAACACAAATGTACTGTATCTGAAATGCTTTCCATGGACGAGTTTATTTTGCTTCCTTGCGCGGACCGGTTTGGCGATAAAGGGATCATAACAATCAGAGCCTCACCGACACTTTGATAACTTTGCACAAATACGGCATTGAGTGGACAGACTTGCTCCGTGAGGTGAACCTTTACCTCAGGAGACTGTCGCTCTCTAACAATGGGCCAGCCTGTCGCCAACATGTAAACATGCAGCGGAGTGTAGTCAAACATTTCTACGTCCGAGCTTCCTGCAGAGGAATCCTTATTTGTTTACAGAAGGGTTTATGATATCGCAAAACACACACACACACACAAATTTAATATCCCCCAAACGATAAGTACAACAATACTCGGGGAAACTTGTTTAGTGGCCAACTTCTGCAGAAAATGAGTTGTCAAATGTCTCGGCTGATAAATGAGAGCGGCTGACGTGTGTGAGAGAAAAAAAAGGAGTGATTCTATGAAAGGTGAAGGTCTGACTGAAAAGCTGAGTTTCTATGTGGAAGGTAAACAGCGGACTGACTGCCAGAAAAAAAAAAAAAAAGCATTGCCTCAATCTTTTTCTGCTGCCTCGCAGAGGTCTGAATAATTAAAGCCGCGTCTGTGTCTCCTCCGCGGGAACACAGCCTATAGGATGAAGCTGAATGTGAATCAGCGCTCTCTTTTCAACTTCCACATATTCCCAGCTGAGCACCAAAAACATCAGAATGTTGCAACTTCTCAGACAGCTTCTTTTTTTTCCTTCTTCAGAATGAAATAATATGTCTCTCTGAAAATGTTCCAAATTAATAACGCTGCATCCAAACACAAACAAACAGGGCCGGAGACAGACTGCCTGTGAAAATAAACGGAATTCACAGAAAATAAGAAAGAATCCAAGATAAAAGAACATTAATAAAGAAATACTGCAGTTGCAATTATAATATTAACAATAAAAACCTATTGGAAATTAACCCGATTAGAGTAAATTAACGAGTGACATGGATTCATCTGACTCATCTTTGATGTGAAGTTAGTTTCAGTTGAAACTCTCTTTTAAAAAGTGAATATTTTGTTGCCCGACCAGTTTGACCACCTGTTATTGTTGGAACAAAGCAACAAATACAGATATCTTCTGTGCATGTGTGTGTCTGAACAGCACGTCTTCAATCTTAACAAGTTTTTTTGCTGATGTCTTGCATTTCTTTTGGTCCACCTCCCTTTGTTCTCATTCTCTGGAATAGGTGCACGTTGCCGGCTGCAGCGCGGCAGACATCTACATCTTCCTGAACCCCAGACGAGCTCTAAAATATATATTGTCAAGATGTGAAGAGACTTCTGTTACAGCTGATTCCTCACTGTGTTGTACACATTGTTTTGTATTGTACTACATCGTAATCACACGGGATTGATGACTCGCGAAAATTGATGTCACAAGGCCCCTCAGGGACCGATGGGGTGTCTATGGGGACACCGACGGTTCCAAAAATGCACCACACGTAAAAAAAAAAGGATTTGGCCTTGAATCTGTCTTACTACACTTGTGACAAGAGTTTGACCGATACACTCATCACAGGGCTTTTGTTAGAATTGCCAACATTGCTGTTTACTGTCTTTGCCTCATTGTTCTGCACACTGTGAACGATGGATTCTTTCCCTTCCTGAGCCTGTCTGTGGCTCTACTTACTGATTTGAGAGGAGGATTGATGCACATTTTGTATTCTAGTGAGTGTGTGACAGTAGGACAGTGTGTGTGCAGTCAAAGTACACTGTGTGTTGATGGTAACATGCCAGCCAGTGCAGGTGATGTGTTCACAACTTCAGTCCGGTTTTAGTTCACGCTGACTTTTACAACCAAAATCAAATTCTGGTGACTGACAGAAGTTTACACAGCACTTTAATTCGCCTCGCGTGTATATTTCTGTCCGCCGGTGTCATAAAATAACTGATCAGAAGCATTATTAGTATCATGAGGCGTATCATGTGTTATGAATAATGAGGTAGGGACGGGACGAAAAGGAGGCGTCTTGTACAGTAATGATTCGGGACTTATTACTGTGGGAACGCTGTCACACACTTTTTAATGGACTTAATGAACTGACAAAGTACACGCAGTAAGACACAAGCCTGGCGGTTTGAACAGCTTTTGAACTATTAATCATGGAATACGTGGTGAACAAAAGATTTGGATAAATACTTTTACGATCAGCAGATTGATTTTTAGGGTTAGTTTTAAGATGAAGGAAGAAGACGTATCGTGTTGATTTGAGTCTTTTCACACAGGTTGATAAGAAAAACATTTCAGACGCTGTACATCAACACATTAGACCCTTTACCGGCTGAGGCCTGTCCTTAACGGGTGGATGTGTCTGCCTGTGTCCTTTCCAAAGCAGTCAAACAGCACGTTGCTCTGACAGGCTCTGTGCGCCGAGAGAAAAGGACCGTCCAACGGCCGCGATAGGGACCAAGTGAAGGGGAAAGAGGCAACGCCAGCTTCTATGAGGGAGGGCTCATTCAAGCACGGCAGATTCGGGGGGGATTTAGGGAGCTCGTCTGCCAGCAATAAAAGGCTGAAACAGGATACTTGGTGAGATTAATTACCTAGATAGGCCACGATAATGCCATTTAAATGGGAAAGTAATTAAAGTGCACCTTCCATGAAAATTATTCATTGCTGACGGATTGGGTGACAGACAAATCAGGAGGCATTTACAGAAAAGCTACAGGTTAAGTGCTCTGAGCTGCTGCTCTGAGACCACCACAGTTTTATTGCAGCTGTTGAATCTTACTGCTTTGCCCAGCTCTCATCAAATTACTGCGAGCATGTGGAGCGGAGGGGGGGACGGGCTGGTGAAAAGAATGGGCTCCCAGGTAACGTAAAACCAGGGACAAATGCTACAAAGGAGGATCCGCTTAACTAGAAAATTACACTGGCTGGCACTGGTCAGTGGGGACTGCTCAGAATCAATCAATCCTTCTGTTTAAGGCCACCATGGCAGATTAGAACACAAAAAGGGATAAATCAATGCCCTTATTGTTCCCCAAGTGTTACTTTCACAAATGCACTGAACAATATCCATTTAGTGATGATAAAGTGTCAAAAAAGTGGCCATATAGATTACCGTCGTGGAGCCGGGGTATCAGTTTCCAATATTTTAATGATGGTTTGAACTCTTTTGTGAAAGAAAAATGATCATCAAATCTTTACAACAAACTTCTAAACTACGAGACTCTAAAGTGCTGGAGGACAGAGAGGCAGACTCAACTGAAGCCGGCAAACAAAACGGGAATATTTGCTTCTCACGCGATGCGAGGGCACGGAGGCTTTTCAGATCAAAGTGAAAAGCTTAGCTTACATTCTTATGAGCCTCGCTGCTTTTTTTTTTTTTTTTTGCATTGAGATATTGTACTGAAGGGAATAGCCTGTTGTTCTCTTTGAATGTTTAAGTAGGTTTGTACTTGAGGGGGACTATAACATCATCCTACATTCACAAGGAGTTGCACAGCAAATGAAGTGAAGAATGGCTAAAAATAAAACACAAAAGATAAGTCTGTTTGCTGAAATTCCTCAGATGCCTGGTTTAAAATTCAACATTATGACTCATATCTTATCATGTGCGTGTTATGTACGTTTTGGAACGACAGCCGCAGAATTCTTGGCATTCTAAAGCTCCTTTTAGACATTCAGTTTGTTATCTGATGTGACTATTTTACTGGTTTCATGTCTGAATAAGCCCCCAAAGTCACTTTTACAGCAACCTTTAAGATCCGCGCAGTGGTGAGGGGCTGGGTGTGGTTGGTTGCAGCTGTGGCGCATGGAGTATGTTTAAACTGTAGCAGGGCGTTAAGTTGCTCTAAAGGCTTTAATCGCAAATATATTATAAAATCTGACAGTGATTCAGCCTGTGAGAGTTCATAAAACACTCCTTTGCGATGGGAAAATATTCGGCGAGCATTGTGGCTCTTCCTGTAAATGTGCTTTACATCATGGACACCTTTAACTTAATCGAAAAAGACAGTATTTAAACTGTCCCAGTGATGTTGCATATCCCAAGGGTCGTAGGGACTTTACACCAAGACAGATGTAAAAACTGAAATGATGTCTTCATCCCAGTGTTGTGTTTTGGAATGACGACCAGGGCATTCTTGGCATTCAGAGGCGTTCCTAGTCGAACTCAACCACAGTCTAAATAATGCGTCTGCCCAAGTCACACCCCTGTTTTCTGCTCTGACTCACCCACAGAGCCTGTGAATACTTTAGAGAGGAGCTCAGCAATTGCTATATGAGCTTAACAGGCTTTGTGCTGCTGGCTAATACAAGCAGCCATCATTAAAATCAATTTCCACTGGATCTTCCTTTCACTCAGTATATTGTTTATACCTCTTGCTGATTGCAACTAAACCCCATTTTGATGGTCTCGAGCTGATGGCGTGCAGACAGCGCAGGTCCTGCAGCCTTTCCCAGAACTAATTTCAAATCCTATTTCTGTGTCCTTCTCAACTGAACATCCGCTTGAATAAATATTAATGGTTATTCTATGAGCAGTGCCCACTCAGAAGTGTGCTGGAAGAACAAAAGGCCTTGTTTACAAGTGCGCTTGAGGAAAGCTAAGGCACGGAGGGCCTCTGAGGGGCCTCCAAGGGCGGCTCTGTGGCGCTGTTGACTCACAATGGAGTGCTGATTGAAACACACTCTTAACTTCTATCGTACGGCGATGGCGAAGACAACGAAAAATCCTCAACATGCAGATTTCTACTTAGCGGCTGCGAGGACGGATCAGTTGAAATCAAGCTTTAGGAACTTGCAGGCTCTACTTAAACTCATTTAAGACAGAACTGAGAGGTAATTAGGTTTCTGGGAACAATAAGCACTCATCACCTTGTGTAGCTCCAGCCTTGCTCCAGACATTTCCTTTGGTGTAATTAGGGGAGGTGTGAATTCCTCATCAGATGGATCACCATCTGCATTCACACAGTGCATGTTCATTCCCCCAGTCCCCAGCTACGAGCCTATGTTCATCCTGATTATCATGCAGGAGGTGGAGATGTAAAGGGTGGAGGAGAGGGCTTCTCTTTTTTAATGTTCTTTCAGTGCTACGGGGCTTCAGCACCGTGCCACGCAAAGGTTAATCAATTCTGAATGATGAGCCATAAAAGCTTTAATAATGCAGTCATTCTCTAATGAGTGGTCCTGCATGCTTGCTCAGGAAGGGCCGATTGTTTTAGGAAGCTCCGATGTTCCAATTACAAAGCGCTCAAGCGTCCCTAAACAGCCCGGAGAGCGCTGGACACAGTGAGGGTCCAGTGAGCCGGACAATGAGCCCTGCAGTGTGGAGCTAATATCTCCTCAAGACGGGAAACAAGAGAGACCCATCACATGTCAGTACCTAATTCTGACTATCGACATGCATGTCAGCTAAAGACCTCCAGAGTTTTGACTGTAGCTCTACTGCTCTCTCAGATCTCAGAAACTGGCTTTGCTTTCAAAAAGGTGATGAGAGCTTTTGAAAACTTAATTGAGAAAATGTCAGGGTGGATGGATGGATCAACAAAATGTCTGATTTTGACATTAGAGTCTATCATTCATTTCTCTTTTCCAACCAAAAGTCATATTTTCTTTCGATCATGACTGCAGTATTTCCTCAACCTTCACCCAATCCCTAACCCTTGTTCTTCTTATTACATCTAAATCTAACCAAGACCGATAAAGGTCTTTATTTTATTTTATTTTTTTGAGACATTATGACCACCTCTTATGTTGTGACTGTAGTTCTATATTTTGGTCACATGACGATAACCGAACCAATCAAAATGCAGTTTAAAAGCTTCAGGTAAGACTTTGCAGTGTACTGTAGATAGAAATGTATTTTAGTCCACATTTCATAAAACGACCATAATAAAACTGTGCGGCTTTTCTTCCTGTTATTAATTTAGAGGTATTATTCTATCTCAGGGCTGCCCTAACATTGACAGATGTAGTGGTTTGCCCTGTCTCTAAGAGCTGCTGAAGGTAAGTGGTTAGTGGTAAGTGGAGGTAAGTGTTTCAAAGAGGAAAATTTAGAGACGAGTCCATCGCAATTTACACATAAGGAAAATCAAGGAATCTTTCAATTCAAAATGTAAATTAGTAAATGTAGGGGCACAACCTTAATAGAATTGATCAATACAAGTATCAGTGATCTGACCCATCCCCTCCAGTCACACTGATTATAGTGCTGTAGCACTTTAACTGGTGCCACTTACTTACATGCCACCGACTTAGCCAAGATGTCTCTTTCACAAAAGATAATGGCTAAATATTCCGCTGGGTCAACTAACTAATTGTCTGTTGTCAACATGCCACGTATAATTATGAGTGACTCTAAAAGAGCATGTGTTAATTGTTTTTTTTCTGCCTGTTTCCTGCCGGTTGTCCTCTTCCCGTCGTCATCATGCCCTTGGCCTGGCAACCCCGCGGCTCATTCCAGCGCGTGTCTCTGTCACGAACCCGGCATTGTGAAATGCATCATCCTTAACACTACATCCTGCACACATCCATTTAACTAAATGCCTCTTTCCTTCTGTCTCTCTCACATATGTAGTAAACGGAGATCTTCTCTGTGTAGAGTGTCTGCTAGCAAACCACAGCCTCTGGAAATGTATGTTTTGAAGAGAAAAGTGGCAGGTGAGCAGCTGTACTTAACATTAGCTTTGCGACAAATGATGACATGAATGCGAATGACTGACTCCGATGATGTCAAAGCAGCAGGCCCTGATTGGCCATCACATGGCAGACAGCAGGTGTGGTTAGCCAGTGACGGAGGTTATATATCCAGCTGAAGCTTCAGTGCCTTCTTTTAATCACCACAGTCAGAACACTCTTTTGAGC
Source organism: Collichthys lucidus (assembly GCA_004119915.2). Taxonomy (NCBI): domain Eukaryota; kingdom Metazoa; phylum Chordata; class Actinopteri; family Sciaenidae; genus Collichthys; species Collichthys lucidus. The sequence continues at coordinate 16,120,898 of CM014086.1, forward strand.
CAACTGTGTTTCATGGATGCTCAAGCATGAAAGAGGAATCTTGTTGGGTGGATCCATAGAAATAATGAATAAAAAAAGGCTTTAGAGTTTGTCACCGCAAAATACAGCGTTTTAATTACGGTAGATTCCCCTGAGACTGAGCTGCAAATACAGTACCGGCTCTTTAGGTACCACTGGGAGTCTGCATCGTTGCTAAGCTAATAATATTTGCCACTGTAGTGCTGATATACACATTAAATTAATCTGGGTAATATGCATACTGGATATATTATGGATCATATCAGACTATGGTCATTAATGCTAATGGGGAATCATTACTGTAGTTTGCATACGAGAGGTTTTGAAAATTAAACTGCCAGTCGCTGTGTTCCTAATGCCTAAAGCTCTCTCAGCTGGAGCAAAGGGCGAACCATGCATAGACCGATCTCAGCTTGAAAGAAATGATTCAACGTGTCGGTCAGTGTGGTCGTCATCAATAGCAACCTCACGTCTGAGCACGAAAGTAAGTTGGAGTAGCTACAATGTACCTACTTATTTATCTGTAACAATTATAAACCACGCTTTAGCATCTTAGGCTATAGCACTGGTTGCCAAACTGCAAGCGCAAATTAAACAAACTATTGTGGGCATTAGAGGTGTTGGTCGGTGTATTTTTGAACACGGAAAATAGCCAGGCAAGCTGTTTTCCACCTGCTTCGAGTCTTTATGCTAAGCTAGGATAATTGCCTCTTGGCTTCAGCTCACACACACGTTGGCTGATATCGATCTTCTTATCTAACTCTTGGACAGAAAGAGATAAAGTGTATTTCTCCAAATGTTGAACTATTTAAAACAAAACTTGCAAAAGATCCAGAAAACTTCAGAAGATTCTATAAAAACTTTCCTTAAGTGTTTTTCCCCTACAGAAGAACATGGCGGAGAAAATTTCCAATTGCAAATCAACATTAGTGATAAACTGGTTAATACTCTTACCTGCTTGACCAGTAGCGATGCTGACTGCAGCAAACAGCCTCTGCGTCCGGCTCAGGTCTGACACTCCATTGACAGCCTCCACCTCAAAAGTGTAGTTGGCATGGGCGAGCAGGTCCATGATGGTCACATAAGTGTCCACTAATCCTGACTGCGCGGGAGAGTATCCCACATTGGGCCCACATGGAACACACTCCTCAGGTTCCCAGCTGCAGCGTCGGCATATAACCCTGTAAGTGACGTCGTTGCGGCCGCCAGTGTCAGCGGGTGGGCTCCACTCCAGGCTAACGGTGGTCTGGTTGATGTTGTAGACCAGGTTCTGTGGCGCTGAGGGAGGTCCTGTCAGAGGTGGACACAGAGGAAGCCAGAATTAAATAACTGGGTGCCAAGGAAAGTGACAGCCAAGTGTGTGCATTGACTGGATCTGTGCTTTCACTGTTCTCTGAGAAAGAAAAAAAAAACTCTATAGGACATGCCAGCTCCAGCCCTAGAGCCAAACACTCACACTCAATTATAATAAGACTCAGATCCAGAAAAAAAAAAAAAAAGGTACAGGTACACTGAAAGGAAGTCAGCTCTGGCAGGCACCAAGGTCAGTGTTAGAGCGCTGTGAAATCAAGAAATGGAGCCCAGAGTTTCAAAGGGAGAATAATTTCATAGTCAAGAGTTCACGCAACACAGTTTTTATGTGACTGTTTTTTATGAATTGTCATTACCGGGACAGTGCACCCATCTAACCTGCCCACTTCCATTTTCCCCTCATTCCTCCATCACCACCCTTTATATGACAAAATTAGACTGAACGAGATATTACGTGTGACGGTCTTTTCAATTTAGAATAGTTTCCAGCCGTTTAAAAACATTTCAGGACTTACAGCCATGAATCTAAAAATGATGTTTAAAACAACTTTTAGCGTATTAGCATCCTGGCATGTATTATATTTGGCTAAAAAAAGTTTCTGTTCTTTTTGTTCTTTGACATTTGATTTCACGTACCAAAGTACACTTTTATAATCAAACATTAGCACTTACGCTGATTTAATTTAGCTGCTAGCAGAACAGGAAAAGCTTTGGCAGGGTGGCAAATTACGGATCTGACACGAAGCTGCCTAACTCAGAAATAAATATAACTAGAAATGCGGGCTCACTGAAAATGCTGCTGTAAAATGAGGTCGATGAGAGCAGTGACAGTGAATTAAACAGCAAAGGTCCTGGAAAAAATCCAAAAGAATTATCTTAGACATACTAAAAAGATTCTAATTTTCTTTAGACTTCTCACCGTTAGTGTTTGACTTTACATGTGGTCAGTTAATCTGATGTTAATATAAAATAATTATTATTGCACGATTCAGGCAGGCCGGTTCCTCATTTTTTTTTTTTAATTTTGAACTGAACTGATGTTTTTTTACAGTGCACTCATGCATGCAAATATAGCTGGTGATTCATGGACCAAGGGCTTTGTTTACATAGCGATTGTTAACAGCATAAAATCTGCAGCTGCTATGGAAATGAATGAAACCTGGTTCCACAGTCAGATAAATGCTTAGCAGGGAATCAGAAGCCACAGACAGCCACTCTTTAAGTTCCCCCCTGTTCTCCAGAGATATACAACAATACCAGCTGGAGACAGTGGCTTTACTGGTTTTCCTTGGAAAGGTATATCATGTAGACAGCAGGACACTTAAAGTTAATGTCTTCCAAAAAAAGACTGACTCACCCAGCAGAATTTACGAACAAGATTTAAACCTGGATTATTACCCACCCTGTAACTGCCATATATAATTTCACTTGACATACAATAACAACTAGGTCTATGTCATCAAAAGTGCACAGAACCACAGTCCATTTGCCAGTAAATGTTCACATAACGGCAAAGAGATTAGCTCATCTCGTAAAACAATGAATAACAAATTGCTGCTTTCATCTTTCAAATTCCAGGCTGTTGGCTTTTATGGCCCAGATGTTGATATAAATAAACTCCCCCTAACGCAGTAAAGATTATATGACTTGTATTCTTTGTTTATGAATGTTTTAAGAACGTCTTCATTTGGTTCTCTGGGAGATTTAAACTGTTCTGTTGTCTCAGGAAATATTCTTTGAGGGAATCTTGGGGAGGGACTCTCTCTACTCATTAAATTTGTCACATTAACTACCAAAATAGGTCATGCATATGCATAGAGCCAAAATTGCCATCACAATATTCGCGCTCATTAATACAGCACTTAGTTGTTTTTTCCTGTTCCACCCATTAGAACCGAAGACTCGACAGAGACATCCATATTCATGATTATTGGGTAAGATAAGAGACAGACTGTGAACTATGAAGATGAAAGAGCCACCTGTGGCAGGTGAAGTGGAGACGAGTGACTGCTGATAGCGCCACTCGACTTCAGCCTTGGCATTGACACTCGACCCATACTCTCAATCTTCCTCGAGGACAAAGGGAAGGTGTGCCTTGGCACATAAGCACTGAGTCGCCCACGCACATGTGCACAGTCACAAACACACACACTTCCCACCCACCCAGCCTGAATCTTTTATTCCAGCATTTCCATGGCCACAGTAAGTGATGATAACATCTCATTTGGCTCGTGCCACTCTCATTTGGGTCTCAGGTGCTACAGATCAAAGCGGTGATTCCCCGCCAACAAGAGGCAAAAGGAAATTAGATTAGACTGACCCTGGAACTGTGTGACCTTTGTCTTTTGTCCAGATGCATGCTACCTTCCAAGCTTTGCCTTTCTTCCTTAGCATGCTTCAAACACAGTGCTTGTCGGATCATCGATCAGCGATAGCCTGAAACTCCCGGTGGCAGAACTGGAGCTGGGTTCGACGGATTTTCTAACTTCTTGTTATCAGACAATCTAGTGTGTGCCGAGGCAGCTTGAACTTCTCTCTCAAGCTTTCTTTATCTTTCGCCACGTTTCAAATGGATAGAAGAAACTGAGTTCTTGGAAAGAGATAAAGGCAATGGGAGAACGCTGTGTCCAGTTATAAAAGGTATACACACTTTTCCCTTTAGACGTGGTGACACGTCATATGACCCAGTTTGTTTGAAGTATACTGAACCTCTCTTTCTTCTTCTCTTGCCTTGGCGTCACTTTGTTTCACCGAATATGCTCTGTCTTGACTCAGGAATATGAAACTCTTCTGGCCCCACTTCACCTACAGCACAGATTTGCACCCCATCCTGAGCCCTCCGCTGTCTGTCTGCTCATCCTTATAGCTCAAGGGCTTGTCGCTCTCCCTCCTCTCTGTACTCTTTTTCTGTCTCTCACTCCCCCACTCTGTCTTATCTTTTCGTGTTCTTTCCTCTCACCCCTCCTCCCAGTCAAGTTTCATTTCACGGATTAGCCTGCCAGAGCCCCCACAGCCTGAAATGTCTCAATCACTTGCTTGCTTCCCTCCAACACTGCCACTGTGACCAAGCATGGGTAAGCGTGTGTGTGTGTGTGTATGTGTGGGGGTATTTTTGTTGTTGTGCATAAATATGGAATATGTGCATGCACACTTTATGTTTCCTGCTACATCATTTGCATGTTAACATGGAACAGATTTTAGAGCAGAACCTGTGATTTTGTGGAATAAACAAAGAACTTCCATGCGTTAAAGTGGTGAGAAAAAGCCTTCAGCTGCCTAGAAGTATCGCCTATATTTAATCTACCATATAGAAACCATACTATAGTAACTGATCGTTTTTAGGTCATGTTTGTAAGCCTGTCTCCACCCTGTGCAGAGTTGTGAGACCTGAGTAAATCCAAGCTTAGGAGAGAAGAATCCGGTGCTTATCGGCCTTGAGTGGTGCTCGGGGCTGCCTTAACCCTCCATAGCCTATTAGCTGGCTGTGCTCTAATTGGGGAGCTGTGGGGAGAGGGGCGGCAGGGGTGAGTGGTATTCAAATCACCCATGAGGTAATCCTCACTCTACAAATGTGTGTTGTGACCCTGTGACCTAGCTTCTAATGATGTGGCCGCAGCAGAAGCTGTATGAGGGAATCCGTGCAGAAGAGGGGAAGAGCTTGAAGAAGAGTTTTAGAGCTGAAGAGCCTCAGTAACATCAGGCAATTCAGTATTTGTCATGTCTGTGAAACAATCCATTTCAGAACAGGATAATGCCTTTATGCAAACTTTAAACGTGCTTGCAGTTGTAGTAGTGAAGCGGAGACATGAACACATGCAGTAATTTACACTGAATTTACATGTGCATGACCAGGACGAGGACAAAGAGGCTTTGTGTTGGTCCAATTATTGCATGCAAGTAAATAATAACATGGCATTCAGCATAGATCCTAGAGGATTGTTTTTGGTTCATTACAATTGGGTCATTTTTTGTTTATTGTATTATTTCTACTAATTTGTCTAAATAGTACTCACTAAAATAAAGAATAATGCAGTATATGTAATAGTTCTGTGAATCGCCAACTGGGCAAAGCGATCCCTAAGACCGTGAAAGGATCCTGCATTTTGTCGAGGTTCTGTCTTGGGTTAAAGTCTAGATTTAGTATCTAAAAAATTGTAATTAATAGAATGTTTTGATCGTGTATATTCTTAAATTAAGTCAAACTGGGACCAAAAAATGGCGCCCACAGCTAATTTTTCACCCAGGGCCTGACCAAAGTAGGTACGCCTAACTCCTTAAACCCAGGATTGTGGAGACATTGCTACAACAAGGTCTGACAGGAGAAGAAACTCAAACGGTCACACTATCAGACAAGTTGAAAGCTTTATCTAAAACCAAAAGAGAGTGGATTATACTTGAGTCCTAAGTAGTGTGAAATGTGTAGATCCTAACCCTGGTTTTGACTTCTTGTAGAAACACTAGACCCTACAGTACGTTCTGCAGCCCTTCACAGTCCCCTAGCAACTCCAGGCAGGATGGACCCTCTGATGGACGTTAACTTGTTGAGGTGGCACATTTTTGAGGGGAGCGGCGGCGGCGTCGGGGGCTGGGAGGAGGAGACGACCACTCACAAGTGCCCTTTTGAGCCACTCGCTAGCACCAGTACTGCTCACAGCTGTTGCGTGATTGATGCTCACTCCCCAACCTGTCAACAACCCCAGTATGTGCCTATCCTCTGGAGAAAATGCCTCCCCGTGGCCGTGCACATATATCTCATTTTCTCACAGCTTTGCATCTGAATGGCATGAACAAACATTGGACAGACAAAAGCATTTCTTCCTCCCACCCCCTCTCAATGCATAGCACATGGGAAACGATGTACGGTATTTGCTGATATGTTTTTTGGAACTTCTTCCCTCATCTTTATTCAGCATGGATTTGGCTTTGCATGTCCCCACATTACATCTTCATCTCATTTCCTCTCAAATCCTCATGGACACACTCTTAATCTCTGTGTGCCAGAGATCCATCTCACTGTTTTGCTAAGGCCTACGATATGGTAGCTTTACAAACCCCTATTTAAAAAAAATCTGTCAATCAAGCTATTTGTTCAGGCAGTGCAAATTCATTTTCAATTACAGTTCACTCCTGGTCTGGATAAGCCTTGAAAAAGGGAAATCACAGTGACTATTGGTCACACTGACTTAATCCAGCGATGAATGAGGAAATGCACGTACAGAAAGCCGTGCAAAAATTGTTCTGGGTGAATGAGGAGGAGGGTGAAGCTATTCATACAAGTTAAAAATACATATTTACATATAATGGTATGGGGTCATCAAGTGTAGACCCGGAGTTAATGAAAATGAATAATGGAAAGTGTGCATTAGGCAACTTCAGTAATTACTGCGCTACTTGGCCAAGGTGATTACCCAGAAGGGAACAGCCAGAGGACACTGCAAAGAAGTAGGAACTTTCTCCTGTTCTTACCACTGCATCAGAGTCCTGCCCTTGATCAGCAGGAGATGTTAGAGTGAAGCGTTAACATCCGATTAGGATGGTTGGAGAAGTGAGTAATGGACCTGTCTTTTCCAACAGGATCTGTATGGTTGCCTCTGTGCTACACACAGAGATCGGTGGTTTGTGGCCATTGGCCGGTCTCAAATTTACTTAGCTTGAGTTATGTCCTTGTTTGTGTCAGACGCTGATGGGAATAAACCAGACCACCATTGTGTCATCAAGCTTCAAGGCCGTACCCTCTTTAGGGGGGGGGGGCTTTCATGAGAAACTGCTGCGAGTCGAGGGTTAACTGATTTAATCCACAAGACAAAAAGTCATTTTCAGATTCCATTCTGCCGCCTTGCATTCTTACCTGTTTGAAACTATTAAGACAGAATTAGCTACACCGTGTGCTGTTTCTCCACAGCAGCCACGTTAGCCACAGGTCACAATTACGGGATAGAGGCACTTTATTTTCATTTGCTTTAAAGTCATCATCATTTGGAGGCCTGACTCAGAGCAAAAAGAACAGAAGCAAATTGTGGTCGAGCAAAAAAAAAAACTAGACGGAGTCACGAGTCACCGAATGGACTCACCAATGTAATACACACTGCAACACAGAATCTTTTTACCAGACCAAGTAAGGTGTTTTTTATTGCTTCCTTTTTCGTTTTGAAGATGAAGATTGTGCTATTTATTTTTCCCAAAAAGAAAACATTAAAGTTAGATAAGTGATAATGATCTAAGTAACTGTAACCGTTTTAGCAAAAAGAAAAAAAAGAACAGTCTGTCCACTAGCTGATGCACTGAGGGACCGAAACACAGAAAACATTTCAACTATAAACTTTCCAAGCACGGGAAAGAAAACAGGCAGCTCAAATGCAAAACAGAAGGCTGAAGTCCGATGATAGATAATGCTTGTGGGAAACTGGAGCTCATTAATAATGAGAGAGGAATAACTTTCTTACACAAGTTAAGATCTTACAATATTTTCTTGCAAAGCTCTATCTCACCCACTGTTTTAATTCAAATATTTTTTCCCCCTGATAATATATTTCCAGTTCGAAACATGGAATTAAAGCACATCATAAACTTGGTATGTTGAGTTAGGGGCAGTCAGAGGCAGATGTTGCTCTCAGACACCCATAAATGACAATAAATCAATTTTCATATTTGACATAAACATAAAATCCAAACCTCAATCTGAATAAAACTGTCTTTGATTCTTTGATTGAATGCATAGACGAGTCAATGCAGCACGGTAACATTCGACTATTTGCATAATATCTCAGCAGCAGTCTCTCTCTCTCTCTCTCTCTCTCTCTCTCTCACACACACACACACACACACACACACACACACACACACACACACATACATTAGAGATTCTGACTTGGCCTACTTTGGGTGTTCAGGGAAAAAGCAGCACTGCTCAGGATGTGAACGAGGCATGCTGATTTTCCCCGCATATGCATGTCTGCCTTTGTTGTTTTTAATCAACGGAAAATGGTACAAAATAAATAAGCGCCAAATGAAATGTGAATTTATCCGCTATCTGTCTTAATAGATGTGTCAACAACAAAAAAAAAAAAGAATAACAGAGGTGTGTATGTAGCAGCCAGAAGCCTGTGGGTCCTTCCAAGGGGTCCTGTGATATATTATCAGCAGAATGAAGGCACACAGATAAGGTGCAGAGATTATGTTTAGGGTCGCTGTTTACCTCCACAGATAAAGCAGAGCGCTAACGCCGCCCTGCTGAGGTGTGCCACTCCCCGCGCACAGTAGCTGAAAGCAATGAGGGGAGAAAAAAACAAAAACTATGCAACAGCACCTTGAAATAACCATGTTTGAGAATGGATTTAGGAGCAAATCAGCTCCACCCTTCAGTCTGAATCCCCCCGGCCTGTGTAAATAAGCCATCAATGGCTGTCACATAACTGTTACACTGGCCAGGACAAATGAAGACGCAGGGTGCTGCCTGAGCTGCTGCTGCTGACTGTAATTGCAATCTTTCAGACGGGAAATGGCAAATTGCTCCTCTCATCATTAGCAACCAGCTAAGACAGAAAACAGACATGCAAGCCTGCAAACATAATTATAATGACATACTGGGAGGCAGAGGAACTGCTATGGAACACATCTGGGGCTTTCATGAGACCACTGCAGAATGACTGAACAGGTCTGGCTTGGGCTCTTGAGTGTGTTTTTTTTTCCCTTCACATGTGTGGCTGTTTAAATTCAGATCGCCGGCAAGCGATCCGCCAGCTGTGTTTACCTAGCAACGGCATGGCATGACTTACTCGTGCAGGCCACAGACGCAGGGTCAGAGAGGGCTCGGTAGTAGCCGTCCTCGCAGTCGCAGCCGCCAGGAGCCCTCGCGGTCGTTGAAGCTGTGCGCCGGACAGCGAGAGCACTGAAGGTCCTGGGAGGAAGACTTGTAGAAACCACGACCGCACGCTGCAGAAAGGGAGAGGGAGAGAAAAAAAAGAATGAGGCCATGGCAAAGAGAGGAGGACAAAGACAAAGAAAAAAAAGTTGTAAACTCTGTTTGCACAGACAGTATCATGTGTGGATCTCATGTGATTTATCAGTTAGCCCCAAATCTGTGCATAATGAAATTAGCTGCAATGAAACACAGGTGGAGAGGAGTGCTCAATTTCACGATCTGTCATCCTCAATTTTCCAAAAAGTAATTGCAAAAGATGGTTGAATAGGGCAGAGCTTACACCTTAAAATGATTCAGTGTCTGCTGGCAACAGCTTGTCACAGGTCTGGTCACATCTATGATCTGTTTTCCTCTTAAAACATCTCAGATTGATTCGCTGTTATGCGTAAATTACACTACATTCTACAAAAAAAGCTAAGTCTGGACAAAAGTTGGCCCATGAACAAAAAAAAAAAAAACTATTAGCATGTTATCTTCAGTGAAATGATGGAATCTGATTAAAAAACATGTTTGCTTCATCAAAATCACTACTTGTTGGGATGATTTGTGTGCAAGGACCAAAACTCTTTGTACAGGTTGCACAGCTCATTTTTGCCCCTGGCCCCATCTAACAGGTTAATTCAGCCACGCTCGTATCAAAGAAAATCAAATTACACCCACCCACCCAGCATATTTTTATTTTTATTTAGTAAACCTGAGCTAAGCCAAGTTCACACAGGACTATATTCACTGATGATCTCAGTAGTCATTAAAAATCGCTGAATGTCTTGAGGTGTTATTAGTCCTGTGCAAACACAGTCTGAAAGAGTCACATCTGAATTCCCATCATGAAGAGGGCATGACAGAACAAACCATTGCGTTCACGTCTTAAAGCAGCTGGTATCTGAATGAACCTGCCCCCCTCGGGCTTCATCAAGTAGGCTGAGCCATGAAACGGCATCGCAGAAACCTCACGTTGAAGCATTAGCCCGGGGGATTGACTACAACCCCTCGCTTTGAAAGCAAAATAACAAGGCTATTTTTATTCCGACGATTCCTCAGGTCAGTAAAGAGGTCCGACTTGTTTATAAGAAGTTCTATCTAGGAGAGGAAACATTCTTCAGTCTGGGAGATAAGCGTACACACCGAGCACAAGAACATGGATCATTTCAACATTGTGCCTTTGACCAAGAGAGTAAACAAACTTCAGACTGACGTGACTAATAAAGAGAGGCTCATCACTGCCTGTGTGGCGAGGCAGCAATTTAAGAATTACACTCTTAAATCCGAATAATTCACCACCACTTTTCTAAAGTCACAAATGATTCTCTGTTCTCAAAAGAGCGATGAAGGCAAGTAATGACAAAGGCAGAACGTAAGTGGCAAATAAAGTACGATGATTCATAGCAGCCTCCCTGTGAATCACACGCATTTGTCGAGTTAATGTTTAAATACCAGTAAGGAGCAAAATGTCCATTCTGGGTTATTTCAGCCTGCGAGTCGACTAATCTGCAGTGACCAGCCGTGTGTGCAAAACAGAGCTTAAGCCTGGTAAAAACTGCAATCTAGGCCACATGATTTCTTAAATAATCTGCAAGAAATCTATAGTTCTGTGAATAGCTCTGCATACAAACTATCAAATTGCAGGAAAAAATGCATTTTTCATGAACCACTGGGGGAATTGAGCAATGATTCCCCCCATTACAAATCTCAGTTCTGCTACATTTTTTCCCAATTTCCCCTTTTCTGGGGGAAAAATATCGGCCTGTGACAGGTTCGGACTAACAAGGACAGAGGCTCTGAGTTTTCTTGTTTCAGAGCGACATGAAGAGGAGGCCGTGGAACGGGGGGTAGCCTTATTCCAGCTACATGAAAGCCCCCGTCATTCTCTATTTATTGCACTGACACGACCTTTTTTTCCAAGGGGGAAGAAATACATGATTTTATCTCTAATCTTTCTTTACCTGATCCAGCCAGTAATTGAAAACAGAGCCACGAGGAGGCTGCGAGCGGTGGGTCTTGAATGCTGACCAGGCAAAAACATACAAGAGTCTACAAGTGCTTACTCATCATATTTAGCTGTTTTTCAGTTCAGATATAGTGATATAACTTGACAAACAGTGAAGGGAACCATGTCTGGTTGCAGTATCTGATTCACAGTGTAAACACTCCCCCATGAATGTTGATAATGACACTGAAGGGCCTGCAGCAGGTTAAAGATTGGCTAGATCCCCGTCTAAGACCATGCTTTCTCCCACCACGCCGGGCTATTTAAACATTCCGATGAGCCAGCGTGTCTTGTTTGCCTTTGGGTTTTCTGAGAGCTCATCTGCTGGGTGGCCGATGTGCGGAGGGGGAAAGCCCGGCAGGAACCGAAGCTATCTCCCATCGCGACCACCACTCCGACAGACAAGAGGATCCACAGCCCCAGATTAGGATGATCACAAGGCCGAGGAGGGGAGGGCTTTGGAAAGTAAACACAGCTTTACTGGGAAAAGTCCAATTCACTCCAACTCTTATTTTCAAAGCTTTCACAGCTCTTGGCTTGAGTTAGGACATTTTCTAAATAAAGATTTTCTTTATTTAATTCTACACATATAGGGCTGAAATACAACCCCACCCACACAAATTATAGACATGCAAATGTGTAGAGATGGTGGAGTGTCGGCAGCGCCCTGGGTGCCTTGATCAAGGGCACCTCAGCAGTGGATATAGAGGGTAAAGTGACATCTCTTGAGTTACCATCCCACATGGTCCAATCTGGACTTGAACCCGCCACCCAATCGGTTCCCAAACCAAGTTACTGCCGCTCCAATACCCAAACTCATAGTACTGTCCAAAGCAATGTACTGCTCCGACATCAGTGTTCTTTTCCCCCTCTAATATTAAAATCTGTAAGCCTGCCTATGTGAATCTAATTAGGATTATTTATGGTTTAAGTAACATTAGGCTGTAACTTCACATTAAATCTTAATTAACCGACATAATAAATAACAAACAGTAGCTCTGCACTGTATTTTATAACTCCAGTTGATAAAGTTGTATTGCCACAATATAATGTAGTTCCTTGTCTTCTCAGTGTGTGCCTTTTAACGCTTCTGAGCTATCACTACCTTCATGTCATGAATGGACTTCTTGTGAGGCGCATGCAGCAGCAGTAGCTCTTTAAATTAACATAGCTCATGGCAGCAAACGTACAGGAAAGAAACCTGCTTAATGTGGCTGATATCCATTTAAAAAGTTCCATTCCAGTTCCCACGTTAATGTAAGTGTCGGCTTGTTTACAGCATGTCTGATGACCTTAACTGTTGATGAAGTTACCATGTTCCCCTATCTAAGAAATGACAGTAACTAGTGTTCATTGTTATCATGACTGATGGGAACGCTGGCCCAAACTACAAAAACAAGGCCGTGTTTTAATAAACTGGTCTTGCCCTTCATCATTCACTTCATTTTCGATGCTTTCTTTTAGGAAAAAGGACATGTTTATCAGTGCGTCCAATTGGGTTTGGCACCTAGAAATGTTTACAGAATCAACAAGCCGGCAAATGAGGCCTCAAAAATTGAATGCCTGCATGACACAGGCAAGTGAGTGTTTCTGCAGCTCTCCTCACCACTGGCAGCACACTGTACAAACACGTACAAACACAGCCGTCCCCGGGTCCAGAATTCCTTGCCCCGGCGGCGGCGGCGGCAGTGGCAGTACAGCGCACACTGACTCGCTGCTGGCGAGTTTCCGTTCTTGGCAGCAGATGCTGAAGAGAAACTCTTCTTCAGAGACACTGAGATGGGATGATAGCGAGCGAGGGGCTCTTTGTCAACTGTCCCTGCAGCAACACTCTTCTTCTGAGTGGAAATATCTACACAGCAATTACAAGTGTGTTCACAGAGTAGCCTTCTGAACTGACAAGATGACTGACACCTTACTGGAAAACACTGACACACAAACATGTTAGAACATTATACAAAACCCCAGACTCTTTACTACTTTCACTGACTGACAGGAGGACTTCCAGTCCAACGTGTAATTACATTAGTAAGGATGAAGTGTATAAGAGTGACTCCTTGAAAGAGCGGCCATTTATGTAAGTCTGGTCTGCTTCTGGCACAGATAAAGGCCGACTAATGGCTTGTGCTTGTTGACACTGGCCTGTTAAAAAAGCTCAGCGGCAGACACAACAGCCGGCTTATTTACGACACTGAGAAATTAGTTAGTCCTTAGAGAAGCGGGTTGAGGTTAAGCAGAGGGAGAGAGAGAGCGAACGAGAGAGGGAGGAAAAAATACAAGTCTTACATTCCAGCCAGCTCGTCGGCAGGCTACAGAGCCAGCATCTGTAATTTCCCTTCCAGTGGTCAAGCACTTTCATTCAGTGATGTGTGTGGGGACAAGCTGCAGTCAGCAATTTTACACAGAGAGAGGAAGAAGAGCCTGAGAAAGGAGAGCTCCTCGGAGGAGTGGGATAGAGATCCTGTGACTACAGTGTCTCAATCACAGCACACAGTGGCCCAGAGAATAAAACAAAGTCTCCTTATCTTATGCAGACACACATACACAAAAAAGGGGGAAAACGGATTTCTGTATTTTTCCAAGATCTCGGTTTATTTCTTTTTTCCTCTGAGCTGAGCTTCTTAACATTCTTGAATTACTTCCAATTTCTCTCACGCTTTGGCAGTGTCATGACACTCTGGGTGAGGGACAGCGAGGGCGGTGGGAGAGTGCCAATGACTCCTTATGTGACAGCCTGACATATCCCTTCCTGGCCAAAATAGAAAATAATCATTCCCCTTGTCTCGGGGTGACGCCATGGCTGTTAATCTTGTGTCCTTTGGTAACAGATCTAATTCCAAATTTCCCCTTTTTTTGTTTTGCGTGTATTTTTCCATGTTCTGGGGCTGGTTAGTAAAGCAGAGGCCAACTGAACTGTGTTCATGGCATCAAGAACCAAAGACATAAAAGTGTCAATTATGACTAAGAATTCTTCACAGAATCTGTAACGTGAGTGGAAGTGCAGATCCCGATATTCAGGTCATGTGGATCTTCATGGCTATGTGGAGGCAGAAAGTATTTTATTCAAATGACCTCTTTTTGTTTAATGTCTCATTTTCCAGTTCATGAACTTTGACTGGTTTTTGAATCGCAATGTCCATCGGATCAAGAATGGTCAAGTTTCAAACTTTACCAAACTAAACCAAGAATGCTCGGTCAGAGTCCGACCAGGTCTGGTTTAAGGTTGTCCTACTTTGGGTATCTGCCTAGGGCCTTCTGTGTGTCATATCTGCACTAAATGTGGCCATAACAGCATCCACAAAGATGGTGACGCGAACTCTTGTGGATGGATTTGCACTTTTGGACCCTTGTGACTCTGATGATGTAGTAGATGTAGAAATGTAGTTATCCGTAGTTATCATTGGTGTCTGTATCAAAAACCTGATAACAAAATCCTGTCCTGGCAAAACTGGAAGCTGCACTTCTGTACTTGCTCACAGCCCACGAATCCAATCAAGGTTACAATCCTTATTACTACTGAGCACAGAGAATTCTAGGTGGTCCAAGTAGGGTAGCTGGGATATTGAGTTTCTCCCCATCTGTTTCAATATCACTGTGGAAATGCTGAAAGTTCAAAGCTGCTGAGTGTGAATGTGGAAGATTCTCATTTTTTTTGCAAACTACCAGGACCAGAGTGAGAATGACTAGCGTGGGCCTTTTCGGTCTCCACAGTCCAAGCATGATGAGTCCTGTCAGGGCTGAGCCTACCCCCTTCTTCGACTGCCGGCCTGATTATGTGTTAAATCCGCCCGTGTGTCGGGATGGATGTGGAAAGAATGCACGCTGAAGGGAGCCGAGCGGGGCTGCGGAGACCCGGAGAGAGCAGCCTGGAGATAGCACCCCATTAGAGTGATAAAAGAGGCAGAGGGAGGAGAGCAGCCGACAGGACCAACATGCAGCCCACCGCCGCTGATGAATGCCAGGTGGAACGGGTCAAGCGTGATAAAGGAAACAGTTTATTTTCTTATTTCAAAAAAACACCATTTCTTTCTGTAAAATGCTCGCTGCCCTTCCGATTGTGAAATGTCTTTATAAATATGGTCTCTAAACACAGGCTGGTATGATGGGGGGCCTGTAGTTTACAAGAAAATGTTTCTTCAAGTGTCTTTTCCTTTGTTGGCATGATTCTCACATCTAATGCAGAGCTGAACTCTATGCACACCCCTGAACAGAGCTGGGTATTATATTTTATTATATTTAATATTTTATCTATGTTTCGATACAGCAAGATTACAGTTTTGGAACTGATGCCAAAATTATCCTTTTTTTTGCCATACCTTACGTATGTTTTTCTATTTTAGCGATTTCCATTAGCCGAAAAATGGTCAAAAGCTGTAGACAAAAAGCTGGTTGATGAACATTGATTTGAGAATGTTTTATCGCAGATTGCTTTTTACAAATCTTTATTTTATTTTTTTCTCAGAAACCCAGAGGCCTTTAAAGGCTCCAAACTTTACTGTTTGTGCTGATTTGGGAAAGGACCACAGTGATAGCATTAAAAATCTAGTTTGCGTACGTATATTCCCTAAAAGTTTTAATACAATAAACCTGAGAAATCTGCTCCAATCTAAGATTCTTACATTTAACTGAATACCTGTCTGAATCGAATATGACCAGAAATGTGATGGCACTTGACAATTTTGAGACAGCCCATGCTACAAACACATTCCCGTTGATGCCAAAGGAAATATCCCTGATATCCAAAGTCACCTGTGAAAAACAAAGACCTTCTCTCCCACAAACACATCTGATCGCTTCTATTACATTGCAATCCGTTGTTAATACTTCCATAAACAGTCTCTGTCAGCTATTTCAAAACAGCCTGTGTCTAGCTGGATGTTCAGACAAGCATGAAATGCTATTTAAAAACCCAACTCCTGCTTTATGTTTCTCGGTTTTACTTTCAGGGCATACGATTAGGACCATGACCGTGCGTTACGACTGTAGAGAAGGATGTCAATAGCTCACACAGAGCTTATTTCTTATGCATTAATGTAGCCTGGGGGGCTGTGTGTGTTGCTCTGATTAGATGTGACTTATGTTCTTTGCCTCAATAAATAGTAGGCCTCGGTGTGGACATTCATCAGGCTCTGTTTACTGGCATTTTATGCATGCTGAACTATGGCTGCATCTCTTTTATGGACTAAAAAGCCTGTGGTGTTTTCCTCTGCAATGTAAGAGGCAGTACATCTTGTGAGTAATTTCAGAGCAACACTAGCAGGCAGACATGGGAAAAATCCTAGCTGAGTGTATTTCTTCTACTTGAAAAGCCAAAGGACAGCTCAATTGATCTCATCTTGCGGGTGATGTGTGGACTTTTGTAGCAGCAAAGGTTTTAGAGAAATCAAGTGCACCTTGAAGGAAGTCATGAGTTATTTATTAAGCTCACTGTACTGCCTTACTAACACTTTGTTTATAGCTTTGCATCATCTAAATGCTATTTAATGCACTCTAATATTATGCTACACACAGAATGTTTGTCACTAATACCTTTTTTCATGTTTTGTTTTTTTAGTCAGATCACAGGATCAACAAAGGAAGCAGCAGGTGTTTGTCGATATGTTCTTTTTCCTCTGAGCCCGTTGCTCCGCTCCAAATCTTTTTTTTTTCTTCTTCTTTCAATAAAGAAAGAGATGCTCAGCAGCTGGCTTTTTTGCCGGCAGACATGTTAATCTCCCACCTATGAGAGGCGAGGCGCCTATCTAGCTCCGGGAAACAGTGGCAGATCACACAAAGAAAAAGGAAAAGAACTGAGGCCGTGCTGAAAATCTCTTCACGGGACGTAGATAGAGTTTCAATGTCAAACCCTTTTCCAACCAAGCTCATTTCGAACACCAACACCTCCCGTGGGAGGGAGGGAACCAAGGACATGGCTACAATAAGGCCAAAGAAGAATTTAGATTAAAACGGAGCCACTGAAACACAAGTTTAAACAATCTGATGTCATATTGCGCTGAATCTAGATCCTCCCTTCACCCCACACATACTTGGAATGGCTCTGTCTGGATGCACTCCACACATACAGACAACCGACCCATTCATCCGAGGTACCTGTGCTTAGCGGGAGATAAGTAGCTTTCCATGAGAAACAAAGAGAAGATTAGCATTCCCTTACACTGTGTTGGAGGGCATGCAGCTTTGCCCTCTGAGCAGAGAAAAACCCAAAGGAAGTGCCTGCCTGGTTGTTCACAGCAAAGATCAAAGCCAGACATTGATGAAGCTATACTAAAATATAAGCTCCTGCTCCTGCTATGGTGCTACATGTAATGCTGCAGCCAGTCCACAAAGTCTGACGTGAAAGTGGGACAGTGATGAACATTTTATCACTGATCAATTAATTTCTGTTAGTTTCAGATTAGCTTTTGTGATGAAACAAGTAACTTTACCCCTTTAGATGTGGACATCAGCATTTAGTGTGTATTCAGTGTTTCTGGAAAGAATAATGTTATTGAAATGCTGTTGAATTTTTTTTAATCTCTTAATTTTCTGAGCATTGCAAACGATATTCATTGACCTCTATTTTAGTGGGCTAATACAGAAATCTCAACACTCTAATGAAACAAAACCAGACACCTCCAGTGGTACATAAGTTAATGTGTTTTTGCTGTTTGGGGACATGACTGGTGATAATCCCGTGCAGCCATGTGTATTTTTCTTCTTGACCACAAATCCCATGAAATTAGACCACCATCCTGCTCTTGTAAACACTCACTAGAGCAATAAATGCGTATTAATCCACTGCTGAAAATGGTCCCCGATAAATGTACTCGCCCTAGGGTAGCGCTTGCTAAACACTTAAATGACCCGCTGTTTTTGGGAACTATAGAACCTTTAAAAAATGTAAACCAAAAAAATGGTAGGAACCACTGAACATGTGGCTGGGATGCTAGAGATGGTAGCATAGTCAGAAAGTACTGATGAACTATTGAAAAACTAATTTGTGGATGCGAATTTTATTTTTTTAACCTTCATATTCAGGAGGCTGAAACCATGCACAAAGGGTGAATACGCATATATAAATAGAGCTATATACAGCATATGTGTGCTTTTTGTCCTAAAATATAAAGGAGGTTGTAGCCTAACACGATCTCACTTGAGACAGACGCTTCAGCTTCATTACAGTTGCTGCTGACAGCAATACAAATTACCAACAACAAACGTGAACACCTGTTTTCTCTTTCAACTCTCCTGCTGGTTTTACTACTTGCAGTACGCAGGCGGAAAATGAAGGGCATTTTAAGATTAAACCTATTACATCAGTAAATTCACAGCCTCACAGCCGTGAGCTGCGGCGGAATCTCAAGTCTGTGCGCAGTCCTCCTAAGAGGTCTCTGCCTCTTTGAGCTATCATGCCGAGTGAGCTTTTTGAAATGGATTCCCAGTGACATGGAAAATGTCCCTACCTAATCGTCTTTTGTTTAGTTCATTTAACGCGCATGAAAACAGGAGAGTGGGCCCTTAAGGCCAGCCAAGCGGCCACCTTGATTGGATGAGGTGGTCAGCACTAAAAAAAAAAAGGGTGCGGTGCGGATCAGGGGAGGACTTTGCATTCTGGAGGATGAAAGCCAAAGGGTCCAAAGGTCTGACCAATCCAAAGCCCCCTGCAGCCCAAGCAAAATCGGCACTGAAAATGTCCCCCAGTCAGCAACAATCTCTGAATTGTGCCAGTGCCTACCAACCCTCCTGACCCAGCCCCCGTCCATTCCAATCCACCACCACACACCCTCCCTACCTCTGATTCCAGAGCTGTGACAAAAAGAAATGGAACAATGTCAAACTAGCTGCTCATCTCACTGCTGTGGACACCATGAGCTCCCCTGACACAAAGACACCGGCCTGGCCTCAGATGATCCACGAGTGACTGAGCAGATCTGGATTGTTCCTAAATTTTCATCCAAATCAGAAAATCAAATCAAATAAAATAAAACAAAAAAAATATATATTTTCAGACAGAGAACATAAAAGAGTTATTATGTTCATATATTTTGCTATTATTCATTTTATAGACCAATCAATTAATGAAATAGTCTACAAAATGACTAGCAGATGATTAGATAATTCACATAATCTTTAATAATCATTAGATGAGCCATGGAGTTGATTATTCTGGTTATTCTGGTTGTGGAAACATTGGTGACTTTCTGTTTTGCCAAGCTGTCTTCATGTTAACCCAACTCTCTGGAAGAAACAGCAGAATTTCCTGCAACAGAACCACCCTAGGGCACATTTGAAGTTCTGCTTCCTCTGGTCTGGATGTAAGTGGAGGGAAAAAAGTGTGAAGTTATGTAATAAGTTATTGATTCTCTTCTTAAAGGAAGATTGAAATACTGAGCCAGTGGTCTGAAGCATCCCAGAGGAGCAGCTCCACTGACAACAGGGCCCTCCCCGCTGCCTCTTAAAGGTGGTGAGATCCCGGTCTCAGTCACATATCACTTTCACCCCCATGCCACAGGGGCACAACACAGAACACCAAAGACATTGTCTTCTGACATGGAGTTCGCCTGTCTGATCACGTCCCTCTCAAAGCAGTCAGCAGGCAAGCAATTACAAAAAAAGACATCTGTGCCACAGTTTGGATAGCTAAAAAGGGCAAAAGCTTAGAACTGCAAGAGGTATGGAAGACGGGATCGATGGAGATGTCTGAACCTGTTAGTGCAAGTAGAGATGAGGGCTGCTGCACCGCGGGGAGGGCTCTTTTGTCATGCAGGGAGAGGGGGCCGGAGAGGTGACTCTTCTGGCGATCAGGGGTCAACTGCTGCGATCATCCATCTTCTGTCTTGACAGTGTCCTGTCAGCCAGGGCGCTCATGTTACTAAACACAACAGGCAGGCCTCTATTGTGGCGCTTCGCTGGTCTGCAGCCATGTGTAAGTGAAGTTAATATTCACTGACCTCATGCATGGCCAAATGCAGACCCCGGTGTCACCTTGGAAATAACGCTATCTGACGCAAAGTCGCGGAGGTCTCTTCTTTTGAAGGGTTAACAAAGTCCCTTACTAGTATGGCTGACCATATGCCTTTGTTTGCGTGAGAATGAGGGCTGTTTACTTTCTGACTATTCATGTGATGCAACATACGGTCTCAAATTTGAACTGGTGGGTCAAATTCCAAGACCTGGATACTGATAAGTCATCATTCCAGCATTAAATAGCTGGTTGGTGCAATTTGCATCTAAGTCAGTCAAACCAGAATTCAAAGCCCACAAAGTGAGCACATAATCCTGGAATCAGCACAAAGTACTCTACCCAAAATTGCATCGAGGGTAAACAACAGCAATAAATATGCTTAGAAGCCATGTAAGAAATATGGTGCCTAGATCAGATCTTGCAAACAAAAGCGGAAAACTTTACTTCATCAGTAATAATCAAGTAATCCACTTGATGATTGCAGATCACTGTTTCTGACAGGATTAAGGTTAGGCTAACCCTCATGCCCCAAACCTGTATATAAAGAAAGTGAAAACTACCCAGGATTCAAGAGTTAAAGTAAAGAACCATAAGGTTACTAGTGTTTGGAAAATATCCCATGAGATTGGTTTTTGTTTCTCTTCATAGTGTTCTCTGAACGAGGTTCAGTTGAGCGGACTGAGCTTTTCCATCAGCTACTTGATATTCATGTATGCATGAGTCAGTAGCTGCAGCTTATCAGCAGAGGTGAGAGACAAACCCATTAACAGTGACCAGACAGTGGCAGCCTCGCGTCCTTCTTTAAGATCACTCCTCTGCGCTGAGATTGTGTGTTTTAGATCCATGTTCACCTCAGTGTGGCGTATCTGCGAATCTGAAAACCAGTTGGAGCCTTCTGTTTTCTGTGCTTTTGTTTCTGCATATGAATTGGTGCGCTTCGTATGAATGTACTTAGAGACAAATATTTACCAAGCCAAACGACTTTGTGAATGAGCCACCCGGTGAATGTTTTTTTCCATATGTAAAATGAGGCGTTTGTATTTAATTTGACGTGTTGACAGGGGCAGCCGGATCCCACAGAAAGTGCTGCTGGCACCAGCTCAAGCGAGTGTATCCCGGGAAACAACTTCTTCTTGCTTTTACTTCTCATTTGGAAGTGTATATTTAAAAGGGGGGCACTGGATGTGGAAGAAAAATAAATACTCTTTATTGCAGCTTGCCAAAGCACGATTTCAAACATTCTGCTTTCTCTGCTCGACTAACTGAAGCTGTGGTTTAGTGTCCTGCTAATGGGTAGGAATTAGATAGAGCAAAAAGAACTGCACAGGAATATAGGAATATCGTCTGGTCACAAAGACAAGTCTACATCTGTTCTCAGTAGAGCAACTTCAACTGAAATGCAACACTCTTTTCACTGGCCTAGCTATTGTTCTCTGCTGCAACAACTGAGCATAAATGCAGTGACTGTTAGAATGTGCTCAACATCAGAATCATAGCTACATAATGAATAATTACAACTGGAAACAATTAAATAATCACTGAAAGTTACTTTTCAACAATTTTATTAATCAGAAGATTTATATATATATATATATATATATATATATATATATATATATATATATATATATATATATATTAAAGAAATATCTAAAAATATCTCCTCCTAATTCATTGTTAAGTAAGTTCACGAAATATGCAATCGGATTTGCACTGTTAGTTAAACAAAACACACAAAGATAAGCCCAGGGTTACGGAAACATGAAGCGGATTTTATAGACCAAACACGAGATGAATTAAGATAATAGTTAAATTAATAATTTTTCGGTAAAACTAACTATTTTTAATGGTATCATACCTACCATTAAAAATAGTTAGTTTTACCCAACAATTATTATTTTTCTAATTGTTCAGTAGACTCCAGACATCTTTAAATCCTTTGCCCAACCAATGCTTCAAATCTTATCCCTAAGTGATCAATTTTAGGACACCGTCAGTTGTATTGGTAGTAACATCCTGAGCACAGAATACCACATCTGTTTGTCTGACTACTACCTGCCAGGCCAAGACAACAAGGAGGAAAAGCCCTGGGCTGCGGAAGAATGCTACCATTCACAGGAAGCATACATTGGTAGTGACAAGACGAGCTCCCATCCATCACCAATTTATTTCAATCTTGAGTGATTTAGGTCCATTTGGATGTCCTGTGGATTGGGCGCACACCTGTCATTTGCATAATTAAGCTCTGCAGCAGTTGTAAAAGACAGCCATTTGGTGTATTAAATTCACACCTTATCAATCAGGGGAGCATCAAGATGTATGAGGACCTCCTGACTCTTGGCTTCCTGGCTTCATTTGAAATGCTAAGTGAAGCTTTTTCTCCAGGCCTGGAGCTGGGCCTGGCCGCCCTGCCGCCTGGTGGCCTCCATACACGTTAGTTATCATGATCAGACCCCGACTGCTCAGCCCCATCCCTCAGGAGGCTCAATCATCAATCAGTCTCCAACTAACTTCTGTCCAACTCTCTGACAGTCAAGATGGATGGTGCCAGCATCTACAGGATGCTGTATCCTCTCATTAATTCTCTTGTTAGCATGCACTGATAGCAGCAAGATACGGCCTGTTTAATCTGTTTTCCACCAGATAGAGGCATCTCCCTTCTTTTTTGGATCGAGGGTCAACAGTTAATCATTTCTCAGGCACTGGTTACTTAGTACCACAATGATGTGATGTGTCAAAATCGGACAACATACATTCCCGGGATTGAGCCGAACAAAGACACCAATGTCCTCCCACAAGGGCCCTCTCTCTGTCTAAACGACTCTGTGACTCCTTTGCGACCAGTAGCCAGCGCTAAACAAGACCAGCGGATGAATGGGCGCTATTTTCACAACACGCACTTCTTCGCAAAATGAAGCGCGCGCAGGCTGCGGGGACACTTCAACTGGCCTTTTTCAACACCCATTACACTGAGACCACCGAACGCAGCGGGCGGAGAAGAAGACTGACATTTACTGCCCCAGATTGCCACACAAAGAGTTAAAGAGAGACAGAGGGAGTTGGGGGGGGGGCACAGGGGTGAAAGACAAGGGGTCCCTCTTTGCTGACGGTGATGAATGAGTGGATCACAACACGTTTCGGAGGAGGCCTTTGCATCCACAGAGGGGGCTCCTCAAATGACATGACTGACAGCTCAACTCACTTACTCCACCTGCACCCGCCCTCCTACAGCTGAATATTTTACACGGCAGCCATGTTCTAATCACAGAACCCTGCCGATACTAAAATAGGCCAGTTAGGGATTGTCTTTGGCGTGTGCTTCAAAAGGAGTCTGTCAGATCATTCCACGGTGTCTGAAACCCTCCTCCCCGCACCTTTCCGATGTCAGAACTAATGCGTCCAAGTCCAAAAATCTCAACTGCTTTTCTGTTTGAGCATGTAGGGAGATAAATACAGAAAATATGTCGCATCGAAAATGTGCATTTTTGGTGGCTACTCAAAACTTTCAAAATCTAGCTACGGCACTGATCCCTCGGATTGCTCTGACAAAGCGCCTGAAACCCCCTGAAAATCATGGAAGCAACGGGGTTGCGGCAACTTCTGTAACTTTTCCAAACCCAATATTGTGACGCGTTCCTTTTATGCAGGAAAGGTTTAAACTTATGTCTCGTGTGTGCAAACAGATCCCACGGTAAGAACAGAGAGACTGTTTGAAACTGAGCACTGTTTCCTATTTGTTTAACCCCCCCCCCCCCCCCCTCCGCTTTAGGTAGGTATAAACACTTTTACCTTTAGACGTGTTCAGACAAACTAGCTTCTTTGAAGCAAACTGAACCCTTTATACAAAAGGTAGTGCATCGCCACAAGGCACCATTATAAAGATGTACTTTTACATCACTAAGACAAGCTAGTCTGAGGTCCAAATGCCAGGGATTCACATTTTTAACAGTTACAGCCACTTGGACTTATTGCTCTGCTGTTCAGATGATAGAAATACTTTGAATAGCTTTTAGATTGTGCTGGGGGAAACTACTGAATGGACAATTTAATGTCAGTGGAGCTGCTGGAAGAAGTGCTGATGGTGCACCGTGATTCTCATTTTATTTAGATTAACTACCCCTTAATACAAAGGCTTCTCATGCCTCAGTGGAGATAAAGCTCATAAAGGTGCAGTGTCAAGACTGGAATTTGATCCACATACACATTAAGGAGCCTTCTTCCTCATGCTTTAAACAACCTGCAAGTAGGTTCACTGAAGCCTATGTGTGGGTAGTTGACACATGAACAGATTAATTAATAGAGAGATGCAACAGTCTCATGTTCTGAGAGCTGTGCACCGAGACGTAATACGAAAAGGTAGCTAAAATTACTTTGACAAGTCGGAGCTATTGGTTGTTATGCTACATTGCTCTCCCCGTGGAAATAAATTGCGGGCTTTCTTTCCACCAAAGGGCACAACTGGATACATGGATGCATATTAAAACAACAAGAACAATAAAAAGGAGCTCCGTGGGGTTGAATCAGCGATAGCCTGCTAACATTAGAGACACGGCACAACTTGAGGATGGCTGTGTTGCTCTAAATTACATGGCCTAATATATTTCATTAACACACCTCCCTCAGTGGGGTCCCTAATGGATGACAGCGTGGCATAAAAGCTTGTCTGCCAGGGACACTAATTTGTTCTTAGATGCATTCCATTCAATTATTACTGGCTGCTGCTTCTCATAAGCTGCTTAGATTGAGGTTGCCCACTTTGCCAAAAAAAAAAAAAAGTGGGGCTTGGCTGACAAGGCAGGACACTTAAGTTCTGTGACCTAAGTCACCCCCCCCCACCCCCCACCCCCGCCCCCTTTTAATCCATAGTGATTTTTATCTTTCAAGTCAGGTGGCCACTGAAAATAATCCTCTAAGCGTTTAAAGTGACAGCAAGCATTTTATTGTTAATTGTAGCGGCATGATCCGACACCACAACAATGCAAAACTGAGCCACGGCAAGGGTGTATTTGCCCTTCCTGTCCCGCTCCTTCATAAATATCCCGAGGCCTAAATGCCACAGTGCGACGGCTATTTGTTTTCCCTCTCTGTCAGGGTCATTT
Source organism: Collichthys lucidus (assembly GCA_004119915.2). Lineage (NCBI taxonomy): Eukaryota > Metazoa > Chordata > Actinopteri > Sciaenidae > Collichthys > Collichthys lucidus. The sequence continues at coordinate 16,146,178 of CM014086.1, forward strand.
GGCCGGGGTAGAAAGATACTGAAAGGACTGGCTGGACTTCCTCTAGACCTGCGTATTCTGCTGGTGATTGTTTTGGCTCACTTCCAGTAAGACAGAGAGGGGTGTTCAAGCTGAGGACCTAAACTCGAGTTAATATTTAATCCCAGTGTCAACAGAATCATGGCTGTAAATTAAGATCCTCGTAATCAATTAACACAGATTCCAATTATTACAGCAGGGTTTGTTTGGCCTCAGTACTTTATCCATCTTTACTGCTGTCTGATCAGCTGTTTTAATCCCATTTGCCAACAAAACTATTCAGCCAGCGATGCCTAAATTGTCATTCACCTGCTTTGCATAATCAAATCACAAATACTCCCCAGTTTATTGCATGTGCTTTTTTTTTTTCTTGGCACACCTTTTGTTGCGTGATATCCAGGATGCCCCTGACTGATGATTAAAAGATAATTCAACAAGAAAAAAAAAAAAAACTTTGGGAATACTAATGAGTCAATTAAATGACTGCTAAAAATAATGTTTCACTCTGATCACGACAGAAAAGGAACAGGCACTCACGTTCGCAGGCGTCTCCTTTCTGATGAAATCCAGCTTTACATATACATTTCCCAATGGGCACCAGCCATTCCCCTTCGGCGCTGCAGTGCATCTTGGGAGAGTTGTCGGCCTCCTCCTCGGCATCGCTTACGCACATGCCCTCGACCTCCACCAGCGAGGAGAACTCTGATCCCGTCACGGTGTCTGGGAACGTGGCCAAGTTCTCGATGATAGACCAGCACTTCTTGTAATAAACTTTGACAGAGACCAGGGCGATACACGCCCCTACATCCTGGAAGGCCAGGTAGAAGCCACGCCTGGACAGGGGGCCAATTATGCGCACTTCTGTATTCAGCTTCATCTTCCGCTCACCCAGGTCGCCCTGGGTGAAGCTTTCATCTGCGGCGATTGTGTCAATTTTCACATACTGGTTCTCCCGTAAGCTCCTGCCCACCTCGGAATCTGTTTCCTGGTAATACAAGTTGAACGTCTCCTTGCATGTGCCCACCACACCAGGTAGGCTGTTACAATCCCTCAAGGTGAACTTCAGTTCCACAAAAATTCTCTGGGCATTGCCCTTCTCTATCCAGTTAGTCCGAAGCCAGTTATTCTGATTGGGTTCCATGACTTGGCAAACCTGGTATGTGCGAATGGGCGTGTAGTTTTCATCCAAGCCGCTGATCTCTTCCCACTGAAAGAAAGATTTGCAAATGAATGCATCCATTAGAGAACGTATGGACGGGAGAGCCGTCAAACTGAAATAGACATCTAATGACTGGCAATCAAACTGGAGGCTGTTACGCGGTAATAAATATGACAAAGGTGCATGAATTTAGACGTTTACTCTTACTCTATAATAAACTGCAGGAAATGAAGGCAGATCAGCAGCTGCGCATTGTTATATTTTTAATTGCACAAACACATCTTTTAAAGAGTGAGCGTGTTCAGTTTATCTGCTCCTGCTCACATTATTTATTTAAAAAGTTTCTCACACACTGCTTTTAATCAGACTAGCGAGTTGGAAGTGGTTTGCTTAAGGCCTTTGTGCTGTGAATGCCAAAAGCCGGCAGAGTTTAGGGGCAGAAACAACCTCTTGCATTCTGTATCTTTAATCTGGGAAGACTTTAGTGAGCGGGGAATTTTAGGCTACTGATCCTCATGTATGTTTCATGCCTCTGTGTGAGTATTATTATTCCTATCACATATGTGGGACATCAGAGGAAGCTATAGGGGGAAAAAAACATAGATATGGAGTACATCTGTGTGCCAGCGATGCAGAGATTCTGCAGACTTACCCCATTGGGAGGATAGGAGATCCACTCCAGTTCTGTCTGCTGTGCCTTGGAGTCCAGCAGAATCACTAGTGACAGGAAACCGAGAAGCAGGTGGTTAAATCTCACCGGGGCACCGGGGCTGGGTATTACTGATAGGCCACACAGCCACATATATAGCGCATATAACCGTGACCTAATTTCTAACAGCAGCACCAGCACAAAGCACAAACATTCAATAATAATGTAGCAGCAGACAGGTCCTCATGTCTGCGGGGGAACTTTGTGGGAGACAAATGGAGGCAGTGGCAGTACGCACAAAACGGAGACACGCATTAGAACGTGTCGGGGATCATTACGCGTGAGATTTAAGAACATGCATGGTGTTAAATGTGGTTTATTTTACGCATCGCTCCATTAAAACTCGATTTCGCAGTGAAAGTTGTTGCGTTAAGGTCAAAGCAGCGGCTGCTGCTTCCATTTCGGCGCACGCACACACACACACACACACAGTACATGCGCTTAAACTGAGCAATATTTTCAGTTCAAAGCAGCCCCTAAAAACTAACAGTGGAGCCACTCCATTCCTTGTTCGCAGTTTTTTCATCTTTAGAAGGAGATCTGTGGTTTTGTGTTGTGGAAGCGTGCGAGAGCGCAAAACGGCGCCGCGGCGGCTTTCATCCAAATCAAGTTGTTTTAATCATATTTAATATCAGCAGACAGTGGCACCGTGAAAAGGGGGACAGCAGCCAGGACGCACCACCGTACAAAAAATAAAATCCCCGGTTATTTTACAGCTCTGGCGTGGAGCTCTGTGAAATCCCAAATATAAACACCGAGGATCTACAGTCCATATCAGCATAACATCCAGACCGCGCTCGGTTATTACACTGTTGTTTCGCTGGTGAGGAAATCCCTACATGTCCTGCGATTTTCTGTTTTTACGCACCAGACAATGTGATTAATTAAAACAGATTTAAAGTAGCAATTTTCAGCCGTCTGGAGTTTTTAAAAAAAATCCTCTCTCAATTTGGTGATTTCCAGCCTTGATTCTGGCCAACTTGAGCGCCTGATGCAGATTACGGCTCCGCATCAATCTACTGTATTTTCCTTCCACGAAACAAGACAGGACTGTTCGAGCCGAGGCCACTTTGGAGGGAATAACCTTCGGAAACTGCGTCCAGATGGACGGCTCACTCACTCCACACACACAGCGGAGCGGAGGGGAGAGCGAGGCGAGCCCGCCGGGACGATCGATCCGCTGATATTACCTAGTTTGCAGTGATAGATTGTTAATGTTTAACAAGCAAGCTAGTTTTGCCGATAGCGCACTGGTATTAGTAGTATAAAAATAAATTTAAAAAATATTTTAAAAAATACACAAGAGTCGCTGCGTCTGATCGGAGCTCTACAGCGTTTAATTGCCGTGCGTAAAAACACCGAGAGGTCGCTCGCAAACAGCCCGGGAGCAGACAGCGCTGTCATCCCCCGCACACCGGCCTCATCTGGCCGCAGTGGGTGAAGTAAAAATCCACCTTTTAGTGTCATAAAATCGCTTTGTATTTAGAGAGAATATATTTAAAAAAAAAACAAGAATCTGTCTGCTGGATTTGCACACATCTCTGTTAATTCTTCCAAATGCGGCGGGATGGAAGAGTCCAAACTTTGAGAACTTACCTTCCTTCGCATTCTGTGCTTCCCCGCTGTCTACACAGCAGCATAAATGAAGGCAAAATGTAATCCACAGACACGGGATAGACCTAGAGAGCATGGTGCAGCCGCGGATTTCAATCTAGACCGTAACTCGCTTTGCCACCGTCTCGCGTGCTTCCCATTGACGACACTAAACCGGCTCTATGTACAACAATCTGCTGCTCCTCCACTCAAATAGCGTCTGCTGCCGCTGGGAGGAGACTGTGGCTGTCAAGTAGACGGGCGGAGGTGTCGTCCAATCGTGGCGCAGAGGAGGAAACGTCGCGCAAAGCGGAGGCCAATTGGCGCGCAGAGGTGGACTGGATTTGACGGAGGAAATGTTGTCACAACTTGGTTTAGATATTTTTGGTTTTCTTCAGGAAAAGGGCAAGGGATGCTCCAGTACAGTCAGTGTCTCGACAGACAGACAGACGCACACACACACACACACGCCAAGAGGATTCTGGTTGAAATAGATCCTGTGAGATCCTCAACTTTGAAGTTTCTTTCATTTTCTTGTTACGTCACATTTAAAACTTTTTTTTCTTCTTCTTTGTGAGTTTTGCTGAGACAGATTTGTGTTTTTCCACCTGTCTCATCTGCCCCCCTCATGTTTACCCACAAAAAGCTCTCTGCCTCTGAGTCATGAATGCTGAATTTGACTTGTGCATCATATTAAATAGACTGGAGACTCATCCTGACAGATCAACTATGTAGAGTGTCCCAACTATGTTGGTGGCCAACAGGAGGAGATGGGTGGAGGGGGGACACTGGCCTGCATGGGCCAAAGTATGCAGCTGTCAATGAGAGCCTCCCCGTGCACAAAGCCTTCTTAATCTTAGTTTTTTAGATTTGTCCTTAGTTTAAAAGAAATAAATTATCTCCCAATATAAAATACAATTATAAATAATCATTATAATGAACTGTTTTGCAACAAATAGACAAAAACAGAGTAAAGATAGGTTAAACAGAGTCCAGTTCCTGACAGTAAACTGGAATCTGTAAACCACACACAGTCCTGTCAAATGTCAAACACAAGCTGATTTTTTAAACCATTTCTAATTGTTGTCATAAGTCACATAATCTCCACAGCCGTGTTCATTCTGTCACTGTGATGCCCGTGGTGCCGCTCGTTCATCTGACACGGTGTGACGAGTTGATGGAGGGGGATGAGGAAGAAAGAAAAAAAAAACAGCAGTAACTGCATCACAAACAAAAAGTCTGCTGTTTAAATTCCAGAAGTATTATCATTAAAATAAGAAGTGAACAGTAAAAGTACTGAGATATTATTACATTAATACTACAACAATGTCAGAGCAGCTCTTCCTGCTGTAGCTGCTCCAGGTGGAGCTGGTTTGAACTACTTTATATACGGTGGTTCCACACCTAGGGACTCAGGTCCCTTCAAGGGGTCATCTCATAAATCTGACAGGGTTGTTAAAATTATTAATGGAAGAGTAAATTAAAAATTAAAAAAGCCATAGTTTTGTCAGACTTTTCCCTATTTTTTATTTTTCTGTGAACTAATTCATAATTTGACCTGTTTGTGCTTCAAATTGTTCTTAATTAATTAATCTGAGCAATAATTAGTGCTACTGATAACAACAAGGAGCCACAACAAGACCTATTTGTGAGGGGTCAGAAGTCAAAACTGTTTGGAACCACCAGATTAATCTTTCATCTTATTACATAAACATGTTTTTATAAATGTTTTTATGGACAATATAAATCTAAAAAACTAACTGCTGGTAAAAGTCAAATATTTATTTCAGTGCAGTAAAAGTTAACCTCCTCAAAATAACTAAACTTGTTGTTTAATGTTCTTTGAAGAATTAAATGCAAAAAAGAGTTCTTAGTTTGAGCATTTTTGGTGCTTTGAAGAATATTTTTTATGTTTAATAATCTTTGTTTTTCCTTTAAAGGTTCTTTGGAGTTCTAATTACTAATGTGTAACACACTGATGTGACCTGGGACAGTTTGAACACCTTTGAACCTTCTTTGTGAACCTGAAGTACACATGGCTTTAACTAATGTCTGCTAAATGTTGAACCTACTGACTAACTTGTAGCTGTGTGTAGAAATGGTTTTAATTGTAAAGGGTTATAATCTACAACGACTTTTTAAAGAGAATAATAATTTATACAATGTAACAGATACATTTACTGAGTCACTTTTTAAAGTATTTCACCAAATGTTGCAATTAAATATTTTAATTCCAGTTACTATAAAGTACATGTGAATTTAGTGACTTACACTAAATTATGGCCTCGCCTCACAGTAATCAGGTGTAGATTCTCTTGCAGAAACAAGTCACATCAGGTCAGTTTTATTTATGTAGTCCATAATCAGCAATGAGGATTTTTACAGTTTGTACAACATACAACACCTTGAACCTTAAACTCTAACTGCTATATCAAAGTGATCGATTGGAGTTTTATTGGCTCGGAGTTACAGAGTGAAAACCTTTCCATTCAGCTCGGAGATTAATTGACAGTGTCTTCAATGTTTGAGCCAAATATAGGATGTGATGGCGAGACGTTAAATGCTGTTTCTGAATCTGCGGCGGGACAGTCCCACTGAGATGGACCTGATTCATTATGGCTCTGCTGCTTGAGAGACTCTCAGCGTCTAACGAAGCCGCCGGGGGTCCCAAACAACAAACAAAGACAACGCAATTAAAAAGTCTGAAGTTAATTTCCAACTTTCTTGGATTGACTTGGCAGATCACTTAAAAATGAAAGCATAAAGCCGAGCTCATTATCCCTTTATACATACAGCATTTGTTACAGGTCACTAATTAATCTCCATTACCTCCCAACAAGCAAAACAGCTGTAATTATGGCCAGCAAATATTGATTAATAAAGCGTGTACATAAATATGGACAGAAGCAGACAAGGACTCACTTCAAGGTTTATTTACCTCTGCCTTTTCTCTTTCTGTTTGTTTGTTTATTATGCAAATTCAGATAATCCTCTTTGCCCTTGACGCACAGTCGAGTCCTGCAAGGGACTGCATAACTAATGATTGTTGAATTAATCTCAATTAATGTTACCTTTATCATAAACGGGTCCGTGTGACGCCGTCACCGCGCCAGGCTCCGTCACAGACTTGATTTCAGAAGGTTTGGTTCATTTGGACACACATTTATTCTCCAATGATTTGAATATTTATAAGTGTCTCTTCTTTTTAGCTCCTCTCTCTTTAGAAGTTGTTTAATTGAAAAAAATTGATGCCCGGAAAATGTCTTAGTTACTAAACAACTTTAAAAGATCTTGTAGTTTTCCTGTGTATTCAAACCAATAATCTGACAATCATTTTCACGACTGAGCTTTTTAGCTGAGTTTCAGGAGCAGGAACACACTTCCACTGTGCCTCTTCGGACATAAACTATACATACGTGACCATGTTTTCCTCTTTTGCTCTCGTATTCTGCCCCTTTTGTTTCTATTCCTTTTTACTCTTTGTACAGTCCTTTGGGGTCTGTCTTACCCATGCGTTATGGAGGATTCCCCACCAAAAGCCCCCGACAGCGCAGCAGCATCCGAGAAGTACAAAACCCAAGCTTAGTTCACTTATCTTTCTATTTTGTCAATAAGCCATCTGTTGATGGTGTATGGCTTGCTAGTGAATTGGTTGTTTGGTCTATAAAATGGGATAAAATGGTGAAACACTGCTGTTTCCCAAAGCCCAAGGTGACTTTAGCAAACGTCTTGTTTAGTCCACAACACAAAGATATTCAGTTTCTGTCAGAGAATGAAAGAAAGCAGACGATATTCACGTTGGGGAGGTGAAAAATTGAATTTATTTCTGATTCAAAAAGATGAATCCATTGTCAAAATAGATTGCAGCTCTAATCGAAGAATCTGGGATTTTTTTAGGAACCAAGAAAGAGTACATAGGACGTTTTCAAATGTTTTTCTGTTGATTCAGTATTTTTACAGTCCTGGCTACACTGCTGCAACCCTTTCTAATATTTGGGAACACCACAACATCGCTACAATGAAGTCTGAAAGGTCAAGAAACACGAGCAGTCAGACAAAAAGACATTTTATCCACATGATCCTATCTTTTTTATTGTCTAAGTGTAAAATGAACCCACCTGGAACGCTGCGGTAATCCCTCGTTACAGATAAACTGTGTGTGCACGGCCACAGTAGGGCAGAAACCAGCAAATCCAGACTGGTATCACCAAACGGTGGATGAATAACACCGACACTTTCCGTGTCATTTCAGGTGACGTAGTATAACGTGGGAAATCGTTGGGGTGAGTAATAGTTTTACTGTTCCGCTTCATTTTCAAAGTTCCCTCTTTGCTCCCGTTGTGACAGGTTCCACTTTCTCTGGAAGATATTTTTTTTAAAAGTCGAGGACAGGCTGGAACTCAGTAGACACGTCAGCACTCGCACATCTCCGCTGTTTGTCATTTTGTCATTCTCTTAACACCCTACTGTCTCACCAGCAGCACTAACTGCTTAACTAATGCGAGATATCTCAACTAAAGTGGAAGCTGTCTGTTTCACCTCATTGTACCTAACCTAAACACACTCGCTGTTGCCATGGTGTCCTCTAATTAAAGCTTTCCTGTTATCCTCACATGGAAGTGACACTTAGCATTAGAGGCATTATGCTCAGCACTGACAGTAATGAAGCCGCTATCGTCTTGCCTCACTGTTGCCAAATTGATCGTCTAACGGAGGAAAAGTGTAAGTGTGCGACGTGTCAAAAGGTCACCGGTGGGAGGTGGGAGCTGTGAAAGTTTGCATGTCAGCGTGCACCAGACTCTCCTACAGACGGAGCCTTTTCCAGGCAGCGCTGGTTCAGAGGGAGCTCTGTCATAACAGGCAACAATGACAAGGGAGTGGCTGCAGGGAGATGCAGCTGTCGCAACAAGGAGAGCCCAGGCAAAAAGAGTCAGTGCAAACTGTGGACTGACACACAGCTAATGGACCCGGCTGTGCAGAGATCACTGACAACGGAAACAACTCCACTTGTGGACATGTTCTTTTGGTTTTGACACCTAAGGTCTTAAGATATCCCTCCAGTGTAATCACAGTTTTATGATCTGTAAATATAACAGCAGCATGACAGAAGTTTTCCTGTGAAAAAGCAACCATTTTTAATGTGAGCTGCTGTCAAATTTTACTTTTCCCCACAACCATGTGTTTTTTTTCTTTCTGTGTGTGACTCACTAGGGCTTTTCAAAACAACTCTATTCATCAGGGCCAAAGTCAAACTGACCCGGAAACCTCAAAAACACAAAAGGCAAAGACAAAAGAAGAGAAATAAATAAAATAACGTGTACTGTAGGGGCACGTTTTGTAAGAATGATTCTGTATTTTCAGTGTGAACCCTTGCAGCGACATGTTGGATGTTTTGAAGACTGAGGGCAGAAAATGAGCCGCTCACCAGGGACATAAACTCATTTTGCAATAATGCAGACGTGGACATGCATGAAACAAAACAGACTCGCTAAATGTGATGTCTAAATTTAACCAGCTTTAGTCAGTTACATTTTAGCAGGATAAACGCTCAGCATCAGAACTGCTTTCCAAAGAGGCCTCAGTACGAATATTAATTCAATTTATTGCCCACAACAAAATATAATCACTGCAATATGGTGCGAGTTTCTAAAAACAAGAGGAAAAACTAAATGTAAAAAATCATAATCATAATAAATGAGTTACATAAAAATAAAATAAATAAAAAGGGCAGGACCATTTGAATTTCTGTACACTGGAAATATTATAGGGGGGTGGCACGGTGGTGTCAGGCCTGGCAGCTCACCATGACCCTAATAAGGATAAAAAGATTGATGGATGGTTGGAAATATTCAAATCAATACCAGAACGTAAAAAAAGAAAAAAAAGGCCATGTGTGCCAGGCATGCAGATTTCAGTTGAGATTATAGTGGCAAATAATAAAAATGCATTGGAACAGCACGGTGTGACTGCATGCTATGCAACATAACAAAGGTGCAGGGACGTCTGGATTTTACTGAGGTCATGTCCTAAAACAAGACACTGAAACTCTACATTTATTTTCCCTCATTTTCATTTTGTTTTATGTATCCATCTTCTGTTCAGTTTTATCATTTTCTTCTGTTTTTTCCGACATGAAGGTCTACGCACTTTAAAAACCTCCTCCGCACTTCTAGGAATGTCAGTCTTGTAGATAAATGCTGAGCTGTTGTTCTAAAGGAGTCAGAAAGAGAGACATTGACCTCAGATACAGCAGCTAAAGAAAGAAGAACCTGACATAACCAGAGCTGCAGTCATGAAAACTGAATAAAATACCAAAATTTCATTCTTACGGCACATCCGAGGACACTAAAGTCATGTTGAGGGTTCATGTATTTTCACATGAATATTGTGTTTATTTTTAAAGCCAAAGCATAAAAAAAGAGACAAATAAAACAAACAAAATTAATGAATTAAAACAATAATTATATTCTTGTATTGTATTAAATTAGAATTTTGCATTTTATTGAATTAATATCCTTGTATCAGTATTTAGGGCAGGGATGTCAAACATCCAGCGCACCAAAGGTCCAAACCGGCCCAATGTGTGATGAAATATTAAAATAAAAATATGAATCCCATTTCTTTTCAATTTTCTAACTGAGAAATATTCTTGAAATGACATGCTTATTTTTCCTGTATTTGTACTTGTAGTTTTAATGGTCTTACTGATCCCCAGACATGCAGAGTGATTTCATTTAAATTTTTTAAATAAAATTATGAGCATGAGAGTTCACTTCACTTTTGACCTTTTTCTCGAGGGCGTACTTCTCATGTCCACAACACATTTTTTTGGGGGGGTCAAACTATAAAAAATATGTTACGTGTAACAGTCAAATGAATATGTAATTATTTTATTTTTTTTGGTGACTAGTCAAAATATTCTCATGGGGTGGTGTTGGGGGTATTGGACTCATGACCTCTGTATTTGTAGATCCCTCTGATCTCTAACACTCTATCAGTCGACCCTTTCAGTTTACCAGTGCTTTGGGTCACCTCCCTTAAGAAGTTGCATAGCCACCACTTCTTGTGTCAGTGAACACTTCTAGTGTTATCATGGTCTCCATGTTTTAAATAAAATAAGTAGAGAACAAGCCTTATACTGTATGTGGAGTAGAAGTGCATGTAGACTAGCATTTACAATGAGCGGAGAAACATGTTAAACATTCATCCAGTGTCCTCATCAGCAGGCGGCACTTAACTGCTCTCCCAGTGTGTTTCCTCCCTGCAGGCTCGAATTACACGTCTCCGACAGTCCTGCAGACTGCTGAGATGTGTAAAGAAGTTGGAAATACTAATGTACACAGTATCTCCTGTGTCAGTAAGTAGCGAACAAGCCGTCCACAGCCGGCAGGGCTGTGTGTGTAAGGCCAATCCTGGCATCCAGCAGCAGGCAGCAGGGTGGGGGCAGTCTGTCTGTCAGGCCCTGGAGGAAAACACCTTTAATAGCGACCATGAGAAGCAGCCCAGAGGCCCTGTCAAATGGCGGTTTGGTTGTGCAAGCAGGCAATTTGCTTCTTTTTATAGATTGGTAATATGGAATGGCCCGTCCCAGAGGAAATCTCAAGTGTTGAAAACTCAACTGGTATTGTTGTGGGGCAGCTCAAAGCCATTTGCACCTGACACCGTTTTGTTGATATAATCACATTCCTGCTGGAGTCTGTCTGCGACTGCAGTGAAGTTTTAAAAATGCAAAGCACCGGAGAAAGAGTAATCATTCCACACAAAATTTCCCCTGTGTTTAAACTCACATGTGCCTTGGGTCGCAATTATGAAAATTAGTTCATCAGGAGACAAGGAAGTACAGCATAAATCCACATTTCTTTGTGATCCAATTAGGAGATTCAAAGAGAGGAGTATGCGCTTGTATTTTTTTGAGCACATTTCCGTCTGGGATGTTGCTCTACTTTTTAGTTTTTAGTTTTGTAGGTACACAGGAGAAGATTGGTGTGTTTGTTTTTTTGTTAATGGGTCACAGGATGTGGGATATTGTAACTTCAGAGTTAACGAGATATTATAACGAACTAATTTTTTGCTGCAGTACAGAAAAAAAACTTTTTTTTTTCGAGCTGCAATTACAGGAAGAAAAGCAGCCAGGGTGGAAAATGAGACGCAAACAGAACTAATGGAGCCTCAAATGACTCGACATTCTCCCTATTCATAAAACACAACTAATAATGAATGTATTCACATTAAAGACAACTCTATCCTTTTATTTACATGCAAATGGAAATCAATTAACAAGATAATTTAAAATTAAAAAATAATTTAAAATGAAAAAATCAGTTTCAGTGTAATCCCACTCTCGTAAATATGTTCCACTGTCCATTGTACTCGAATATTTGTTATGATTACATTGCTTATGATCAAAACTAGCGAGTCGGCAAGGTCAGCAACACAAGACATAGCAACAGCTACAGTAATATTGCTGACTAGTCCAACAGCAGTCAGCCCAGCTCTGCGTCTGTCTTTCAGCCTTTTATTTCACCAAGCTCTCACTGTGTCCCCGATTTACTCTTGTCTTGTTTGTCTTTTCACCTCTGCCATAGAAGCTGCTGAGCCTGGTTGCTCTGCTGCCTGTTAGTATTCCCCTGCACCTGAACACCTCTTCTTCCTGGTGGTCTAAAATGCCTGTGGTACAAAGACTCCCCCGGTGCACAGTCCAGGCAACCCGGCTAACAAACTGAGCTAACAGCAGCTACATACACAAAATGACACTATTCTTTTTCCGATTCAATCGGCTTTGCTCACATAATAAACTGCTTTTATTGTCCAAGGATCCTTTAATCATTCACTTTAATATAAAATACAATGGCTTTACACAAAAATCACTTCCAGTTAGCGACATGTCACGAAGCTGCAGTGTGCTCCTCTGATGACTGCTTCATTTCCTCGGTCACTGCTCTTGTTAGTGCGATTGCGGGATTGTTGCAATCATTGTTGACAAATGAAGATATCCAGACGTCTGCACTTATGGGAAACATGTGGTCAGTTTCACTCCACATCATCCGTGTGCGGGGACGCGACCGCCTCCTTCACCGTTGTTCTGTTGTTTGTTTATTTAGGAGTGATTGAAATGGCTTCCACTTAGTTTGCTCTGGATGCAACAGTCGAGACGTCTGAGAGCGAGTGAAACATGAGAGCGGAGGAAGTCACTTGAAGTCTGAATACAAGTGTGTCAGTGATGATTCATCAGCAGCATGAACTGTGGCTTTCTATGGAATTATTCACCAGCGTTTGCATGCTGTGACATCAGGTTGTCATACATATTAACAGCTTATGGCGTGACATTACAGTTTGGTGTACTGGACTGACAGTTTAGTTACAAAATATATGAAAAATAATAATTCATTATAAAATAAATAATGAAATAATATACTCATTATGTTATGTTATTTCATGATATTTCTGTTGAGTTAATTTAATTTCACAGTAGAATTTCACATTTCATAAAGACTTTTTTTAAGTGGCAGTGTGCAATATTTAGTCGAACCTAGCGTTGTATTTTTCGATTGCAACCACCTGGCCCCACGCTCCCAGCATAAAGGAGAAACCACAATGACTACAAAACACACCAAAAAAAAAAAAAAAAAGCGCCCTTTAGAGCCAGTGTTTGTTTTTTTCCGTTCTAGGCTTCTGTAGAAAACGTGGAAAACTAGTATTTTTACATTACATAATTAATATAATTTAAATTGACCAGCCTCTCCTAGCAAGCTTAGCAAATCAGAGCAAATTTAGCTCTTGTTAGCCAGAAAACCAAAATCTAAGTTATTCTGAATCTACAAATGAACAGCTACTGTAAATAAACACAGTGGTTGGTTCTGTGTTCATGAGGCGTGGTCAATAAAAGCCTAAAATAGAAACATTTCCAACTAAGTTTACGTCATATTTGCTAATATATGCTAATGTAGCTGTATATGCAACTGCACCACCTTTAAAATTCAGTTTGTCTACTTGGAAAAGGTATTGTGACTTAAAAACACAAGAAATAAGAAAGAAAATAAGATAATAAGAAAAAAAACTGCAATTAAATTAAAGTATAAAAGAATTTGCTACTGCATGTCTGTATTGACTGAGTATTGACCCTTTTACAGTTCCATAACACTCAAGATGTCAAGGAACAACTGGAAACTGAGTTCACTGACAGGATTGTACAGCTGCTCTTTCAGCCATAAATCTCTTTTTATGAAGTGAAATAGGATTAACAAGGCTCCACGGGGCTCATATCGCCCTGCTCAGGTACTGAACACATCAGTGTTAGGTATACTGTATACCACCCAGATCCAAATGTAGCAACAGTGTCCGGTTGCTTGACTGTCTCCTATAAATGAACCTCCAGCACTTGAGGTATAGGGTGAAGGAGGCCCCCCCTTGAATCTGAAGGATGCTCAGCAGAAAGGTGTTTTATTTCAGTGTTTCTCCAGCTGCCGGTGCTGCAATGCTGACAGCATCCAGTTTAAGGCGATGTTTGGCCTGCGTCTCCCCCCGGCAGTCTGTCCAGCGGCTGTCCTCCACCCAGACACAGCCTTCAGCCACGCTGCCTGTCTGGCACTCCAGACTCCTGAGAAATAGATGTCCTCTTTTCTTTCCTTTCCTTTTTTTTTTTTTTAATATTGCTCTTTAATCATCTGCTCGAACAATGGGCTCAACGTTTTAACAAGCAGCTGAAGCTGTTGTAGGGATGAGAAAATTCAATTCTGTTTCCCAGCTCTGACATCCAACGCCGGATTTTTGCTGTGTTTTGCCACCAGAGAAAAAGTTCCGTTCAGTGTTTTTATCAAACAGGCAAAGGCCATCCTGAAATGACTTCATAGTAGAGAAGCACACAAAATTAGCATACCTAATGGCATGCTAATATATTAATGTCCCTGAAAATACAAAAAAAATATGCAGTGAAGTCATTCACAACACAGACGTTCACAAAATATTGCTGAGAGGCGCAAAAAAGTCAGAATGTAACCTTGAACTAAAGAAATCTCTGCCTCTGCACAGCATGTGGACATTCTGCTGAGCAGGACTTTACTGCACGCACATATCAGAACCTATAGAAGCCATAATAATGTCTTTTTTCTTTCCTGCTATGAGTAGTTGCAAAGCTACTGTATGAAAGTTTACTTTGAATATACTATTCATATGCATCATTCACTAAAGAACATCTTGGAGTAAGGCATCAAACCAACTAATATTTACATTCTGCTGTTGGCTGTATTGTTTCCTGCAGGTTCACTCAGGATAGTCCATCATATTTAAACATGTGGCAAATAAAGGAAATCATCAGTGCTGTAGTTTATCATGGGGCAGAAAAGAACTAGAACATGAGAGCATGAGAACTTCATATGTAAAACAAAGCAATTATCATATAAATGCTAAAGTCTGAAAAACTCCCAATCTAACCAGTTGTCTAAGCATGGAGGTTCCTTTGTAAGATTTGGACATGTAGGTAACATCAACCGCACATGTAACACTTGTAGATTGAAATCATTGACACTATAAATAATGGACAGCGTGACGTCACCCACAGGTTTCTAAAGAGCTCAAAATATGTGGCACTGGCTGCTGCTGCCATCTCGGCAACCCTGCTTCTTCCGCCTCCGGGCTAATCTAAAACTCAGCAAAGATGAGGCAAATTGGTGGATCTGAGGCAGGCTGGGTGCTCAAACAAGTCATCTGTGGTGACAAGCAGCTGTCAATCAAAGCAGCCACGCTGGTAATTCTGCATAACTTTAAGCCTTCATATAATGTGAACAGGTGAGTTGTATATAAAATCACCCTCAGTACAGTTGTCATGAACGGGGAAATTAGCTATAGAGACCAAAACAGTTTTTTGTACCAGGCTGTAAACATGTTTATTTCTGCTGTGAAGTTGGACATTTGAACATGGGGACTTATGGAGACTGACTCACTTCTGGAGCCAGCCTCAAGTGGTCGCTGGAGGAACTGCAGTTTTTGGCGTCATTTCCCAACCTAGTGTGGCCCTTGGTTCAAACATCTGCTAACAAGCTTTTGTAACTTTTGATCGCTGGTACCTCAAAGGTACTCAGTAAATGGTGTCATAACCTGACACCAATGTGTACCAATGAGTTAGACAAGAGTCCCTAGAAATTCTCTCCAGGTGGAAAGTGAGCGTTTACTGGTGGAGGTGGCTGATGGATGTGCAATGCATCTGATTTTTGTGTGGGAGGCTGGACTGTGCGTGTCCATTACAGCTTGTTTTTGTCAACTGCATCCTCAATCTCTGCCCTAATCACAGCGTCTGCCATTTGCAGACAAACATCACTGAGTGAAATCGTTTTTACAAATTCGTATTGCAGAGCACGGACGACAGCGTAGTTTATTCTGCTGTAGTGGACACACAGTAAAGTCACATAATGGAGCGGTATACGTCTGTTGTCAGGTCTCCCTGCAGCACTGCAAATTACAGCACCTTACCTAGTTAATGCATCAGTTTGTCTTTGTTTCACCTTTCGCAGACTGGGGCATGACAGAACAGATGTCTAAGTAAATGAGTATGCTGAGCAAATATTGATTGTTTTCACTACATTTTGTTGAGTGAGGGTGAAGTAATGGCTGCGCGATGCATCACTGCCTTCAGCAGAACTCAGCAAACTGAGACATTTTATTTACGAGTTTGCTTTTGTGCATCTAACATAAAAATAAAATGAATGCTATTAAAGTATGAAGGTAGATTAGTGCCATATATCTGAAGAAGAGCAGACTATGATTTGCACTTGTAAAACCCGTAATTCGCAACTTGTAAACGCGCATCTCAGAGTTTGTAAGTGTAACTTCAGATCCACACATCTGCAAAAAGCAAACTGCAAGCATATTTCACAACTTGTGAAAGCGCGTCTTCGAATTTGCACTTGTAACTTCAGATCTGCAAAGCTGCACAACATGATTTGCACGCGCAGGTTCCTATTTGCTCGCTCAGTTGCGTCATCCTTCTCACGTGAATTTTGGCACGATTCTCTCGGATGGATTTGAAGGAAACGATTTGCGCGCAGAGACCAGGAATGCCTGTTTTACCACTCTTGTCCAAGAGGTGGCAGTGTGGTTATTGGATAATATATCAATAAACGGCTCAGTTTTTTTTTTTATTTTTTTTTTATTATTGCAATAAGACAGAGTATTACAATGACACGTGACAGGTAGAACAGAAATTGCTGATCATTACATCAAGATAAAGTCAGTAAAAAAAAAAACAAGAGATAAAAAACATACATAGACATACAAGAGGAATATATCTTAAAGAACATTTAGAAGCTTTGTGTATTTCTTATTATGTACAAGTTTAAGAGATTTGAGAAGAGAGGAAATTTCTAAAATAATAATAATAAATAATCTGTTTATGAATGAAAAATTTGGCTTGTAGAACATAAAAGTTAACTAAAAATTCAAATGATGAATCTATAGAGTTCTCATAATAAAAGAAGATGTCTTTGAGAGTGAAGACATAATGGCCCTGTTGTGCAAAAAGGTGAAAACTAAGGTCTATTAGAAATTTCTTAACAGTATCGCACTCAAAAAATAAATGTACAAGTGTTTCATCTTCCTTATTACAAAAAGAGCAATGTAAATCTAGGTCTATGTCAGTATATTTTGAAATATTAACATTTGTAGGGTAAATCTTGTGGAAAATCTTAAAATGGACTTAATAAACAGCTCAGTGGTGGTGGTGGGTGGCTGGCCATGACTCTTGGTCTACGACACGGCGCCATGAGAACATGGAGAGAAGTGTTCAACAACGTGTAAGTAACATTATGGTTTACACGTTGTTGAACACTTCTCTCCATGTTCTCGTGGCGCCGTGTGTCGCAGACCATGATTCATGGACAGCCGTTTATTGAGATAATCCCTGACTTTTGCATGGCCAATAACCACACTGCCACCTCTTGGACAAGAGT
Organism: Collichthys lucidus; assembly: GCA_004119915.2. Classification (NCBI taxonomy): domain Eukaryota; kingdom Metazoa; phylum Chordata; class Actinopteri; family Sciaenidae; genus Collichthys; species Collichthys lucidus. The sequence goes on from CM014086.1 coordinate 16,163,597, forward strand.
GGTAAAACAGGCATTCCTGGTCTCTGCGCGCAAATCGTTTCCTTCAAATCCATCCGAGAGAATCGTGCCAAAATTCACGTGAGAAGGATGACGCAACTGAGCGAGCAAATAGGAACCTGCGCGTGCAAATCATGTTGTGCAGCTTTGCAGATCTGAAGTTACAAGTGCAAATTCGAAGACGCGCTTTCACAAGTTGTGAAATATGCTTGCAGTTTGCTTTTTGCAGATGTGTGGATCTGAAGTTACACTTACAAACTCTGAGATGCGCGTTTACAAGTTGCGAATTACGGGTTTTACAAGTGCAAATCATAGTCTGCTCTTCTTCAGATATATGGCACTAATCTACCTTCATATTAAAGCAGACTTTTTTAAAGATACATTTAATGTGTTACTATTTTTTTAAGATGGCATTATAAAATGCTTCATGTAAGTTAAATCGGATCTTTCAGACAGACGGTCTACAGATGTGTCCAGACATCTGTTGTAACCTGCTGTAGAAACAAGGTGGTGACTACGTACGCTGGTGACGTGGTTCTCCGTGGACTGTGCTCCTCTGCATTGTCCTCCGTAGCGCTCTGCTAGCTGCAGCTGATTCTGCTCAGCTGCTCTGATGCACTTCGCCGTTGTGTGTCGCGGTTCGAGTGACTCAAAAGACACTTTGAAATATGATACGAGCTGCCAGGGGACTAAGACGCGTCTATAGAAATCAGATTGGAATCGCATTTCAAACCACCTCCAAATGTGGCTTGGATCTGATTTATGTGGCTTCTTTTTTTTTCTTCTTCTTCTTTACAGAATCGATTTATTTGTGCCAAGCAAAACAAAAAGTATTTATCCTCACAGTATGAACAAGTTGGCAGTTGTGACTTGCACAACAATGAGTGGTTTAAGAGAACTTGTGGCGTTCATTGAGTTTCTTGTACTTTGAATCTGTCAAGAAAAGTCTGAAACCTGCCCACACACACAGAGTATTGCAATTACCACTCACTGAGAAGTAAAAAGGAATAATATTAATACAATTTGTCCAGATGCAGAAGCAACCACCACACCTCAATTTTCCTTCCTGTTTTTTTTTTATCTATGCAATCGCAGATTTCTATCTGCAACTGATCATTTGTTCACAGGCAACATCAAGCTCGGTGTTTAGTATTTTCCAAAAGGTATTGTTGGTAAGAATATTCTCCTTTTATATTTCTATCTTAGCAGTGTGTCCATCCTCGAGCTTGAATTCATGGACTCGTTCAGATAATTACAGGTCGGATGTTCCTTCTTTTTTTTTTCCAAATCAGATTTACAGCATCAACCCACAGCCGCTGATTATGTTGTTGTCCAGAGAGAGAGGTCGTGATTAAGGTTCTATAAATAAAAATATTTGTCTTATATCGCCAACTATGGACGTAGATATCAAATCTACTTTAAGCCTGTAGTCTGTCCAATTAGAGTGAGGTGAATCTGACTTGGAACACATTGAGAAATATGCAGGCATTAAAAACAATAACAGCAAAATGCAAATGTTAGTACAAAGGCATGCAGATTCCTCTCCACTCCACCGTGGGAAAAAAAAAGTGGTGGATGCTTCAGTAAAGATGGATACTTAAAATTGCTATTAGGTGTGCCATAAATGGAAAAAAACATAACTGAAGAGAGTTAATTACTACAGCCTTGCAATCTTTTTGTTATACATTTTCTACCGCTGTGTAATTCAGCCCTGTATCGACGCTTCTGATGCCTGATGAGTTTAAGGAAAGCATGCAGAATCCTCGGCAGCTCTCAGCAGCAGGCCCACAGATTTCCAGCAGCCTTGGGAGAAACCTGCTATCATTATAACATCAATCGCCTCTCGCCTCTCTTAAACTCCTTCCTCATCACCGCCTGCTTCAGCTGCACTACATCAGCACTGACTGAGGTGGAATATGGGAGCAGGTAGTCATCCTTTAACGCCGGCTCCAGCCGATGTGTATATATTAATGAGACGCCACTGGCTAGCTCCAAACTTTTCAGCCCGTCTGTGTCATTAAAACACCCCGTGTGCACTTTTGACTCCACATTCAGTTCTTTTTGCCCTTTAGGGGAAACAAAAAGGGATTATATAAGATTTATAGGGATCGGCCCACGTCTAGCCCCAGCCCCTCCACTGCTTTTTATCTTCTGATTGGGATGATTATTGGTCAGAGGAAAGGGAGTGCGGAGGAATGCTGAGTGGATCATGGCTTTGAAGCCGGGCGGACAGCACTCATACACAGCTCTGCCTGAACGGGGAACATCTGTCGGTTTCTAAATTCTACTTTTTTTTATGTTCATTTAAAACTTCTGTGTCAGTCTGTTTACTAGCGCTTCTGCTTACATGGTATGTTCTTTTTGCATTTTTGTGAAATCCTACTTAAAAAGAGTTCACTTTGACTATCTTTTACTTTGTTTTCTGTCTCGCAGCGAGATTACGTGGTTGTACCAGTCTCATGTCTGTGTGTTCAGTACAGAGCTGCAGTCAGGGTGTGTTTAGCCTGGCTTAACATGAAGACTGGAAGCAAGTGGAAACAGGTAGCCTAGGTGATTAGTGACATTTTTGGTGTTCCTCTTCATGATAATACTTTTTCAGATTGTAACACAGATGCACAGCTTTATTTCCTTAATTTATAAGACGTGTAGTCATATGTCATCTATTTTTTGTATTTTCACTTGAGAACATTCTTCCTTTTACACCACTACATTTATCTGACAGGTTACTTTGTACATTAAGATTTAATAAAACATCTGAATTACAAAAATATATGGAATAGTTGTTTTTGTTTTTTAAATGATACAGTTTTTCCTGTTCTAATGTATTTTCTTGCTCGTCAGCATCTTATTTTCTGACATGTCTCTCCTGATAATGACTTGGTCTCATTTTACTCTACTGTAGTACACTGTGTTTCTTTGAGAGCTCATCACCATTCCCTGACAGATATGTGAGATGTGCCCTTAAGCTTCTTTCGCAATTATAGCTTGGGTTGACCACACTGACCTTTGAGATTTAGAGAAGGCCCCACTGAAAACAAATATTAAGCGCTAACAGTACATCCTTTTTATTAGAATGTAGAGGATGCAGTCGTGGTGCTGTAATTTAGCCCTCCACTATGTTTACATTGGCATTAATATGCCGGTGGCGTACTTTGACTCAGAGAGAGGTCACTGTAGCGTGCCCACTTCCCAGAGCGACTGAATTAGCATGTGGAAATATGCCACTTGTTAACTTGTGTGACTTTGGGTTTCACGCGGCTGTCAGAACCACAGAAGCAAGACTTTGTTTGTTGTTCTGTGATGTAGATAAAGCGAGAGGGGAAGGAGAAGGAGGGCTACAGAGAGGAAGGAGTGTAGATGTTCACACAGCCTGAAAGATACAAAAAACAGTGTTTGAGATAAAGTTTCAAAAAAGGGTACAAAAAAAAGTATGAGAAAATGAAGCAAGAACATTAATAAATGTCCTTGGATGCCTTCATGGCACCTTAAGATACTGTAACATTTAGATTTTATAGCTATTCTACAAAGAACTGCAGGTCATGACTTTTTATATTACATTGTCCTAATATTATATGGCTTTCATACTGTGCCCAGAGGACGTTTCCACTTCTTTCTTCTGTGTCCTCATAGTCACATATGCTGGAAGCGGATTAACAGCTTTACATGTTTACTTTATTTAGGTACAACTGATAGCAGCAGATTGCAGAGTGAACACTTTGTGGGTGAGAGGCAAACATCTCGAAAGAAGGAAGAACTAAAAAAGAGAGAAAAAGTTTAAGAAGCAATCAGGAGAAATAAAGAGATTCAACAGAGATACAGGTAATAGAGAGAGAAATCTATGAGCGAGGAGGAGAGTGGACTTCTTTTATACAGTCAATAAAATAACATGATTAAATTCAGATGTAAAATGAGTTAAACATTTCAAAGTAGAAAACAGAAGACAAGAGAAACTTTTTAATGAATAATAAAGTTGCAAAGTAGAACCGTAAAACCTTTGCAACCCTGTTTTTAATGTCTGACGGAAGGTGGGGAATGAAAACGGCACATTGTGATTATGTGAAATCTGTCCGCGTTCCCGCTAAGCCAAGAAAGACTGTTCATCTTACAGGGTCTGCAACTGGGTCATCCACTCCCCCTGAAAGAGCCAGCCAACATGCTGTATTACTCCCCTATATGAAATCCATATGGATTCACACCTTTCAATCCATTACAGCTCGCTGTCACCAAACATATCCAGTGTGAAATAGTGTGAAACCATTAACTTTGCATGTTTCCTGCATAAATCCCTTCACTGTGCCAAATGTCCAAGAGGAATCAGTAACGGCTTTATTAGAGTCAGTTTGAGACACCAGTGCAACAAGGAAAACTATTCTGCTGAGACCTCCAAAAGAAAGAAATATGTTCTGTGAAATGAATTAATTGAACATCACTTTGTTTGATTCAGTGTGACTATGAGGCTACTTCATTTAAATTTCGAGTACCTGGTAACCACATCATAAACCTTTGATTCGTGGCAGACACAGAGACAAAGAACAGTTTAAGCTTGAATGAACCTGAACTCAGCAGCACCGAGACTCACTGGTGCAACATAATGTGTTCCAGTTGAACCATTACACTGAACATAATAACTGTTCCTGTCTATATGCTACATTTTTCAGACATTTGCACACTAATGTGGTGAAACGTGAAAAATCAAATTTTCACTCCTTTATGTCTGAAATATATTTGTTGGAAAATAATCGTTCGATTGCATTGATATGTTTGTGGCTGTCTTCCTTTCTGAGACTTTTCCTAGTGCTTTAACTACATTAGGAGCATCAGCACTGTGTGAAAAACCTATAGGTCCTCATTCATTTGAATGAAGCCACTGTGATGGCACATTATTTTCACATGTGAGCAGAAATATTTCCAACTGGACATTGTTTTATTATGTGATAACCCTTCTTGGATCAAATTTTATTGCATCAACAGTTCCTACCTATTTTGATAGACGTTTTTTAAAGAGTCTGTATCTCATGTGTGCATCAATTTGTAATGAAACAACTTCTTTGTGTATTGCCCTTGTAAAGCATTTTGTGACTTTGCCTGTGAAAAGCACTGTAAAAATACATTTTACTCATTTCGTTTTATTCTGTGAACCCTAACAGTCTCTGAGATCACTTATTTTGTTAGTTTGGCCAATCACACATTCAGGGGTTTTGTCAGGAACTCACAGGAACAAAAGCAGGAACTAAGAAGCAGGAACTCTTTCATGCATTCCTGCGTAGTCAAATAGGCCATTAAATACCTTGATGTTTAAATGGATGTTGCAAAGAATTGCAGGAGGTGGAAAGGGAGACCGAACAACACAGTCGTGACTGCTGAGAGTTGTATGATTATCTTTTTCTACTTCAGTACACAGCAGCAAGTCAAGAGAACGAGCAAGCAAGAGTTTATGGTTACCAATCATCAACAGTCATTAAGCTGAACATTAAACTATAGAATTCCATGATTTAGCTCCTGGTTTCTCTGGTTAAAATTCAGGTAAGATTCCTACTATGATTCCTATAGAAAATTCATGAAGATTCATGGTATAGTCCAGAAATGGGCAAACTACGGCCCGCGGGCCCGCCGAACTTATCTACACCAAAAAAAATATATATCTTAGATAAGATATGTGTCCCATCACTGTGCGATGAAAACTCGGCGAGCGCACGCTGCTAATGTCTCCTGCTATGTCTCTGCTTTAGTTTGAATCAGTCACGAAGTGCCTGGTTGTGATAAAGACAAAGAGGCTTTGACAGTGAAGTGAAACCTCTTGGTGGGATATACCACCTTTGGGTTTACTTCATTCTGGATCGTCATTGGTTGGTCAAAGGTGAATGTGGGCGTTACTAATCGATTCGCCTGACTCTGATTGGTCGACAGGTGACAGGTGTCAATCATCCACACTCTGCGTTGTTTAAGCTTTAGTAGCACCGCAGCTGCTTCATATTCTTTTAATACCGCTTGTTTCAAACATCGCGTTGTATTAAAACTCGAAGTCTTCTTTCCTCCTCTCAGAATCGTCGCTGAACAACTTTTGCAAACAGCAATGCTGTTGTTTTCTTCTGCCACTATGAAAAATGACCACACTGGCGAAGACATGTTCATTATTAGTATGGCAGAGACGGGGCCAGGCTTGGGTCCTGCCAATAAGGTGCGATAGCTTTTGGGGCGACTCGGCCTGCAAACGTCTGATGATGAACATGTTTAAAAAATCATCTGAAAAGTAAAATGATGTGAAGTTGAAAAGTGAAGATTTTTTTTTACAAAAATGTATTTAAATATGTTTAAAAACACACAAATATGTTAAAATGTGTTTTAAAAAGATGTTAATAACATACACAAAGATTGTGTTTAAAGAATGACACTCACTGAAACAGACAGAATACCACATAACAGCCTGACTGAGTGCACACAAAGTGTCCTATCCAGACCTGACCTGACTGACACACCATATGATGACACACACCTGACTATGTGTATGTATGTTTGTCTGCAGCAGGAAGAAGCCAGACGGTACAAATGCCGCTGGCTTTGCAGCAGGAACCAAGGAAAAAGTGTTCAAAAGTGTACCAAAACACTACTCGGCACAGGCAGCTGAATTAGTAGCATTAACAGAGGCCTGCAAACTAGCAAAGAATAAAATAGCAAATATCTACACTGATAGTCAGTATGCATTTATGACTGTACATGTGTTTGCTCAACAGAGGAAAAATAGAGGAATGGTAATATCAACATGAAAACCAATTAACCACAAAGATTTCATTCTAAACTTACTTGCAGCGATACAGTTGCCCACAAAGGTTGCAATATGTAACCATAGATCAACAGGTGTTAAACGACGTGCAAAACACTGCCCCATGAACAAAGTGAAAAAAATTAAGGGGCCACATTAGAAAACATAAAACAGGACTATATACGGGACCAGAAGGTAAACCCATCCGCCCAAACAGCTTGTTTAAATATGCTGCATTATTGAGCCATGGGCCTTGCCATGTGTGAGGGAAAGAAATATTGTCGAGTAATCATTGATGTATTCACAAAATGGGTTAAGGTAGTTGGGTTGTCTGAGGGGACAGACCAGACTGAGAAAACCTAGATTCACTGACCAGGCCATCTGTTAGAAGGCTAAAAGAATGTCACATGTCCCAGCATCAGTAGTCTTACTACACTGTACTCATGATGAATCAAATGTTTTATTTTACTGGAACAGGGACTGCCCCTTTCCAGTCACATGTCATGTAAACTTCTATAAATAAAGGAACAAGGAACTGCTCTGCGCCTCTCTGCTATCTGCAGCTTAGATGTTGCAGTGGAAGGGTGCCCTTTGTACAAAGTAAAGCTCTCGTGTCTGACTCTCATTTGTTCTGGTCTCTCACAGGTGTCGAGTAAGTTGGTAAACTCCTCACACCATCTTAGCGGGCTGTCTCAAACCCAGTGAACAAAGCATCCCAATCACTCAGAGGAAAGGTGTAGATAGGGAAAATTAGTAAAGGGGTCACCGAAAGGAAACATAATGGAGAGGCCAAGATCACGGCACTCATTTAGACATCCAGGCTTATGTGGCATAAGAGGAACAATATGCATCCTCCTCCTTGCTGCCAGTAAAACTTATTGTAAAGGTCCGCCAATGATATTTGTTAATGTCAATGTTTATAGTAGGTCAGAGAGTTTGTCTCTGTCTACCTTACATGACAGTTACCTGAGTCTGTTCGACTGAGATCAGACACACACAGTTTTGTCTTATTTCAAAGAATGACCTGAGGGGAGCAGATAATGTGGAATCAAAAAGATAGAAGCAATAAAAAAAGTGACAGTATGATTTGTGGCTAAGAGGATAAATACGAGCACGACAGGCATGGGATGAGATAAAGATACAGATCAGTTTATGATCCAAAAGATGCTCAGAGAAGACTGAGAAAGCTTGACCAGAGTCCGGATCGGCAAGACAGGGCAGCGCACATGAATTTACAATAATTGGAAAAGCCATACTTCATACAGTGCTATCAGATAATTAAATCTCTAAACAATTGAGCCTCACATCTTCTTACATGTCAGATTCAACATGTGAAATCGAAACTGCCACTCCGACACACAAAAGGGCGAGAGGGGCGTTTTATTTCCAGACGTATCACAGCATCGGAGGATTAGGAAGAACAAGAAGAGCACTTACTCCTCATTTCAGGAGTTTTGCTTAATAATAGCCACCATATAACAAAGGAAGTGTGAAAAACGCACTTTATGGTTTCAGAGCTGTTGTAAAGTTATATTTGCCGTTAAATTGAAATCCTGTTCCCTTGACATAATAGATAAGGATATCCGAAATCATAATAAGTCACTTTAACAGCTCATCAACTCTACAGTAGGCGCCGGCGTGCTCAACATTTCAGTGGCTTCAGGGATCACGCTCGACCCGTCAAAACTGCTAAAATGTGAGTGACATCCCGTGACAGCTATTAAAACACACCAGCTCCTAAGCATCTCTCTCCGCGCAGGTTTATGAAGATGATGGGCGACGGAGAAAAATGCATTGCTTTTTAAAAAATGCTCCTTTTCCCCTCGGTGGTTTTGCACAATAATTGTTTTTCCACACCCTTGGGCAAGTCATCAGTGTAGCTGCCACATCTCCACATGATATTCATGATAATCCCATTAGTCTCTCCACTGCAGTGTCTCCGAGTCCAAAAAACTTTTATGCAGAATGCGAAACGGGGGGATACAGTGTGTTTTTTTTTAAATGTGTTGATTGTCTCTTTGGTTTCTTGTCAGGGCTTGGTGATCTTTCTAGACTTACAGCTTTTTCTTCCTTTATCTGATGACTTAAGGCTACAGTGGAGTGAGCTTCAATCCAAGTCGTGCACAGGCATGTGGATCACAGTACTCTTCCCTCCTCCTTCTTCTCGTTCCTATGTGGTGAAGAAATGTTTTCAAAATATATGTATACAGGTCTCATCCATCCAACAGGGCTTGCGCTGGTCAAACAGAGCTGTCTGCTGTGCCTCATATATACAGTAAAAAGACTGTTTTACCCTCCTATACAGTTTATGGCAGGGAAAATGTGTTGCCTCCACAAATACAACTAATTAAGGTAGCAGTGGAAGTTACTGCTGTAGTTTATTATTACTGCAGCACATGTGTCAGCACTGACCACTGCTGGAGGCAACATTTTACTTTCTAATACCAAACTCTAATTCCACACCAGAGCTGTTTGTTTACATTATTGTCCATTCATTAAATTTGGAATGATTTCTTGAAATATATATAAGCCTGTCTTTGTTTTCAGGTTATTGTGCCCCTAAACAGAATATATAATATGTCTAGTTTTCTAAGCATCATTGATATCCAAAAATAATAGTAACAATAATAACATGACATTTATTTGATTGTGTTATAAATTGCTGCTGCATCTACACTTGAAATTCAGACTCTACCATGCAAAGAAAGAATTTTGGTTTTATACAGCATCCCAACATCTTTGGAATCAGGCTTTCAAAAACAAAATAGGGGGAGAAAAAGTGTTAATATTGGTGTCGGAAAATATAAATTAAAAATTAAAACTTCATTAATGCCACCAAATTAATCCTTGAGCAAGACCTCCACCTGCTCCAGTGGATCTACTCAGTAACAAATAGGTCAGACTGAAGTTGTACTGGGAATCTTCCAGGTGTCTGTGTCTGTAGAATTATCTTAAGTAATCAGATGCAATTAAATACATACAAACCATGATTATTAACACTGTTAAAATGTTATTATGTTTAATAAGGTGTGCTCAATAAAAGGTGACTTCATGATAATGTTTGATGGTGTCTGTCTGTCATCAAATTACCATCCAAAATGTCAAACAAAAAGTCTGTTTCCATTTTGTTTTTATCAACACACCAACTTTTCCAGCTCAGGCAATTTTTTTTTCTTGCAATATTTAGACTTGTTATACTTTCTTCTGAATTCTTCAATTACAACCTGTTGCACTCCTCCCTCGCCTCAATTTTCTGTCATTTCACAGCTGCTACTTTCATTTAAAAAGTCTGAAAAACAAAAGTACATGGCTGGAAAAGTTTTAGAGCACCTGAAAACACCTGGACCATGCTTGTATTGTTCATCAGGATTTTTCTGTAAACAGACTTGTTGTTGCTTTCACTCTCCAAAACTGCTCTTCCTATACAATTTCATACATTTCAATAGATCTTAAATCTGTATCTGGTTGGTCCAACATAGCCTGCATACCGACAGAGGACCATGGTTATAATGAAATCCTACTTTCGTGGATACCTGTGTTTTTTCTTTAGTGTATATTTTTATATGGAACGCGGTTGTGATACAGTAATGTCAGAATGAATCCAAATCATGTTCACCTGAATAATCATAACCACAAACATTGTTTTAAAGGCATGTACCAATATAACTACAGCTTTACAAATAAAATCCTCCAACTCTGTTGCCCTCTGTTTCAGTTACAAATTAAAAGAACTGTGTTACTTGTGATCGTTGTCAAGTGCATTCATCCAAATTTTCTATAAACCAAATCTGTTGGTCTCTCTTCTTCTGCTGTCGCTGTCCTTGTTGTTATTGTCTCTCAGCATTCTTTCTTTTTATGACCTGTCAACAAGACTCAAGCATGAAAAGTATGAGCTGTGGGAGTGGTTGCGTCAATTTTTTGTGTGGCCCACCAGCAGAATTTTCATCCTATCTCTGTCCCCACTTGTCTTTTCATTGCAACTCATAATCAGTTGTTTTGAATACCACATATCCCACACTAACGTCTGTCACATGCAATCGTTCATCTTTTTGATGTCTCGCAATAGTAAGCGCTTCAGACATCCCATCAGATTCCTGTCAACTCTATTTTTACCTGCAGTTTGTCATCACAAGAATTAGAGCACACACATATAGACACTGTAGCTCTCTTACTGGCCCTTAGATCTCATTGCAGGTCAGCTTTGTCAGGACAGGTTGTCCTGAAAAATACCAAAAATCTACTTGACTGCAAGTGTTCAATGAACAGAGACTTATTTGCAAGCCATGCTTGAAGAAGGTCAGGGGCCAAAATCTCCATAAAGAGCACTGGTGGGATGGTGCCTTTTTCCCCGTTTCTGGCCTGTAATTGTAACGTCTAGAGTACAAATTCAGCTTCCGACCTCTGATGCTCTATTTCCCATTTCCCGTTAAACATCCATGCACCGTGAAGGGCCTAATAAAGTGCAAATGTCATAAAGAATTAACTCAGAAAGGGCACAGCTCCAGAGGTACTCGCAGGTCATTGAGATATGATGCCTCCCTTAGAGGAAAGTTTTGTTTTTATAGTTGTTATAATGATGTCTGCTGGTTGTTCAGTTGCTCTGTCCATCCAAGACTCTTAGCTACTACAGGCCAGATTGCACTGAAACATGATATGGGTTTTAATGGTCCCCAGAGGACAATTCTCAAAGATGTTGGTGACCCCCTTCCTGACCTTTTCTACAGCAATACTGTCAGGCGAAAATTTTAAAGTCTAATAGGTAAATCGAACAGACATTTCTGAGCACAGGGGTCCCCAAAGTATGAACCCAGAAGAATTTACCTTGGGTGACTAAAATTGCTTGGTAACTGTTAGGAAAAGATTGTGGACATGGTTAAAACATTGTCTGTTGGTAGGAGACAGTAGTGTCTGGTGTCAAAGTTGGACACTTGGTATGCCCAACCATCCACCACTGAATCTGCTGCCAGGCAACACTGAGTCCCGTTGAATGGACAGCAGCAGGGCGCAACTCCCCCACTGGTGGCTACAGGCTACCCCCGATCCTACTGGTGACCTGTATGATACTCCCAAGGCTTCTGCTATCCACTTACTGAAATCTCATCACTTGGCCAAATAGAGCTGGTAGTATTTTAACACAGAGGAGATGGTTAGCAATGGCTTCTGCAAACTAGTATCAAAATGTTCACTGGCCCTTAACCTTAAAAACTGCTGCTGATGATTCTCTTCATTAACCTCTTGGTTCTCTTGCTCTTGAAGATGTGTGTATTCAGGCAACTCAGGTACCAATTAAATCAGTTCTTGCACCATTTTCCCACATTCTGCGGTTGCCATGCGACAGAACAAGCCACAACTGCAGGATGAAAAACTTGAACCTTCATCAACTCAGCAAACATCAGCAAGCAGCGGCAGCCACTCATTCTCTCCTTGGCACTGCTGATAGCGTAGACATTGATGGCACAGCTGCAAACTTGTTTACTTTCGAAACCATGGAAGCAGAAGTAGCTACCTTAAGAGATTTACCGCTGCTATAACGACTTCACTCTACTTTCTTTTTTTGCGTCAGAGCAAGCATTTTGAAAAACAACCAAAGCTGTTATTTTTCTTGAATATCCAAAGTTTCATGGCAGCCTGGAAAGCAGATTGACTTGAAGTATTTGATGTACTGAAAGTCTGATTAATCACCTGACCAGCATCTGATCAGGTGCTACCACAAAGCAGTTGAAAACTACACAACAAGGGACGATGTTAATTTGATGTTACTGTTTCTGGACTAACACATTTTATTAAAACAGCCTGATGTTCGTCTTGAGTAATTCAATTTTACTCAGGATTGAACATGCTGTTTATGTACAGCGAGAGTGCAGTTGGTGCTTCAGATGATTTGAGTGTCTCTTTTAGCTCATAGCCTGCAGGCAACAAAGACATTTTCTGCGTTTTCACTCTCATACAAATGCACACTCACTCTGAATGAAATTTGGAAGGGACTGCTCTAACTTTGGCAATGACATCAAGCCAGATTGGTTTACTTGGATGCTTTCCACCTCATCTTAGATCGCTGTTTGTTTGTTTGTTTGTTTGTTTGTTTGTCTGTTTGTTTGTTTTTAAAGTAACATGCTCTGTGCTTATTATAGCTCAAGATAAATGATCTTATCCAGAATAAAGGATGTCAGTATGCTTAATATTTGCTGAACTTTGACTATATGATTGCATCCAAGACACACATTATATGACTGGAAAGGAGGGAGTGAACTCAAAAGGCAATTGTCACTCTGACATTATTTTTTTTATAATACATCACTTGAAAAACATCTCATGAAATAATTTATAAATATAATTTATAAATCTATAAATATAAATATTTTCCCCCTGGGATTATTAAAGTATTTCTGATTCTGATGATTCTATTATATCACACTATTGTAAATTTCATATTTTAGAACAAGAATGGGGAAAATAAGGATATTGAAGGTAGGTAACTTTTTCCATCTCTGAAACGTAAGACTGAATTTCCAACCTAGTAAAGGGGGAAATGACTTCGGACCCTCAGGGGTCCATGGGCCATAGTGTCATAGTGTGGCATAACAGTTTAATTGCAATTGTTTTGTTAGGCATCAGTGAAGCACTGACACTATAAACTTCCTTCATGTAATACCTTATCAAATCTCATGTTGTAGAATATAGAAAAACTTGTCAGGACTTTGTTTCTGTAATAGGCTATATATGGTGCTTACATGATTATTATGTAATCAAACTAATTACTAACTAATACATACACAATAGCAGTGAACAGAGAGGGATGGGGGGATCAGTGGGGCATCCCACGGGTAATTTTTAGCCCAGGGCCCACTGATGTGGCTTGCTAAAAGACTATATTTCACAATAACCTGTGCCCATTGTTACCATTCATAACCACTATCACATGATTATTAGTAGATATAAGACAGTATGAAGATAATTATAAATCAGTGGTGATAACATTTTTTTTATTGCTTCCAGCTGGAACAAATCATAATTTTATTCACATTTTTACAGATGTGTTTGGAATTAATACGAGCACCAGGATATGCAAAACCACATTATTCACTGGGGAATCCCCCGTTCTTCATTCACTTATGAATGCATTACTCATCATTACTCCCCACTACGATAAAAAGAAAAGAAAAAAATGGCATGTGAATGCAGGTCTAGTTATTAGATCTCACTCTGCGTTCAAGTTGCTGCAAGGCGTTCAGGATGTCCTACAGTAAGAAGGAAAGCAGCGTGTGTGTGTGTGTGTGTGTGTGTGCACTCCACCCACACCCCCACAGCACTTCCTTTGTTTGTTTGCGGTTGTTGCAGGGCCACCTATAGAAGATGGCTGACTGGAGGACGAGGGCTGTTTATTGAACATTAGTTTGGCCCGCTGCACAGCTCGCAGGATTCCCCTCCACGCCTCTCACGGCAGGCAGAAATGGATACACTAACAGCCCAGGGTCCTGCTCTGTCCACCTGTGGACATCTTGTGAGGAGTGTGTGTGTGTGTGTGTGTGTGTGTGTGTGTGTGTGTGTGTGTGTGTGTGTGTGTGTTTGTTTTTAAAGAATTGTACTTAGTGGTGCATCATACAACCTGTCATCATGAGCAGTCAGCTGCACCCTGTTTACCTCCTTGATCTGAGCAACATGGAGCGAGCGTGACGTCAGCGTTTTCAAGGTGTGGACTCGCAGAAAGTCTGACTCTGCATTTTACTCCAGTCTGGACCTGCATTCTAACTTCACTGCGGCTAACACATTTATGACACGTCTCCACGGTGTGATCTCTTCTTTACTCACTTGTCTGCTCTGAGTCAAATCTATGTGGCGCTCCTAAGCAATGTAGCTGACTGTATGTAACAGGAAAGACGAGGTGTTCTCTTCATTGGCTCTACTTGTGACTCACCGGCTGTGTTGTTGTGATGCTAACACAGTAAATCCTGAACAGCTGTGATGAGGCATGCTTCATAATACACAATGACAGATATGTTCAAACATGTACTGACATGTTTGCAGAGATATTAGCGCATATGATTTTTATTATTTTTTCCCACTGCTGTAAGGCGCCTGCAGGCACTTTAATTTGGTGAGAATTGTTGGGTCTGTGAATAATATTAAAGAGTACAGTTTAAACCTGCTCTGTATGTTATAAGTGCTGGGATAACTACTGTTATGATTTGGAGCTATTTAAATCGAATTTTAATAACAACTATAAAATCATTTCATGGTTCTTTTTAAACTTTATCATTAACGACACACGTGTGTTTTTTGTATCTTTTTTGGCAGATCAGTATCACAGTAAGTATCACACTTGTGTAACATTGACAGCCAGTGTTATGGTGCATTACTGCCATCTACTATGTTAGAACATGACACAGACACAGAAATAATTCAAGAGGGATATTATCACATGTATTATTAACATGACATCAGTATTTAATTTTTCAAACACCATGTTAATACGGTATATCACGGCATATATGTTTTGAAAGTATGTGAACCTCTTGAGCTTTTTTATTGCTTTACCATTATTTCTTATTATAATCATAACCTTTTTTTAAATATGAGGTTCCATTGATCAGTTGAGGAAATCAATTGTGTAGTCACAAGACTAAATTAAAAATCAATAAACATTTGTAGGTGGAAAACTTGATAAACAAGCAGAAAAAACAATGTGGTCACACAAAATGAGTGGCTAAATTAACCAATGAAGTCACAGGTCAGTCATGCCGTGAGGAAAAAATATCTCAGAGGAGCTCAGGAAGAGGATAATTCTATGTAGTACAAATAATCACAAATTTTGCTGAATATTGTAAAATCTTAGTACATAATTTTAAGCTGTCAGATGGATCACGAAAGCCTACCAACAAAACAACTGAAGAATGGCCCAGATAGATTTGTGTTCTGGATTGGCCCAAGTCAAAGTCCAGACTTGAATCCAATCATAAGGCTGTGGTAAGTCTTGAAGGCGGTAGTTCAATTCAATTTCAACTCAATTTTATTTATATAGCACTATACCATAACAAAAGTTATCTCATGACACTTCATACAGAGCAGGTCTAGACCGTACTCTTTATAATATCATTTACAAACACCAACAGTTCCACCACGAACAAGCACTTGGTGACGGTGGCGAGGAAATACTTCCTTTTAACAGGCAGAAATCTCAGGCAGACCAAAGGCACACTTTCATATTTTCTGTAGGGTTCACAAACATCGACGTAGCACTGTACATACATATATAGTATGAATAGATATGTACATATATATGCTAGTATCCAGCGAGCTAAGCAGAGTTTCTCATTGTAATGCACTATCGACAGTTGATCAAAGTTGGAACCATTTTCCAAATCTGTGAATAATGTCAATAAACAAAATGTTGTCAAAACGAAACACAGCTGTTTATCTTATTTTGGATATACTAGGATTTCATCTGACCACAACAATGGTAACATACAGCTGGGCAAAATGTTTCCCAACTGTCAGCTGATGAATTAAATTACCCACAATTATTTAAAATCGTATCATTGCAGTTTCATTTTGCTGATTTGGGAGCACTTTAAACTTTGATCTAATCTCTGAATATGATTACATCTGATGCTAATTTAGCATTTTGCCAATTTAGTCACTATTATCTGAGATAATGATTAGCCCAAAATTAAAACAACAGCTAGCGCATCCATCTCTGTTCAAACGTTAGAGCTCAAAATGTCTAATGTTAAATGAATCAGTGCTGGAATAACAGCACTTAATCTTTCTGATTAGGCGATGAGTATTTCATTACACACACTGCTGCCAATAATGCTGAAATCAGCACCCACAAAAAAAAACAATCCTAGTTTGTTAGCCCACTGTGCAACACTAGAGCTTCATATTTCTTCATTCAGTTATTCCACACTCACCATGTTCACTAAGGAAATAGTCATTTCTTTCATGTTCTCTTCTTCATCATCATTTTGTACTAAAATAAAAAATAAAATAAAAACATTGGTGTACAGATTGAAATAAACGTGATCAAATAAGTGGACGAGTGTGTTTTAGTGTGGTGAAGACATTTCAATAATGAACATGACACTTAGGAGTTACAATGAATCAGCCAGGCTTGCCTTATACTAATTTATACACTTTAGAGGTCCCAGTGATGTCTGTTGGATCAGGCACTCCAGTCTGAACTCCCATTGGTCACATGGCACTTATCTTGAAGAGGATTATCATTAACCTCTGCATACTGGACAAATTCCCTGCCCGGCTTCCTCATTGTCTCCACCTAATTATCCCCAAATTTAATTGGCTAAATAAATCACTGCTTTGCCGTAACAACTTTGGTGCGGGGCGCTCATGCCGTGAACTAAATAGGCAAATAAGGATATTGAATCCCAGGGTCACCTCGGCATATTGAAGAAAAGCAGGGATAGCTGCATTAGGATACTGCAGTTCTGTCAATAAGTTCCTGCTAGCTATGAAACCTCCGGTCCCAACATCCCCATTTAGCTTGCAAAAAAGCCAAACCAGGGCACAGTGAGGTTGTGTTTGGATCAAGCACAGTGGAGCTATGTTGTTAATGAACTTATAATGCTATGATAGGGTTTTAGAGAATAATCTGGGTGATTACAAATTGGGTTAAGACCCCTATACTATAGTGCAATTTTAGATGGAAAGAAGTTGGTCAGCAAAAACCTCCTTATGTCCACAGACCAATCAATTAGAATACAAATGACAAATAATGCACAGGCCAACATGATGTTGTAAGCAGCATCTTTTAACAAATACTTTAAAAACAAACCAACAGAATCTGGTTGGAGTCACCATACTGCAAGCGGTTCTTTAAGGCATAGAACAACTTTAATCTACTCTTGTCAGCATGCTAACATGCTCAAAATGACAATGATAAAATACTGATGTTTAGAAATATTCAAATGTTCACCATGTAAGTTTTTAGAGCTGAAGATGAATGGATCCAGATTAATGGACAAATAGAAATTTCAATCCATCCAAAATTTGTCAGCACATTTCAACCTCATGATAAATGGGCCACACTTTACACTTCATATCTCATTCACACATTCATACACTGATGGCATTGGCAACCAAGGTTCATCGGTTTTTGGGAGCTAACCATTCATACAACTTTTACACACTGAGCAATTTAAGGTTCAGTATCTTGTTCAATTACACTTGATATCATGCAGACTGGAGGTGCAGGGGATATATACCAAGGATCATCTGATGAGTAGATGACCCGATCTACCTCCTAAACCACAGCCGCCCCATCACCTGCCAGTAAAACTAAAATAAAAGTCAGGAGACCATCGAAGTCTGTGGGATTCATCCGTAGGGGAACATGAATGTCTGTCTTTATGGCCATCCACCCAAAAGCTATTTCTGTAAGCACGGCATCAGCATGGCTAAAAACAGCATGAAAACTGCAGATGGATGACCTGTGTCTGCTTGCAAGTTTTCCTATTTACATCCAAGCATTACAATTTACCAAACATGCATGGTATACATTTATACCCATCTTGCAATGAACCTGTAATACTGCTTTTATCTCACAGGCTACAACGTCCACACCTTTCACTTTGCACATACAACGGATGACTCAAGACTGACGTGGTTATACTTCAGCTTAACTCAAAATGCCCTCTAAAAGGATTCTCGAGAAACAAGAAATGTGAGAAATGTAAGGCTGTTAAAAGTCAGGTGTGCACATATGAAATGGTAAACACGTTGTCAAGCATGTACCTGGAATTCCAAGGGCAAGATTGGAGGCACAAATCTCGTCTCATTTGTCTGCGGCACTGGTTTAAACGCTCAGGTTAGCGCAACCTGCGGTGCATCTCTGAAATACCTTTCTAGATCTGTCACAGATGAAACCTGTGTTTAATAAAGGCAGTGTGTTGTCAGCTCATAACCAGAGAGAGGCTTTCACACCATAACGGCTTATCCAGGAGGATTTTCCTGCTTCTATGCATCTGCTTAAGATTTCCTTCAAGATGGGATTTCTTTTTTTTTTTGTCTCTTTGTGAGTCAGGAAGCCCAATGCCTAGGTGAACAGCATGAGTCTTGTTCTGTGTGGGAGTATATGTTAGGGAGTAAATTGCTTTGACACATACTTTACCAACTATTTCTTTGTGATAGAAACCAATGAATAAAAATCAGAAGCTATTTGCCGTCTAAAAGTGAACGGTGAAGGACAGAAGAGGCTCTTTTAATCCATGTAATGGGTTATTGACTTTGACCTCAGGGGGAATATATTTGCAGACATAGGATGACACTTTACTTACACTACAGTTCAAGCAATAGAACAATCCAAATGGATGTACACCTCTATTTTCTCATCATTACTCTCATTCGTTTAGGATTCTGCCACGAGTGCAGATAAGCCATTTGTTTGAGAGGACTGATTGTCTTTTGTACCCATCAAATAGTAGCAATACTACCACCACTACCTCTACTACTTGTTAAGTGTTAGAATAAGTGTTGAGAGTATTTTACAATGAACTGTGTGATGCCGTGCATTACATAATTCACACTGGGATCTACATTTTGGCAAGCACATACCTGTACTTTGCTGAATTAAGTCCATATACAACACGTTGAAAAGGTTTTGAAAGAAAAATAATTCCCCCCCCGTTGTTGTTAGGATATGTTTTTAATGTGCATTTTGGCAACTTTGTAAAAATGTCATGTTGTATCAGCAAACCGTTCTTTTGGGATTTTGACAAAATCCACTCCTGACGACTAAAGGGTTATTAAAGTTTTGTTGAAAGAACTCGAAGCCCTTTGTTGGGGTTGGGAAAAGACTGTGCTCTTGGAAAAAAGGAAACATGCTTTCATGTTTAACTCGTGTTGCAGTGCTTGTGAAACAGCACTCGTGTACAGTGACGGTATTAAAGGTCATCCACCTCAGCTCGCTTTCCAACTCTCTTTTCTTTCTTTTTCTAGTAAGCATTGAACTAGAATGCTGATTTTATACAAGTTATAATGTTACAATTTTCAATATCTTATGTCTCTCATTGTAGTCCACTGTTTACACTACGTGCTTCCTGGTGTGGTGAGCTAATTTCGTCATGATAGTGTTGTCTCAATTTAAATATGGCCATTGTGCACTTACTGGAAATTGCGACTGAAACATTTCACTGCTTCTTCTTCGCTGAGTTGCAACCGGGCTGAGCATTAGCACCAATATCCATCCAACTGTCCATCCATCCGTCCATCCATTTATTTGCTTCAACTTATCAGGGGTAGTGTCACGGTTGCAGCAGGTTTAGCAGGGTGTTCCAGATGTGCCTCTCCATGGCAATGCATTCCAGCTTCTCCTAGGGGAACCCGAGGCATTCCCAGGCCAGATGGGCTTTTGCCAGAACACCTCCAAAGGCAGGTGCCCAGGAAGCCTCCTAATCAGATGCTGAGGCACTCCAGCTGGCTCCATTAGGGTGCAGCGGCTCTACTCCAACTTACCTCTGTATGGTGACCACTGAGGGCAAGAAGTGTCCAGCGTTCCACACTCAACCTTTCAACTGTTACGAGTGCAACATCCAGGTACTCACAGTACACTAGATTTTGCCATAATTGACAGTAGTAGTGACAGTGCTTTTGTACTCAAAATAGCAACTGTAAGTATGGAAGTACGCAAGTTGAGAGACAGCATGGGAATGTTATTAGTCATGTAAGTCAACAAGTATTCAAACTACTGCTGGTGTTAGAGACAAAGTGAAGAGATCGTCAAAGTTAGTGCAGTTCTTGCTCTGGGGACCATGAATGAATCAAAGCAAAGCAAAAATTTTTTCAACAGTTGTTGTTGTCTGTCATTCTTGCCCAATTTGCATTCATTCATTCTGCGAACGGCTCGTTTGCAACATCCCTGCAGCATCATAAGACATTTTTTCATTGTTAGTTATAATTTTGAGTGTACAGTCGTCCCTCATTTATCACGGGGGATATGTTCTAAAAATAACCTGCATTAAACGAAATCTGCAAAGTAAGTATTACAATTATTATACATGTTTTAAGGCCGTTAAAACCCCTAACCACACACTTTTATACACCTTTTTACACGCATTTTGTACAGTACTCCCTTAGTTAATCAGGACGCAGAACACAATGCACGTTCATACTGTACAGTACACTGTAAAAAAAAGCATGCAAAATTACCTAAAAAATTCCGCGAAACAGCGAGTCCGCGAAAAGTGAACCGCGTTATAGCAAGGGACAACTGTACCAACATTTTAGCTATTACCTATACCTGATTTTTCAGGAATATATATCTTTACAAAAAAAGTAATTTAAAGATAACTTGGGATTACCATGTGTTTTTGAGATTTCAGACACAATTTTATTTTTATAAAGATTTAGCTGAAATTCAGCATGTCAGAGCTCTGTTTACTGCAGAAATACATCTCGAGATGAGGATAGATTGGCAGGACTGTGGTTGAGGAAATGAATGTTATTCTAAAAGTAATATGCAAATGATAAAAGTAAATTATGCAAATTCTAAAAATACAGTCATACAGTGACCAAGAGTTCAGAGCTTCAAATTCACGCTTTTTGATCTTCATAAAGAATAAAAATAAAAAATCACCTGTGGACATCCATTAGTCGGCTATTTCCTAAGGACATTTATAATGCTGTTAATCGTCACAGTCACAATCCCATGTCAAACTTTGTTTTAATTATACAAAACAGGTGTTGCAGAGCAAGAGACAGATAACAGAAGCATCAACTGCATTTGCAAAACAATGAATATAATGCAACAGATTTGTCCGTCATTTAAAAGACTTTGCATAATTATGCTCCTGTTGAATAATTCTCCATAATTACTCATGCACTAATGCTCACCGAGAATAGAGCAGTGTGCACCAAACCGTTAGCAAGAACATATACTTGCTGTAATTGCCGTCCAGTCTTTTTAACCCCCAATTTGAAAAGGCCAAATGCATTTCAATCTGCACTGTATTTTTAAATTCTCATCCGGACGTGACATTGTTGGACAAAACGCAGGGAATGATATCAAATCAAGCTATAAAAAAGAACCCATTCAGACTGAGGCGATGTGAAACAAAGTGGCAGCTTGGTGCTTTCCAGATGGGCGTTTAATGAGCGTGAGCTCACGTAGGGATCACCAACAGGGCTGATTTGTCTTTTCTTTTCTTTTCCTTATAATTGAAGGTTTGGTTGGACTCTAAGTTCAATCAGATTCAAATGCAGTATGAACTAAAAGCCATTCATTATTTTACTTTAATTATTTATTAAACATAAGTAATATAAGTAATGTTCAAAGTGTTTTTACCCTCTTAAAGCAGCAACACAGAAACTTGTGATTAAACTGTTCTTTTTCTTGTCAAGGTAAAAGAATCCAGGTAAATTTGGCCTGGAGAACCTGCTTAAGCCATGGTCAAGCTCCAGTCAGTTCTTGGCAGCCCCAAAGGGCCCCTAAGGTCTGGCTGAGGTGTTTTGAGCCTCAGCATTGTCAATTTATGATTCCTGTCTGGGAAAGGTAGAAGCAGACACCCCTGTTTTTTCCCCTCCTTTCTCTCTTTGAGCAGGTGCCAACACCTGAAGGTAAACAACATACAAGAGGGCAGCGGGGTCAGAGCAGCGTCTGGACTCAGCCGCTCCCCACAGACCGAGCCTGTCAGAGCCTGGATCTGGCCTGTCTCGTGTGCTGAGAGGAGCTGAGCCACCGCGGCACCTTGGCTTGACACCATGTCAAGCGCCAAGGCAGTGACTGTCATGGAGAAAAGGGGCTGCCTGCTGAATCCCGGGCTCAGTGTTGGCATGCAGACCCTGTGCAGAAGGGCTCATGTCGTGGAGGCCCCTCCAGTCAAAGTCCGACAGACGCTTTGCGGGGGGCTAAGCGAACAGCCAAATGAACCCGTAATCCCTCACTGAAAATGTATGGGTGAGGGAAGAAGACGGCGGGGGGTCGGGTAGGGGGGTCTGGGCTGGCTCACAGGGTGGTGCCCGGGCGTATCAAGGTTAGGGACAACCGGAACCTTGTATCAGCAATCTCATCTGTAGCCCTGCAGGTGCTTTCCCGCACTGCAAACTGCTGTAGAGGCATGCAGGGCTGAAAAAATAACAGTGGCTGTGTTCCTGCTGCAGAGCGGAGAAACAAAATACACTGTCAAAATAGCCCATATCAGTGTCAGAGTTATGGTGATCCATGAAACATATGAAGAGAGTACACACACACCAATTCATCTGCACATCACTGCTCTCTCATAGTGAGATTTTTCTGTTTACATATTTATATAATGCTAATTTGTATTATACGGGTCATGTACATAGTTGTAAATATAGTAACATAGTGGTGTATATCTTTTTTCTAGTTTATTTATTTTTCTAGTTTTGCTATTTCTATCTTACATTTTATTTATTCTTCTTTTCTATCTTATTTTCTTTTTATCCTTTTGAGTGTTTTTTTTTGCACAGTCGCGACAGTCACCTTCATTTCACTGCCACTGTACCTGTACTTTTAGGCATGTGACAAATAAAAACTTGAATCTTGAATCTTGAATCTTGAGTGAATTGAGTTGCTGCACAGCAGCCTCCTCTGAATAGGCAGGGACACCGTCGGCGGAATAGAAATCACATGAATGTTTTCCTTCAGCTATTCACACTACATCACCTGCAAACACACCTTTGAATCTTCTTTCTCCGCATATTTCTTACTACTACAGTCACACACACACACTCGGATCACACTTCACTTCACTAAACACTTCAGACAGTGGAACAATTTGTCCTCAGAATATCATGTTTTATTTGAGTTAATTCATTTCACTTGAGGAGAACTGAAGCAACCATCCTGAAATGAATAAAGCCTTCTTGACAACAGCATGACCATAAATAACACAGTAAACAGCTGAAAGGAGATCATTCAGCTGATCCAATAACCCATATGAGATAGAATAATCTTAATTTACAACAACACATCTACCTCAAAATAACAGCTTCTGTGTCACTTTGATGTTACACTGTAATCATTCAGAAATGCATGCAGAATATAATTCAGAAACTTTTTCTGGATCTCACTGAGGGAGAAGAGCATGCTGAGGCCTTCTTTGATTACTTACAAATCGCTGTACTAAATAAGTCAAAGAACTGCACTGAGGGATGTTTTCATTCTTATGACTGACTTCAGTAACGGCAAAACCCCCACGGGGCAGAAGCAGAGCATTTCGCCCGGCAGATTTTGTTAACTCGCTCAGATTTTGTCAGTTATCCTTGGTTCATGTAAACATGCTACGTGGTTAAACTGTTTCCCTTCTGGCTGTTTCTACAATCTGAAGTTTGCACAGCCAGCTCGAGCGGCTCTGTGCAGATTGACGCTGCCTTACCTCGAAACTCCAGCGGGCACGTCATTGTGACATTGTGGCTGTAATGCTGTTTTGGGTCCGTCCTTCAAGGCAGGGTATTTTATTTTGAAAATCCACCAGCTTCTCTATGCTGTTTCTGTGCTTTGCTTCCTGTCGACTCGAGGTGCTCTGTGTAAATTGACGCGGGTTGATCTTGGCATCCGTCAAAAATATAAAACAGCCGCGTATACAACATGGAGTTGAGCAGAGGCCCGCTTGTGGGAGGCTTCTGAACTGGACCACGGCGGAACCAGTGGAGTTTGAAACTGACTGTGCTAAAACAGCTGTGTATCGCTGCGGCGACCGTGGCACTTTGGTCGAGAGACACAAACCAATTTAAACTTCTTTGTGTCACTACTTTGCAGTGTAAGATGTGAACTAGACTCAGATTTAGAAGCTGGTTCATGGAATAATCAAAGTCAGAACACAACAGGTAGAGTATGAGAGTTTAGATAGACATTTCAGGCTGACAGGGCTGGAGCATGACATTGGGCTTTACAGCACTAAGTCAAACACCATCAACTATTTCCAGCTAACTTTTGCTGAAACTGGATCATATTATATGGAGAAATGGTTTCTGGTTTTCCCTCTCATGTCCTCTCGCTGTTCTGCCTCCACTAGTTAGCTTGGTCTGGGAGCTCAAATCACCGGGGGAGTGGGAGGTTTTTCAGGTCCAGCAGGAGCTAATGGGGAATGCTGACTGGGAGCAGAGCCAGTGTCACGCCAGAACAAGACCTGGTGAGTGGGCAATGCAACCGGGCTCAGCAGCCTCTGTGGACATGGCAGAGGCTAAAAGATGCAAGACGTTGGTGGAGGAAGCTACCATCTGCCAAACAAGAATAAATCTGGGCCTGACTTTTAGTTTTAGCTGGTGCTGATTTAATGCAAGACTTTTATAGAGATGAACAGGTCCAGACTTCTACAGTGCATGTCATCATACTGACTTAAAGCCAGCTGGAGCTGAGCTGAGCCTCCTGGCTGTGAGTTCACTTTCTCTCTTATGAAATGGGACGTATCCATGAACATTACAATTCATCATTTATCTTTTTTTTTCACTGGTAAACAGATTCTGACCTGCTCATCCATGTTCCACTTAGTCAAGAATGAATTGCAAAGGCCACACACAGTTTCACTTCGGTGCAGTAACAATGCACCCACAACACACACCCACACACACAAATACACAAATACTCTCTATCTCTCTCTCTCTCTCTCTCTCTCTCTCTCTCTCCCTCTCGCTCCCTATCTCTCTCACACACACACAGTAGTTAGTGTCTCGTCAGGTCAGGGAAATGTTACACAACATGCAATGGGAAGAGGATAAATTAAAATCCACTTACAGTGTGGTTTGTACATCACGTTTAACTTTGTTTCAGAATCTTCCACCAATATAACCTCCTGGTAACAACATTTAACATACATATAACATATTTAACATATTTATTACATTTTCTTTTAGAAAATATAAGAATAGAATTAGAAGGAGGTGCAGCAGTTACCGGCCACAATAACAGTAGGTTGTTTGAGTTAACAGAGGTGGAGGAGAACACGTCATAGACTATAAATCCAAAGAAAATACATGAACTGGCCACACAGTTTGACGCGGATCCCTGGGAAATACAGTGCAAACACAGCATGGTGACGACTGCTGTGCTTCAGAGATGTCGCTGTAGTAAAATAATAAATAAGAATCTCTAGTAAATTACTGTAAGTGCATGCATGTGCGTAATTTGTTTTGTTTTTTTCAAAGCAGAATCTGACACATAGAACTGACTTTTTGTATAGTATTTTATTTCACATATAATAATGCAACTGTTCAGTGAGTAAAAAGATGAAACATGCTAAGCTGTTATCACCTAATGTAAACATGTAATAGTAAAAAATAAGGGCGATATGTACGTTGTCTAAATTGTATGTTTTTTGTGGGTTGTTTCTAGGTTACCCATGTTTGTTCAATGTCAGTTATGACATAATATCTGATATATTATATCTCCGTCCTAGCCAGGCCCTCCCATTTTCACCATCCCACATTGAATCAATGTTGCCTTTATCACTAATTATATAACCTCAACCAAAATGATGATTCTGATGGAGTGTCAACACTGAATTAACGTTGCCATGCTTTGACATAGCATTACTTTGAGGTAAATGCTATCAGCACATGCTCACAATGACTGTGCTGGCCTGTCAGAATATCCATGTAGCTATAGAACCGGGGAGAACATTTTGACATAATGCAGATCTGACTGAGATCAAAATGGTAATAATAAATCAGAAATGTGTGGTTTGGATTCAGTGTGCCATGTGCACTAGGTTAGTTTAGCATGTTAGTACAGCTGAGGCTGATGGGAACATCATAACACATTCACAAGTATTTGGTCAATATCCAAACCAGAAAGTCACTTGAGTAACTAGGTCTTCTTGGTAACATGAATGTCTGTAACAGACTTTCGTGGGAATGCATGCACTTGTTTCTAGCCTGGACCGAAGTGGTGGACAAACTGACTAGCACTTTCTGGTGTCAGTCTGACTGACTTTAACTGACCATAATGACTCCCAGACCAGGAGGTTTCAGGTCTTCTGGGAGAAAGTGAAGCAGCAGAGTTTCCTTTTCCCAGCTAGGTGGCCAGTGGCATGGTCTGAGGGAGATTAGGGCATGCTTGTGTATCAGCTTTAGCGTAGGGGACCAGACAAGCACCTTCGCCTGACCTTTTCACATCCCTAGTAAGCCAATTGTCCTGCAAATCACCAACATGGCAAGGATCATGTTTGAGCAAGAGCTTAACAGCTCAGGAGGCCTGCAGGACGGTACTTGATGACTTATTAGAAACAGAACGAGGCGTAGAGAATAGAATAGCTTCACTGAGTCCCACCCTCCATACAGGCTGCAGATGACTCCCAGGCTCACCCTGTTCCCATGGTACTTGATTAGTTTGTCATGTTGTAATACAGATGTGTGGGAACGCTGACAGCTAAAGTGTGCAAATGAGACAACTGGCTGCATCAAATAGTGTTTGGTTATCTTTTCGTTGAGAGCGTGTTTCCCCAAGCTTTGGTTTGTTCAAACTCTGGAACCTTGTTCTCATCTGGGTTCATTTGGACAGATTAGAACAATGCAATTTGAACTTACAGCCTGGAGTTTGTTAGCTGAAAGAATTGGCTGATACTGAAGCTTTCCCACTCCTCTTCTTTTCCTCTTACCTTGCACATTTGAATCACAAATTTAGCACACTGTGGTCTGAAAACACTATAGGCATTTGCATGGTTGAGGGGTATTGTCAAGAGATGTGCAATGAAAAAGCTTTGGATCAACCTTTGACCAAATGAAACATGAAGTGCTCTCCTATATTTGAATTTTAAAGGTGGGTTATTTTTGTGTAATTGGTTCTACTGGTAATAATAACATTATACTAACTAAGTTGCTGAGATTCATTACTAAAATTTGAACCAAGAGAATGATCCAAAGGTCTATGGTCCAAGGTGATCAACTTTGACCTGCCATACTTAGGGTTTACTTACATTACAGATAACATATTGTGACTTTTAATCTTCCCTCCAAATAAACTAACCAATCTGGCTAAACTTATTCAAACCTTGACTGTGCTTGTGTGATCATTGTGGTTTATTTTTAAAGATGTTGCATTCTTAGATCTTCTAATTTACTGTGCTGAGTGCAATTATAGATTTTTTTTAATTATTATTTATATATTTATATTTTTTATTATCCAATTATCACATTCCTGTAAAATATACACCCATTACTGTTCAGGAAAGACTCTTGGATGGCCATGCAGTTGCTTAATCATATTTAATTTCAGACAGATAGGCCTAGTATGAAGCCTAGTTGCAGGGAGGCAGCATTTAAGCAATTATTTCAAGTTTAAATGTGGCTCTTCATTATGGATCTATACAATATATTGTATGTTCAGCTACTGTCTAAAACACCTGATGTTTTTCTTCTGTAATGAAATGGTCCAAAATGCTCCCTGTAACCTACAGCATACATGCTAAAATGTTTAGTGTGTTCTGTAGTGTAGATGGGAAATGCTGGCCTGTATCCAGAGCACATTGCATCATGAGAAACCTTTTGGTTTCTAACTGCTGACTCCAGCCCCCTCTGTACTCCCTTCTCTACCCAAATGCTAATGAGAGTCTGGACATTCGGTTGGTTGGTTGGTCCAAGTGTTGTACTACAGTGGAAACAAAAGCCAAACCTGTTACAGTGAATGCCTGTTGGCTCTACTTTAGAAATGCTCCTTGTAACCTATAGCTTACATGCTAGGATGGAGGGTATGTCCTGGAGTGTGAATATTAAATGCTGGCCTGTAGTCAGAGCCCATTGCAGGCAACTTTGTGAAATGTAGGATATACTGTATGTTGAGAACTGCATGTTTTTCAATATATCTAATATATCTATCTTTTAGTGAGAAATGGACTCACAAGCTAGCAGCTTTGTTAGAAAGTTATCTCCTAGCACAATAAGACGGAGAGTGAGTAAATGTTGAAAGGTAGTGGAGGAAAATAGAAGAAATTTTCTGGAAACTTATTTTAAAAAATACAAGGTTTCATGGGCTTAAGAAGACAGAAATTGTTATCTGATGACTAGCAGTTGCTGCTGAAAAGCTTAGCATAACAAAGGGAACTGAGTGCACTTCCCTGTATTGACGCTTATAGTCAGCTATTTCTTCAAGCATGTTTAACAGGTATGAACACCAGAGAGGGTAAATTACCCGAAATAAGTCTGTTATGCTTAGCTAAGGTTACAGACTATGATCAGATTTGTTTTGACGTCTCTTCGATGACCAGGCAGAGCAATGGGAGACACAGGCAGGTATTCTGCCTCCTCAGCTCCATCACATGCAAGATGCATTCCTCTGTAGAGCAGCTGTCATGATTCTTCTGTGGTGTAATTTGTAATGATACGGCTCCAGGCGCAGACAAACACGTCCGGAGACCATCGCTATTGCCACCGCCCCATTTAGACCGGAGCAGAAAAGGTTTAACAAGGTGATGTGACCTATTGATCACCACTAGAATTCAGATAAAGTTCAGGTTTATTGCCTGCATAGCATGTGTTTGTACTGAATGACCTCTGGCAGTAAGATTTAGGGGTTTTAATGTAAGGGCATTGATGCATGAATCCATCTTCAGGTTCTATATTTTTATATAAAATGAGGATCAGAGGTTCAACTGTATGACAAATATGCACATCATGAATTCATTAAGAATATTGTTTCAATTACATGAATTACAGAGTAAATTACTGTGACTCTCATGTGAGTCCGGATCACCAGGTTGTAATCCAACAGTTGCTCAATAGCAGCTAAAGGCAATCCTGTTGTTAAGACTGGGATTAAGAAACAAGTTTGTTATTGCCCAATCCAAAATCCACTTCATGGACAAAATTATCTCGCCTCAGGTCAACTGGTTAACAACCTGAGCATTAAAACCCTAACACCAGAACTCCACAGGGCACTTCTAAACACGCTTCTAAATATGTAAATATGCTACATAGTTAAATTGTTTCCATTTTTGCTGTTGCAATGTTGGGGATTTTATTTTGAAAATCAACCAGATTCTTAATGCTTTATGCTTTATGATGCTTCTACAATGGACCGCCATGATTAATTGGAACACGTTGCATCTGTGCCTGGTGGAATTTAGTGTTGTTTTCCTCCCAAATTGTTTTGTTCAGTATTTTGTTTTCCACTATGGGAGATGTAGATTTACGTGTAGATAGGGACGGACTGGCCATCTGGCATACCGTGCATTTGCCCGGTGGGCCGACGTGCTATTTGGGGCGACAAGTCCCGATATATATGTATTTAACAAGTAGATCACACACCCCAAACACACTCACGAGAAAAAAAAGTTCGCCTGGGTTTCATCATATTAGAGTCGGCTTATAAAAATCTATAGTCGTGCAACCCCTATTGTGTGGACAGCCATGAAATTTGGATCAGTACTATGGTTTATGACCAAATATCTTCAAAACTCATGATAGTCCCATCGTTCATGCATGCTAACATGCTAAGTTAACATTTAGCTCAAATTACCACTTTGAGGGCAGTTTGCTAGCATAGCATAATGGTAAATAAAAATAAATTATTCCATTTGATGGCTCGAGAGGCTCTGGAGGAGAACAAAACTGATTGCATGAAACTTATACATGCTGAACAGTCATAGCACATTGTTCACTTTCTCTGAGACCAACAATTGCAGCATTGCGGAGTATGTGGATATACATGTCCTGGGGTAATTACATGGTTTAGCACTAATGTGTATGGCACTACAATTACTGACTTTACTGTGTAAAGTGTTACAACCTGGGATTCGCCTGTGACCAGCAGTGCTATTTGCAAATTTGAAAAAATGTCATGCTGATGCTGCACTGTAAATTGTCTGCTAGAGTTGGCCAGAGTGACGCTCATCAGTGCCGACGTCGCTTCACTGCTGTAGGTGGTCCGCCACTTGGCAGCAGATAAAAAGTCATTTTTTACTTCCCCTGCAGTCTGAGATTAATTAAAATGCATGTAAGCTGTGCCTGTTTCTCTCCATAATTTATCCATAACCCAAGATACTAAATAATAATAATAATCCTGCTTTGAAGGAGTGTAACTTTGAAAAATTCATGGTAGATTAATTAAATGTCTGTTTGCTTCTTATTTCAAAGCTTAAGGTGCCCTTGTGCACTTTGGCCGAACCCAAAAAAATCCATCTCATCCCCCGTAGTGGTATTCATTTTGTGTGTGTGTGTGTAAATGTGGATATACTGGATGCATTCGGGGAGTTTTGTGTATATGTGGATATCCGGGTTTGATGTTTGGATCGACCGACAATTAAAGCAAACGTCCATATGTGGGGTCGCGCTGATGAAGTCAGGATCTCTCAGAACGTTTGGTCGTGTGTGATGACTGCGGTGAGTTAAAAAAAATGTAGAAAAAAGGCTGAGTGTTTGAGCTTTAAATGGTGACATCACAAGCTGTCCACACTTTTTCCGCAGTCAGTTGAGATTACAGCTACCGCAGCCCACAGCGCATAAACAGCTTAACTTAAATGTCTGGATAAGCTTCTGACAATAGTCCCTTTGTGTGGATAAATACGAACTGCATATTCACAATAGCCCTTTACCCATGACCAAAAATATAATCATATGAAGCTCCAAAGCTGCAGGTGACAGAGGCAGCAGCTTACCACAGACGTATAAAAGTAAGCGTCCTGGCTGTAGTAGTGAGTGGTAAGGGCACAGAGTCTTTGCTGCAGCGGCTGCAGGTCTCAGCAGCAACTTTGAGTTGATGTAGCAGCAGAGGATAGACGGAGAGGCCGCCCGAGCCCCGCCGGGCTGTTTGTTAGTGTAAGGCATCTGCTCTGTTTGTCAGAGAGAGATGCCCCTGGCACTGCACCCGCCTTCTTCCACCAAACACAACACAACACTGTGTGCCATGGCAGCAGGTCACCTCTGCAGGGCCTACAGCATCCAGCTTACACACTGAGATGCAGAGAGGGGAGGAAAATGAGAGGAAGAGAGAGGGAATGTTCACACTGCAGCTCAAAGTGTCCACCCACAGATACAATTTGTGTTGAAAGTTTCCTAATTAATGTGATGACTGTGTGCAGTTATTTCTTCTATTTTAGTCTTTAAACATCAGGCATCTTGATGACATCCAGAACAAAGTTGAACAATATTTCAAATATCATCTCTGAATATGTGGTTTCGGTCTTTTAGCTCTTTTTTTTTGTTTGTTTTATGATCCACAACTTGAATTTTTGGTTCAGTCTAACTGCTCTCATCAGAGCGTTGTAAAGAGAGATTCAGGGTCACACAAACATCACGCTGGCCAGGAGGTGTGCCGAAAAACAGGCTGACTTTTATTCTCTCATCAAACAAAGGTGGTCTTTGAACAAAGACAAATGTGGTTCTGCTCTTCCCATAGCATACAAAAAAACTGACCAAACCAAAAAACATTCTCAACATATATACATATACTCTGATAGGCCTTCTCTCCAGTTCAAACCAGCCTATCAGAGTAGATCTGTGAAAGGGAGAATGACACGATTAAAAGCAGGTCGTAGAAACGTATGGAATCTGATGAATTTCTGTCATTTTGTTATTCTCAACTGATCTCCAACGAAAAAGTCAATGGATAATGCACAACGGAGCATGTTTCAATGGAAAACAACATATTTGGTACCCGTAATCTACCGGACAAAAAATAGCTAACCTTTTTACATAAACAGTAGTTCAACAGGGTTTAAGCTACTTTCTTAACCCAAGATAACCATGAGCTTATGAGACCTGTTTCTAATTTTTAATTTGATCACGATTGCTGTCAGTTTATACTGTTATCAAGAATGCTCCAAGTCCCAGAATGCAATAGCTATCACTAGTCTTACTAAAACAAACAAATACAAGCAGTCATTCATATTGGAGCGTGACGACCTGCAGTGTGAACACAAGTCGGGGAGTGTTGTGTTAAAGAGTCGGACACAGATGAGGAGAGGTGCTGTAGAGAAAGAGACTCTGGGACTGAAAGCTACAGTAAGACGACACACTGAAGGATTATATCGATCGGAGGCTGATTGAGCTCCAGATTTGATCTGATTTGTTGACTGTGCACATCATCAGTGTGAGTGATTATGAGCTGCGAGTGCGAGTAGACACGGTGATCTCCTCGAGCTCTGACGCCGCATCTCGCTGGACGTCTTGGCGGTTGTATATTCAGAAGATGGAACTGTGTGGCGGCATGTCAGAAAGCGGACGTCGATCTGGCATCCCGGGGACGTGCGGGGCATACCGAAGGCCTGAACCTTGAGCCTCTCGCCGGAGGATTGAGAAAACTTCAGCATTGTTCACGCTTGGCCGACTTCCTGTCTGCTTTCTCAAGAGTTACTCTGTGATTGAGCGTGGCTGGAAGGGAGGAAAAGTGCGTGCATGTCCGGGCCACAGGAAACATGAAAATCTCAAGTTGTGCCGAGAGCCGTGTTCATGTTTCTAAACCGATACTCTTGATCTGCTGCGCTGTGACTTCAGCCCTGCCTGCCTGTCCCCTCCTCACTGCACATACCTGCTTACACCTGTCAAAATTGGATTTAGGAAGCATGTGTTGTATGTCTCCCTCAATGCTTGCATCCAAACATAAAGATTATAGATCAGCTTTGGATGCAACTCCCCAGTATTGCTTTACACTAACTAAATACGCAGTGGGAAAGTGATACCTCATTAAATGTGATCTTCATCTATTTTTTTTCCAAAAAGCAAACACCCCTGCAGTTAAAATTGCAAATCAATGCTAATTGTCTTCTCAAGGTAAACACTAAATGATACTAAAATAAGCACAGTGTGACAGCAGAGGGATTTAATCTGCGCTGTTGGGGGAAACTGAGTGCTTTCCCAAAATAAAGCAGTGCTTCAGGCAGTAGAGGAAGGACTTATTCATGTCTGGCTCACAAGCTGCGTGACATGTCGAAGACTTGAGATGTTCATGAGCAAAACTTACACTTGAATTCCCCCAATAATTTACACAAGACAGCCAATTAACAGGTCTGCACGCACAGGTCTGTGACAGTGGGGCAGCATTGTGAATTAAATTACACCTGACTGTCTCACATCAACCCGTGTGACGTAGATTGAATTTCTCAAAAGAGAGTCATCCTCCACCATCACCCCAGTGTTTTCATTATTATTCACTTTATTACAACTTGGTTTACCAAAGTAAAAGTCTTACTCCTAAATTCCACCAGGGATGGCTATGACACATTCCGGTTGCACTGTGGCCGCTGGAGCTGATCACAACCGTTCTAGACAATGATCACGATTCCACCATAAGCACCGCAGTGCGATTTATAACGCCTCAAAAGCTGCTCTTCACTCTGCTCCATGGAGAATACGTGGCTGGTTTAGTTTTAACGGATGCCTGTCACATCAAGACACAAAAACGGCATATAGAATTGGTGAATTTTGAAAATAAAACATCCTGTGCAGACTCACAATCGTATAAACAGACAAAAGGGAAACAATTTAACTACATGGTCTATGATATAGATGCATAAACCAAGGAAAACTACCAAATCAGAGCAAGAAAACAACATTCAGTGCTTCTAAAATGCTTCTGGTGGGACATGAAGCCACACGCAAATTGGACCAAAACAGTGTCATCACAGATAAACAGTAAAAAAAAAAAAAAAAATCAAGTGGGTTGTAAACAAGCACTTCAGATTATCAAAACGACTTGAACAAAAAACAACTGTGCACACCACAGACCTACCTTCCAACTAATGAGTAAGCAACTTAATGTCTACTGACTTAATTCATGCTTGACACAAGTGGTTAGATACCAATCAGGCATAGGTATGCTATAGTTAACACCATAAAGATTGTGATACACACTGACTTGTGCTACAGAAGAATGAAGAAAAGGTCTGCCTCGTTTCATCGCTGTATGTATGCAGTTTGGTTCACTGTGCCAGAGCTGCAAGCAGGGGTTCTTCTGCGGGAATGCCTTTCCTTGAAGTGCTACTAAAAAGGAGAACTGAGCCTTTCCTCGACATTCTCCAGATTTATGTTGTCACTAGAATAGATTCTTTATTGATCCCACGCTGGGGAAATTCTATGTCGTCGAAACTATATCGTCACTATCAACTCAGAAACCAGAGAAGACAGAAGCGATCAGTCACAGTTCTTGTAGTATCCCCGTGGTATCTCCATACCCTCTGCAGATTTGAAGAGGTTGTGGCGTAGTCTGTGGAGTAGCTACATAGCCTCACATACTAGGTCTGACCCTGTGATGCAGAAGATAAATGAATCTTTAGGGCATAGCTCTGTGTGTTGCTAGTTAGACAGGATGGTGTGTCATGTTTCCTCGGCCAAAGGACAAGTTTGACTCATCTGTAGCCACCGGTATGAACTCTGTATGCACTGAGGTCTTCTTTTAAGATTGGTGGTAGTCTACTAAGATCTACTAAATTAAAACCAAATTGTTATTTTACTGCCTGTCTTAAATTTGTCTTGCAAATAAGTTTTTCTAAGCTGCTCATGTTTCTTGGTGTTCCCAGATCACCGTTCAACTTGAAGAAATAATAATATTATTATTGCTTATCGGAAAGACAGCCAAGCAAAATAAAAAAGTAAAACAAAACAAGTTCATAATCGTTTCCTTCACGAACATAAAATTAAATGTTCAAACTGAAAAATTAGGAAGAGAAAAAACAAGCGTGGGAAACTTGGTGCATCATGTCAAATGTGTCATACGAGGCTGGAGGCTCTTGCAAACGTTTTGCATCACTGAGAAGTCTTCATTGTTTGTTTGAACTGCTTTCCTCTGAACTCTCCCTTCCTTCCGTTTCATCACTTCTCAGACAGCCGACGCATTAAAAGAAGCGCAGCTATTCCACCATTGTGTTAAATTACACTGAAGTGGACGTGCCTGCCACGGCACGCCGTCAACACACTGGAATGAATGGACACACATACTGTTCATTCCATGTATGTGTTCAGTGTAGACCAAAACATATTAACGGAGCGTGTGAAGGATTTGCTGGAGCCTCCTGCCTCCATCCAGCTCTGAGGGTGCTGCAGTAAAGGTGACCCTGACCTCTGACCTCCATGTGGAAGGGCAGAGAGAGAGTTTCCCCACAGGGATCAATAAACTATCACATCACTCTGCATCAAACATGCTTAACAGGCATTTGCTTTGACTTTATCTGGCTGTACGCCTCTTGACCTTGTGCCAATTACACTTTGTTTTCATCACAGTTGACAGCTGTTCTTGTCTCCTTTAGGCAGCATCTGTGTCATTATCAGGGGACCAAGACATAAGATGATCGGTTAAAGGACTGCTCTAGGTTAATTCCAGATATTGGTTCTGTTTTTTATAGTTCTGGACATCATTCTTGTTAGTAGTAGCAACATTGTACTCACCAAGCTAACTGTTAGGACAATCAGGTGATTTGAAACTGTTTCAGAAAGGCAAAATATCATCCAGCTAATGGTTTAGTCGTCTCAGGTCAGAAAGGTTCTTTCAGATGGATGCAGTTTCTTTGGTAATGTCATGGAAATATAGTGACCAAGTCGACCTTTCATAGCAAAATGGTTTGAATTGTCGTCAAGTTTTTGTTGATTTAGGGAGTTCTCAACAAATCCAAGCAGTGACGAACATTAAACGTGCCTGAACACTAAATTGCAGTAAATTTCTGAACTCAACTGTCATCTGATGATGATTTATCCTCTATGAGCAACAGCCAATGTTTTGGGTCATGCGCCGTAGCTAGCGTTTACCCGGAAAATGGATATCCGGGCGAAGATTTTCAAGATCTCGTCTCCAGTCCGATTAGCAACTTGATACACATGACACAGTTCTGCTAATCTCTGTAAGATGTACAGATATTTGAATATCAATGCAGATACACTTAAAAGAAAAGCTGATAAAACTGATCTGCCATCAGATGATAGCTGATGGATTCTAAGTTTGCATTTTGGCCAAAGCCTGTTTTGCTTTCCACACGACTGTTTACCTCCTTGCAACCAAATCCTGTTGAAACGTGACAGGCCAACACAACTCGGACTACAAACAGAAACCAGAACACTTCCAATGCCAAAAACCTCGGCCTGTTGCCTACAGATTCTGCATTCATGTGCCGACATCTGTTCATACAGATTTACTCTTCGTAAAATCAACAACATGACATAAGGGTGAGGTTGGGTGCTGGAGGGATCTGTGGCAGCAAACGGCGTTGGCATAAGAACAATGATCAAAGTTACAATGATGTGAATGAGCCAATCAAAGTGACGCATACTGCAAACTTCAT
The DNA here is from genome assembly GCA_004119915.2 of Collichthys lucidus. Lineage (NCBI taxonomy): Eukaryota > Metazoa > Chordata > Actinopteri > Sciaenidae > Collichthys > Collichthys lucidus. The sequence continues at coordinate 16,200,527 of CM014086.1, forward strand.
TTCTCTGCCTGAACTAACACTATGCTTCTTTTAGTAGACCTTCAGTCCAGATTATTTTGTCAACTACTGTTTCCAATGTCAAGGATGATTTCCAAATACGTCCCATATGAACATAGGACTTCTGTCTTATGTCCAGCCTCTTGTAAGTTGTTTGAGCGATGTCACCATGTTTCCAAGACCTGAGTTAAAATAACCTAGAATTATGCTTTTAAAAACAAGCAGTATACATGGGTGTCCCCTGTTTGGCTGTATTTTTAGGTAAGTCTACCAGCGTCAGCATGCTTTTATCTCCCCCACTCCCTCTGTTTGAGTGTCTGAGTGTGTGTTTCAGTGTGTGTGTGTGTTATAGCCCACCCTGAGCAGAGAGGTTTCATTAGGCACATTTCAGCCCAGTGATATCACAAACTCCTTGACCTTCTTGACCCTGCAATCTCCCACACAGGCTGAAAGAAAACCTGACACACACACAAAAAAAAACCTTCCTGGACTGAGATGAATAAGGTTGAGAGCAGTTTTACTGAAAGTCAAAAAGGTTTCGGATGTGATTCTATGTATTTCACCGGTTACATTGTGTTTATTCCTGAACCTTTCACTTGACTCTGATTTGTTGTTCTTCCAAACCAGAGGAAATCAAAAGGTCTTCTTCTCTGCAGTAAGTGTTGCCTGTGGTACGGTAGACATTTATTTCAGAATTTCATGAGGCTCAAATTCAGCCCAGGGACAAAACCTTCTTATTATGTCGTTCCACACACATACGCTCCTCACAAAGCGCTGTTAAACGATGGGACGAAAACAATAGGCGCAGTAGAAAAGGCAAAGTTTTTCTGTTGTCACCAAAGGGACTGACTGCAGTGTTTGATTTCAGCCTGATAGGTGATCCTCCTGAGGCACGCAATTAATATTTAACTTGATAGGCTAGAGAGGCAAGCTTTGAGCAAAAGGGAGGAGACATAACAATAGAAGCAATTCAAACGTGCAAAACGAAACTATTGAAAACTGCACATCATAAGTCATCTATGGGCGATTGAAAGGACCAGTATGCTGGGCTTTGGACTCAACATTCAATTAAAAATCTGCCATTTTATCCCCTCTCCCATATCTATTGCTTTTTGTGCAGCAGCCATGTTCATATCCATTACTCATATTGTGAGGGTGCGTGCCGCCTCGGTATAGAGCCTTCTCCAGCTGCCAGATTCAATCAGGGAACTTATATTATTTGCAAATAAGTGTAACATTTGTAATTCCTCTTTAATTGATTATTCATCCTTTGCTGACCTCTGACCCCTTCTTTCCTTTCAACTTCTCCCTGAGTGAAATTCAACCATCTCCTCTAAATTATTCTTGGAAGCTCCCCCGGAGAGTCTGACATTTTGCCCTTTCCATGCCCAGTGATATCTGGAAGTAAACATTCCAGTAAATGAAGGACGCTGCATTCCAGCGTTCAGGTTTCACCCAAGCAGAGCCGAAAGAAAAATGTGCACAAAACATGTACACCGTCATGTCCGGGCACAGTCTGAATTCTTTTTGTTTATGTACTGATATTAGGTTGATATCCTGACCACAAACTTAAATGTCAAAATTCAAATGCTTGATTTCAAGGCTCATTGAAAAATCATTACATGGGTGATTTTTGGAATCTTGTTTTCTGATTCTCACAGCTTTGAGAACATATCAAGACAGCCTAAATCATTTTTCTAAAGAGAAATAATCAATTTTCTCTGTTAAAAATGAAAATTAATTTAGTTAGTTTCAATCAGTTACACTCAGGGGTTTGCTGCTATGCCCGTCTTGGTCTGGTATAACCACTAGTTTCTGGTTGCTAATGCTACTTAGCAAACAGTTCTGCTCTCTGACCTTGGCTGTTTTGTTTGTTTTTTGGTGGGGTCAGGTTTGGTCATTTTCAAATACCATTATAGAATATTTCTCTTCTTTCTCTACTTGTGTACAATGCCAGTGTGGGAAGAAAGAAGGAATGCAGCAAATTTAGCCTGACAAGCTAATGATCAACAATGTATGAAGTTAACCAATAAAGTCAAGAAGTTCAGTTCTTGAGCGTCACGTTTTATGACATTTAAAAACATTTATGTAACAAATTGAAGCAATACCCCACAAGAGGCTGTGGTTTACAGAGCATTGTTAATGTTTTGGGCTTCATGCTTTTATGAAACAGTCACTACATATATCTGGCAAGGTCTCATAAAATGAATACACAAAAAACTAAACAACAAATTTGCAAAAAGGCAGTATTGATCGATTACAGAAAATCACTCCAACTTCCAACTTCAATGCTTTTGCCAAGCGACATACAGACGCAGTAAGTTTATGCGCTTTGGATGGAGATTAAAGGACAGTGTCTTTCTCCAACAAAGCCACCGGACACAGCAGGTTCTCTGGCTGTAGAAAAATTCATCTGTGCAGGCTCTTTGTTTCCTTCTCTGGCATCTTTGTGTTTTTTTTGCACGTTTGTTAATGACAGCATCGCATACTTCTGCCCGTTAAAATGTCCTCTGTATCTTCTTTCTTTTTTATCTTCCTCCTCCATCCTGTCGATCTCTTTCAGCCACTCATCCACGCTTAGTCCACCCAAGAACAACACAACAAAGACAAAAACATGTCATTGCTGGTTTTCTGACTTTATGTAATACTGATTTAATGTAGCGTCTTACAATGGCTTTGTTTATCATAAACAACGGCTGGAACTGTCCACTGTATTATGTGGACCACTGAATAAAACATGTTTTCTCAGTATTTACAAACCCATTTCACATGAGAACACCTCTGCAATGTGACGTGGCTGAGGGCCTGCAAAATGACACAGAATTAACAAAATGTCTCCATTACTCTGAGTAATCCAGTGAATGCTATCAGCCATTTTATTGGTTAAAAAAAAAGCAATTTGAATGAAAACTCTTGACTGTTTAGTCAGTGGATCAGAGTAACAAACGCTGTTACTTGAAAGAGATGTTTGATTTTTTTAGATGTCATTCTGCAACGCTGTGAGGGACGTAAACAAAATTCCATTCTTTATTGCAGCAGCATGGAGGCAGAAGTCTTAAATTGATTTCCCAAACCTTGACTGAGTCCAGACCCTTAAATCAACAACACTCCACTGTTAGAAGTTTGATGTCAGGCAAATCAGGACCTGGACAAATTGTGAACTGACTTGCATTTATACAGCGCTTTTCTGGTCCGCTGACCACTCAACACACTTAACACCTGTCACATTCACCCATTCACACACACTTATTCATACACTGAAGCCAGAGGCTGCTGTACAAGGTGCCACTGCTCATCAGGAGCGCTACAGTGCTTCCTATTCAAAGTGCTTATGATAATACTACACTCACCCATACAAACACACCCACAGCCATCAGGAGCAGTGTTTGTTCAGTATCTTGCACAAGCATACTTCAACTGGACTCAGGGAGCCGGGGAATCGACATGCAACCCTCAGATTACTAGACTACCTGCTCTAAAAGCTACCACAACCTCCAGAGAGCAAAACCAAAACAATAGCATGGTTATACCTTATTTTTCTTCCTCATTTGGAATTTCACAAAATAAAGCTTGGAGAATCAATAACCTCTAAATTCCACTGAGAGCTGATCAGGCCCTTTCTAGACAGTGACTGTGATTCCAGAAGCATGTTTCAGAAGCAGTGTTTAGCAGTACAGAGCAGATAGAGCTGGCCGGTAGTTAGACAGAGAAACGCCATAAAGAATCTGGTCAATTTTCAAAATAAAACATCCTGTGCAGAACTTATACAAATAGATAAAAGTGAAAGAATGTGAAAAAGAAAGTACGTAGACTACTAATTCATGGTAGAAAAGGAAAAGTAACCATATCTGAGCACGTTAACAAAGTCATGCAGGCAAGCTGTGTGGAGAATGGACCAAAACAATGTGGTGGCAGCGACGTGATGAAGTCGTGTGCGGTGGAATCCAGGGGAAGAATCTTAGCCACCCGGATAATGGCCTTTTCTCCCTGCTGGGATCAGGAAGAAGCTTTCAAATACACCAAGCTAGAACTGAGAGGATCAGGAAGATCTGCTACACGCAGACCACTAGGAGCCTGAACAAAGACACTGTCTAAGATATTTATTCCTCATTGCTATTATACTATTATTATGACATGTTTAGTTTCATTAAGAATATATAATAGGAGCTATTTTTGATGTTAAAATATCAACAGATCTCAGAACTGTAAATGACACTAAGCAGCAAAGTGTATGCAGGTTTAGAAAGGACAGAAAGTTGATGAGTTTCATGTGTGTAATAAAGCGGCCTCGCGCACAGCACGTGTGCTTGGAAGAACTCTCCTTTTCCTACCATGAGCAGATTAGATGCTGTCACTCTGATTTTTGCAACTAATTTGCAATTGCAGCGCTGGGTCAATATTTGCATTGGCTGATATATTCTTTTCTCCTCTCCTCTCTTTTGTTAAACTGTCAGAAGCTGATGTCTTTGTCAGAGACGTTCCTAAATGGCGTCAAGATCCGCCTCCGCCTCTTGCTCCAGCAGGCTGCGTTAAGGCCGATCTGAGATATAATTATGGAAAAAACTTGAAAGTTGTCATCAGCTTCAGTAGAGATAATTGATACAGGCTGCTCAAAGAGGCATTATCTTGTCATTTGTGCTAAGCAGCGTTACCGTTTTAGTTCTCCAAATGGTCGCATACATGAGTGTATTTACACTACAAGGAAAGTCCATTTCACCTCCTTTCCTATAAATTATTTCTTCCTCCAGGAAGGCTATATATATTTTTTACAATATTTTAAAATTCATAGGCTTTTACTTAACGCAAGATTCATGGCTTTGTGATGGATTCCCCTTTATCTATTGTGACTTTTTACGTGTCCATAATGTGTCCAGACCATAAACATTTTTGCAGCCGTTGTGTGCATTAGAACTGTCAGCTACCAAGCTTTCACGCTTGCTTCTCCCTGCTATACTTCTATTCCTGCGGCTCTAAAAATATCCAGGAGCCATCAGATCCTCAGCCCCCCCCCCTTCCCCTCCTCAAAGACTGGCTGGTGTAGCACGGAGAGAGGCCGTGAAACACGCCATTAGATAGATTTGAGGAAGACGGATGACCTGTGCCGGCCAGCGCTGAGTGCGTGTGAGCAGGGGTGGGGTTTTGGGAAGAGATATCCGACTATCAAGGAGCCATTTAGAAGAGGCTGTCACAGAGAAGGAGCGCAATTCCCCGACAGATAGGTGGTTGAGGTTGAACAGGGTGGGGGGGTGGGGGGGCATTAGTGTGAAAGGCAGGCAGGACAGCTTTGGGGTTGTTGGAGGGGAGTGGTGCTTCTCTCAAATGGAACACCAGGGACGATTAATACATGACCAGAGGCATGGGGTGGGAGCTGCTTAGCGGGAGGTATAGAGAGCCGGGGTCATGGGGGGGAGTTAATGCTGCTTGTCAGGATCACAGGGAGGGTTTGGAAGGCTGGGGGCGAGGCCTGTTTAACACATGGGGACACACACTCAACAATGAAATCAACAAGAGATGCATCAGACTGATGATTTGTCTATTTGTTTGTCCCAAAGGGCCGAAATCCTGATGGGATCCTGAGATTTTTTTTGGCAATATATATTATTACAAAACAAAAACACATATTTTGGGGGCATTTGGTTTAAATTTAGACACAGAATTATTTGGTGACATCAAAATTCATTCACTAACAACTCAGTTCAAAATAATACAAATGTATCATAAAGGTTTTTCCACTATATTCTGCTCGTGCATTGAAGTCTGTGTTCTACATGCTAAGGCCCTGTTGTCTTGCAGTGACAGTTATTTTTCACCAATCTAGCTGTCAAGTATTAAAGCTTATAGAAAAGAACCTCTCAAACAAGACAAATAAGAAATATTACAATTTTATTTTATTGAAAATGTTTGAACCCATCCTCTGAATCAGGAAAACTGTATTGTCTTCTAAGGTATTTTATTCCAGATACACAGTTTATATTTAAATGTTATATTATATATAAAGTTATATATTATATTCAAAAGCTGCCATTGTTTTTTGTAACCTTTGAATCAATTGGATTTCAATATGTTGATGATATTTTCTCCTGGATGATGATATACTGTAACTCTTGGACATATTAAATGTTAAATCCCTCACTGTGTTATTTCATGGATATATGAGTGAGGTGCAGCACAGTATCAGCAGCTTATTTACTTTGAGTCAACACCAGATCACAGATCAGTCTGTACAGTAAGTTTCCAAATGACTGTAGATTTCTTTATTTGTGATTACTGTATCACTCTCATTATTACTGCATATGGCCTTTAAATGCAAGCACCTACAAGTGTAAAATGAACAAATCACTTTTGACAAAAATGCATGATAATTCTGTGATTTTGAGGTTCTTGCATTTCCGGGACAGAACCTTTAAGTCTGGTTTCTCTTACGTTACGTTTCGCTCTGCATTAACAACGGTCGGTTCTGGAGCTGGGACGATGATCCTGCGTAGGGTAATGGGGACGTTTTGGAACACATCGGCTCACAGATGCTCCCCAAAAAAGAGCCGGATAAGCTCCTCTATCACAGAAGACACAAGTACCCACTTCAGTCTTCCTGTACTCAAAGAGGAGAATGCAAATGAGCGGGCTGTTCTCTGTAAATAAACAAGAGCTGTATAAACCCTCCCGATTCAGCAATTCATTCAGGAAACTCACCTCAGCTGCCTAATGAGCTGGCTAATTTGTCTCAGATTCATTTTTACGAGACGCAGCCGTGTTTGTGTTTATCTGATAGAGCTTGTTTGGATAGGGAATCAGAGGTGGGTGGTGGGGTTGTGTGTGTGTGTGTGTGTGTGTGTGTGTGTGTGTGTGTGTGTGTGTGTGTGTGTGTGTGTGTGTGTGTGTGTGTGTGTGTGTGTGTGTGTGTGTTGGGGGGGGTGTGTTGAGGAGGTTGATCATCATTCTGCACACCAGCTGGAGACCAGTAGGAGCTGGACAAACCTCCCGTCTCCTCATCCTCCCTCTCAGCACAGTCGCCCAACTGCGAGTCGTATATCCGCCAGCTCTGTGCCGATGTGGAAGGCAGTCATTACGAGAACAAGTGATTTCTCTTTCAGCACGGTTCATGGGTCAATTGCTCTCTCCCTTTCTATTTCATGGCAGAGTTGGTGGGATTGAAGCTCTCCTTTAACCTGAGCTCTCCATTCCCACGCATTCTTTGGGGCTATTGAATCCTCCGGAGCCTCACAGTTTGCACTTGTGCTTTTGCAGCATTGTGTTTTACTTTATTGATCCTAACAAGGCGGCGATTTGTGTCATCCGAACAGGCCAAGCGCCCTGTTTGTCCAGATTTATGTGCCCTGCCTCGAGCGAAAATCCCTTCCCAGTAAAATCTTTAACACCCCTCGCTGTCCTCTTATTGAATAACTGTCAGCTGTCTTTTGATGACAGAGTTTAGGGCTTTAGTCCTGTCGGTTGCCTCAGAGGCCTCATCACACACAGCCTCAATAAAGGCAAATACATAACTGGCCATGAAAAAGCATGACCCTGTCTATTTTTTTGGTGTGTATGTAGTCAATATGACAAAGCATAATACTCAATTGATGAGAGCCGCGGCCGCCTAGCATCCCAGGCTTTGTCGTCTCTCTCAGGAAGTCCATGTTTAAATTTTTACAACCAGTACCTTTCAAACAGCAGATGGTTTTCTCCATTTTTATACAGAGAGAACTTTATGGTGTTTCTGCTTTATTTGATTTGAAACTACAGAAACGAAAACAAGAGATAAAAATGATCGAAGAGATACACTCGATGTAAATAAAACAAAGGTGTTGCCTCTCAGAAACCCATAAATGTTGTTCTGCTACAGTATAATAGCTAAAAGTACCGCTATGGGTGGCCTTCCATTTAAGAGCTTCACAAATTTGGGGTTCTGGTGAGCGACACCCTCAGATGTGCTGAGATGGCTGTCATGTTACTGGAGGACAATTTTCAAAAAAAGTAAGACTCTAGATGTTGGTAATCACTGAAAACTATCACTCAAATGAGTTTCTTTCATACTCAAACTAAAGTTTCATTTAAAAAAACTTAACTTTCTCTTTAATTTTATACCAAATATGTGACATTTTAAGCTCGAATGAGTTTGATTCAACACTTCAGAAAGGAAACACATCACAAAGTAAAAAGAAATGTCACTCAAGCTGTTGTAAATAGATTATTCCTTTAAAAGAACAAACAACAGTCCAGTTACATAAGAAAAAAAATAGCCCAATTTGTTTTTGGAAAAGTCAGCCTGACCCAGTCACCCCTCCCTGCAGACTTTTTGGTGAACTGTCCCCCAGAAAACAGCTTCCGTCTGGAGAGTGAAAGCCGGGTAAGTCCCTCTGATCACTGATGATAATTGTGTGACGTGAGCAAAACTATACAGCAACCTCCATGGCTGTGAATTAAACCCCATAAAGAGGTACCAAAAACTGCAGTTTCTCAAACATCCACTTGAGGCTGGCCCCAGAAGTGACAGTGACAACAGGGTGCATGGAAAGCGGGGAACAAAATGTAATCATCTCGCAACCTCTGTAGCTGTAAAAGAAAGCCAGTACAGAAGTGCAGTTATTCAAACGTCCACTTGGTTGGCTCCAGAAGTGAGCCAGTCTCCAACAAGTCCCCATGTTCAAATGTCCAACTTCACAGCAGAAATAAACATGTTTACAGCCTGGTACAAAAAACAGTTTTGGTCTCTGTAGCTAATTTCCCCGTTCATGACAACTGTACTGAGGGTGAATTTATATACAACTCACCTGTTCAAATGACAGACTTAAAGTTATGCAGAATTAAGAGACACTTTGATTGACAGGTGTGTGCCATTACAGGTGGTTTACCTGAGCACCCAGGTGTCATTCAGGTCCATATCTTTGCTGATTTTTAAATGCCAAGATGGCAGCAGCTGGAGCCACGTATTTTGAGCTTCAAAGCTTGGGTGGGTGACGTGATGTTTACACTGTCTATTCTTTATACTGTCCAAAGTGCTATCAGAACATTTGAACTTGGTCATTTGCACGGTGGGTCAGGATCTCCCTAACAAGACAGTCTATCAGCTTCCATCAGATTGTAAACCCAGGGACACGGAGCCATTTCAAGAATTACAGTGGAAACCTGCTGATGTATGTTTCATGTTCTACCTATTGATGACAACTTAAACTATCTACCATACGTAGCTCAGACTGTATTTTATGTTTTTTGATGAACAGGGAATGATTTTGAAATGAGGGCATTCCCAGGCATTAAGGGTTAAAAAACTGCATACTGCATTCCATAAAGTGATCCACTGATTCCTAAGGAAGTTGCTGAGTTCATAGTTGAGTGCATGATAGTAGTGTAACTTCTAGCGCGCAGGCTTCAGCTACTTTCCAACTGTTTGTTGCTGAGGAGGTAGAGTACAGCGGGTTTTCTGGAGCTTGAAGGAGACCAGTTGCAGCTGGACAGCTGAACAATGAGCTGTAAGTCACCATAAAGCTCGATAAAACTGAGGGGAGCAGCAGTTTCAGCTGGAAATTCCATATGAGCGAACCCCTTTCCTGTTAGTCAGTGTTTTCACGTTGTCGTTTGATGTATTGTTACTGTAAAAAATATCGATTACGGCCACTTTAAACCAGTTGTGTAATGCCGCAGGTTAATCCAATATCTGCTGTGGATGTGGTGGTGTCAGGTCATATGAGCTCTTCGCAAATGTGGATGTGTGAACTGACCCAGAGTCTGTTGACTTGCATTTACTGTAATCAGCAACCATGAGGTCATGGGGTGCCCTGGTGGAGCACCTCCCTGCTGCAGTGATGGCGCGATTTGTGTTTTCTTTGACATGATTTGAATCCATGCACACATCAAGCATGAATTTAGCATGGTAAGAGGTGTTTTTATCTGGCAAACTGATAATCTAAACTGTGTTTTCTGCTGTCTGATAAAAAAATAAAAAAATAATAACAAAATAAAAGAGTCATCTTGCAGATGAAATGTTCCTGATCATACGTTTCTGTTCACGTTCATCATTTATTTAATGCGTCTTCCTGTGAATTGTGAGTGTCAGAGCTCTCTGTTTGAAGTGCATGTTGCTGTTTGCTTGTGGATCCAGTGCTCTTTGTACTGAAAGATGTGTGTGCAAACTACAAATTCCTTTCCATACATGAAAGTGCCATCCAAACACACGCAGAGTGAGTACCCGACGAAAGCCACTGTCTCTCAAACAACAGACGTTTTTTTTTCTTTCCAACTGTGCACTGTACGTATTTTTATTGACAAGAGAAAGGAAAAACCTATAAGCTTATCCTTTAAACCATCACACGCAGTCAGAGTAAACACTCACTGATGATTCTGAGAATATTTACAGATTATAATGAGGCTAATCAGATGAGTGAGCATTAAGCAATGCTTACAAACAAAATTCTAACTTAATTAAATCCACAGGTGGTTTTCCATTTTGAAGCTTCTCTGAAGCTCTGCCTTCTTGGTCGGTTTTGCTGTCGGCGTGGAGATCCTGCCTCAATCTCTGAACACATCGGCTATCGTCTGTTGATGACCGATCAAATCAGATCTCATCAAGAAAGATGAGAAAGACACACTTCTGCTAATCTCTATGAACAGATATCTGTGTATAAATGCAGATAACATGGACGTTGTCTCTGAACAGTCGTTGTGAAGCTCAGTGTGGTGGCTCTTGCTGTTGCCGTCTGGGCAGTCCTGTCAAATGGTCAAAGACGTGGATTGTGCACAGAGCTGAGGTGGCTGGATGAAGTCCGATTGCTCAAACAAACCTTAATATAATCTATATAAGAATTCACCCTCAGTACAGTTGTCATGAACGGGGAAATTAGCTACAGAGACCAAAACTGTTTTTTGTACCAGGCTGTAAACATGTTTATTTCTGCTGTGAAGTTGGACATTTGAACATGGGGACTTATGGAGACTGGCTCACTTCTGGAGCCAACCAAGTGGACGTTTGAATAACTGCATTTCTGTACTGGCTTTCTTTTACAGCTACAGAGGTTGCGAGATGATTACATTTTGGTCCCCGCTTTCCATGCACCCTGTTGCAACCAAAGTTGGCTCAAACACGATTGGTCAATACTACTCAGACTATAAACAGAAAGCTTCCAGTGTCAAAATCTCAATCTCAAAAGTCCCTTGTCTACAGAGCCTGTATTCATATGCACAGAGATGAATCCTGCCTTGATGTTGTCTTTAACCAGGAATACAGTTTTTAGTGAGACAAATATTCGTCTAATGTCACTGTACAAGGTAACAGGAGCCAGCAGCAGCTTAGCATGTGTTTCTCAGCTGTACAATTTTACAGATCACATGCTCTATGTAAAAACCTTTTTTCATATGTTTTCGTTTGTCTCACCTCATCATCACGACCAGAAAGTATCCACAGAATGATTTGAAAAGTCCTGACACAGCACTCTGTCAGTGACTGCTTTCAGGGCAGAAAAAACCACTTCATTTCCTGAGATTAACTCACCATGTGATATGTGAAAGGATGGGTTCACATTTCTTCATGTCATGTCATGTTCCCATGTGAACATGGAAGCATATTTTGTTCATCTGAATAATTTGAGCAGACATTAAATGATGCCTCCCTGGACAGTGTTTCTGTGCTGAGCTGGTGGAGAGACAGCAGAAGCAGCTTCAGGAACTTCATACCAGGACTGTAACTTTGGAAGATGTTTTGTCTAACACTGACTGCTGGAGTTTAACTTTGGCTTGCGTTTGGAATAAAAATGTTTTTCAAGAAGTAGGACTGTGGATTTTGTTCCTCATCTCTAGTGGAATCGCACTAAGAAGAGATCACTCAATGCACAGTCTGAACACGAGTGATGAGAGCAAGAAACATCTGTTTAAATGTTCACATGTGGACGCACAATGACTGACACAATGAGTGTATGCTTAAGGTACACTAAGAGCTGCATTATTTGGTCATTTAATATGACAAATAATGTATATTGTAAGTACTCCACATTAAAAGAAACACTGAATCACTGACTTTCATCCATTTTAGAAGTTTAGCTAAAATCACAATCAATCAAGTTGTGATGGCAGAAATATATTATATTCAAACATGGGCCCAGAAAGCCCACCACTGTGGTCAGGATTTCAGAAATATGAAATAATAGAAATATATTACATAAATATAATATAATATAATTAAAATAATAATAAGTCCAAATATTCCAAATCTGTTTGTTTGTCATTTTACATTTTTATATTTTAAATGACAGTAAACAGTTTTATTATATTTTTCCCATCATGGTCTGAGATCTGTTTCAAAGCTGCCTTCACACCACTATTAAATGTCATTTTAGTTTTATTACATTTTCAATGCAGATTGTCTTTATTTTACACCAATGCATTGAGCAGTTTATATATATCACATATATTTTAGAAGCAATACAGGGTCATACATTGATATTTGATATTTACATTACACTGTAAAATAAATGAATTAATTTACAGTAAAAAGCTCTCGTTGCCAGAAATTACCCTAACAGTATGGTATAACCTTTTCTAATATTACAGTTAAAGGATATCAGTACTGTTGATTTCATATTTAAGGTTGGCGTTTATTCTGTATTTTAAAAAGAAATGAAAAACTGACAAACCATGACTGTGTATGTACAATTAACAGTCTTGAATATAAAATACTACTGCTACTATATGGCTGTGTTCTACTGTATACAGGGAAACACAGTCATACCTCATGGCATAATTTACAGTCTTTTACTGTCAAATCTACAGACATTTTTACAGTCTATATTGTCTTGATACAGACATTGATTCCCCTTAAACATATATTGAATGTATACATAGATGTATATACTATATTGTCCTATGAAATAACCATACGTTTCGATTGTATAATATAAAACTCCACAAGGTTACTAAACTCCTGAATTCCGAGAAAAAATACCAAGAACATGACCTCAGTGTCCTCAGTGTTAGCAACAAATCTGCATCATCAATCAGAACCGAGAGGAAAAGTAAAAAATTATAAAAACGAGAGACAAAAAAAAACTGCTGCATGTCCTCTGAGCTGTGTCTCAGCAGTTTACACACACGCACACACACACACACACACACACACACACACACACACACACACACACACACACACACACACACACACACACACGTTTGAGAGTACAGAACAAGACATGAGTCCTCACTCGCTGACCCCCCTCAGGTTCCCCATGATGGTTTATAAGGACAAAAAAAACGAAAACAAAACCCTAACCAGAGCAGGTCAGACCTGACGGGGGTGCAGTCATTGTGCTCCATATTGTTTCAGTTTGTCCTCCATTATTCACTCGACACAGCACAGCAAGGTAACAGTGATCCCAGAGGAGCCCGGACATGGAAAAGTTAAGACAGACCCCAGAGTTGAGTCATGATACAGTCATTTAGAGCATCTTTTCTCTTCTTGTTCTGCTCTATCTGGGGATGAGGGGGGAGTCAGTGCTTGTTATTACCTCATCCTGACCCCCACCTGCCTCCCCCCTGCCTAGCACTGGCCTTCACTTCTAAAGGCATTTGTGTAAACACAGCTGCGTTGTTGACTTTAAAGCCTGTCTCTCCTTTGAAAACCCCCCTCCCTCTGAGATATATTGCCTGCCCCCCCCCTCACTCTCCTCCCGCTCTGTAAGAATACACATGCACATGCTGCCAAACAAAAGCCGGACATTAAAGTTCTATAACCCCCCCCCCCCCTCAAGGTAATGTGATCTCCTTGAAGCTCAGGTGCGACAAGTCACACTGTGATTTAGCATCTCGACAAACAAGGACGAACGTCGCTGCTGAGAGACAGCCTGCAAATTTACACACTGCGTCCATCACTGAGAGCAAACTGCAACCTGCGCACACAGGACTGTTCCAGGGTGTCGACGTTTGGCGACACTTTCACTCAGAGAAGAACAAAGTCAGCTAGAAACTCATGAAAGACACTTCATCAACAGACACCTGTTTCATGTGGGGAAAGGTGAGTCGGGTATTTTTGTACATTGTTTCAGTTTTGAGCTTTCTAACCTGAAAAGCTTTGTCACATTATTCAGCACATGGACATCCAAGCACATAAAGATAAAGGAACACAAAGAGCACATGTGGAAAAAGTTGTCCAACTGGTTTAATCGCAGTGTTCTGGACACTCAAAGATAAAGTTAGTTAGATATGATCCCTAATCCTAAACCTAAGACCAAGTTAGTACGGTTTCTCTATTGATCTTTTCAACACACACACATTCGCCTCGATTCAGAAGATGACAAAAAGTTAGAGATTGGAGGGAGTGTGTTTGAACGTAAAAACTGAACTCACAAAGGTTGAAATTGATCTTAGTTCACATTTAGAAGGGTAGAATCTAAACTTGAAGATGTTTCACATCTCATCTGAGAGGTTTCTTTGGTTCTGAACTGAAACATCTTCATGGATCTACAAGCAGGTCCCGTTCCCTCAGATTTAACCCTTCACTGTCAATATGTTTGTAGGAAAAGAAGAACATTGGTTGAGACAATGGTTCGTGATAAGCGAAGACAGAAAGGATTGTGTTCTGTGGGGAGGCTCCGAGGTAAAAAAGATTTTTGCACTGAAATAGCTGCTAGCTCATACTGTTGTTCAGCATGGATGACAACTTTACACAAACCGAAAAAGGCTATAGAAAGATAGAAACTATATTATTGTGCTCTGTCTATTGATGATCAGATCCCTGGATCCCAAACTGGATTCAGATGGCTACTGCAGATGACAGCAGAGCGGAGGAGTTTGATTTTTTCCTCTCATTGCGTAGCTCACACTGTGATCTGTGATTCGCTGAGCTCCAAGAACTGTCGGTAAGTGACAAATCAGGGCTACGATCCCATGGTGTGAACTCATCAGAAGTGCTTACAGGTGTTGATGATTGAGGGGTTTTGACCTGCTGCAGGTAAAAATCACTGCTGCTGTCGATGGAGAGCTGAAACAAAATCAAATACAGAAAGGCAGAAGCAGATCGTTTCTTCTCGTAGAGAATGTTCTGCGGCGCAGCGTCAGCCTGTAGTCTGGGAACCATTTCAACCTAATGACTGAAGCGACGAACACTAACAAGTGTGTGAAATCACAGGGGGGGGTGGCGACACCGCCGAGAGCACTGAAATGCGACACTTGGTGAAAGTGATGCGGGGTGGCAGAAGTGTGCAAGCCATCCACAGAAATCAGCTCTGATTGTAAGTCTTATTAATTAATAACATCCCAGGAAACCAGAGGCATTAAGCAGATTATGGTGGGTGGAGGAGGGCAACGAGCTCCAAAGGACACGCGTGTAACCCAACACACCCAACCGGATCTGAGCACTCAGCGTCATGGCTGCAGAAACGGGGGAAATGTGCTTAGTTGGGTTCAAAAACAAACCCTAATTTGACGGCATTCTGTATTCTCATATTTGGTTTGGCCAGAGCCCAGGTGATTGATGTGGCAGCAAACCTGACTGAGAGAGGCTGCGTGTTGTGTTGATGGTCTACTTCACTCCATAATCAGGTGGAAGGGGGTGTGTGTGTGATTGATTGTCCCAGTTGGTATGCTTTCCTCCAGTGTGCATGCATGTGTGTGTTTTTCAAGGTTTTGCTACTGTTTCGGATTACCTAGCCGGTTAGGGAATGCTTCCCAGTTTGTGTTTTTGTTCTCTTTGGCAGATTCTCTTCCTCCCTGCGCTGCAAAGACAGACCGCTCCATCTATAATATTCAAATCAGTTTCAGAAAACCAAAAAAAAAAAACACTGCTTTGGGGAAAGTAAAACAATACCTATTTGATTTGGAATTGCGGCTGCAGCTCTCTGTATGCACACTGCAGACAACACTTTATTCACGGACTGATATTTTATTCAGAGCCGCCAACACATCAGCAGAGACGTTTGGGAGAAATGACATGTCTTTTTCACTGCGGTAGGTATGAATCTGTTGTGCGGCTGCCTTGTAAATCGCAACTCCTCTCCTGAGCGAGGAGAAGCTTTCCCACTGCTATCAGGAAGTGCCGTCATCTTTTATTATTATGATTATTGTTGTTGTTTTCCAGCTCGAGCTCACTATCTGCATGCATGAATGCAAAGAAACAGGATATGGTCTCAGTAGCTACTGTACAGCAGGCCGCAGTACAATATGACATTGTTATAAAAAATGTGCCAACGGTGCTGCAGTGAAAATGTGTAATAATAAAATGAAAGTAGTTAAAGAGAGTACGAACAGCAACTGTCACACTCCAGAGGACGTGCTAAGAGCAGCCCGTAGATGAAGCGGCGCTGATAACGAGCCCACGCATTTCATCTTTTCAATCATTCTGCAGAGGGAGGAGAGAATCGGTGTTAGCACCGTAGTTGAGGCGGAAAGATGCCCCCGCTGATAGTGCGTGTCGTGTCGTATGTGGAGCATCTGTGCTCAGATGTGATCCGTCATCAGCGGCAGTGTCAACACACACAGCTGCCAGAAAAGGAATTTCTTTAACTCAATCAACGAGTTGGGATGGTTTGGGAATGTTGTAGAATGTTTGTAGAGTGTTTGTGGCTGAGAAAACAGGCTGAAGGCTTGTGGTGAAAAGGCTGAAACCTGGTCGTCACATGAACTATAAAAATTCAGATTTATTACAATGTAGGTCCTATAAAGACTTGGATCAGTCCTCGGTCCTCTGCTATAGTTACAGTGGTATAACTCGTTAGATGACCCTATGCTTCAATATATGATGCTGTGGTTACAGTTTTTCATCATTCATGGATGTGTCTGTGTTAATAACTTAATTTATAGTTTAATACAGCCTCAAAGTTGGGTGTGGTGGATGGATGGATGTGTCAAACACCAAAAGTGACTTACACTGATGAAGTTAAGTTACATAGTCTATGCTAGTCAACGTACGTAATGTAAGTATTATTTTGAAAGTCTAACTGGATGTCGTATATTTATTCTTGCTAACACCTGCACATCCATAAATTCTGCCAGTGCGGTACCCACAGTGTCTTTGTTTAAGGGGCACTTGATGAGAACGTATTGGTCTACAGATACTAAAACCAAAAGGTGTGCTCACTGTCTATCTAGCAACCTGTCAAGAACCTCTGGACAAAAAAATAGATACAACATGTTAGTGAGCTTTAGAGGTATTGGCATATCACTAAACTACATATCACTGGTCAGCTAAGCTAAATATTAGAATTAAGTATTAAGGTTCACTCAAGTTATTACCTGCATCCTTGACTTTAATAATAATAATACAACAACTGTCACTGTGTCGCAATATCATATCAGAGCAGACGTGCTGTTCTGTTGGAGTCTCATTTTTTCTTGGGCTGGTTATATTGAGTCGAGTCTTTCGCCTCATGTATCACTCATTTCAAATAAAAAACTGTCAGTTATTTCGTTTCAGTTTCATTTTACATTTTACAAGTTGTCACTGCAATGTCACATTTTCTTCAGCTGGTAGTTGCACGTTCTTTAGTCATTTTAGTATGCCGTAATTCATTTGGTCATTTTTGAAGAATGAAAAGAATATATATCTAAAATAGAGCTAGTCTCATAAATGTAGGCCAATGACTAAAACTCTGATTTGACCACAGAGAGAAATAATGAAACATGTTTTTGATGTTTCCCGATAGAAAAACATACTGATGGTTTGCAGACCTTGCCGGTGTATCTTTCTACAGAGGCCATAAAGAATCTACAGGTATCAGCTTCCATAGGCGGCCGATTCAGTATCAGGTGTGATATCGGAGTCAGCAGCGTTCAGTCAGATGGAATATTTAACGAGTTTGATGTATGGTGGGCACACATGTCCCTGCGTGTTTCCCTCCAAACCCATATGAACCCTGGGATGGGGATTTCACGTGAGGGGGGAACAGAGATCTGCTCCCGAGATCATCAGAGAGGGGTCTCCCGGGTCCAGCCACGACGGCCTGCAGGAAGACGGCTTGGCGCAGTGGCCGTAATGACCAAACACTACGCTGATTGGACATCTTGCATGCATTAAGGCGGGTTAGTGGATGCACTGTGTCCTTCAGCCCGGGAGATCCGATAACAAAGCCAAGCTGTATGGGGTAAGGCGATCCCGGTGCAGGGCCACGGCTGCAGGCCGCTGCCTCTGCTCCCAAAGAAACACCTCTCTGTTCCACTGCCATGAAAGTGGAGACCTTGAGATGCACACAATAAAAGAGTCACATGTGGACATGCACACGCAGACATGTGGAGAGCACACAGGGGGACAGAGGAGGAGCTGTTTGTACCGGCCCATGTACAGAGACAAAACAATAAGATGAAAAGTTATAGACAGTTTTTACACGATGCTGTGAATATTAGTAAAGATTTGATCTAATCTAAAATAATAACTAACTAACTAACCCAAAATCCCAAAATACAAACAAATGACAGATAAAAAAAATACAAATAAAAAGATATATATATATATATATATACTCACAGCTTCACTTTGTATATACATAATACTGCAGGAATAGAAATAAAAATTGTATTAGTATACAGTGATTTGATCACAGCTCTTTTTGGGGACTTTTTCATTGATGTGGACCTGAATAATTCAAAATATTCAAATATATTTAAAAACAAAATCATCAATCAAAGATGACATTTTGCCTGAGAGCCCCACATCAACAATCCCTACTGGTTTGCCAGCTTGTCTCTCTATGATGTATAACTAACGCTTACTGTAAATCAAACATGTTCATTGTATTCACCTAAGAAGAAACAGATCTCCTTCTTCTTCTTCTTCAGTATTTGTTGCCAAACCATACGAGTGTGTTACAGCGAGGTAACAAATTCATTAATCACACAGAGATATAAAAATGAGAAAATACACTAATTCGGTGGCTCAGACTCACAGAGCTCCTGTAGGTGAGTCATGGTTAATCTAATGATGATTCCGCCTCTGGGACCAACAACAATCTTTCTGGAATTCCAGTGTAGCCGGTGGTTATCCTAAAATGGATAATGGATATCCGGGCATAGACTTCCTCTGCAGACTGATAAGTAACTCGATAGACGAGAATGACGAGAAAGACATATTTCTGCTGATCTGTATAAACACATATTTGCATATCAAAGCAGATAAAGAAAAGCGAATAAAAAGATAAATGGTGGTCAGAGGACCGCTGATGACTTGATTGAGATCTTTACCTACAGCTAGTTTCTGCTACCGTTTACAGAGATTAGGGTGTGGATAACCAGGGCAAAGATATGGAGTGATAGTAATCTGAATGAATGTGAGTTATGTAGAGGAATAAACAATAATGAATGAATGCTGACCTTTATTTCACCTCCATTAACTTGGAGTGTTTTTTTTATTCATTCAGTTGCTTTGTGATGTTTGAAATGTTTGAGAACCAGTGATTATACCTGATCGAGAATGAACATGATATGATCATTTCATAACATTCTCGTAATGATTTTCTGATGTTGATATATTCTGATATAGACAGTTATGCAATCTGCATAGGTTGAGTTGTGTTAGTTGTGTTGAGTTTATAAGCACCGTACTGATGCTCCAGACCTTATAAGTCAAATAAATATATACAGTACGTTCATTTTTTTATGATTGTAAACTTTATTCTTAATGTTAAAAGCAAGATATTGCACAGCATGCTGCATGCTCAGCTGACCTGCTGTGTATGATCTAGGTTCATTAAGCAATTAGTCCTAATGACTTAACCTGAAGTTCACCAAGTGAACGCTATAGTATAATTAGTACCACATTGCATAAACAATTTCAGGAAACTTTATACATGGGAGACATTATAATGAAATCACACTAACACTTTGAGGAGTTGGATGAACATTCTGACTGAAATGTACACATTAATTCCAGCTGTTTTATTTGGGCAGAAGTAATATATACTGATTAGTGATGATGGAATTATTTATTTTGTTGCCTTGTGTAAAAAAAAACAGTTGACGATTGTACAATGTTTCTTACCACTGCATCAAAAAGCCAAAGGAGGAGAGGGTTTACATTCATGTTCAGTTACAGCACACACCACAGTCTGTGTCTCAGCTGAACTGACTTCAGGTATGTACACTTCATCTGTACAGTGTGTGTACATACTGTGGTATATTCTGTGCATATGTTTGTGTGTGTTATTAGAAATCTTGGTTTTATTTTACCTTCAGAAACATTAGTGCCGCCTGGTTTTGTTGAAATGTAATGCAGCTTCATTCTGTTCTTTATTCTCAGTTTATGATGGAAGCTTTTTACCTCCTCCTATTGTTTCCACCTCCTTACTGTCTGTTTGTCACTCTGTGTTGTGTGTGGGCGTGGCCTCTGGTCTCCCTCTCACCTGACAGTCACCTCACCGCCTGCTGCTCGTCATCCAGTCAACCTCTGCTGTAGAAAAAGCCCGGTTCAACCTCCCAGACTCCAGCTGATTGGGCGGTTCCCTTCATGGTAACAAATGCAACGGGCAAACCTTGAACTCTTTGGTGAGTCCTGTCTTACCTTGCCCTCTCTGTGCATCAGGAAATCATGCCAGTCGGTCCTCCACTAACCCTCCACCATTCTGGACGTCCTCCTTTAAACATCTCATCCTGTCATCCTGCTTCTGAGTAGCATGATCAGCTTTTGGTTTCAATGAACTGTTTAAACTGATTCTGGTGTGTGGTTGGTGTTTTTAATCCACTACGTTCACTGTAACATTGAAAATATGTTGAAATGTTGTTTTAAAAAGTTACCATTTCAAAAACCAGCAAAACATGCAAACATGTAAAGTTAATTAAAGTAACAACCCATTTTGCCCCACTGGCAACAATTGTTGCCAAAGTGTATCACTGTTATTTTTGACTCACAATAAAAAAATCTCAAAGGTACTAATGCAAGTTTTTCCATTTATATGCCACTAGACAACTTAGACTTTTGAATTAAAAAGAATCATTTCCAAGTGCTTCCTATCACATGACATCTTCTGCTTCCAGCTCTTTCCGGCTGAAGACATGGCGGATGCAAATCACCCTATAAAGAGGTCATTTTCATAAATTTCTTATGATTTTCCCCCCAAACATATTTATAATTATTTAATCATTCAAGTCTCTACAGTAACCCTCCCCCAAAAAATTGTACCTAGGATAAATATTTTTTTGTTTATGGGCTTATTTCTGTGAGTGGCAACAAAAGTTGCCAGTGGGCACATAGCATGTCACTAACAAAAGGAAAACACTGCAGGATTGCTCCTAATTTATTTTATTTAAAATTGTAGAATGATGTACAATGGCTCATTTTAGTCCTCTTAGAATATTCTTCCTAGCTAAATAAATTCAAAGGTATTCAAGGCCTGTGTGTATAGGAGATGCTAATTATCTGGTTGAGGCAGATAATCTGATTGTAAGGTGGAATGACAACAGCGTGGTTACTGTGGGGTCAAACATGGAGAGGGAGTTCACCGAAACTGAGGCAAAGAGGTGGAATAAACAAAAGTGGACCATGGACAAGGTAGCAGGTACAAGCGATGCAAGAACTGTGGCGGACGCACACCATTTGCGTGTGGAAAGTGTGATGTGCCACTACATGTGGAGTGCTTCAAGAAGTACCACACTGAGTAGAACATGATGGAATGTATGGGAAGAAATATGTATATATGAATTTTATACAGGGGAACCTGAGGCCCCACCTTTTTGTTATTATTTATTATGACTATATTATTATTTTGTTATTATTATATTATTATTATTTCTCTATTAATATTATTAGGTGACATTTGACCTAGTGACAAGCTGTGTGACTACTGGCAACAATTGTCTATTTCATCTATTTATGGCATATTTACAATGTAATTAATACACTGATAAAGAACACGCCCAAATCCACGTACAACACACAATAAATAAAAAGTTTTTAAGTTTTAAAGTGTGACGAAATGTAATGATGATGCATATATTTTTTGTGTTTATGTTTTCATTTTTGAATTGCTCTTGAAGTGACATAAGACATGAAGACTTTCACTTTGCACATGGACTGATTTATGTTTCCTTTGAAAGCTCTGCACAGGTTTCAGCTTTCACTTACTCTGATGAATTAAAGCTGTGCTCAACAGCTATGCTGATGGTTAGGTGCGGTGACCAGACTCAATGTACCTATGAGAAGATTTACGTCTGTCATTAAATGCATGTCAAAATGTGTCAAACGTTCAACAGCTCTGAGAAATCCCACAGGTGCAACAAAACTAAGCAGAGAGACTGAGGCTGATCTAATCCGCCAAAATAAGTGAAATGCAGCTTTAATGTTTTAATAGTTTATATTTAATGGATAGCACAACAATAATAATTCTTCCTGTATTGTATCCATGCTGTGGGTCTACTGGCAGAACATACTGCACCGTTTCTGCCTGTTAACTGTCAGTTTCTGTGCTGCTCCTCACATTTTAAACTGAAAATAAACTTTACAGTCCAACCATACAGACATAACAAACTTCAAATCTCCTGGAAGCTCTGACACCTCCGTAACTTTGCACACTGTAATGTCATAAAATAAAAAGTAAGTGTGCTACCTCCGACATCACTGTTTCTTTTTTTTGTTTGTTTTTTGTGTGGATAAGATCCTGTGGGAAAGGAATGTGCCCGCATTCTAAGATCAACCTCAAAAGTCAAGTATTCATGATTTATTGATGCTAAGTCTCTGACATTAGAACTTAACATGGTCGTTATCCTCCTCCGCACAATGCAAATATTTCAGTAGGTCATGTCAGTGTTCACTGTAATCTTACTCTGTGCTTATTCCCCTTCCTGTGTGTGTGTGATGACCCTGAATCCAGTCAGGAGCTGGTGAAATCTCCACCGCCGCCAGCAAACAATATTCATATATCTGTTTTTTGTTTTCAGACCAGCATGATTTCTGATAGAGGAAACAAAAGCAGTTGTGTTTTTGAGGCAGTAATCGGCTGGCAGCTCTTTCAGCCCCGCAGCACTTTGGTTTATATACATCGACATTTTTTACACTCAACAAGATCATATCTACCCGTTTCAACGCCAGCATGAATTACAGGGGTGTACTTTATATTGAGCCTGTCTCTCGATGACATGCGTGGGAAAGACAAATGGCGGCGGTACAGTTCCCATTCAGCCACAAGAAGAAAAGAGAAACATACGTCTGGCCATTAATTATGTAGCGCGGAGCAGCAGATTTGGTTTGAGGGGAAACAAAAGGTGTCTTTTGGTGAGATTTGTCTCTTGGCTCTCAGCTGACTTCTTTGCAAGGATCTATTGTTCTGCTGCAGAGACACAAGAGGCTCACAGACCCCCCCTCTGCCTCTCCCCCCTCCCCTCAAAGAGCTGAATGATAAGTAAGTGGTCTGCTTCACGACCACCAGTTGATTCAATACAAAGCACGGCTTGTGTGATTGTGTTTCTTTTATTTATTTCCTGGGGGAAATAAAGACAGTGGTGATGCAGCTTCACGATGAAGGACGGAGCAAAGTCAAAGTATGCTACTCGTCACTTTGAACTACGCTTACAGTATATTTCCTCCTCACTTTGGAGATTAAAGGACCACTCCCACATGGAGTATCACACTCCTGCACAGTCAGGACGCTGATTAAACAAAGAATGATCTGGGGGGGAAAACAACAGATGGTGAGACATTTGGACTTTTAGTAGGAGTCAACCTCCAAAGACAATGGATCGTACATTTCCTATAATGCATCAGTGCTATCTTTTTTTTAGACCTTGTTGTCTAACTTCTTTCAAACTCCACACCCTGATTAACGCAGACTTCCTGTTTAGAAATGATCTCCAAACTGAGATTACAGATGATGCCATGACATCACTGATGACATCATGAGGGGAATTTTATGAGACTGTATTAAGACTTTGCACTATTTTCAGAGACGGTCATAGGAAGTCCTATCCTATGACTTATGAACTGACCCTCATAAAGATCATTAATCTCTTCTTTCATTTTCTTTTTTTTTCATTTTCATCTTTTCAGCCAATTACTGTAAATATGATCTTATCATCATATTTTAGAGTTATTGTGTCTAATGTGTTAGCAAACAACCTATTTGCCTCTTCACATATTGAGCACTTACACGCATGCATTAGCAAGTTGTGTTTGACACCCTATAATGTCCAACGCTCACATTACAGTCAGCCTAAACGTGTTTGAGCAATTGTTAAAGGCACCACATGTCACTTACATATTCATTTGATGTTTTAATCACTTTTTATTGCTCATTTTTAATCCAAACAATGTGCCTGCTGTGTGTTGCCTGAAGGTGTAATTTTTAACAAAGGTTTTCTGAATGTTACACAGAGAAATACGAGTTCAAATATTGATTAGTGCAGTCCTGAGTTAAGAAATTAGACTTTTTAAAGCAAAAACCTTTATAACAAATAGATGACTTGTATTCTTGTTATTCTTGTCTTTGTTGTTTTTTATGTATATATATATATATATTTATGATTTTGTGTTAGTTGATTCAGTTATGGAGGATTTTAATTGCAAAAAAGTGCAAAAACTTCTGAACTGATGTAAAGTAAATGTGTTGGGATGAGACCAGCAAAGGTTTTTGGAGTGAATTCAGATGAAAATCAAGAAGATAATAGAGAATATGACATTTAAATTTTTTTTTCTTATTTTCTCACAAACTCCTGCACACAGCGTTTCTAATGACCATAAACGTTGTGTCCTCTGCTTTTTCCATAACCGCTGAATGCAGTTTGTCATGGCATTCTGAAGTGTGTGTGGTGTTGTGCCGCAGCCTCCCAAAACCTCCCCTATCCCTCAGACCCTTCATCCAAGACCCCCACCCCCCTTCCCTCCACACTTCATCCCCCCCCCCCCCCCCCCCCCCCCCCCTTCCCAGCCAGCTCCGAGCTGAATGAAAGAGAAAATAAAGAGATCTAAATGTCAGCGGGGAGCTGAGTGCATTCCTCTCGCCGTGTCCCGAGACCGGTCACCCAGAACAACTTGTGATCCTGGGACAAAGCTGACGACAGCAGGTGGCCATATAAAGAAATTTTCCTCCCAGAATTAGATCTTATCCCAGGGAAGTGCCATTGAGTCATAGATAATACCCCCACTCCCACAATCCTGCTGGGTCCAGAAGGATTTTCATTTCAATTTCTTTACACAACGATGCTTTTCATCTTGACCAGGGTGAGATGACAGTGCTGCAGCTATGAAATAAATGGGAAGCAGTTGAAAGGCAAAATTATCCCCCAGACCTGCAACACTGCCTGGAATGCCCCCACTGTTCCCATTCATGTACATTTGTGACATTCTCAGATGCAACAGAAAATTCACACACACACACACACACACACACACACAGCCATGCACAGACAGAGACAGATAAAATCAGACAGGATTGGTACCTATCCTCAAACACACACACACACACACACACACACACACACGCTTTAATCCAAACAGGGCCTGTATTTTATAATTTCATTTCTTCTGTCTCCTTCTTTCCCGTCCCGTGTTTTCTAGAGGCGTATAAATGATGCATGAGGACGAAAATGTCACCCCCAAAATAAAGATGAAGCAATTTTGTCACATGGAAAATGGTTATTTTCCACTTTTTCTTCAGTGCCGGAGCTTTTACTTTAGTGAAATGCCAGTTGTTACAAAGAGATGAATGCTTCAAAGGTGACACATAACTCACACAGATGCTGCACGTACTGTACAATCTGAGCTGAGTGGCAGCTGATTGAATGAAGCACTAATTTGTCATGTTAACATGCAACAGGTATAACAGGCATTGCAGTCAAAGTCATTACATAACCTTCAACTAAAGTGTCACTTAAACCTGGTTTGTGACAGATCCAGCTCTACTTCTGAATGTACTCGCCTAAATACAAGCTGAAAATTGTGGAAAATGTCAACAGGGAGCAAGAAACAAAAGAAGCCGGATGATCAGACAGGTTGTAAACAAGGATTATCTGAACATGGGGGGCAGAATAAATATGAGAGATCACCGGGTCTTTAAAAATATAGTCAGTCATACTTATGTCTTCCTGGCTGCTTTCACATCTTCAGGCCGTCAGATTAAACAATCAGGAAAAAGGACTTGTTTACAGAGCTTTTATTTTGTGTCCTTAACAAAGTTAGAGGAGTCACAAGTGCGCAATGCGTCAGTTTAATGGGTCAAAAGTCAAAGAGCTCTGGATCCAGTGATCCAAACTGCTGTATTTGGAGGTAAATCCAGGAGTAAGTGTGTCCAAGTGAGTGCAAACTGTGCACACAACTACCAGTTGTTGAACCAGTCCATGACTTTTTTTTTACGAAACAAGGTGTAAACATATTTAATATTGTTTTATTTAATATTGTCAGGGAGCCTAACACATCATTTCCACTGCATGGTAAGACTTGAGAAAAGTACCTGATACCAGCACTGAGCTGAGCCTGGATGAATACATTAAGTGACCCCAGGTCAAAAATTCACCACCTCTACCGCCCACCACCTCATCATATATGATCTTGTATATAGGTCATTTGCTACAACACAACTTTATTATTATGCTCCACATGAACACTATATGTACTGCCAAAACTAGATTTCTGACTTGATCGTGTGTAAGACAGGTCCCCAAGACTTAGCTAATAACACAGAACCTGGCCTAGTTTATACTATAATTTAGTGGAATAATTAAAAAAAAAATGCTGACCCGGGGGTCTGATCATCTGGTACACATCTTTCCACACTGTGCTTGCTGTGTTTCCAGATTATTTTCAACAGAAATGATGTCCCGAACTACACAAATATGACCCGAGTTGTAATAAACTGGACTTTAACTCGAAAATAAGTCTGTAATTAAGTGTTTGTTATTTCAGGGTTCAGAATAAGATGTTTGACTTAGATGACAAGCTCTGGGTTTATTATTACACCTATAGAGTTTCTCTCGCAGAGAGCAGCATGAGGGCTGATTCCTGTTTAAAAATGAAAACATACACAGTGAAAAAAAAGATCAATCAAAACTCCTTCATGGGCTCATTAATATAATTTTTCATGGTAAGCAGCACTCAGCACTTTGCTGCTTTTTTTTTCAGACTGTTTTGACATCCCTTGATTCCGCTGAGTGGCCGTTCTATTTTTTGATCCGTGCCCATTTTCCACTGTGACTCCCCAATTTACACAACATGTAGACAACTTGTGACTTCACCCTGCGGACCAAAGTGAATATTTGAAAAGCTCAAACCATGGTTTCATTTTTCTGATGGATAGCTTTGCTGGGAACTGTAAACTGTGGTTTTGAATCCCTTTATGCACTGAAAGCACAGTTTGAACTCTAAACTGTGGATGACTCATAAACCTAAAAGGCATGTTTAGGGAGAGCATAAAAAACCTTCAAGCGTGTTTCTTCGTGGGGCTTTATTTACGGATAGGACTGTGCAAAGTCTGTGTGTTTCACTCAGACTTTATGTCATCGGGGTTCATCGAGATCCAAGCATATGCTCTTAACCTCAGCCGGAGTCTCATGGAATATATTATCATGTTTCACTCAAAATTAGGTTTACCTCAAATGCAACACCAGCCAGCCAACTTTAGATCCACATGCATGTGTATGATATTATGTGGGTTCAACATAGCTTTGACTTAAAATACAGCTCACCACAATATAAAAAAAAGCATGTCGCTACTGTATGTGTTTCAAATTATTCAGCATCGATGGTGTTGTCTCCAGAATCCCAAGATGCGACCACTGAAACTGCAAATGACGTGAAAATTTGAATCTAAGAAATCACAACAAGTTACTAATCCCAGTTACACTCAGCATATTGGGTGGTCAGCTTGTTTGGTATCTTGCTGGGTTGTGGATTGATTTATTCATCTCTGTGCGCTCAGTGGACAGATTGGTCCTGGTGTTAGCCTAGTGTAGGGCCTAGAGGGGGGAGCAGGCGGCTAGTTTCTGCCAAAAGAGAATACATTTGAAGTTGTCTTATTTACATGAACTCTCTTTTTGCTAACTAGCAGGCTTTCTAACATTAACCAAGGGTAACAGGGTTCAGCTTTTGGCTTCGTCTGTTGTAATACATGCACCTTTTTGACTTGTGTTTTGATATTATGTAACAAAGTTGAGGTTGCTAGCTCCTGAGTGTTGCATTATGAGTTCATAGCCTTAACATTCTTCGGCTAGGAACTTTCTTCAAGTGTGTTTGTAAAGTTAGTGAGTTTGGCCTGCAGGAGTTTGTGACATGGAGGAAATAAATTCCTGATGACATCAACATCTTTACTGTACAAAATGACCTGATGAGGAGCTAAAACAGACGAATGACTCCTTTATTCTTGGGGGACATGGATCTCAGAGAAGCTACTTTATATGGAAATAAATACATAGAAATGATCGAAGCCACTTGAAGTCTGACTTTGACTTGTTGGTTATTTTCTTTTAACTGTGTGTTTTGTGTATTTTATGTGACTTAAATACAAGATGTTAACCATGATGTGTGCCAACCATGTTTTATTAAAAAAGTATTCTTATCTTCCATATCTATGAAAAAAAAGTCATTTATTAAATCTGTCAGTTTCACAACAGGACTATAAAAAGTGCCTCATCAGTTTATTCAAATGGAGCAGTGTGTTTCTGAGGAGCATACACTGCTCTGTGCCGTGCTCATGCATGGTTACCCTCCTCTCCCTCTCCTCTCGATCTGCAAACACTGGTCACACGGGGCCCAAGCCAGCCAATCTGCTATCCCAGCTTCACCTTTCCTGGATCATTTGCTGGCTAACACCTGATACTTTCATGTCGCTAACTCGCAGGCTGCCCACAATTGCCTTGCCAAATGGCCTGAGACCACCTATTCTGCAGGTCCCCATTGTGGATCAGTTGAACTCCGTCCAGGAGCAAACTCTGCCTAATTGACCCCATATGTTCTCCCAGAGTTCAGATCCACCCGCTGGCAATATCTATGATTCAGTACCAAAATGGCTTAAATGCAGACTTCATGCGTGTATAGGCTCAGCGATCAAAGGCACAAAGATGGTATTGATCAGGAGGCAACAAGTCAAGATAAAAGCAGCCTTGTTTTTGTGGCCATGAGAGAAAACTTGGATGAATAATACCATAGCGTATAAAACTGCCGTAAATAATGTTAATAATGTTAATGCGTGAAATTGAGTCTTTTCAAAAGATGAGAAGACCTAAACTCTTTGTGTTTGTGACATTTGAACGTGTGGACTGTTTATCTTGTCAGTACAGTGTGTCCTGCAGCCTGTGCCGTGTTCAAAGGCTGTAGTGGCGAGGGGGCTTTAAAAAGACGTGTCTGCCAGAGAGAAGGGACAAGCAGCAGTTGGCAGGACTGTTGGGAGCCAGCGACTATTGGCAGCTGCACAGTGTGGAGGAGCTGCTGCCCTGTGTAGCCTTCACTTCCAATTGTAATTTATTTGCAGGTTGTTAAGAGAATTTGTAGAAACAATCTGGGACATTTGCTAATAAACACGTTTCAATTTTGTTGTGCCTTATAGCAGAAAATTTGCTTTATGTTTGCTGTTCTGATGTCTTCTCTTACACTCAGGATATCATGTGTTTTATGTTTATGACTGCAGCAAAAGCCATGTGTCTGGGACCCACTGCAAATAATCTCCATCTTTACAACTTATCTGTTAAACCATTAAAATATATATATATATATATATATATATATATATATATATATATATATATATATATATATATATATATTTA
Source organism: Collichthys lucidus (assembly GCA_004119915.2). Lineage (NCBI taxonomy): Eukaryota > Metazoa > Chordata > Actinopteri > Sciaenidae > Collichthys > Collichthys lucidus. Next base: position 16,230,170 of record CM014086.1, read on the forward strand.
TTTATTTATTTATTTATTTATTTATCATTATTTTACGTGTTTCCAATAACCTGATTTCCTTGAAGCAAGTTGTGTTTCAGCACCGTAAAAGAATGTAAAATCCAAATCAAGACAACTAAGAATTCTTAAGAAATTAAGAAGCAATGGTCTTGATGGTTTAATCTATTACTATTACTATAAATGAAGGTTTTCCATGTAATATGACTGTGAGAGAGCCATAAATGTAGAAGAAGAACAATTACTAAAATAATTCAAGAGGGGCAAAATTATTTACACAATATTATTATGTGCATTATTATCATTTTTTTAAATATCATGGTTTTTATCAATACCAGCCCTGGCTAATGAGCATTACAGTGGGTGCGTCCAGAAGAAATAACAGTGGCCATGTAAAGAAATACAATTTAAAATATATATTTTATACATATACATTCAACATTGTTAAAAAAAAAGTTATTTCTTAAAACCGCAGAGAATCAGTGGGGACGATTTTCACTGGCAGATTAATCCACATTTGGTTCTCTAGTGAGTATTAAAAATAAACCCCAGTGTATGTGTGTGTGCATGTGTGTGTGTGTGCAACAGTGCACACTGTGGCTCGCTGATGTGTTTTTTATAGTCATTGAACAACAGTGGAGCTCCTCTGGCACAGCAGAGTAGAAAGATATATCAAGATTTGACACACACACAACACTTTTTAGTAGGACACATTCATTGTTGGTTTTATGGGATTTTACAGTAACAAAAAGACAAAGAAATATATGTGCAGCCTATAGTACTGTACTCTAAGCACCTATACCCAACCCAGCTGAGCATGGGAAAAACAGCAGCACTAACAGAGAGCCTGAGACATAAAACAACAACATGATGATGGTTTTCCTTTAGATTTGGGTTTTATTTGTTTTAACATGACCATAGGAAACCGGGTTTTCCCTCTCTGTCTTTCTCTCTCCCTGTGATTGTGTGTGTGTGTGAGCAAAAGACAGATCTTCAAAATTACCCATGAGTGCATACAAACAGCTCGGCCTCTGTGGCAAACCTCCCATAGTGCTGGAGGAGAGAAGCAAGTTTGCAAAAGAACCGCCTCAAACTGCTCCTCCGTACAAACTGCAGCAGAGACAATCTGGAACAAATTGTGATCTAACTCTTGCTGGAACCTGAAAGAGCTGCCTATGAAAATATCAGCAATTAAAGACGGGGGGTCTCCAAGTCGGAGCCACAGTGCCAATCAAACTGTAAAAGTTGACAAAGAGGAAGAAGCCATTAAATCAAACTTGATAATTAGTGTCAATTAAGTTTATAGGGAGGCAGAAAATTCTAATGTTGTTGCATCTGATTAATTGTGCTTATTATAACACAGCAGCAGGACTGGAAATATTTATCACTGTTCTGTTTTATTTTTATTTACCTCATCATCCGGTCAAAACGATCCGTCCCTCATAATTCAATAAGCGTAAAGTGAACATAATGGCCTCCTTTTGGGACATACGATTGCGTGGGTGCAGACGCTGTTTTTGACTGCCACATGACAATCATGTGTTTGATAGCTCTATCCATCAAGTCTAATGTCATTCGAGCAGCCCTGAGCAACACAGCAAGCGGAGATATAATTGCATTACTGCATCCCACACAAGTAATCGTCCAAAATGTCTCCCAAATGAGTTGCAACATGAAGCTCCATGAGTTTCTAACTCTCAGGGAAGAGATTAGAGAAAAGGTGCTAACCAACTGGTTTCTGCAGAAATTACAGCACACAGAATATCCCTGGGAGTTGTAAAGAGTTCAGAACTGTGCTATAGCGAGACATTGTGCCAGTCTTTGAGCCTTGAAGTGGTCATGGTGAATGAAGAAAGTGACAATATCTTGATTGTTTTAGCCCTGTTAACTGCTGTCAACATTACCAACACTGTGGTAAACATTATGCTACCCTGGATGTCACAAAATCTCATTTTGGACCTGTTTCTTGATGAACAACAGCCAGGAGCTTCAGGAAACTGCACAGTGTTGGTACCATATCACACTTTTGTCATCCAAAGACTCAAGGCGCATTCAGACTGCACGTCACTGATGAAGGTGCCAACTGATGAAAGGAGCTAATTTACACATAAACACCAATGATACCACCTTCAGAAGCAATTCGGGCCCAATTCTTGTCTGCAGACTAGAGGACCTGAGGATTACGAACCGCCGATCTTCTTAACAGTCAACCTCTACCTCCTGAGCCACAGCAGTTTAGAGTGCAGTCACTGTTGGCCCTGAAGTTGACTTGGCAGAAGATAAATGACTGGAGACTCGACTTGGAACCCAGAAGGCTGATGACATGACTTGAGAGGAGACATGATGACCCAAACGACTTTCATTTCAAATATTAAATATCAAACATGTTCAAAGTTTGATTGGATAACGACCTTGTCAGCTCCTTGTGGTGCTATCTGATCATCATCATCATCATCATCATCATCATCATGCCTTTGGCAGTCTAAATTAAGTAACAAATAAGTGTTTAATAAAGTTATTTGTTTTTCTTTGATTACATTTATTTCACTAAATATAAATAAATATAATACATATTCAATTGATTGTCTAGGATAGAATCTATACCAAAAACTGTTCACCGTCCATTGTGTCTCTTTCAACGTCTGTATCTGGTTGTACTCTGGTGTATTGACTGTTCCAGCATGTAAATGCACTATTGGGTGGAGGTCATGTAAACTATAGATGGGTCAGCATTTTCCATTTCCAACTGACACTCAGAAAATTGTTATTGACTATGATCGTACAATAACCTTAACCAAGCCCAGTTGAACACAAACCATGCTGTTTACCTAAACCTAACCAGGTCGTTTTGTGTGGTTGAACTTAACCAAACCTTCACCACAGAATTTTCACCTTATAAAACAGATTCATTTTTAACTGTGATTTGTAACAGTTTTGCAAAGAATTGACAAATTATGTTGTCCTGCCGATAGCGATGTCAGAACAGAAAACACTTGTATGTGTCATTCTAGAAAGCACTGACCATTTCTCTTAGTCAACAGATTAAACCCATGAGAAACATTGTGTTTGTTAGATGTGTTGGTAGGTGTTTGTTTTTTCCTTTATATTAAAGTCTGTGTAAAGTCAGAATAGATATTTGTTCTGAGTTTGTCAGACCAAAAAAGAAAGTGTTATTAACCACCCAGGCAAAGTTGAATGATTAAAAATATCAACAAGTTTATGAAATTTGGTGTTAAAATCAGGTAAAAATGTAATGCTGTTATCATTAAATTTGAGTCATGTTGGCTTTAATAGCTCATGGATCTGTGGTGGGAGTGAGAATGATGGAGGCCTGATTCCCGTCTCAGGCTGGTGCACTCAAACAGAGGGCAGCTCAGTCTCATTGACAGGCTGTGATGAAGTGGCCTTTAGGACTACTGACCACAGAGCACACGATGGATGGGACAGCGCGGTCTGTTTATCTGGGGCACCTGTGCCTTGTCAGCCATGTGACACTCCCCTGCTGAGGTGTTTCCTGGTCCCAGAGCGATCACTCTTCTTCACATTGTAAAGTGTTTCTAAAGGTTTTATCCAAACAACTGGCCAGATGAGTGATCTGTTCCACTTCGCCTCCTACTCTTGTGCAGCATTTCACATTTAGTACATGAGAGGCATCTATGAGCTTTGTGCCACATAGGACTGTTTTGAAATAAAGAAAGACGAGCTGGATAGTTAGCATGATAACATGACAGATGTTTTTATAAAAATATGTTTGATTGACACTCATCTCTTGAGAGTGCTGAAATACCGTTGCAATGGTGACACAAGGATGAAGGCAAAATACAAAACAGTTGTTGCTGCATATCAATCTAGTGATCCGTCACCCCCAGATATTGTCCATCTGGAACCATCTGGATTTGTCAGATTTCTGCCTCCACCCCAATACTATGGACGTGAATGGAATTTTGTGATGGTGTTCAGAGAATCAAAAAGTTTTACTTGCCACCCGCCAACACCTCTAAATCTGACTAATTAGCATATTGTATCACCAGTTGGTTAAATAGACAAAATTATAAAAATCACAGTTTGTGGCTTCACAGGGAAGTTTCATGATGGAACAAATTATCAGTTATAGTGCAGCTTTCGAATTTTCAGGTTTTGGTCTCTGTATAGACATTGCTGTTCATTGACTTACAGTTTAGGAATTCCTGACTGGCATTAAACTTCTGGTAAAAAAAACAAACAAAAAAAACAGCCAAAACTATATAATTACATAGATTAATTACTCATGATAGAAACACATAAACCAAGGGAGAATTACCAGATCTAAGCAAGTTAACAAAATCTGGCAGCCAAAGCATAAGCTTTAAGGATCCCACCACCCAGAAAACAACCTTACTTTCTGCAATGATCAGGAAGAAGGATTTCTTTGACTTGTCAAATCTCTCCAAGAGCCACAGGAGACACAACTTTTGTCTTTGTCTGGGTGCATTGTAGGCATCACGATGAGTAAACTTACACTGCCTTTTTAATTTATCCTCATACATATCTAAAACATAATATGTATATATAGTATTTATGAGTAGTATAGCTAGTGGTCCTGCATTTTTACATTGAGATACCTTCATGTGATAAGCAATATGTACACATCAGATATGGCATCATCATCATAAATCCAAATAAATTAACAAATCCATCTGTCAAGATGACTACGCTGACAACAAAAAAAATAGTCTGTGTTAATCTACATCTTGTGCCTTTGCCAGGGGGACTTAAGAACGGCATGGAGACAAGCAACTGTCAACTTTTGGACAATATCCAAGAACACGGTGCTTTTCAAACTGTGAGATCAGAACAGAACTGTCAATAGTTATTCTTCTTAACAAGCTCTTAACTCATGCCACATGAGTGGCAAAGCCACAATAATGCCTTCTCCACTCCTCACAGGTTATTATTATTTTAATCAGTATTGAAACAACCGAGTAAACAAACACTCCATCCGTTTAGTTGGGAACTGTAGCGGTGGTGACGCTGCTCAGAATTCAGATCTGTGAAATGGTAATCTCTTTTCATGGTCCAAGCCTCCTTGCTTTTGTCCTCAGAGGGACTCCCACCGAGATTCGTGACTTGATTTGAATAAGAGGCACAGAGTTGGCACCTCGCTGCAGAGGGAGCCCTCTGAAGATAGAGCTGGAACAGATAGACAAGGAAAGACCTTCACTGTGTCATGGCAAGGTTTCTACTTCAAAAACTGTAGCTCTCTGGGGAAATGTCGGCAGTTTTTTTTTTCTTTTCAACTTTGCACAACAGTTCCTTCAAATGGCAAGATGAGGTAATATATTAAACCTTAGAAATCATGAAATCAGAAACTACACAGATTGGTATAAGGCAATCAGAAACTGCACTGTCTGTGATTGCTTTATACCAAAGAATAAAGAGACTAAACATCTACAGATGTAGTTTTCTCTAAGTGCCCACTCATCGCTGTTTAAGAGGCACAGTGGAGCATGTTGCTTGAGAAAAGAAAAAGTGAAATCGCTGTATCGGGAGAGATGGTCTACTTTCATAATGTGCCAAACCTAGATTCAAACAGATGCATTCTTTGTACTGGATTTTTGACTTATCAAAGGTTAAATTGTCCATAATAATCAAATTGCCAACATTCAAATCAAGTTACACAAAGTACGGTTGTAGGGCCTCATCTAAAAATAGAAGGATGTAATATGTTATTAATGTTCCTTTACTGTTGCATCTGCACAGTGGGATGTAAGTGATGACTAAACAAGCCTATTGTAGGTGTGCGGAGATGTAAAACAAAACAAAAAACTTCAACCTCTGATTCAACTCCAAAAAAAGAAAAATCAGTTTCCTGCCAGTGAGTCATCCCACTAGCCAAATGAGTTTTTTAAAACCTGAATAAGAAGCAGGAATGCACAGGCACAGTTAGTCCTTTCTATCTGTTGAATATCTTTGTGTCCAGGGCACACTCCGGGAGGAAGAGGACCGTTACAATCTCTCCAAGCCTGCTGTCAGCCTGCCTTATTGATGCCCATGCCACCACCGGCTCACTGACTGATGGCTGGATGAACATCCCCCTGATTGATGTGACAGACAATTGGCCTGATGTCCCAACCTCTCCGCCCCCAAACCTCACCCTCCCCTATCCCCTTTTTCACAGCAGTACTCGGTGTAGATGGTAAGTGTGAGTGCCGTTGTGTATTTTCAGTGCAACCCTGGAGACTGACTTCAAAACTTTTACTGTTGGGGTTTATCCAACAGGCTGGCTGGCATCAGCAGCAGATTGATGCAACTGGTCCGGTGATGAAAAGGGATTTTCTTTTGTCCTGAAAGATATTTTGTTGATGAATTCAAGCAACAGCAACAGTCCCTTTAGGGAATGGAATCAATGAGCAGTTGTCTGCACACTTCAAGGGCCACGCCTGCTGTTATATTTGAAATACAACCAAACAAGCACATTTTGTCAAGCCTAATGCTGTTGAAGCCATCAGATCCTCCTCTGTCTCAGTGGGTTGATGAATAGTTAAAGAATTACCTCTTATCCAGGGGCCACTGTATAATTCCATGTTGGAGCTGTTGCTTGCTTGTCAAAGCCCTTGTGTTCACATTCATGTTACCATGTCAAGTTCTTTCATTCAGGTTGTCAGGGGTTTCAGTGATCCACTATTGAAGGTGTGTTATCTGGTGGAAGCGGCCATGGATTTGGCAGTTTTTATAGCCTCTTCAGTCAAACAGACAGACAGGGAGGTGGGCTTTTTGTTGTCACCAAGGAAAAAAGACATCGGACCAAAGGCTGAGGTGATGTGATCTCCTGATCCCAGCCGGCACTGTGGAATTCTCCTCAGGAAAGTTAAGCAGGAGAAGAAACCTAATGGAAAAGGTTCCTTAAAATGAACTAGGTTGCATTTCTTTTGTTTTGCAAACACATTTAAAGTGCTTCTAGCTGTTCTCAAATCTCACACTCGAAGGCAGGACAAAGCGGCTGCTGTCATACCTTGTCCTCTTGGCTACATACCACTGTATTCACAAATTCTGCATGTTTTGTGTGTCTTAATTGTCTTGGAGTGATGACTCGTACAGTGGGGATCCTTACTGTAGGCACTCTCTCCCTGTTGATATATTCATGGATTTTCTCTTTGCTGTAGTATGAGTAGTTTCGTGAACAATGAAAAAGAGAGTTTTAAAACAGAAGTTCAAACCTTGCCTTGAACTGGAATTCTGATTTTCTTATGAACACATATGTAAATGTCTCCTCGCTACATACCTTCTCCTACATAAACTCCCGTCGAAGCATGTTTTTGCCTTGCAGGTAGAGGGATGCCCAACTTTGATTTGACTTTACTACCAGGAATGGAACATAATTTAACCAGGGAGAAAAAAGGAGAGGGAGAAGAGGAGAAAAAAATAGAAATTGTGCATGCATGGGCGATCAAGAGTGGGGGAGCATGCATGTGGACAGCCAGAGAACTGTAACTGAAAATTAACTTTTATCTGGTAATTACTGGATGTAATTTACTCTAATTCTCTGGTTTATCAGCGAAGCGTATTAACTACACTGTACACTAAAGGCGGATTTAGTGAGGTCCAACACTGATGTTGGAGCCAGTCGAGTCCTGCAAACTGGAAAAACCATTTGATGGAGCTGGCTTTGTTCACAGAGGCATTTCATACTGAATGATGTAGCATTAACTATGGGCTTCATTGGGGACCGAAATCATGAAAAACACACAGGAAATGCACAAAAGTAAGTGGACAAGGGGATCCACAAAGAAGTGAAGCCCAGCTTGGAATATGAAGGAGCCTTTTATTTAATAAAGCTGTCACCAATGAATAAAATTCAGTTGCAGAGTTACTCTTGTCTGGTGGCTTCTTTCTCTCTCATTTTCTCTTCTTGTGTCAACGTCCTCTTCGCCTCTGTCATTATGTCCATGGAGACTATTGCATTGCCCGCTTGCCCAGCTCCAGTTCTGGCACCACATCGGCTCTGCTCCCTGTCTGAACTGCCCTGCATCCTAGTCCTGAAAACCTCCTCTTGCCAGTGGTCCAAAATGCCTGTGGTACAAACGCTAACACTCTCCCAGTGGCCTGACTTCACAGTCCAGGCAACCTGGAAAACAAACTTAGCTAACCGAAATCAGAATCAGAAAGATTTTAAAATATCAAGTTTTAAACATATATAGAAATATCTATAGCTAACAGCAGCAACAGTTGGCAGCCGTTTACTTTAGTTGAGCTCTTAGAAGAAAACCATTTGTAATCATACCCGGAGATGCCAATCACCTGATTACAAGTCAGTGTCACATAAAAAAAATTTATTTTATGGAAGAAAATTTACACAATGTTGCTTTAAATAGATCATTGTGAAAATGCAATGGAAATGCAAAACAACTAAATGCAACAATGAAGAACCATTAACAACTAACTCTTTAACACTGCAGAAGCACGAAACTCCGCCTTGCATTTGTTCATCACTGCTACAGGCTGTCACCAGCTGGCTGCAGTGTAATCAGACCAGAGGCTGAGCTCTTTGCCCACTTTTGGCCAGATGGAGATCAGACCCATCCACACAACTAATACCTTGCTTCTGGACATGCCTGCAGACTGATATGTGAAAGTCTGTGCAATGAAAACGTAATAAGTGGCAGTTGGCTTTGACAGAGGACAGGGCAGCTCCTGCTCATGCTCCACTGTGAGTGAAGGTCCAATGTTTCTCTGTGTCTCAGCTATTTGACTGTTGCCTCACTTTGGAAACCATCTGCAGTACTACAGGGGCATCAGTTTAAAGTCTGTCTTCCATTTGTTTTTAACAGTAAAATTCACTCCAAAACCACTATTTATAAAGGGATGTTTAAAGGGACAGTCCACTAATTTTATATGTCATTGGGAGTACAGCTCAACCATTGAAAACAGTTGTACAATGTATCCTGAGGCTGTGGTGGAACTTTGTCAAATGTTAGAAAATGGACAGGAGGGATGATTAAATGGCCTATTGAGTTGAATTATGGGAACTCTTGGGAACTGGGAAACTGACTAAAAATGTAAAAGAACTTCAAATTTGTTGTTCAGAAATGTTTACAAAGTTTTGTCACCAGAGAGAATATTTTTAAAGGAAGTTCAAAATGTTTGTAGGGAAGCACAGTTTGATTTGGTAGCGTGACTACAACTACTGTACTGAAAAACTGTTAAAGAAAGAAAGAAAAATGCTGCCATACCCCCTTATAACAATCTGTGGTTATATATATATATATATATATATATATATATATACACCCACAGACCCGTGATCCTGGCTTCAAGGCCTAGTCACATCATCAGGTTTATTTTTTCAGGCTTTAGAACACTCCTCCAGACCCACAGAAGACATTATACAACTGATCTCACCAGCTGAGTAGCACTAACAACAAAGAGGAAACTGAATTGAAGGTGTAAAATCGGGGGAATGCATTAATGGTCAAGTGTGAAGAATTTAGCAGCATCTAGGGGTGAGGCTGCAGATTGCAACCAACTGAATACGCTTTGACACACCCTCATGTTACAGGCATGTTGTAGAAGTTATGGTGATGAAACTCATGAAACAGTGAAGGGGTCAAGAGCCAGTGTTGAGTTTGTCTGTTCTGGGCTATTATATAAACATGGTGGTTCAACATGGTGGACTTCGTACAAGAGGACTCACTCCCTCTGTAGATAGTACACTCAATTTCTGTCAATAGATCCTCTTAAATGTGGATCTTTGGATCTTAAAATGGATTCAGGACATTTGTAAGCCTAACAGACTGCTGTGGAATAAAACACTGTGTTTTTACCGTCTTACTAATGAATGTGGTGGTGTTACAGCCTATTGTGTCACAAACCTGAAGGTTAGAAAGATATGGAAGAATTATCCTATCTTTATTCAAGAGCGCACATTTTCAGTTTGAGAGCAAGATTTCTCTTTCTCGTGCTCAGATTTATTGTCCTCGTGCTCACATTTTATGCTCACACTCAAATCTAACGTGCTCGCGCTCAAAAAGGTATAATATAAAATACGCTATGATGATAATGACTTGAGGATAACATTGGTAGCCTTTTTATGACGTCTGATTCAGCGCTCAATGTGTCTACGTATATATGTCTATGATTACTTCGGCGACGCCCCCCTGACTAGGCATGATTAACCAGTATTGATCCATATATAAGGCAGATTCAGGTGTATTTATAATATATAAAACATCCCGCTGATATAAGATTAGAAACAGTCTACGATAAATGGAGTCATACGGTGTCTAAATGACGATAACTCTTTTTAGGATTGTTTAAGATTAATTATACATAAATAAACTGGCGTCTTAAATAGGTGACGATTCAAATAGCTGGCTAGTATGGTAAATTGGTGTATTTTTAAGAAAGGCAGTTTTACGAACAGACCATATACCCCATATGCCCCTGCAAAGTGCCAAAAAAGCGTGAAGGAACACACCCAAGATTGGGCCAGACTCTAGCTGTCTCCCTATTGGCTGGTGAAACACACTAATTTAAGCGCAGGGCGGGACATCCTTTAGTCTGTGCAGACACTTTAACCTGAGAGGACGTGCTGTTTTGTGCGAGAGCAGAAAAAATTTGAGAGCACACAGGACATGTTTTGAGCGCGAGCAGAAAAAATCTGAGCGCACAGGACATGTTTTGAACGCGAGCACATTAGATTTGAGTGTGAGCATAAAATGTGAGCACGAGGACAATAAATCTGAGCACGAGAAGGAGAAATCATGCTCTCAAACTAAAAATGTGTGCTCTTGAATAAAGATAGAATAATTCTTCCATAGAAAGATGGGTTACATGGATTGTGGTGCATTGAGATCAATCCAAAAAAAAAGCAAAGGAAACAATCGACTGTCACACCATGAATACCAATTTTATCTCAACAAGTAGGAATTGGTATTGATGTGGGACAATAGCAGTTGTCGAAGATTCCCAGTCGCAGAGGATGATAGCCACCCACAGAATCCATGAAAGATGATTCGAGGCCCTCAAAGGAAATTTGTCTTTGTGTTCTTCTATTTTCTTTCCTTGAAAAACAACAACGAAGGAGAATACATCAAACAGAGAGATGAGGGCAGATGTAGGCCACGAGAGGAGGAGATGCTTAATCAAACAGCTGATGTCAGTAGTGGGAGTGCAGATAGCACTGATCATAATTGCCATCATTGTCTCTTTTTTGTCAGGGTACAAAAACAGAAACACACCTTCGTACACTCTGCTCTTACTGAAATGTAATAATGAAGACGTCCGTTTTTTGTCTGGCTTTATTACATGACAGAATTTGGTAAGAGCAGGTGTGTGAATAGACGCAAACAGCAATATTTTCCCTGTTTATTTCCATCTAAAGCAGACTGCAGCAGCAGAAGGTGACGCAGGCTGTCCTTTGACATCAACCTCGTCCCATTTTTCAAAGTCAATTTAGCCGCCCTGACGCGTTGAGCGCCAGCGAGGAGAACCAAACAATAGACATCAGCTTCACCTTCGAGAGCTTTCCCGCCAGTTTTATCAACAAACAGCCAATGAATGTGCTGTTAAACAAACAGCCGTCCAAACAGGACCACCATGCCTAACGTCATTATGCCTGTGTCCTCGACTCGTCGACGGGAAGAAAGTGCCTGCCTCGTCTTAGGAACCCTTATGGGGATTTAACTATACCAGAATTCTGATCTGACTTGGACTGCATCCCAGAAAGCTGCAGAGTTAATAGCCTTTCTCTCTATTGAATAATGCTTTGAATCTGTAATGTGGTGCATACACAGGAGTGCAGTTTAGTGTCCCTCTGAGAGAACTTAATTTCCTCCTCTACAGAAGAGTGAAAAAGTAAGCTTATTTTTTCAAATTAAGGGAAGCACTGCTTGAAGACGCTGTCCAGATTCTAGACAGTAATATACCTTCAAATAGCATCATGACCACTCTGCTCAGCATTATAATCCATAAAATTAGATGTTTTAGCTTGTTTTTCCTGGCTTACAACCCCATTCTTTTGTAAACGAAAAAAAACAAACACTCAACCCGAATCTGCAGTCGTCACAGAAAAGGTGCAAAAATGCCTGAAGAGATGTCCACACGAGGAAATTGTGCAATCAATAAAATATTTTCCTGTATCTCACAGGGGACTAAAGGAATGAATATATTAATGAGAAAAATAAAGGGCAAACAGATTTTCTTTCAACCAAATCTCAGCAAGTCCACAAAGAAGAAGAAGGAAGAAGAACAGAGGAAACACTTTTACACTGTCAGTCAGCTGATAGATTCAGTGTGAAATAATCACAACTGCTGGATGGATTGTTCTGAAATGTGTTAGAGATATTCCTGGTGTCTAGACAATGAATGACTTTGATGATGAGTTTTCATACGGCGCCAGAAGCACGTCAGGATTTTTCATTCAGCAAATACTTCACTTCACTACAACACAAAACCTGGAACCTGTTGCTGTTGTGGAGTGTGGTTATGTTTTTTTGATTACTTTCAGACACATTAAGCCTTGAAGAAACATTCTCAGAAAATACTTAGAGTATGACCTTGGCATCTTCGATGGTGCTGTGGTGTGGTTTAGATTAAGTTAAAATCATTTCAGCGAGCGGTGAAATGCAAAACATGAAAAATTACTCAGTGTTTTTTAAAAAAAGGGAAAAATGCAACATGTTTTGTCACAGTTGTGTGCGAATGATAACCTCAGCGTGCAGAGTGTAGCTCAAGGTCATGGACCTGTTTGCCCACCCCCCCGAATGTAAAAAAGAATAGCAAGAATGCAGTATATTCAATATAGAATACATTGTGATGTGTAATGATAGTTATGGCTGCTAACAATGCTAGAGCTACTGCTGCTTATGCTGACTCGTTGGAGCCTCTGCTGCCACGCTTTCACGCGTTTTACCACACGTTTTTAAAAATCTCTCTCTTGTGAATTCTTCGACTTCACAGAAGAGCAATAAAAAAAGTTAACCTGACTGTGACAAGGCGGTGGAAACTGGTAAAACGCAGCACTTGAGGTTGAGGGAAGAGCATCTTTAGAATTCACCATTGCTGTTTTCGAGCAATCAGTCACTTCTTACACATGTCGTGATACACAACAAAAAATGCCATGTAGCTATTGCCATTCCTCACAGGACACTCATTTTTGAACTATCTTTGATCTTTGAACATCTTTGAGCCACTTACCAGCTTTTTACAGATACAGATATGGTGTATAAAAACGTTACTAAACTTAACGGACATTTTGGTGAGAACTGCGCTTTCCAAACTTGAAAACTAGCTCAAATAAATATCTATTTTATGCAAGCGTAGCGCCATCTTGTGGCCCATCCCTCATGGAAAGCTAAGACAGTTCAAATGTCAGCAGTACTGAGGACTCAAACATTCAAACTCAAACACAGTTGTCTGGTGTCTTGAGGTGAGGTGGGGGTGGGGTAAGGTTCTTCAGATTTTGCTTAGGGCCCTAAAAAGGCTGTTAGTGGCCCTAGATCAAATTAAGCAAGTAATGTTTTTCAGGAAAATATTCTAATATTATTAATAAGGTTTTCATGTGCAGGCATTAGTTTGAATGATTAGGGTCAAATCTGTAGCATGAGCTATCAAACAAATGTGGCAAACAAATATCATTGATGTCACATGTTGTGACTTCAAACTATTTTTCGGAAGTGTAAACACCTCTAAACCTCAAATCCTGGTCCACTTGTTGTTTTGTACTCGGGGTCAGACAGTATTTGGTCCGGTCAGGCTGCAGCGCCTCTGCCTGAGCCTGTCCACATGCCACGCATGACTGTCTGGGCCACCTGTTGAAATAGTGGGTGGCTAATTCGAGTAGTGACTTCGGACTCCCTCTCCATTACACTCCATCTGACAGACCACCAGCTACACCAGCCAGCCACTACCAGCATTCCACCCTCCATCCACACTCCCCCCCTTCACTCCTGTGTGCCCTCAGCCGGCACCCTGTTATGGCAGTACCCCCACCCCCCTTGATTGATGGAGTATCCCTACTCAGGGTTAATTTACACCCCTGAATAATGCATGGAATGATGCCACCCCTCTATTCTGCAGCTCACCATGGGGCAAGGCTTCTGCATTGGAGGAATCGAGATGTTTTCCTCCTCCTCGTCACTCGTCCTCACAGATAACACTGGAGGACGGAGAGCTTTTTCAGGAGATGGCAGTTGGAGTGGCCAAAAAGTTCTTTTGCTATTTATTATTAAGCGAGTGAGAAACTTGATGAATTAGTAACATGTGGGATGTTTTAACCAAGAACTCCACTTCAGCTTCATAATTTTTTTTAAACCACATTTTCACCCAAACTTGGCAGGTTTATCTAAAATATGAAGCCAGCATCGTGCAGGTACCTCTGAATGTGCCATATTGTATAAAAGGCAGTAGTCTCATTAATATGAGAAGGGAGTTGCCAACAATATTTGACTGATGTTTCAGCACAAATCAAACTTTTAGATTTGAGGTTCAAGATTCAAGTTAGTGGGCGTTCAGACAGGGACAGGCAAACCGGCAACTGGTGGTGGGGGAGTGCGGTGGTGGGGGAAGTGACATTCCCAAATGTTGAATCTGGTTCAACTTCTCTCCTGGATGCCGGTAACGGTTTTTGTGGCAACCCCTGTGATGTGGGCTGCCGGCGCGGAAATGCACGACTCCCACTGAAATTAACTGAAAAACGTTGCCAGCGTCCGGTTTGCCTGTCCCTGTCGGAACGGCCACTTAATGTTGATGTAGTTAAGAGGACTGGTTCTCCCTCTAGTGCTACAAAGGTTCGTTTTAATTAAAGTAAAATTGAAAAAGATTTTAAAACATATTGTAAAAATACTAGAGATACTTAGATCCTGAGAAGGTCATTTAAAATAAGCGGCACAACCATGATCAGTTGTGAGATAACGTGCGAAACAGGATAACCTTTTTCTAAATTAGTAGTTACAAAGTGAGCTCCAATTCAAGGTTTGTTCATTTGAGTAAAACTGTCTCCTGCATTAGCCTACACTGCTGTATTTTAAAATCTCTCACAGTGTTGGTACTGAGGTTGTACGCGGTATAAACATTTTGTGAAACACATTTTATTTTCTTAAGGAAAGTACTTTACTTTATGAAAAGGACATGTTTTTGCTGTGTGAGGTTACTTTTTACTCAGCCTTTAGTTTAGTTTCTATTATGGAAAAAAGGTCGTCAACCATGTTATTAGATCTGTTATCAGTTATCACAATTTTCGTGACCAAAAGAATTCACAAAGTCAACAAATATTATTGTTGACAACATTTATAACACCATGAAATTCAATGTGTCTCTGTCAGTACATACAAGATAAACCAATGTCAATGGCAAATAAATGTGCAGACAAAACGAATTGTTCCTGTTCCTGTAATATAGCAGAATTATTTATAAAATATGAGTTATTATTAAATAAAGTGCTATTGAGCAATGTATTAACCAACCAGTCCCCCTTTTGATTGTACAACACGGAGGAGTGGGCAGTACGTCCTGCCACAGTTTGACAGTTGGTGGTGCTAAATGTAGCAAAAACAGTGAAGAAGAAGAAGAAGAAGAAGAAGAAGAAGAAGAAGAAGAAGAAGGACTCCTAGTCAGTACACATAGATGTAAATAATGCACCATTTAAAATATTAAAAACTTTGCGAATGTTTAATGAAGAAAGAAACATGTTCGTTACACACGACTGAAAATGTCAGCAGGAAAAAAATATAAAATTCAGCATAGGAAAGATAAAATTAACTTTATATGATGATGACCTGTATGTGGATGTCATATCAATGCTTAGTAAACTGATGGAGTGAGTGCAGAAATAATGTCAGCTGTTGGATGTCATCATCTGAATCTTCATCTGGACTTTGTCTTACATGAGGACATTCCTCCTCCGGGAAAAGGCTGATATATTTGATTGGATTAGGAGGCGAGTCGAACGTTAGAACTTTTTTGTTGTTTGCAGCAGACAGAACAATGTTTTCCAGATGGTTAGATGATGTCTGAGAAAACCTTCAGAACAGCTGTTAGTGTTGTTACGACCTTCTGTGTTTCACAAACATCAGCGGGAGAGCTGACGGAGAGCCACAAACTGAGGTAAGCATGCTACTATGTTACTGTGCTACACAGTCTTTTGACCTGCTGTCACACTTACAGTGAACACACTCTTAGCCAAAGCTATATATCATCAGAAGTGCGCTGTAAAAAACAGCCTCATCACCCCTGGAGTATTGCACCTCCAACCATCGCTCCCCTTATCTCCTCCCTGTATCTGATGCCTCAGCCTCGGTGAGGGGGGTCAGAGCATGAAGACAAACCTTATAAAAAGGACACGCTGATGATTGATGGTGGCTCAGCCCTGAAAGCCAACATGTGCCACTCTTTTTACTGTGTGCGAGCCCCCCTGCTATTTCCGTCCCCCTCTCCTCTGTGTCTCCATTTTTCATAGATGACAATTGCGGCGCTCAGCACTTTCCCAGCCTGGACTTCAGTCGGTCCCTGTGGGGTAGGGTGTATCCCAGTGTCCAGACAATGTGAAACATCTCCCAAGTAAAGGAGCTGATGCTCTGCAAAAAAAAAAAAAAGTCAGCTCTGCCGCACTGACTGTAACTCAAGGTGGGGCTCCACCTTCGTGTGCACTCTTTGTTTGTGGCATGAGACAAATCACTTACGTGAACACACATTTGAATGCACAGTGCAGTTTCTTATGTTTTCATCATCTTCTGAGGTGACTTCGTGAGTGGATTTTGTCCACACACACACACACACACACACACACGTTTTCATAGCATAATCATAGATCATTTGAACAGCTCAGAACAAAGCAGCTCCCATGGTGCTTCAGTGCACATATCGAACAAGAGTGAGTACAATGAATTATCATTTAGCTTGGTTAGGTGTAAAAAGGTGTAAAAGAAGAAGATTGCATTATTCTTTAATCTGCTTTATTAGAAATATGATAAAAACTAAAACCTCAGAGAGAGAAAGAGAAAGAATCTTTTTTTTTTTTTTAGACAGACATAATTATTCTACCCAGCAGTCATCAGAGGGTCGTTTTCTGTCGCCTCTTGCAGAACCGGTTAAATACAGAGAACAGTTCATTATCGAGCAGTGGTGGAATTCACCGGAAGATGTCTGAACAAAAAGTTCAGTACATTCAGTCATTTAGCTAACACTTTGATCCAAAACGACTTTCAAAACAGGAAACCGTCAGGTGCAGCGTGACAAGGACATGTTAGTGCAGCTATAAGTAGGGATGTAACAACTCAGTCACGACTTGATACGGTTCACGATTTTTTGTTCACGATATGATTTTCTCACAATTGTTTTTATCGAAATGAGCTACCGTACAGACAAATTATGACCAAATAAAATTATCTTTTTACTTGTAGGAAAAAACTCTCAAACAGTTTCTGTTCTCTTATAAAAAGTAAAAACTTACATAATCATCTTAAACAACAAAACACATGACAAATATCTCCTTTCTTTAGAAACAATCTCACAGTAAACTGCTGTTAACTGGTGTGATGTGTAGTTTTCGCTCACAAGGTGGTGTAACGTTACTTTGCTTCTCCCTGTGGTGGCGGCTAATATGCTGCTGCATGTTGCTCGTGTTGCTGCTATATGTCAATATTTCCATCCTGTTTTGGTTTTGTCTGTCCATTTCTCACGGTTGTATTTGTGTATATAGGGAATCCAAAATGCCGCGACACAGGTGATTTTCGAACTGCTCAGTGCATCCTCGGTTTCAAAACTATTTTCTACCGTCGCCCTGTCTTCCCTCGTTCTGTACTCCGTACCTATGTAGTGACGTGAGTCACGTGACTTGACGTCTGACGTTGAACAAATGAATTACCAACCAGTGACTTTTTTTAAGATAATGTAACCTATTTTAAAAAAGAGGAGAAGAAAAAGAGCATATCCTACTTCTCGCATTCGCAAAGAATTGCGACTCGTTTTTTAACCAGTGCGAATCGTCACGCATTTGTACCAATTTTTAATCATGTCACGATGCATCATTACATCCCTAGCAATAAGTACTGTGACAGTTGTAGAGGGGGGGATAGATTTCTCATGTCCAGATGTTGGCAGTGTTGGAGAGGAGGCCCTGTCTGAAGAGCTAGATGTCTTCAGGAGGTCTTGTGGGTGCAAACACAGAGACGACTTTGTAGGTGAGCATTAGTGATTTGAATGAACTACTGTATCACATGTATTACACAGACTTGGTATTGTTTGTTGTCTTGTCTTATGGCTGTGATATGTATTGAGTCATGTTGTATCAATGTGCGAATGTGTATTGATGTATTTTCTGTTAGAGGCATATTGTAAAAATATGAATGGGGACCTCAGGAAGACTAGTTACAGGTAGAATACAGTCCCTAATGAGGGTGTAAATCAACAAAGAAACATGGCAGGCGTCAAAGCACACAAAGCTCAAGGAAGGTGTGAGAAGGTGTGGACGCTGATTCATTTCAGATGAACACAGAAACACTCTCAGTGAGTAGAAAGGCTGTTTTAAAAGCCTTTAAAGAGTCGCGCATATTAATGGCTTAAAATAGAGACTTTCAACAGTGGTTTCAACCTGACGTTGCAGTCTACCAGGAGTAAAGGGCCATTGAGGTCTAAACCGGTTTGTGCTTTAAACCATTAATAAAGACTCTTTCTCTGCTGGTGCCTTTCCTCAAGACAATGAACTGATTGAAGAGTTCTTCACTGATTCAATACACCTTTATTCATTTCTTTAAAAAAGGAAAACCCAGAAATAATAAAGAAATAGCCCGCACGCAAGAAAATAACATTGAAATATGCCTGAAGACATGAAACAGACAAAAAAATCCTGGGAATCTGTCACTTCCAGGAAATGTTCTGTGTGTATTTAATGGTGACCTCATCCTTCACTGGGTGTGAACATAAAATACAGGAAATAAAACCATCACAATCTTTTAGGTTTTCCCAATAACCCGCTCTGCCCCTCGTATTATGACATATCATATACATGTTTTTTTAATAGTTTATCACTAATGTCATGTCCTGCTCAAACCTTTTTACTTTTTCAAAAAATCTAAACTAAATGACATTAAACTAACTTAGCCAAAGAGCAGATAAGACATCTGCTCTTTCTTTCTACATGAGGTGGACACAAGCATGACGCTGCAAGAATGTTAAATGGACTTTCTGATCTATTAACCTCTCAAGTTGCTTTTACAACACTTCATACTCATGAACACAAATTCACACATCGACATCACAGCCATCGGGAGAAATTTGACGTTCAGTATCTTGCTCAAGGACACTTTGACTTTGGACTGAGGGCTCCAGGGATGACCTGAGCTACAGCTACTAATGTGTCTACTGGATGTGCCAACATACTGTATTAGCCAAAAGAACTAAATGCTAAATAAAAAATAATAATAATCTGGATGGTGCTATTTCACTTCCTAAAGTGTGACTTTCAGATACAAAGTGACATGAGTTCTCGGCTCTGAATGACAGAGGCACTAATGGCAGTGCAAAGGGCCATAAAGTATGGATAACTATTGTAATGTTGAAAACAACAAACAATAAAATGTCTAAATACAGTCACACGATAAAGCTAAAAGACAGCTATCATCTTTGTCAAGAATTTAAGATTTAAGATTTAAGAACAAAAGAAAAGAAAGGTTTAGAGTTCTTGCCATTAGTAATTGAGTCCTTTACAGCTCAGATGAGCTCAGATGATGGGTTTATGGTGCTGGGGAAAGTGTCAATCTTGCAGCAAGTCTGTGCTTATTGTCCAACTGAGAGACCACCAATCATCTCCCAGCCGATACATTGTTGCAGTCTGAGTATTGACATGCTTCATAAATCAGAGCTATTGGATTGCCAGGTGCTATTTTTACAGCCGGTGACATGACCTGCCTGCCAGGGGCCTCACATCCTGGTGAGCGTGTATTGACCCGATGCTCTGAGGCAGGAGAGCCCACCATTATTTCTCCGGGACACACACAACACACACACACACATGCATGGTAGTACATTATGCACACCCACACATATTCCAATATTCTGCCATGGTTTGTCCTATCTCCTGTACGAAACAGTGACACACCGGTCTACCACCACCACCCCCCCTCCAAACCTTATCTGTCAACAAGCTATGCCTTCATTACAGAGCAGGGGAATACGGGCTAAAGCGAGATGTCTTCCATCTGTCCACGGCCATTATGCTTCCCATTAGACGGGACATCTTCATTTCCATCGGGAGAGATGTGTGACCGGATTGAGCCGACTCTTGTGCACTGATGGAGAGAGACAATAGACTGTCAGGTGTCCGGTCTCATTCACGCTACCCAGCCATCCATTTTCATTAGGCGTGTCAAGAAGAGGAAGGCATATTTTCCATTGGACTACACATAATTTGTTCCAAATACGAGGGCCTGTCATCAAAATGTGACAGCTCGTGTTGAGAAAAAGGGGAGCAGGCAGGGAGATTGAGTGGTTGCATGGTCGCATTTCTTTTTTTTTTTTTTTTTTTGGAAAAGCTTGGACAAAACAAACGGCTGGGCAATGATTCCGTTCAACAATTTTTCATCTTGTGAGATTCATTGTTGGCCCATAAATGTCATTTTGTCACATAATATGCATTTGTCATCTATTTGAGCAAGACAACGTGAAGCAAATACAATTTATTCACTGACAGAAATTAAAACAAATTGAAGACACAGCGGTGGCACGACCCACCAGTTTTTCAAATGAAATTAAATATTTCACAGACGTCGCCTCTGAAAGTGAAAAATGATTTTTGAGCATTTGTCCCTCCTTCATAATAATATCAATGGTGTGAACAGTTACAAGAAAATTATGAAACAACAGACTGAATAAACAATTGTTTGCATTTCCTGTTCGTGTACCCATGAAATCCATGTGAGTCTGATGAAGTCCTGCAACTACTCAGTCACTATACAGTATGTCATATACAGTATGATGTTATTTTTAAGACCAAGAGGCAACTGCAGTTCCTCAAATGTCCACTTGGGGCTGGTTCCAGAAGTCAGTCAGTCTCCATAAGTCCCCATGTTTTAATGTCCAACTTCACAGCAGAAATAAACATGTTTACAGCCTGGTACAAAAAACAGTTTTGGTCTCTATATCTAATTTCCCTGAATAATGGTATGGAATGAATATGGTATGAAAACGATTGTCAATTGTTTTGGTTCTTACCACAGTGACAACATTAGTCACATTATACTTACTGTTTACATTAGCCAGCCAGTTAGCTGTGGTCTTAGGAGGAAACACTATGATTAGACTGAGCACTGAACTATTGGTCACTTTTTTTTTTTTTGCTTTGTGTTTCAGCAGTAGCAGTATACCTTAAGCTAATCAACTCAGCTGTCTCTTATAGTCTAAATTCAACACAAAAGCAATGATATGAAGTTAAAAGGAATTTATTTTTAGCAGGATTTCTCTGGGAGCATCTTTGTGTCTGCTTATCATAGATCAGATTAGATGAGATCAGATAAGATGCACTTTATTGTCCCCATGGAGAATTTTGGCTGCAGCATCAGAGCACCTTTTAGAGGCATTTGTCCTGATGGAAATCAGAGAAGCTGATGTCTGTTTGATATCTCCTGATATAACTCAGGGAAGAACACATGTTTTTCTGACACAATTTTGGCAAATTGCATTGATGTTCTTCGATATCAACCTTCCTTCTTGTTGCTTGTGTTCTTTCTAAACTTTGCAAAGCTGTATTCATCGATTCTCTGGCCACAAGCCTGAATATATTCTATTCTCTTTTTCTATGTACTTTTATTAATCCCTCAATGGGGAAATTCTTTTTTCACTCTATTTTTTTTTTACATGCATTTTAACCCTGGACACATACACATGCAGTACAACGGCATAGACATGCAAATGTGGAGAGAGATGGTGGAGTGATGGGCAGCCAGCCAGACCAGCGCCCAGTGAGAGTTTTTTTTTTTTTTTTTGAGGGGGGGGGGGGTGCCTTGCTCAAGGGCACCTCGGCAGTGCCCAGGAGGTGAACTGGCACCTTTCCAGCTACCAGTCCACCATCCTCATTTTTGGTCTATGTGGGACTTGAAACGGCCCTCCGGTTCCTATGGACTGAGCTATCATCACCCTATATGGTTGCTTAGGAAACAGTTTACTAGTTACATGTCCAGCAGACAGACTGAATATGAATATGATGTAATTTACTTAACATTGTGTTTGGTGCTAAGCAGGGATAACTGATAAAAACAGATACTCGTAAAACAAGAAAAATGAGCTAAAGATGTGAGGGGGGCCCCAGAGCTGGGTGATAATTCTCTGTGTGTTCGTCACTACAGGCAACACCTTTCAAACCATGCATTTGATTTGCTCCACTCTTAATGCCACAGTATTGATTAGCGCAGCTTTTTAAAGCTAACAAATTCACAACTGAAAGGTCCTCCATCATCAACAGGCTCTTTGAATGTAGGCTGATGTAGCAATCATCACCTAATCAGCGGTTCTGATCATTAGAACAGTGTGTCACTTCCACTCGATGCTGTTCAGATCCTGCTGTTCGGACCACAGGGCCTCTCTGACACGTCGTCCACACACACTTAGCAGGCAGCTCTCAGTCTAATGACTCTCTGTGCGCTCGCTCAAAGTCATTTTGTTGACACGTACGCACTCAACCCAATTAATATGCCACAACCGCACATGGCTGCCTACTGACTGGAAATCAGATATCGGCCTGCTAATTTGAACAATATACAGAGCAATGCTTCACATGACATCAGCTTCCAGTTGTTGTCACAGATATATTGACTGGCATCAGGGCACGCATACAAATGGCTCAATATGGAGCATGGTGCGTTGGCGTTCTGAAGCACTTCACTGACTTGTCATGGTTAATTCTTAGTTGTTTTATCAGATTACTTTTTGGTGACATTTCTGCTCTGCTGGACGACGCCAGCGGGGAGTGACAGCAGAGCCTGCACAGACGGGAAAGGGATGACATGCAACAAAGGTCACGAGGAGGCGACATGTCACATACCTCGACAAACTGTCAGGACGCCCCATTCACTGCTCATTTTCTATGCTGAAACTTACAGACATCCTGTTATTCCTTTCAAACTTTGCATTCAGCTTGATTTGCATTTTCTTCACTGTGAACTCGTCCTCTTTCTATAACCTGTCAATTACTTTGCCTTTCAGCAAACAAAATGCCGTACCAACCTTTTGTGGGCTTATGCTAAGCGAAGATAAATCCAACAACACAGCTCCAGATAGATCTCTACTTTATACAGTAGCACAGTGCAGCTTCTTCACAGAGCTATAGAACAACACATCAGCATATAGTTATAATTACTAGCTATAGCGCAAGTGGGTACAAAGAGAATTTAGAGTGGCAGTCAGGGTGCACTGGTAGTGACGAGCTTCGTTCTTGTGATAACTTTGCGATTAAGAGCCCGGATTTCTCAAGGCTGTGCCTTCACAATAAATCATTGTGCAGTGTGCTATACTAACAATGACAATACCATGCTGACGTTTGCAGGGATCTATACTTGTTATCCTCTTGGTTTAGCATTCTAGCACGCTAACGTTTGCTGATTAGGATAGCAGTATTTAGTGAGTCACGACTGTCATTCACCAGATTTCATGACAATCCATCCAACAGTTGTTGAGACATTTTACTTGAAAACTAAAATGTCAACTGTCATGGCGCTTGAGAAGGGGATCGCTAAAGTCTGCAGAATGAATTCATTAATTAACAGACAGAGCCACACCGCCAGCACAGCTTCAATTAGACTCATGAGCTTTGCATGCTGCTTTTCTTTGGGACGATTCTTGGGCGGAGGTGGAGGCAGCATGAGAGAGCTAGTGGTTATAAGAGTTTATTGAAAGTTAGTCCAAGTTATGTGATCTTCGTGACCTCTTATGATTACCAGGAAAAATGACTTCATAAATCTTAAAGCTGTCAACAGTAAAGCCACTATAAACTTACTATAAAGTAAAACACAGTTTTGGGGATCTGAAAACATTTGAAAATATTGTTTTTTAATTTGGTTCATTATGATCAGTATTTTTTATTGTACAGTAACATTCACAAACACTTCTTATTGATTTCTACTCCATCTTTAATTGCAATGTGATTTCACTGAAAAAGCCTTTAGCCATCATGCTAACTTCTCAGTGTGACATATTAATCAAAACCAAGCCACAGCTGCTGCCTCTGGAAACATTATTATTATTATCAGAAACTGGACTTTTGGGAACCTTTGGCACACAATGCACATCGACATGAATGTCTGACTGACATGTAATCCCAAATAGCAAATGTTGTGAACTTGGCATTTTATACCAAATCAGTGCCATGTTCTAACTGTCTACATTAGATGTCTAGACTGGTTATTAAAAACTATTGTCATGTGGTCTGCTAAAAAAAACATGATGCCGGGTTGAATTAGGCTAATGTTAGCCATTAGCACGTGTGGTGTTAAAATAGGATCACATTTTCACTTTCACGGATGCCAGCAAATACCAGGCTTAAATTACAACCACGTAGGCTAATGTGACATTTAATATAGCCTCTTTTATGCAGAGCAATTTAGTGACAACAGATATGTTTGCTAGTTGGCAGCAAATTTAAAAACTCAACTGCAGCTATACGTGTAAAAGTATACTTTTATGTACAAATGAATGACTGTCTACAACATGAAAGATTTATCAGGATAGTCTGACTATAAGACGTTTTGTCAAACTGAAGTCTTCATAGTTAAAGTGAAACATTTTGTGGGTTCCCACACCCACAGATCAGACAGTGTGTACGTCAACGCAGCTTCCAGCTAAGAAGAAACAGTGAGGATTTCTTTTTAACACATGGTGTAAATGACGACTTTTCAGGTCGACTTGGCATGTCTGGACTTGTGAAAACTTCGATTACGATAGACAAGCAGTATGAAGGCATTTTTATGTTTTTGTTAAGCTGTTTAACGTTTGAAACAAAGCTGCTGTTGGAATGACACATAATATAACAAATACTATTTTTAAACACAGGAAAACTACTGTAGAAATTTAGGGTAATTTACTTTAAATTTAAAAGAATGGGACTTTTTTAATATCCATCAATGTTTTTTGTCATTTTTATCTGAATGTTTTTTAACACAAAAACATGTTGCAGCTGAGAGATGGAAAGAAGAAAGATACAGTTAAATAACATGAGGCAATCTCGTTACAGTAATGTGGTATGTTGCATTCCACTCACTGTTTAATTTGCAAGACATGCTGTGATATTACATTTCAGCATTTAATCTGTAAGTATAGTTTAATAAATACTTCAAAGCGCATTTAATGATTTTGTTTTTGGGAACATTAGGAACATTTAAATTGATCCTGCTGTCATTGAGTTTGAGGAATGAATATGAGTTAGCTCATTTCATTTTTTTAATTATTATTAAAGCAGCAAGTTTTCTTCTTTTTCTCAAAGTTTTCTTGAAGAAGAATATCATGCAGTGGCAGTTACAAGGCGACCATGAACAACCATGAGAGGATCCGCAATTTATATGTCAGAGGTTCAAAGACCAAAAACCTTTTTTTGTTATTTCACAATAAATGATGAGCGGACTCCTGCGGGCCCTGGCATCTCCACCGGCTCCGCCGGCCCCAGCGTCTCCACGCCAGCTGCTGACGTCCGTCCGACTGGC
Source organism: Collichthys lucidus (assembly GCA_004119915.2). Lineage (NCBI taxonomy): Eukaryota > Metazoa > Chordata > Actinopteri > Sciaenidae > Collichthys > Collichthys lucidus. The sequence continues at coordinate 16,255,825 of CM014086.1, forward strand.
CATGTCTTTACCAGAGCTGTGCTGGAAACGCAGGAGGAAATAGTGAGACCCATCGGTGGCATCAATTATCGTCTGGATCAACTAATTAATGTACTCAGTGATATAAGCAAATCAATAAATGCACTGTGTACAAGTAAATTCTGTCCTTGCCTGGGTGGGTTGAAGTTCCTCTGATGGGGGGATGTTGTGCTCTGGCAGTGGTATGCCATGGCGGTGTGCCACGTTGTGGAGGACGCCACAGGCCATCACAATGTGCCACACTTTCTCAGGTCGGAACAGCAGCACCTGTCCAGGCAGTGTCACCGTCCCTTCAGCAGGCCGATTGCCCTCTCCACGACTGCTCGAGTGTGGGAATGGAGGTCGTTATACCTCCTCTCTTGGTCGGTGTTGAGGTCTGTAAGAGGGGTCATCAGCCACGTTCGAACCACACAATTAATGAATGCAGCTGACATTTCCAACTTTACACATGCTTTTACTGACATAATTACTGAACACAGAGAGAAAATCAGGGCTTATTAGAAAGCTCTGTAGCTCTAATTTCACCAGCAGAAAATAATGAAAACCAAAAACATGATATTTGAATGTGCACACGCCCAAATGTGCATTCCGCTGGTTTACATACGGGACAATTAAACAAAGAAGCCACCTATCGTGCACCAAGCCAGCCTGTTCCCAACCATGTTGTTAGTCATAATGAATGAGTCATGCGTTGAACCAGGCCACCTTCCCACAATGTTAGTTAGCTGCATTTGCGCATCACATATGATTTGAATGTTGATGGAATGAAAATGTTTCCTACTTACCTAAACAAATTCATCCTGTGATGGTGCTTTTATAGCGTGTGTGCAGTCAATAGCTCCGATTACATCAGGGAAACCGGCTCTCGCTGCAAATTGCGCTTTCATGTCGGCCTGTCCAACAACATTGTATGGGAATCTGATGTACCTGGATGACATTGGGATGATTCCGTACCACACAGCTGGCATGGCTCGGCTCAGGCTCACTCCTAACCGATTAGCCACCACAAATACTACACGTGTAGTATTTGTGGTGTTATCTTGAGGTTTAAAGTCTATCCAGAATGTAAGACTGACTCAGGCACTTCTGATGAACTTTGAGAGTGTCTCTAATTCTCCTTAGCCAAGCTTCAATAAATAATACAGCATAAGACATCAGAGGCTCCTGAACACTTTCTTCCCTCCTGACCTCACCATTGACCTTTGACTTCAGCAATTTCTCCACAACAGGCTCCTGGTGATGTAGCTGAGCTCTAGCCACTACTGTTTTAACCCTTTGTAAATTTATTTTGTGTACTTACCTTGCTTTATTTAGTGTGACTATAAATTGGGTTAGTTGACTTTTGCCTTCGCCCCAGTTAAGTTAGCTTTGTTAAGTTGTTTCTTTGTTCGGTTTTCTTTTGTAAGCCAACTTGAGTTCATTATATTCTGGGGCTCCCTCAATCCCAGTACAGGTGGGCTGGTCACAGGTTTACAGGTGGTGGCTCACTAGATGGAGGGCTTCCTCACTCTGTTTCATTTGCATGCTTAATAGTTGTTGTCAAATCAAAATCAAATCAAATCAATTTTATTTGTATAGCCCAAAGTCACAAAGTACATTTGCCTCAGAGGGCTTTACAATCTGTACAGGGAGTGACACCCTCTGTCTTTAGACCCTCGGTTCGAGTGAGGAAAAACTTGCCCACAAAAACCCTTTAACAGGGAAAAAATGACTGACATATGACAATGAATCACAATGAATGATAAAACGATTACAGTAACAGATATGGTAGTAATAATGACAGTAATAATATACGTAGTGCAGGATCACAGCAGCAGCCACAATCCACGAGGGTTAGTAACATCCGGCCCCGGCAGTCTAATCCTATGGCAGCATAACTGGTCATCCCTTACCTGAGCCAGCCCTAACTATAAGCTTTATCAAAAAGAAAAGTCTTGAGTCTATTCTTAAAGGTGTTGACCGTGTCTGCCTCCTGAACCCAGAATGGTAGTTTGTTCCACAGAAGAGGAGCCTGATAGCTGAAAGCTCTGGCTCCCAATCTACTTTTGGAAACTATAGGAACCACAAGGAACCCAGCGTCCTGAGAGCGCAGTGTTCTAGAGGGATAGTAAGGTACTATGAGCTCTTTTAGATATGATGGTGCCTGACCATGAAGAGCTTTGTAAGGAGAAGAATTTTAAATTCTATTCTAGATTTAATAGGTAGCCAATGCAAGGAAGCCAAAATGGGAGAGATGGGATCTCTGATCTTGGTTCCTGTCAGAACACGTGCAGCAGCATTCTGAATTAACTGCAAAGTCCTAAGAGACTTATTGGAGCAGCCTGATAACAAAGAGTTACAATAGTCCAGCCTTGAAGTAACAAATGCGTGGACTAGTTTTTCTGCATCCGCTTGAGACACAATGCGTCTGATTTTAGCGATGTTACGTAAGTGGAAGAATGCAGTCCTCGAAATTTGTTTTATGTGGACGTTAAAGGACAAATCCTGATCAAAAACAACTCCAAGATTCTTTACAGTGGAGCTGGAGGCCAGGGTGATCCCATCTAAGGTAACTAAGTCTCTAGAAAGAGAGTTTCTGAGGTGTTTGAGTCCAATTACAAGAACTTCAGTTTTGTCTGAATTTAACATAAAAAAATTGTAGGTCATCCAACGTTTTATATCCTTAAGGCATGCTTGGAGTTTAGTTAACTGGTTGGTTGCATCAGGCTTGATCGATAAATATAATTGGGTGTCGTCAGCATAACAATGAAAATTGATAGAGTGATTCCTAATAATGTTCCCTAAGGGAAGCATATATGAACTGAATAGAAGTGGTCCAAGTACAGAACCTTGTGGGACTCCATGACAAACTTTGGTATGCATGGAGGATTTATCATTAACGTGAACAAACTGAGATCGATCTAAGAAATACGATTTAAACCAGCTTAGGGCGGTTCCTTTGATGCCAATTTGATCTTCCAGTCTCTGTAAAAGAATTTGATGGTCAATGGTGTCAAATGCAGCACTAAGATCTAACAGGACTAGTACAGAGATGAGTCCTTTGTCTGATGCCATTAGGAGGTAATTTGTAACTTTGACTAATGCGGTCTCTGTGCTATGATGCACTCTAAATCCTGACTGAAAATCCTCACATAGACTATTGTTATGGAGAAAGTCACACAGTTGATTAGCTACAGCTTTCTCAAGTATCTTAGACAGAAAGGGAAGGTTTGATATTGGTCTGTAGTTGGCTAAGACCTCTGGGTCTAGAGTGGAGTAGAGGTTTAATTACAGCTACCTTAAAGGACTGTGGTACATATCCTGATAATAGAGACAGATTATTCGTATCCAATAACGAATGACTAACTAGAGGTAAAACATCCTTGAGCAGCCTGGTTGGGATGGGGTCTAAGAGACAGGTTGAAGGCTTAGCTGCAGAAATGATCAAAGTTATTTGATGAAGGTTGATGGGAGAAAAACAGTCTAAATACATAACAGGTTTTACAGCTGTTTCTTAATTTACTGTTGTGTTCTAATCTGTGTGTTTTTTTGCTTTGCAGTGTGTGTGACGCCCTCCATTTTCTTAAAATTGTATTCAAATGTATTCAGTGTGGTATTCTCTTGGTCCCAGATGTGGTGTTATCTCATTGTAAGGGGTGTACAGCTGCCCCGGTCACATAAGCATTGTATGCTAAATATGATTATGAATACACTTCAAACCCACAACTGTGGCCTGCTCAGCGTTGCACATGGTGTAGCATGGCGGTCAGTGATTTCATGGTCAGAGCTGTGCATCAGAACTGCCGTGTCATGAAAATTGATGGTGTTTGAAGCTCAGATAAATAAGGATATAAAAGATAAAAGCTTTCGTGTTCGGGGTGTATGTAGAATCACAGAGCTTTATCAATGTTAACATGTGACAGACTGTTACTGAAAAAGCAGTTTGGTAATGCAGCTCTTTCTGTTGAAGAGCTTGTCATCGCGTTCCTCCAACTTCCCCCTGTAAACTTGAAACAGGCCAACATTTCACACAGTACCTGCTAAAGACACTCCCCAGCTGGCCAACGATGGGTGAAACAAGCCCCCGTGTGAAGGCTCCGTGTAAGCTGGCCCCAGATGCTGAAAGGAAAATAGAGCAGACAGAGAGCAGCCCAACAGAAACAACTGACACTGCTGTCACTGGACGGGATGATGGTTGAGCTCTGTGGGAGGTGGAGCAGGACTTCACAGGCAAATACAAGCAGGCAGGTGTATCATATCTCTGGACATTTTTGTTTCAAGGTTCAGGTTTTGACAGAGGACGATGGAGTGTCTGTATGTTTGCACACAAGCATGAAAGGCCACTGTAACACGGACAATAAAAGTCAGTCAAAGAGACCGTAAAGTGTTGGAGCGGCTGGCAGGGAGGTTTAACTACGAGCCTTTACCTAAGCATGACTTCAGCCTGTGGACTTTGGAGCAGCGCAAATTCAAATTTTCTCATTCTAACAGGGCAACATGTTAGGGGGATTTCCTGGAAAACATCTGCAGCGTGTTAGGCAGTAAACTATGGCAGTATTTATACAGCTAGATCAATAGAATTCCGCAGGGAACGCTTCTCAGTGACCCGCGTTAACAGATGGTGGAGCTCTGTCACAAGGTCAGTGGCGGCTGGTCAATACATCTCATTCTTAGCTGCGATCAATCCACTAATTAGGCCGGGTCATCTGCATGTGGAACTAGCATAGTCATGATAACAGGATGTTCATTATATGGCACTGATCAAGCCACTGACAGCCATGGAGATGATCCCTTCACAGCGTTTAAAGTGATGGAACCGCGTACAGTGAGAGGAGTCTCAGAGCTGGAGAGTTTCCTTCCAGATTAGCCGTCCACTACGTCTGTATTACAGCTTTGATTACATAAAAGCATTGCTGGCATCAAAGCAGTGCCAGTTGTTGTGAAGCACTGAGTCAACTTAAAGATGTCTGCTCCGAACAGAAAGTTCTTCCTGATTCAAACAGGATGTGTTTCTGTAATTAAAGTGAGTGTATGTTTCTTTTGAAAAGACAAAATAATCTTTGTAAAGAGTTCAGTTCCTCAGCAATAAAACGCTCTTCTTCAATACGCTCAATTCAGTCTCCTGCTCCAGCCTTGGCTGGCTAATGCTACTTTAATGTTTACTTCAAGCCCTAAACATGGCTGTAAATATATACATGTATTATTACATACTCAAATCATGTATATCTAAATATAATATTTAACCTTAACCCACACTACCTTTCTAAAAGAATGAAATAAGATATATTTATAATATCATTACTTGTCTGTGAAATATAATCAAGCATAATGCAACACAAACAACCCAGGATAGATCAATGATGATTAAAAACATGGTTAAATACAACACAATGTGGTGTTGATGGTAGAACTGTGGAAAAAATGGCATGTTTGTCACATATAAAGAAGAACAATTATTCTTCATGAAACTAAGTAAGTAATATTAATAGCATAATAATGACAATAGCAATATGGAATGGATAGTCATATGATGTCTCCTCATTTAGGATCCTAGTGGTCTGATGGTTGAAATTCTTCAGTTCTGGTCTGGTGTCTGGAACCCTATTTCTGAATGTAGCAGGAAGAAAATGCAAACACGACCTACATTGAGATAAATGGACAACTCATTGCAAGGCTTGTGGTGCTACTTCCATACCAGACAGTGATGTTCTCCATCAGGATCCTGTCGTCGGTGCAGTAGGAAACGTTCTTCAGTATTTAAGGGGATGTCTGGAATGTCCTTGAATGTCTGAGGTGTAACAGTGTTTCTCACAGTCTTCAGAGAATGGAGTTGCTCAAGTTGTTGTACAACAATTTCTCACTCGACAAGAAAATGCACGTCATTGCATTGTGTCAACCTGTGTGTGCTTCAGTGCAAGTCCATAAAGTCCATCCTGATATACATCTGATTGTTACTCTGTCTTGTTATCATTATTATCATTATCAAACTTGTGGATGACTTATTCTGCACATCCAATCAAACACTTTCTCTCTTATGACACCGCCAGAGCGGAGTGATTCCTGTTCCAGCTTCTGAAACCACTATAGAGGTGATTCGAGGACTTTTTGATGGGAAGATTGCTCAAGAACGAACAACTGAATGTTCAGCTTAGTCAGCGGTGTAGCTAACAGAACTGACTCGGCCTCTGTGATGCCAAGAGCCAAACCAAGCATCAATGCTCTGTATTTGAACATGACTGTGTTACCACATTATTATTTATTCTGTGTAGCCAAGGTGTTTTTTTTTCCAGAAATCTAGGTCAGAGTTGTTCCTCTATAGTTAACCAAGTTGGTATAATGGCAATTTTATTTTACACGTGTTGGCTCATGTGAGTCCTGTCTCAGCCAACAAAAGTCTTAATAGAAAGAACACATATTATCTTAACAAATGAAAGTGGTCCTTCACAGGCAGCTCAGCAAGGGACACACACTCCTCTGCCAACAGAAAAACTGCTCCATGTGTGTGAACCAGCAAAAAAACAAGGGCCACGCTGCTCATAGGTCATGTCATTTCCAAAAAGCCATGACACACTTGTCACAACATTCACCTCGCCTCATGAAACGCATGCCCACTCATATTTGAGTCGCAGCGACAGACAGGCAGACAAAGATGTGAGCGTGTAGCACATGGAATCATTTCCATGGTCCGGAAACTTTTTTTTTTTCCTCCTCCCTCCTCCCTTTATCGTGAACTCAGACAATATCGTCTAGTTACTCAGCAGCTGTCACGCTGGGAGATAGCGAGGCGAGGAATGTGAGCGGCGAACAGCTTCTTTATGGCAGTATATTGAGATAGCACACCCACACATGTACGCACTCCTCCTGGTTAAATGAAAGCAGCATAAAGCAGCCTGGTAAACAACACATTCTGCAGCCAGACCAGCGCTGTAATGACAGTGTATGCATGCGATGAGCCTCAGACGAAGAAAGAAGGAGCATTAAGATGCATTGAGGCCACGCATTCAGAGAAATACTCTTGAATAAAAGAGTTGGCTTTTCTCACAGTGCGCAAGTTAATCGCTAACAGGCGAGTGGCTGAAATGAGCCGATGTGGATCTTGATGTAAAGGAGAGAAAAAAATGAGTCCAGGGACTCAACTTTTATTCATGCTATATGATAACAACAACGTGATGTGTTACAATTGGAGATTTTTATTATAGATTAACAACTCGGACTGACGCAGTTCATAAAAAGTATTAAGAATTTATGTTGCGGGATCGAGTGTTGAGTGGGCCACATGTCAGGATTTTTAGCACCTCGTTAAAAGTCAAGCACAACATGAATTATGCATGGGTGAAATATTGTTCCCCTGCTCTCACTGTGTTTCAGGGGATATTGTTGGGTGCAGAAACAAATCTAAGAGCCACTTGAGCTGTTCCATTTAGGAGCGGTTTACATATATAAAGACTGCTATGGGCAAATTAGGATCGCACACATGAATAACACAGGGGAGGCGTAAAGGAATTTGTCATTGGTGGGGGTGAGCAGTGACTGCTCGGAGACATCTGCGGCTTGCTGATAGGAAATGAAGCAAAGCCTGTAGTGAACTTAAACAGCTCTAAGTCTGATTTGAGATCTCCTCACACTCTGTAAATCACGTCACTGGGTGCTGCTCCGATCTGGCACTCAGTAAATCACCCCCACCCTCCTGGAAAGGTTCAAATTTGGAGGTTAAGCAGCAGACAGGGTCCCATGATCCTTAGGGTCACTTTTTTAGCTTCAGGGAAAGACAGGCGCAGCAAAAAAACAACTTCAGTGGGGTTCTTGGAGGAGAACTGACCGAAATTAATTTCAGTGCTCAGGGTTCTGAGATATGAGATGGATTATTTGTGATGATTTAGGCTGAGGAATGTGACAAAGACAGACTGCAGTCTTTCCTCACAGCTATATGACACCAACTTGCTAAAACCCTTCCCCATGGCTTCTAAACTCATGTCCACACTTTTTTCTCTGTTTTTTGGCTTCCATCAACAGTAAACTGGCTTTTTTCACCCCTGAAAAATTTAGCCTTTTAAAAGTGCTCTCCACATTTCAAAATGCTGGTCTTGTGTTGTGGTCTGGATGGATGAGAAAAACAGGTATTTCAAAAAGGCTGGCTTATGTTTGTGCTTTAACCAACAGGAGTGAAAGGTAAGATTTTGGTCAGTGGAAACTTTCATGATCATAGATTCTGTTTTGTGTCTGTTTATGTTTACCTTCATTTCTTTTTCCAAATGAATCCATCTTATCTTTGACCTCTTTTATATTTATTACAGGAAAGAGCAGAGCGATGACTCAAAATAAGCAGAGACATAGACGAGGACTGACGTGCAACAAAGGTCGCTGGACAAAGTCGGTACATTCTGGTTCTTGGTCAGCGCCTTAACCCCCAGGACACCAGGGTTCCTGCTGTTCAACCTATTTTTAGCAATGTTGCAGTATTCCAAAATCTCTGCAATTATTTGGTCAGTAATGTTTTTATAACCGGTCAGATTAATGTAAATAACCCAAATGTAATGCAGCAGCCATCCATTTTTCCCTTCATAGCATATATCTTTATAGCCCAACTAGACGATGCCATGTTGAATTTCCCTCATTTCCCTTCCACTTAAGATTCCCTTGAGTCAGTTGCTGTGAAGGCATCATCATTATGTGACATGACTGAGAGTGGAGTGGAAAATATGTTACGTTGTTGTTTTATAATAAAAAACATTAAGGTGTTTATCTGTGACTTGCTAAAACATGATGTAACAATAGTGCTGTCAGTCACACAGCAATGTCTACCTTAAGTAGACATTAACTACAGGTCATACCAGGCCAAGCGAGGGTGTAACAGTCTTTATGAGAATCAAGCAAAATAAGCTTTATTGGTCATTAATTCAACTTTTGATTCAACAGATAAAGACTTAAAACTTTCCCAAAGTGTGGATAGAGGCTAACTCATTATGAACTTAAGACTTTTTGTTCATAAGGTGCACTCATGTACATCATCTGACACGGTTAAGCTCCATTTGAGTCAAAAATGTTAGAAATGCAGTTTCTCTCACAGGAACCACATTCATTGCAACTTATAGCACGAGGTGAAGCCGAGATGTGACCTTACTACGTGGGTGTAGACTTCACCTGTACTCACAGAATGTGGAGTTACGGTATGTAACTCCACATTCGTGCTTACTCATTTGGAAAGAGCAACCGGCGACGAGGAACCTCCAACACTGGGCGGCCGATAGTGTAACTTCACCCTCCACGGTCCACTCAACAATCCTAAAACACTAATGGAAGCTTCTGACGTGTTGACAATGCTTTGACATTTCTCCTCAATAACATGAGCGCGGCGTCGGTTGTTCTCGGCGATGAGTTCGAGGAATGTGACACAGAGAGAGACAGACTCGACTCTTCACTCACACCCACAACATGTGACACCCTATCTTTTTACTCAAAGAATCTTCATCTCCGATGTCATGTGAAGTGTCTTTGAAGTGTCATGTTAGTTATCTGCAGCCAGGGTAGCTACGATATCTGGTGTGTGTGTGTGTGACATTAAATTACAATCTTTTAATGCCACATTGAAAGATACAAAACAAAACCAAGGGCACAAATCAAGCAGTGGATGTAGAGCACTGTCCTTTATATTTTAATACCTTTACATGCTGATGAATTCTCCATACAGTGTGTTGGTGCAGACATATTAATAGAATTCAGCTACAGAATTAAATACATCCATCATCATACGCAGAACGGATATCAATTTCTTTCTAAATAAAAAAAAAGCAGACAACAGAAGCCAAGGGGGAAAGGTTCTATAAATATTAAATGAATTGCTGCATCAAGTTAGTGAATTGCACTGACCCTCACCTCAATCACAAGTGCATCACGATGCCTTTTTTTTTTTTTTTTCTGTCTGAGGATGGATGCTGATGGAAAAAGACATTCCTGGCTGACTGTGTGTGTGGTACATGTGCTTGGTCATGTGCTCAAATACCAGAAAAGCACAGAGCAAAACCCTGCTTTGCATTGCAAAACAAAAACACTGCCTGTCAGTTTAGATATTAGGGTGGGAAAGTTGAGTGCGGGGGAGGTGGGCGGCGGGGCGGGGCGGGGTTAGTGCGGGGCTTTGCCAGTTGTCAGCGATGTCAGGGCCCATCTCGACAAATCGTTTGTGTCAGCTGAGGGATGGAACGTGAGGCTCTGTTGTGGTTTTGAAGTACAGATCAATGTCAGGCGGGAAGTACCAGCTTGGTGCTGTGAAGTGGAGGATGGTGGTGGTGGTGGTGGTGGTGGTGGAGAGGGGGGGAATTGGGGTACCTGACGTTGATTTCTTCCCCCGGTTGTCCCCTAACAGACCTCATTGCCTGAGACCGGCCAGAGCAGAGAGCAGTGACGGTGCTCAAACTTGAGGGAGGAGGGAGAGGTGTCTGATTTCAGGCCTGTTGTTTGGGAGCCTCGGAGCGCATGATTTTAGGGTCATGGGCTCACGTCTCGGGAGGGTCCCAGCTGCTTCCCTGCTGGCTATGATCCCCCCCCCGACACACACACACATCTTTCACACACACTCCCACTGCACCTTAACCAGGCAGCAGGGACTGACATGAGACTGCTGTTATGTTTGCTCTACAGGTGATATATGATGTACTTAAATGACTTAGTTTTACCATTAAAACCATGTAAAACACCATCATATTTCATGGTAAATACTTTATTTTGATGCCATTTAGCTAAATATATGCAGAATAAAGTAGTATTCTAAATGAAAATTAAGAATGAAAATAAATTAAAGTGTTAATGTTAATATTTATCGCAAAACCTTTATATTATACAGAATTCATACAGTGTTTTCATGCTGACTATATGACAAAACTTTGCCTTTTTTATGGTAAAAAACATATTTTACGAAATGTATTTATACGGTAAAATATGTAATAAACCAATCTTAAAACATGAAATCAACAGTACTAATATCCTTTTACTGTAATGTAAAAAAAGTTCTATTGTATTCATTACGGTAAAACAGTTGACGTTTTATTTACCGTAAAAACCTTCCTGTTGCTGTCCTGCTGACTCAACTCACCGTTCTAGAACGACCTCTGATAATTAAAAAGTGATCACTGTAACAATAGTCGGCTGCTAAACAGCAACATTTTCAAAGCGAGCAGCTGTCAAACTCGTGCTTTCCTTTTTTTAATCTCTCCATGTTTGTTTATTCCTTGTCGTCTGGTTTTGATTTGCTTACAACAGGCTCATCAATGCAGCGCTGTACTACAGCCAACTCCCACATAGCTCAGATTTCAGAACCTCTCAGCAGCCTCTGAATGCAGGCTGCCATGACTCAGCGACAGACTTCTCAAATGAACAACAAAACAGGTCATCAAAGAAGGGCAGAGATGCAGTCTGAAAAAGTTAGTAAGAGGACCTTAAGTTCCATCTCTTGTTGTCAAACATACTGATTCCAACGTCAAACAATAAACCTCCATGCAGATATATCATGTATAAAAACTACTAGTTTGTTTGACACTAGTAATTTAATACATCAGGTTGTACCATGAGAACTTAAAGGTCCAGAGTGTAACATTTAGCTTTAGCTAATGCTAAATACAAAACATCTAATTGCCTTCTTTATGCAACTAGCATTCGAGACATGCAATGCAGAGTCACCACCTACAGTCCACATGACTAGTAAGTTAACACTGCATGGTCTCCATAGCAACAAACGTTATATGACCACCAGCGAATACGGGTAGGTGGGTATAAACGGGAATGTAGGTCAGTTACGTTACATCTATAGGCTAGAGCTTCATTTCTGGATGCATACATATGGTATGTTTAATTAAAGATTGTATGTTTGCGTCATCTAATGACACCCTAGATCCATGTAGCCCCTTGTTTCTCCTACAGACGAATACATATATAAGCTGTGCATCGTTCTTTAATGTTAGTAGATTACTGCTTCAGTATTTATTCTTTCCAAATGCAATTCTGCGAAATAAAAAAAAAACACATTTTCACATTTCACTTCCAACCAAAACAAAATATATCTTGGACAACTGGATAAGCCCTATATTCTTCTTTTTAACCACATTGTGCTGGGTGGGATTATATCATTGAAGCTCCATTGTGTAACTTTTCTACCACAAAATAATAATATGATTATAATAATAGAATAAGATTTCTGAACATTATGATGCTACACTGACTTATAATCAGCTGAATGGTGTCTCTCTTTGAATTTGTATGGAGAAAATGTTTTCTGTTTGCTTCACTCTGATGTCTCTCTGTGATTTACAGAGTTTCCTGATGGACACTAAAGTGAAGTGCTGTGAAGTGTTAGCTGCTGTTAACTTATGTTAGCTCAGTTTGTTAGCCAGGCAGCTCGGACTGTGAGCTCAGAGCACTGGGGCAGTGTTAGTGTTTGTACCAGAGGTGTTTTGGACAACTAGAAAGACGAGGTTTTCAGGCTGGGGGAAGGGGGGGAATAGAGAGATGGGGAGTGGAGTCGGTGTCATGCTAGAACAGGGCCAGGACGAGCGGGCAATGTAACCTGGCTCAGCAGCCTCTGTGCACAAGAAAAGGCCAAAATAGTAAATCAAGAGTTTTAGTGGTTGGTAAAAGCTTGGTGAGATAAAAGGCTGAAAGACAGACGGCGAGCTGAACTGATATTAATATTAGCTGCTGCTGGGTCTGCTGTTGTTGACCTTGTTGATGTTTGGCTGTGGGCAAAGCCGTCGACTCGCTAGTTTTAGATCATAAGTAATATACTCATAATAAATTGCACTCTAAAAATGTTGCTTTAATACATATGTCATTGTTACAACAGGACAGTGGGAACGTTTTCTTTGTTATGATGACAAGTTAAGCAGGTCATTTTTGTGATGGTGCAATCTGCTGCCACAGTCAAAAGCAATTACCTTAATTTTCGGACTATAAGCCGCTACTTTTCTTTACACGCTTTGAACTTTGCGGCCCATACAGCGGTGCGGCAAATTTATAGATTTAAAAAAAAAAAAATCTTCCGTGTATTGTCTTTCTGTGTAAATATCTCATGTTACAACATGAAAACCTGCAGCTTATATTCAAGTGCAGCCTATATATGTACAAAATGTATTTTCTTTTTAAATTTAGCTGGTGCGGCTTATATTCAATAGTCCAAAAATTACGGTACATAAAATTAAATTCCCCTCCAATCAAAAATCTGTTTTGCTTATTGTGAATGTTTGAGCTTCACTCTGATGTATGTGCAGTTTACTCTAGAAGGCTGTTCTCACATTCATCTCACCTCAACACATGGACGCATAGCAGGAGGATTTGTGACATCACAACTAGCAGTAGTGGAAGCTTCCAGTCCGGTACATATGATCACAATGCATATAAAGGTACATGGTAGATTTACTGCAACAACAAAGAACAGAGAATAGTGCTTTCCCCTCACATCAGAGCTGATATAGAGGAACATTTGGTGTTGATGTTGATAATATTTCCTCGCTCACCTCAGAGCCTGAGAACACGTGAGGCTGTTCATCTGTTTCGCTGCATTTTCCGGCTCATAAGACGTGTGTTCTCAGCGTCGTCCCTCAGCACTGCTGAATCCTATGTGACACGCTTTCAAGATCTGAACCGCGCAGAACAGATTGAACCTTTGACCTTTAGCATTGACGCAGTGCTGCTGTGCTGCTGCCAAGAAAGACATTTGGGATTCTCACTCTCAGATGAGTCACTGTTTTGTCCAACCCTGCAATTTCCTGATGCTTAGCAGCCTGTCACTTTCGTCGTGCTGAATTACAGCACGGAACATTAATGAAATGCTTGAGGAGGGGATCTCTAATCTATGATGGCAGGCCAGAAAAAAATGGAAAAGATTTGCTGTCTGTTTGGAGAGTAAACACCAAATCTATAATAGATGAGCCAATCAAAAGCTGCATGATTTTAGAATTAATATCAGACAGTGAAGCTAAAAATGCCATGAACAGTGTTTAGGGTGGTAACCTACTATATTAATGTGTTACTGATTCAGTAACAAGACAGCTAGCCTCCACCAAAACAAGTCATAATTACATGTTTTTACTGATTTGCTAACATTAGCCACTGGCAGGACACAATCAAGAATTTGTTAGAGGGGGTGTGAACACAGGACAGGAGAGCTACATGCTGTCACCACGCAATGTAAGCTGTCGATGGTCTCAAAATAAGAACCTGCATTTGTCACGTTTCTGAGGGGAACCCAGAAGCAGATTGGAACAGGAGATATGAATTAAACTGTTTATTTAACACAGAGTAAATTCGCGAAACAAAGGAGTGGACTGGACTGAATCCCGGGGCAGAGAGACAGTTAGTGGCGGACAAAAAAAACGGCAAGAGATAGGCAGACAGGCAATCACTGGCTACAATATAGGATCTTGAGCTAGAAGGCTGTAGTATACTATATTTCACAACGATCCGGCAGGGACTGAATGTGTGGCTGCTCCTTAAATACTGCAGACAGTTGATGAGTTTACAGCCTGGTACAAAAACAGTTTTGGTCTCTGTAGCAAATTTTTCCCGTTCATGACAACTGTACTGAGGGTGAATCTATATAAAACTCGCCTGTTCAGATTATAATAAGGCTGAAAGTTATGAAGAATTCCAGTGAGGACACAGTGATTGACAGTTGGGTGCCATCACAGGTGACTTTGATTTGAGAACCTATGCTTTATATTCAGCCCACCTCAGCCCCACCAACAATCCACACTTGCTGATTTTAGGATTAGCGTGGAGCACAGAAATCTGTAAGTGATATCGTAGAGACTATCTCCATGTTTTATACAGTCTGTGGTAAATATCTCCAAAACTACTATAACCACGTTGAAATCTTCTGTTTCTACTACTTGTTAAACAGACGATGTGATGTGTGAGCTTTGAGGATCTGGAGTTTAAATATTTGCATTTTTCTCCCTTTAGAGCCAGATGTGACATGATCATTGCATGATGTGTAACAGATGAAATGCATTGTGATTCGCTGAAATACATTTTTTTCAATGCACCTAGCCTCTTAGTTTGAGGTTCTTCATGTTTCAGGTTACAGTGAACGTTAGCAGGAATTTTAGAAAACCCTTCTTAGGTCATAATGAGTTAAAGCTTTGATGAAGCTGAGCTGAGCAATAAAAGCAAAGTAACCAATACCGTAATAAATACTTTTTCTGGTGGGTAAGTAGTTGAACTAATCAGCCTTGGGCCAATGTAAAAGTTTCAAATTCGTTTTGATATTAATATAAGTAGTAGCAGTAATTTTAACAGGATAAACATTCACAACAAGACTTCATACCCCTACTATATTACTGACTGGACTAGCTGGCGAACTACATTGAGTACAACGAGTGGCATGGTTACTGTAAGAGTTATACTCTTGGTTTGCACAAGATCAAACCAGTTCAAACTCAAACACCAGACTAAACAAGCATAACCAGAAACCGGGGCGAACTGAACAGTTACTGTGTCCAACCGCCGTTTGCTGCTAGGCAGGTAGTGATCAGTGTGTTTTTAAAGCTTTAACCAAAAAACGGCGCTATGAGAGCGCTGAGAGTGAATCAAAACAGTAAAGATGTCAGCCAGGCTCCTAAATAAGCTGAAAGTCACTTTAATGCTCTATAAAAACCGAGGGGAGCTTTCTTCTCTGAGGACCATGTAATAAGTAACTGATTACAGCTTTCAACAAGTAGCACAACAACACTGAAACACAACATGACATTAATATTTTGTAAGGGGCTCCATGTAAGAAGTTTTTTGGCGAGAATTTCAAAAGAATCCTCCACCCTTCCCTCTCAATCACATTTGTTCACAATCCAAAACCGCAAATTACAAAGCAGCACAGTTTGTCATCATGATCTGCTACCTCCTCCTTCCTGTTGGATCTCAGCTCTAATTAGCTAGCTTACTTGTGCCATTGTGAAACTGTGAAATTAAATCCCTGTAAGCAGTTCAAGAAAGCTGTCAGCGTTCTTACAGCTGAATGCCATTGAAAAAACTAATTAACATCCATTTAGGTTCCATGATTTTATAGATTCAAGAAGGAAATGAATAAAAGTTGCATTAAGCATTAATGGTGACAATGTGACGATAAAACTTGTGTTGTGGTTGCCTAGACTCTCGAACGGTGTCCAAATGTTCACTAATACCTTTAAATATGGCAAAAACAGCAACAGTTATGCAGTTCAGCAGCAAAATGATGTCTTCATTAGACCCTGGAAAGTCGTAATACTGTAACTCATAACTCTGCTTTTCCCCGCACAGCAACTGAGTACATAATTTCACCATCATAAATGATGTGGGGGTCCCCCCTGCTCATCTGCAGCAAATGGATGGTTTGCCTAGATGAAGACACGCAGCAATGAATATGCTAGAGCCATTACTCTGTCTCACTGTGACCTTTACACAGGGGATGCAAGCGAAACATATGTTCTCTAACAAGAATGCTTTTTCTGCAGCTCCTATTTATCTCCTGGGTCTCATAAAGTCCTAGCCTTTGTTGTTTATGGTGACCCTTAGCTTCTCAAGCCGGCTCTGATGACAGTGAATTTTGTTGCCTCGTTATGGTGATAAAATAAAAAGTGAAGCCAGAACTTCGTGTCCTTGCTGAACTCACGTTGCATTAGTATTCTGACGCCGCCTCGACTCGTGCATATAGAAAGAAAACTCCAAATTTAGGCCAGTAGATACATAAATAATTCAGTGTGCTGATGGTAGCCATACTGCGAAGTCCACGGTAAACATAAAGTAAATAAAGAGATAAAAACTGAAACCCGCTATGCTGTCGCACTAACGTAGTCTTTTTCTGGTCTCTACCTGGTATGAAGGTGGTTTTAATTATCAGTGATGTGCTGATTCTGAACAATCTTTCACATTTTGTGAAGACTGAACTGAAACAAAAAGAATCTTTCTCTGTTCAAACTACAAGCCAATGCTAATGGGACGTTGTAAATCGTAAATATAAACAGAATCCATGATTTGCATTTTGACCTGAGTTCAGCTGAATACAGTGGAAAGATATTTATGTTCTAAACGATAAACTTTTTGAAAACAGACATTGTGAAATCGATGCTACAACACGTCCCAAAAAAAAAGTTGGATCATCAAAAGACCTATTTGGCACTCTCCACACGTAAACAGATTCATTGGTAATAGGTGATAACATCATGATCAGGTCTGAAAGTAAAGACTTTTCTAGGCAGAGAATAAAAAAAATAATAATAATAAAAGTGCTTTGAAACAGCATTAAGAGCAGTGGAGCCCAACATGGGTGTCAAAAGTTAAGAAGAGCAACAAGATGATTAACAGAATAGGGAAGCTTTAAAAAGGGCAGGTTGGAGCTGAGCTGGTGCCATGGGAAGAGATCCTAAGCTTGCTTTCAGACAGCATCAGGCGTTCCGGTGGTGGAGTTGCGCGGTGGTGTGGGACTGTTGCTGTTTAATGTCATTTTGGTGACATTACTGCCCCAAACCAGAAGGTGGCAGTAGTGCGCATAAAAGTAGTTTTCCCACCCACAGTAACCAAGAACAGAGAAGTAGAAGACGCCAATAAGAACTCTGACCTGAAGCTTTTCCTTCATTTCCTATGCGCAAACCAAAACAGATGGATCCCCAAGTGAAGAATCTTCTTGCGATTGCTGTTTTGCATCGCAGACAGCAAACCAGCCTAGGTACACAGAATAAACAAAGGGAAGACAATACTGGGAGATACCTGTCCATGGGCGTCTTTCCCATCTGGGCTCTGAAATGAATGGGAAAATCTCAGTTTTCGCCGGAGTGCCGGATCCTGGATGAATCCAGTCTAATGAGCATGTGTAACCTGCGAAATGGAGAGAAAGCATCGAAACATTCTGATTTTGTAATTTTTATTCTTATGAATTGGCACCATCTTGTAGTCTGATAATCATTTCTTATAATTGTCCATGCAAGAGAATGCAGTAGTGCTGAGGTGCTTTCCATTACCCTTGACTGACAAGAAAATCGAAGTGTCACTATGTTAAATTACGGTAATTTTTTATCAACAAATTCTCCTCCACACTCCTCTGTCCCTCTTTGATCACAAGTGTAATATTTAAGAAAGAAGAAGAAGAAGTTGCTGATACAGTATTTGAAGTCCGTGGGTTATCAGAAGGAAGAGGCCACATTTTAAAGGGCGGCTGTATTGAACCTTTGAGTGGAAGCATCAGAGACCTCAGAAACAGCTTCATGGTCATTTGTATGCTGCGAGCGTCTATAGGCAGAGGTTAGGAAAGTAACAGTGAAATGAATTGCTGTATTACACAATATCACCACTGACCAGACAGATATCATGTCAGAATAAAGGTGCACTATAAGCTTTGTCCCACATGGAAAATGAAAGTAATGACTTTTGCTCTTCACCTCAACATTTTTAAGACGTCCATTATTTCCTCTGCTTCCTTTATTCTGTGGTAGAGAAGGGCTCTTCAGGGCGCCATGGTCCGTTCTATCTTTATTCCAGTTTGATGTCTTCAATTTGTACAACAGCGCATAACAATCCCCACCTTATTTGATGCAGACAACACCTCTGAAAGATCAAGCGGATTGACATTTGAGCTATCTGTGGAACATGCAAAATAAAAGCACATAAAAATACTCAGAAAAGAACAAAAAGAGAGGCTGGGTCCTTGAGGAAGTTTCATGTGAGACAAAATAGTCTTTGATTCATCGTCTGTACATAATTGCTAAATGAGGTCTTTATAAGCTTGAAAGAGTCGCATTCCAAAGCCGATAAAACATTCTGACACATCAGATATTCTTGTAGTGAGGAAGCAAGTTCAGTTGTCCTAACAAATGAAACAAGCTAATTACACAAGATCAAAAAGGAGTGAGGAGTGAAGTGTCCTTTAGAAGAGGAAACAAAGACTCCACAGGAGGAAACAGGAGGGACAGACCACAGTGAAAACGCAGACTTCATTCTCGTTTTTTTCACCCGCAAAGGAAAAGCAATGAAAGAAAATAATGTTTCAAAATAAGTGCAACACTAACTACACTCTGGAGCGATTTGGGAGTTTGAAACAGTCTTATTGTTTGATTTGTATTAGTAATCTCGCCTCAAAACACAGTATGAATCAGCAGACAATGGACAGAATACTACACATTCCAAAATTTTGTAGAGATGCAAGAGAACTTAAATGTCATTCATTTTTGATTGGTTCATCAGGTACTAAGACATAAAATATATGCATATATGATGAATAAATAACTAATTACTAGCTAATAGTACAAATAAAAGATTAAAGAGGCAAGTTACGTCACACAAACAATATTCTCTCTCTTTACTGTATCTGTGCTGTATGTATGGTCAAATCTAGGGTTTAGTTGCCCAGTAAGACCCTTTAGAAGGACCCACTTATTTATGTAGCTTTGAGATGCTAGCAATGCTAGAGTAACCTGAGAGAGGTCAAAAGATTAGCCATGAAATACTGAGGTCCAAGCATAGACTGTCTAAAACATGGACACAGTCTCTGTGACGTCACCCAAAGACTGTCTGAAACCTGGACATGATCTTGGTGATGTCACCCACAGGTCTCTGAAGAGCCCTCGTGAAGCTCAGTGTGGTGGCTCTTGGTCATCACCGTCTTGGCAGTCCTGCCTCTGCCGCCTCCTGGCTAATCCAAAAATGGGCAAAGACGAGCATGGTTGGAGCTGAGAGAAGTTTTAGCATCATTCAAACAGTTTAACACTCATCTGCTTTATTTAGCAATGTGTGGCTTTGGTTTAATCAAATTTGAGTGGCATGGCAAACAACCAACTATCATCAGTTTCTGATTCAAATGTTGCTAAATCCTGATTTGTGCAAAGGATTTCATCTTTTTTTCCCCAACACAGTACCCACCCACTTCAGATTAGTTTCAAGACAGAAATTGGTCAACTGTTCATGGCAGATGGCTGCCCACCATGAGGCACCATGTTGAGTCCATTGCTCAGAAAACAAAAAAAAAAAACAGATTGAGAAAGTGTGTTTTGGGGACTTTTAACCAAGAGGTTGTATTGAACCTTAACCATAAAAATGCGATTTTTCTTGTAGAGAAACAGATGAAATGGAGTAGAAAGAAGAAGAAAAAAGTAGAAGTAGAAAGAAATAGTTTTGCAGACGTTAAACAAAAAAAAGCCTCCTTGTTATGTTGATAAAAAGCATGATCCAGGCCAGCTTTGCATTTCCGAGTAAACATATTTGTTACTGCAAATTAGTCGCATATGTGAAAGGGTTGCAGCCAAATACATGCTAAATAAGCAAAACATGTCATAATGAATTCACCTGCAAACAGTGAAGTGACATGATGAAATTCTTGCTCCCCTCTCTCGCTCTTTGTAGTTCCTCCTTACGGAAGATTCTGATGTCTGTAGTAATAAACATGACTAATCACTTCCAACTTAGACCTTGTCCCTTGATACATGCCCTTTGAGGCTACGCTGCAAAGCAGAGCTAGGTGTTGCTCATCCCGTTGATTTGGTACACAAACATCGGATTATTTCACCCAACTATCCGGGTGCATTAATTATTCATCAGCAAACCCCCACCACCCCCCTCCACCCTCCTCTGTATGTGCTGCATACAGATCCATGCAGGACCTGACCTATATTGCATTTCGGAGGAGATACAGTGGGTTTTTCATCAGCGGGGCAGAGCGGGATTTGAATGATTCCCCACTGTGACCTCATCCTTACGACTGCATCCTCACCCCCATTATTATGAAGTGACCCAGATTTCCACGAACTCCTGGGCCGAGAGGAAGAATCGCTCATTGGCAGTGCCGTGTTGTGTTGTGTGGATCATAAATGTGGCTCCCTCTGAATGACTTGCAGAGCGAGTTTTCCACTTTAGCTCAAAGCCTTTCAATCTCATCACTGCCTCACACAAGGCTACCTTCAGAGCTATAACAAAGCTGGTGACAATAGGCTGCAGCACACGCGGAGTGGTACTTTTGGGAGTGAAGGTAGTGGGGGTGGGAGTTGCAAAGGCGTGTGTGAGATCAGTGTTAAATCCATTGTAATCTCCTTTTAAACTGCAGACCTGCTCCATAGAGGCCTCATAAGCAGGAGATGGTCCGTTATGACTGGGTCTTTCATCTGGGCAAAGGAGATTACATCTGAGGAATGCTCTGCTCTCTCAGAAGTTCTGCACAGAGCTCCTACAATGCCTCATTCTAGTCACATCCGCATCAAGGAGATGCATCACAGACCTTCAAAACTCACTTATATAATCTGCTTCAGTCCTACATTTCCACTGAACTGAAGTGCACCGCTGAATGTGTTAGCAACAAGTTAGAACTCTGAGCGTTTCAAAAAGCCGGAGCACTTTTGTATAAGAAGTTTCCTCAGGGCTACACAG
Source organism: Collichthys lucidus (assembly GCA_004119915.2). Lineage (NCBI taxonomy): Eukaryota > Metazoa > Chordata > Actinopteri > Sciaenidae > Collichthys > Collichthys lucidus. The sequence goes on from CM014086.1 coordinate 16,277,185, forward strand.
CAGCGTGGAACACTTGATTTGAGCACATTACTGTAATTTTAGCATCTTACGCCTTATCCATGTGACTGAAAAATGTTTAAGATGTACAGACTGTATTTCACTTTCTGCAGAAATAGCAGCTCAGGACTTTTTTTTCTGTCCTTTCTTCCACAGATTCAAGTTCTCTTATTCTCTTATTCTAATATGAATGAATAGGAACATGTGGTTAGTGCTGCAGAGCAAGGTATGAATGTTTTTATGTTCCTTTAAAGGTCCAGTGTAGGAGGCTCTATTTAAAATGGTATGTATAACTATGTTTTTATGTGTGTAATACCTGACAATTTATTTCTACAGACACCACAGGTTCTCTTCCATGTCAAACCTTCATGTTTCTACAATAGCCCAGAACGGACAAACAAGTATGGCTCCAGGCGAGGACTTTTCATGTGTTCACTTGTTTTGCAACCATTATAGTATCTATAAAGATTGCTGGGAAGAAGAGGATGAAACAAGGAGGGTTGCAATCAGCAGCTTCCACTTATTCCGACACACTGGACCTTTAAGAAACTTTTAATTCTCTGTGGAAGAATACCTTTGATTTACATATTCAAATTTCAGGTTTCCCACCACTGGGAACTGCAAACTGGTCTTACAAAGAAAGTAAGTCACTTGAAAAAGATTTTTGTGACATCCTGACCTTTCCTGTACCTTAACAATCGGGTCAGAATTTCCAACACAAAAATCTACAGCAAGGCATCCAGAAAACAGCCACATTTTTGTGAAAATTACTGTAAATATTCATCCCCAGGCAATGAATTAAAAATAACACATGTATTCCATTCTAGTGTCAACATCCGGCCAAAATATCCAATTTACGAAATGTAAGAATTGATGCATGAAACTATAAAATATTTTGAGCACATTCATGCTCCCCAGAGGATTAATCCTATTTCCTATTTGGAAACACCACATGCTTTGCTCAAGCACCTCCCTCAGGCCAAATATCAATTATAAAGATGTCTCAAAATACAACAGGTAGATTGCTATGAAATTTTCTATAAATATTCATAATCCCCAGAGAATGACTTGGAATGAGTCTGTTCTGACCCCTGTAACTATAACGTTAGAGTTGTCCCTTGACCAACATTTTGGTTTTTGCAAAATCTAATTTTGTCGTTGCATACATATTTTCACGATATATGTTTACGTACAAACACATTCAGCAGCCCTTCACTATGACTATTCATGCACTGCACTGACCTCACCAACCTCTTCAGATTCTCTCTAATATCATGCGTATCCCCCGTGTATAAACTCTAATTCATTGGCTATTGAGAGATTAGATTTATGTCACAATATTCATCTCTACAAAGACACCAAAACAGAGACATCTCACTGGGGAATACCCCGGGCAACACAATATTGATGGGGAGGTTTTATTAATATGAGCAATGATCGAGAGCTGTCAGCGATGATGGATGATGCTGGAGGTAAACGGTCAGACGGGTTCCTCCGCCTCACCGTTCATCTGTCTCCAGAACAGCTGCTGTGCGTTTTGCCAAAGGGGTGTGGGCGTGTCAGTTCGGTGAGGGGACATGACGACGTGCACCTCCAACATTATTACATTATTACAAGCTGTTTAGGGAAGAGCCAGCTCAGCAGCAACAGCAACACGCTCATCCTCTGTGTGCTCGGCGGATGTTCCTCATACCACTGCGGCTGTGGTGGTTTAACTCACAATTACTCTGTTATGTCCAATTAGTCTTGTAATCATGCAGTTGTAATTGCTGCAGCCATCGCAGCTTATACTACAAAGTAAGGTTCGTCACAACATATTGATTGCATCTACGCTGGATGGTCTTAATCTTAGATCTCGCTGTAACAAACTTCTCTTTTTTTCAACATGACTGAACATAATTGTCATCAAACTGGTATGCTCATCATTAGACAATTGTTAGTGGGGATGCGTTTTACATAAAATGTCTAACAAGATCCACATGGTAATAATTGGGAGCACATTGTGATAAATGCTCTTTGTTTACCAGGCAGAGCCAGACAAAGCCAAGTTAGTGGGACTGATCCTGGCTCAGGCTAAAAGAGGAGTAACAGGAGGCTGTTAGTCATTTTGACGGTAAAAGTTTGTTCAAGCTGGAATGTTTTACATGTGTCCATATTGAAGAAAAAAGGGCTGGACTTGCTATTTCATAAAATCCATGATATGCAAAGTTTCACTTCATCATAACAGGACGTATGTCATGGACTTTTTAAGCCTGAATCAGGCGCTGTGGCGAAAACACAGGTTTTCCTATTCATTTAAACGGTGGTATTGTGTTTAGACTGAGGCAGTGTGGGCCACAGGATACGCTGAAAAAATGAAAAAAGCTCTTCTAGTCGTAATCTGGCTTAGTTTATTTCATGTACCATTGACAAAATAGTCACACCAAGAGGATTGCTTTGCTTTGGTTTGTTTTAAGAGAGAGAGAGACAGCTGTGGTCAAGTAACTTGGGCAGTGAATGAGAGAGAGGGAGCGCAGATAGCGAGAAAGCCAGTGAATCAAAGAGATAAAAAGATCAAATTTTAATCGTTCATAGCGGTTGTGTTTATTTGAAATAAACACACCCACACTACCAGCATCCACCCACACCACCACACAGCACCACAGTGAATCACCACATGCCTGATTCTGTCTAAACACAGAAACAACTAATGAATAATTAATAACATTTATGAATCTTGTGATATTAATAATATTTTTTGTATTTTTGTTTGTTATTTTTGCACCATTTTCTTGTAATAATAGCTGTGAACTACTGTATTTTACAATACTGGCACAGTATTAGCAGTAGCACACAAAGAGTTATGCAAAAACCTATTTCTGTAGTAATCAATAGCTCAGTAGGTCAAATGACTGTGTTATTTGAGCTAGACTGCAACTGAAGCCGTGTCTAACATTCAGAAACTAGACAGAAATATGCATCTTTTTTTGTCAAATTTATCGAGCCACATGCTTCACTTCCATTCACCATAAAACAAGAAACCCTCTTCATCATCCGTTAGCACATTGAAACTTGCGCCCCTCCACCACTCATTAGACCTGTCAGTGAGAAGAACAGCAAAGAAGGAAAAGTGTGATTGAACCAATTGAGTTGCATCAGCAAGGTTCTCCAACAGCTCTCACCACACGTGACTATTATGCACAACTGTGGCTATTTATAGCTCCCATAGCTCTGCTTCATCGCATGTACCTGTAAAGCACTATCATAGTGAAATCTCAATCATCATTATTAAACGTCAGATGATGACATCAATGATTAATTGGAGCTCATATTGAAACAGACTTTACGAACTGCTTTGAAACTCAGATCAAATGAAGATATCATTAACAGGAGAGTAACGGCTCTGATGTAAATAAAAAAGACTGATTAAATTCACTCATGAATAATTTTAAAATGATTTATAATCTAAGTAGCATTTTACAAATTGTTTTTCACCCATAGTTATCTCCCGGAAGTTGTAGTTGGTCTAATTTCACATTTCTGAAATTAAGAAAAAAAAATCAGGGAGAAACACAGCTGCAGCTCAAACAGACGCTAACATTAATAGTAGTATGTTGGTTTTTGTGAGGTGGTGGAGACCAAACCATAGCTAAAAGAAGACTGAATGCAACAGTTTTACTGACTTAACTTTCACTACATTAAGGCAATTTAAGCATTTTGTTTTTAGCTTTTTTTTTGCTGCCCTCAAGTGGCCAAAAAATACATGGCACTTCACAAAAACAAAAAATATTCAGCTATACAGATATAGTTTAAGAGATTAGTCTAAAGTGTGGTGCATTGTAATTGTCAAATAAAATATCTCACATTGTAATTGTAAATGAACATTTTTACAAAATAAGTGGACCTTCAGGTCCATTTTTGATTAAATAACAGAAGCTTGTATTTACAATAGACACTGTTATTCAGAATGTAATGAAAAGATTTGTTATTTTCAAACTCAAACTGTATTCATTTCTGTAGCTCCTTTCATGCATGGAGCAAAAAATATTGCAAAAATAAACCAATCAATTTAGCTGTATGAAGAAAAAATGTTATAAAAACAATAACACACATAAACATAAAAACATTTTAAGAACCAGTGCATATAAACATATCCTCCACATAACCCTTTATACATATGTATGATTTCATGAGAGTACATCGAAATGAAACGTCTCATTAAATCTGTTGATGCTGCCTTCCTTTTTTCTAAACTCTGCCTGATCACACCACACTGTGGTTTGGATAAACTACTTAGGCACCCCGGCTTTGTTTGTAATATTAGTGCACATGGAATTATGACAGCTGTGATGGATGACATAACAGGAGCAGTGCAGCGGTCTCCAGAGCAGGAAGCCTGGTGGCTGTGAGGGAGGTCAGGGCTCAGCGGCCTCTCTGCACATGCTCAGGACAACTCTGACTGTCTGGAGCCTGCAAGCACGACGGACTCACCCAAGAGTGGGACACCAGCAGGGACAAAATGAGGCAAAAAATTTGTTAGAGGTGCATTATGTGCTGTCTGTTTTCAGGCAGTCATCATATAATCCTGCACATTTATTCTCCTGCATTATTAAGGCGGGGGGAGAGAAAAGGCTTGCTAGTGTCATTCCACTTAACAGCTTGTAGGATATTTAACTGATGTGCGGTATTGAGTTAAAGTAGCTCCTTTTTTCTCTCTCTCTCTTCAGGAGTTTTTTTCTTCCTCTTCCTTTCTTTCACACATTTTTTTCAGCATGTTGCAGGGTGCATGCAGAGGCCAGATATTTAAAGTAAAGAGAGCAAGGTTCTGAAGTGGTGCTCAAGAGAGATGTCTGCATAATTCCAGCAGGCAGATGAATAGGAGCTTTCAGTCTGCAGCGCTGTCAATCCGACAGCTTTTGAAGTGTGCCAACTTCACAAGAAATCCCAAACAAAAACTCGGGGAAAAAAATAAAAATAAAAAAAGGATATGGTGTGGAGATCCTGGGAGAGAAAAGTTGATGTCTGTATTCTACATAAGAACATCATGTGGTTTTCTCCAAAACTTTACAGCGGGAGCTTTTATTTATGGGCCTAATGAGTAGCACGAGGAGCTGCTGCAGGAAGAAGAACGGTTGAAATGTTCCCGTTGATCTGTCACGGCAGAATTATTGCGTTCACAACGAGGCTGTTATTTCAATTTGCATTTGTAGATTTTGAAGATGGGTGTTTTGGCCAAACTCAGCAAAGTGCAGTGTCGTCAAGCAAGCACGCAGGCGGCAGTGGGGAATGGAAAGTGAATCACTTAACCAGAGCTGCAGAGGAGGAGGATTACGACGTGCACCCTACTTACCTTTCCTTATCATTTTGAATTACCTGCAATTTAAAGAAAAAAAAATCTAGTTTCAAATTATTTATTTATTTTTTCCATCAAAGAGGTGAAGTCAAATTTTTTTTCTCGTGTGCTTTTTTAGAAAATCCCCTTGTTGACTGCTCAGAGTGTTGGCATTCAGCATCTGTCCAGACTGAAAGGTTTTGGAACGCCCACAGACGTGTTGGGAACAATGGGGACGCAAATGAGAAGACCTTTCACACCCCACAGAGGCTGCGAGGGCAATGGAGGGGAAGGTAACAGTGAAGAGAGGACCGTTCAGTTATCATTCAAATTAATGTTACAGGTGACATATGCGGAAAATCGAGAGAACACCAGCCTCCACGTCCACTCCAGGCAGGAGGAGGGGGAGGCTGGGAAACCTTTTCGAATTGCTCTAGCACCACAATAATTGAGCGATTTTTTTTCTTTTCTTTTTTTTTAAAACCTGAACTAAGTCCTTCAAGTGACATTCATTATATTGGACTTAAAGGGGTGCATTACAGAGTTGCAAAGCTGATTTATGATGTACATCATCTCACGCATACCCCAGCACTGTTTACGGCTTTGCACACTTTCATTTTCTTATAGTTTTTTTGGTCTACTGAGAAATGTTAGACATTGAATCATTGTGTTAATTACAGCTGAGGAAAATGATGTAAACGGAAAGCAAACAGCGTGACTCAAAGCCTTAGTGAGGTATACCGTTAAACAAACTAATTAAACAATGTGGTATTTCTAAGACAGCAACTCCTAACTAACTCTGTTGCTTTGATTCCACATCTGAAGGTACATGCGAATATATATTTAGAGTGAACAGCCTAGCCTGTCTTCACTGTTTATCTATGTCATCTGTTTGAAAGCCAGATGGGACTTTTAATATCTAATACTACTGCATTTTCAATTCTTATATAATGAGTGAACAGGAAACTTCAGCTGTTAATGAATAATTTACAGTTGCTAACACAGTTGAGTTCAGATACATCACATAGGAAACCGACTTTCTTTTTTCCTGCATCACATCACAGTTGAACTCGGTCAAAGTAGGCCGCCAACTTCCCCCAAAACTCCCTCAGCCCAATTAGCACCTCCACAAATTTATCATGCTGCAAAGTTACCAGATGTGTTTAAGACAGAGGTTTGCCTAAATTATATCATGTGTGGCGTTAAAACGTTCCCTCTAAGTGACAAACTGACAGAGAATTATCACCCAGCTTCTTCAGCTGTAAACTACATAGTATTTTTTTTAGCCCCTTTTAGCTCATTGTTTTGATTTTAGGGCACACAAATGTACTGATGAGCAACATGCAGGCACTTATTTTTAGAAAGAAATGTCTGTCAAATCCACTGTACATTACCTGTCCAGCATCAAATGGTTGTAAATAGCAACCAGCTAACAAAACAGAACATCTAGTCATCCGCAAAGAAACATATTTTCAACAGGGGTTGCTGCCCTGGAAATGTGCATGCATGCAACAGCGTACACACACATGCACATATTATAAATTACTATTTTTATAGTTAAATTTGAAACTTGCCTGGAAATAGTATTACAGCACTGTAGCATAGTGACGCTCAGGAAATGTTAATCAGCATCACTGTATTAACCGACCACACAAAGCATGAAGCACCACAGTAGTAACAAATGCAAACACTTATTTATTATGTTATACCTCAGTGGTCAGTGTACAGCTTTGGCAGTGTTCTTGGTGCTAAAGACATCCCACCAGTCATTTAAATAAATGTCCAGACATTAAAAAAAGACAAAAACTTCTCTGCTTCAGAACTCTGAGGTCTGCAATATTCTTCAGTCCATTGTTCAAATAGCAGGAGATCACCATGGGTGAAACATTTCACATAGCTGAAATTAAGAAAGAACGTCAAGATAGCCATATAAAAAAAAATGCTCCAGCTTACACTGTACACGGCTTGAAGCGAGTGCCAGGGGGGGCTGCAGCCCCAGCACCTTCTCGTGCTAATGCATCTAGCTGGTAGAGAGCCAGATGTTTCGGGGGAGGTGGAGGCTGATTTGAATTGAAACTTAAGTCAAGTTCAAGTCAAGTTCAAAGATTTATAGTTAAGAAACTCTCAGCTGAATGAATATGTCTATGTTTAGAATGCAAGGACATCCAGACAAGTTTGAATATAAGACTTAAGTTTAGTCAAACATTACTCTTGGTTGTTGGATTCAACTTTTTTGTTCAGTTAGTATAAAATTTGTATTACAGTTTTTCTCCATTGGTTTGGCTCATTTCTTGAAACTGAGATGACATTCTCATAACAACATGGACAAATCCCCAAACTATCTTGCAGTTTCTCACAACAGAATGGCATTTATCATTGCTTTCATCACATTTCCAAATGCTTTGTACATGTGTCAAGCCTTTAGTACATCCTTGCAAATAGCTATGTACAAGTATCCTACAGTTAACACAATCAGCCAATGTTTAGTACATTTTTCAAATGAATGTATCTTGCTGATCTATCCCAATTGGTTAGTTTTCAGTGTCATGGTTATTGTCCTCAAAACATGTCAGCACATTTTCATCGTATAAGTCATCATATGCAGAATAGTCTGCTCATTTGTCAAAATAGTGTTAGGAAACTGGAATAGAATACAGTACATATTTTGGAAGATTTTATAGTAAATTTAGGATAATCAGGTTAGGTGAAATAAGTTTTTGACTAACGAAAATGGTGTGGCCACCCACAATGCAAATTTGGGCCCATACAACACAGATAAACTCCTCCGTTTCCTGGATCAACTGTATCTTGATCTGGTCCCAGAAAATGAGAGGGGTCTCGAAGGGCCCCACCTACCCCAGTTTGTAATTATATGGGACAACGTTAGTTTCCACCGGGGTCCACGCACGATGACTACTCTAGACTGGTTCAAATCTTATCAAACAGAACTTTTCTATTTGGGCATGCCTTCTCCTCTATGGCCCCTCTGATCTGTGGCGTTCTCAAAGGTATCTTTTTGTTCTGTACATGATGCCACTGGGACAGATGATGCATGAACACAATATTGGTTCAACATGCATCCAAGAATGCACAATGTGTTCTTGCCACCATACTCTCCATTCCTCAATCCTATCGAGGAGTTTTTCTCTGCTTGGAGATGGAGAGAGTATGAACACCATGCGGAAAACCAGAGGGCTCTCATGACTGCAATGGACGCTGCCTGTGAGGACATAACAGGGGATCAGTGTAGAGGATGGCTCAGACATGCACGACGCTTCTTCCCGCGTTGTATCTCAAGAGACAACATCAGATGCGATGTGGATGAGAATCTGTGGCCGAACAAAGCACAGAGAATGGATGGCCAGGAAGATGAGGATGGTGACCAGGAGAGAGAGGGGAGTGACCGTGACTAAACAAAATGTCTTCATTTATGATTCTTTGTATTTACAATGCTGATTTGTTGTTGTTTTTTTTCTTTTTTGTGGGTTTTTGTATTTTGTGTACACAGTAAATTTTCCTTTTTTATGGTTCCCTACATACTGTAATGTGTACAGTTTACGTTAGTTGAGAATAAAAATGAAAATTCCTCAGCAGAATGAGTGCAGTGTGTGTGGTGTGAAAATGTTATGCCTATAGTTAGAAATATGCCATGACAAAGCGCCTAAGCATTTTGACTTGCAGTACTTACACAATACCAAAGGGACAATGCATTTTGGAGGCACTGACTAGTTATATGAGAAGGGAATGTAGTTTTGACTGAAGGGTAAACTGTTTTGGGAGCTGTACAAACATTGCCAGGTGATCCATGTAGTTGTGCAGTACCATCCAAGTTATTTTGACAGAAGTACTGAATGAATCAAAATGTGCCAAAGCAATTGAGAAGGATCCATGCCATTTTTATGGTACTGACTATTTACATGGGAAAGGGATTTCATTTTGAAGCATGGATGAGTAGTTTTGGGAGACAAATTACATTTTGCTAGTTATCTGAAGTGTTGTGCAGAACTGCAAGTCTGTTTGGCCAAATTGCTTTATAGTTATGAGAATGTCATCTCAGTTTCAAGAAATGAGCCAAACCAATGGAGAAAAACTGTAAAAAAAAAAAATTCTATATTCAGTCTTTATAGAGTTAATAGCTTTGCAACCACTTAGCTACAACACTATGAGTGTTTCTGTCATTCAGTAAACTTTTGATACAGTCAGTGATGACCACTGAGATTCAGAGATTCATTTCTTGAAGTACAGTACACTGCACTGAGTGTATTATAACATAACATTCCTCAGTCAAATGATCAGCCAGCTCACTTTCGAGATGCATACAATGCCATATTGCTGGGAAATCCCAGCATAATCCCTCTGAACTGGCTTTAAAAAAACACTGTGTGTTGATATCATTAAGGGTTCATATTTTGTGAAAGCAAGGCAGAACCGACAGAACAGGCCAGTGTGTAAGGAAAAGAAAACATTTAAGATCACACCAGGCAATCCTGTCAATGTGTCTGTCTTCAAAAGAACTTCAAATCATAGTGGCAGCGCAATACACAGCAAAACAGCATGGAGATCTACTAATATGTGATATTTGCCTCTTTGAAATTAGCAGGGGACAATTTTGCTTCAGTTCCAGCTTTGTTGTTTTGTGGTCTTTGATATCACAGACCGCATTGTGGGCTTCATGCGTCGTATATGAAATAGTGATAAGAGACCTTATGATTCTGTGAAGAATGTCAGAGTTAGCGGGAGGTTTGAAAATCTACTGCAGGGTAATGGCATGATTTTATCGGAGACATTCATTTTACTTGCTAAATGTGAAAGAAGGTGTCTTGGTGATGCTGGTATACAGGGAAATTAACAACTCACACCATGGTACACTGTTTAAGGCCGGCACACGGAAAAGACCTGGCTCTGTTTAGGGCACAGAAAAGATAGCAGACTGTATTACTGAAACACTCAACCTATAGAATGTTGATGTTACAAGGAGGATCTCTACACCTTGACTCAGAGCTCCGTTAGTCCCATAGCTGGTCAAGTTTCCATTCCAACAGTTATCAGTCATCTTGATGTGTCTGTCCTAACTAGAGGGCAATGTCATGTCCATACAACTATGAATAAATTAGTGGTGTTTATTTGCTGAAGGTTTTACATACAGTACATACCAAATCACTTTGGGCTGGCTCAGAGGTAGAGCAGCTCGGCAAGATACTCCCGAAGGCTGAATGTTGAATGGTTAGCTCAATGAGCAGTTGGCAACTTGCATGGCGGCCAGTGCTATCAGTGTACGAATAGGTGAATGAGATATGTCGTGTAAAAGTGCTTTGAGTGTGTGGAAGACTAGAAAGGTGTTATATAAGGACAGTGTTGGGGTTTATTGGTTGAAATTTGTATGAAAAGTGATATACAAATAAAGTGTGATTGACTGATGTTTTGAGTTTCAATCTAGATTCCACCATGTTCAAATGTCCAACTTCACAGCAGAAATAAACATGTTTACAGCCTGGTACAAAAAACAGTTTTGGTCTCTATAGCTAATTTCCCCGTTCGTGACAACTGTACTGCGGGTGAATTTATATACAACTCACCTGTTCACATTATATGAAGGTTTAAAGTTATGCAGGATTAAGAATGTGGCCGCTTTGATTGACAGGTTTGTGCCGTCACAGTTGCTTGTTTTAGCAAACCAGCTTTTAGCCAGAAGCTAATCCCAAAACGGGGATTGCCAGAGCCACCACACTCTGAACTTCACAGCAGCTCTTCAGAAACCTGTGGGAGTATGTTTTATGCAGTCTATGGGGTCCACCCACATGACCTTCATGACACAATTTGAAATGGTCACAGTACGCTTTGGTTTAAGTACAAAAACTTCATGGTTTAGGTTGAAGAAAAATAGGCTGTGATAATCCAAGAAGTTTTTTCATGGGGTGGGCTCTTCCTTCTCAAGCCCTGGATTAACACTAGGATTCTTCCCAAGATTCTCTTGAGGTAGCTGCCTCATCAGAAGACATTTCTATGGGCAAGTTGAATATGACCTCAAGCATAGATATATTAAGATAGCTGAATATGACACAGCCGGTCAGCCTTGCTGCCAATATGTCCCATGCGATCCTGGAACAAGCAGGAAACAGCGAACATGTCTCTTGATGAGGTATACGAAGACTACTAATGTTTATTTGTTCTGTGTTAAAAAATGCAGACAGCAACACAGGTAGAAAAACAGTCGACGTCAGTGAAGTTACTCAGACGTTACACCGCAGTACCGTGGATCATGATTACATGATCATGGTAAATGCTAAAAGTAGTGTGACGGTACCACAAATAGAGACAAGTCAACGTCACTGATCTGACTCAGTAATGTCAGTTATGCAACGATGTCTTTATAAAGTCTGCAGACTAACATTAGCCTCCATTAACTACTGCACATACTTCCCTGGGCGGTTGTAGCTCAGGTTGAGTGGGTTGTAGCCAGTAATCACAAGGTTAGAGGTTCAATTTCTGGTCCTGCCTACATAGAGCTGTTCACATTAGCCTGAACAACCTTATCTCCCATGCAGTATATGCAAACTGGCCACTGGCAATTTGCTCATCAGCTGTTCTTATACCCAAGTGCTTAACACGTTCTCTGAGAGGTTAAAGAGCCCTCTATTAAATCCCATAACACATCTTCTCTTTATGTGCTTCACATCCACACTATGACATAAATGATCCGGCAGGTCAGTTCGGCCTTATCAAGAAGGTTCAGAGCTTAATCATTCTTGTTCAGCCATGAAATAAATAACTCTTAAATATTAAACGCGTACAAGCAGAGGTCTGAAATGTTCTACATGCTGTTGAAGAGAGAGATATCCTGCTCCATGTGACCCTGCAAGCTCTTCATCATTTTTAAGTTAGGATAATTAGGTTAAGATTATTGATTCAAGCTGAAACTAGGCTGAGCAGTAACAAAGGAAAGGACAGAGGTCACAACACAATGAACAATTGAATATTAAAGGTTAGATGGTGTTCAGAGCAACAGGTCACATCACATTGTGTTTATGAGTTTGTGATAAAAGGGACTGAAGAGACATTCAGAAATGACTTCTTGAATGTCCTTTACATCTTGTATCGTGTTATGACCACAACTCAGGGTATGAAAGAAGTAACATAAAATCAGATTTTAAGGTTATTAAACAAAAGTATTTTAATAAATGAAAGTTCAGATCATTTTAAACAAAAGGAGGTGAGGCAAAAGGGAACTAAGGGCGAGCGAGTGCTGTTAAATGAACAACCAAATATAACAAAAGGAGAACTCTAAACAGAGCCTGTATTATATAAGTAGCAAACAAAACGAGAAAGAAAAAACTCACTAACTCAGCTACTATGTAATAACAAAAAACACCTCAAAAACAGCACTCCTAAACTGATGGGTTTAACAGAAATCTTCTCACGTGTAATCAGTGCAACTATAATCAAACTAAACCCTGCCCAGTCCCAGTAAATCAAAACAAACCTCCTCAAATAACACGAGTTAACCTATGTTAACATTCACAAATCCAACTAACTAGGGAAGCTTCCAAATCCACACAAATGCCCGCGATGCTGCGGTGCTGGGCTCTCTCATTAGCGGGGCGGAAAGGATGCCGCACCAATCCTGGCCCTGCACGCCCACGGACATGTTGTCCCCGCCTCTTCCAGTTGGGGCCAACCAGGGACCGGCAGCCGCATTTACCTAGGGGAAACACTACACACACACATTTGCGCCAGGGTGAAACGGTAAAGGCCGTAACATATCGCATGCTGATCGGGATTCACAGTGTCACCATGACATCATGGTAACTGCAGGATAGTCCCTAGTCCACGTGCGTGTCTGTCAGCTGACTGGTTGATGCCTGGGCACAGTGACAACGTTGGACTCTGTGTGACTCATGGGACTGTCAGCGAGGTGCTGCTGATATTGTGGTGGGCAAATCGAAGGCCTGAAGCCTTAGAGGCTGATTGACAGCTTTGAGACGTTGACAGCAAACACTTGCTTCAGGGCAGTTTCATGAGCCAGTGGTCAGCAAGAGACGGAGTGTCAAGATGTCAGAGCAGATCAGCAGAAAGTGACAAATCAAGGCAGGGCATGAAAAACAAGAGGTCACAAAGCACAGAACGATGTATCTACATGTGGGTTCTAATGACCAAGATGAAAAACTGAAAGACTACGTCACCAGATGCTGTCAGCCTCTTGGTTGATCCATCACTTCAGACAATATGGAAATATCAACAACTGTTAGATCGCATTGCCATGGAATTTGGCATACTATGTATTTATGAAAAGGATGACTCATCATTTTAGTGATCACTTGACTTTTAAAGGTTTTACTTTATCCAGTAAAATATCTCTACATATACATTTACCTAATTTATTGGTACAAAGTTAAGTACAGACATTGATGGTTCCTAGACCATGTACCCAAAGGATGTTGGGTTTTCCTTTAGTGCTATCATGAGGTTTACACTTCCATAAGTATTCTTTTTTCTCTGTAGCACTTCCACTGTGAACAAAACAGATAGAATCCAATCAAATAAATAAGATTGCATCCGTTACATTTTGACATCTTGTTGTAAGTTGTTCCTGTAGGACTTTTCTTCTTAAATCAGATCATTGAGTGAACTGTTTACACACCACCCACCTGAGCAGGGCTCATGCTCGCATGAGACAGCATGGTATATCCATTTAAAAATAAAAAAACTGTATTGAACAAAATCCCTTAATTAATTACAAAAATTACAATTATTGCGAAATATTTTCGGATATTGCTAGAAAAATTAGGATTGTACTGGGCTGCAGATGTTTTAACTCTTACAGGGAGTGTGTGTGTTTTCTGTCTTTTACATATCTTGTGTACTTCCTTTATCTAGCACGTGTTTCCTGAAGCTGGCAGGGAAAAGTAATTAAAAATAGTTCAAGGACAAGAGAGACAGGTTAAAGGAAGTGTCATTTTGGACAAGAAACATAATGTTCATTACTAAGCGGAAAAACCAAAAAAGGAAATTGTTAGTGGGAAGATGTCCGAGACAGCCCATTTTGAGAAAATTGTATAAGAACCACCTGACAGAGGTCCTCAGAGAGCCTTTCCTCTGTAACCCACTTGTGTGTTGCACTGTTAAACGCTTGTACAAGAATAATAAATTCAACTTAAACTTTGAAACTTTAAATCCAGTCCTCCTTATTCAAGGGTCCTTCCTTAAAAATTCTCGTAACAGATATAGCTGCCTTTAGCAGCAACACTGTCTGTGTGGACACCACCATAACAGTTCAGAAAGGTAACCCACATGCACAAGTAGAGGTGCTCAGCAGGCTAGTTGTAATGATGGTATGAAAGAAAAAAGTAGATCACTGGTTAAAAATGCACTTTAATAAAGAGCAGGAGTAGAGTTGTGTGTAAAAATGTGTAGCACTTTAAAAAAGTTCTTTGAAAAAGTACGTATATATGTGTACATCTCTTACTACCCACCACTGCATATTTCATAAAGAGAACAGTCTTACTAATCACTCACACACTCTGGAAAAGTTGAATTGGAAAGGCCTTTGTAAAAACACACTATCTTGTCACAGGTGTAAAACATGACATTGTGAATTGCTGCACTGCATTGCAATAAAAGCTGGATCAGAGCCATCATTAATGTTCCAATTGTTAATTACTGTAGTTCCACCCGTGCGTTTCCTTTGACAGGTGAAAATGTCTGCCATGAAAGAAGTCTATAAATCTGATTTAAGAGTTCTCTGATGCTAGCGAGATTCAGATTATCAGGATTTATTAAGACAGCATATGAATATAAGGTACATGAATATAATTCAGCATCCTCCCACAACATTTAAAGCCTCTGTATGAAATCATCACAGTCTCCCAGTCAGTTAAAGTGGAAATGGACAAAGATTAGTGAATCAGATAAAAACTGTACACAGACATTGTTCAACTGAAGTCAGATATGCCTGTGGAAACACGTCACGACAAAAACAGGAAGAGAAATCGCTGTATTTTTTGAATTTCTGTTGTTTTCCCTGCTAAGCTGAATCAATATATATACAGGGTTCCCACGGGTGCTTGAATTCCTTGAAAATGCTTGAATTTCAATTCAGTGTTTTCAAGGTTGTGAAAATGCTTGAATTTTTTGTGAAGTGCTTGAAAATGCTTGAAATTTTACATTTAGTTAAAAATCAAAACAGTCAATCTACCACCATATGAAATAATGCTAATTAGACCCATATTATTATGCCATACAGTGGCACCGCTGCACTTCCCATGACCATCATGGCAAACACAACTAGGCTACCTATTTAAAGGTGCTTGAAGGTGCTTGAAAAGTGCTTGAATTTGTTAATGAAAAAGGTGTGGGAACCCTGTATATACTAAACTGTGAATTTGGTCCTGAATTACACCCCTGAAAAAGACTAATGGATCAGTTCATAAAAACACTGAATCCTACTTCAGGCAGAGCTACCTGTGGCGACATCCTCAGGGTTTGTTTCTCAGACTGTAGAAAGAAGAAATCATGCAGCTGTTTTCACAGGCTGAACAGTGCAGAAGGAGAGCAAATGAGCTATACATAAAGAATTTTAAAAAAGCTTCCACTGCTACCCTTCTTTAATATTCTCCATCTAATTTTAACCTGCACCACATCGCCAGGCTATGATGAGAAGAACAAGCGCACATGGATAGATGTGCGAAGCTGGACTGATTGGACACACTTCTCCTCCTCACTGAAAATGACACCAGGTGATTTTCTGCTCATCCACATTATAATTTCTACATAGATATAACCAAAATCCACTGTAAACTCCTCCACTTGTTGATAGCTCATTCATAAGCGCTGTATATTGCCAGTCCACATCTCACTGTCTGGTTACAGGTGTTATAAAGAGCGGCAGACCCGGTGACGCGACCCATGGAAACCTCTGTTGTCTGAAGTCTGAATGTGCTGCTGCCCCTTTCAATAAAAGCGGAGCGAGGGGAGGTGTTCTTCAGCCAGACGCTATCTCGAACACAGCACCAGTTAATTAGTTTGACGTCCTTAAGATACCACTCAGAGGGACTGGCAGCTTAGCAACAGCACTGTAAAAAAAAAAAAAAAGACTCATATTCAATGTAATAAAATATTAAAATGTAAGGACTCAGAAATATAAATTAGTAGCATTTAAGTAGGAGAATTAAAGCTCCACATATTGCATAATTTATCGTAATAATAAAACAGAATGGATTAAAAGACTGTGTGTAGTGTGAAAGGGTTCACTCATAGTGACAAACCGATGAGCTGAAGTTTTTGTGTTTTTTAGGTCTTTGTTTTGGTTTTGCAAAGTTACTGGTGGGGGCCAGCTATTTTTCTCAGTTCACCGTGTCAGTTGATCTTGAAATACGTTGGTGATGTTTTTGGTCACTTTAAATGATTACTACGTGTTTTATTATGAATCAATTTTTAAGCATTTACTCCATCATCTTATGGTTAGAATTTTCAACAGTAAACACAATAACGTCCCATCCTCTTTTCTCTGACATCATTCGTCTTCTGGTCCTGCTCCACAGAGAGTGAATCCTGAGTGAACTAGGCTTCAAGAACTCCTGGAGGAAAAAGAGAAGAGTGCTCTCGAGGAGGCTATGGAGATAGAAATTACAGCTAAATCTTTACAGAAAGAAGCCCTGAAGCAGAGGCGAAAAGCCAATGATGCTCTTGTGAAGCCTCTGGAGACGTAAAGAGCTGAAAAAGGCATTCTTGGTGTTGAAATGGAGAACATGAAGGCACTAATAGCTGGTCTTAAAGTAACTGAAATAAAAACCAGCACAGCAATTTAAAGCTTAAGGGTACCTTTGGAGGTTTTGACTACTAGTGTTATAGAGCATGTTGTTTTATTCTCTATTCTAACTAGGTATTTTTCTATTTACAATATGTGAATATGTGTTATCTTTGGCTCTGTTATTTTGTGTTGTCTACACCACATTCTGTAGACCGAATATCTGAGCAACCAGGCTTCATTTGGCAACCAGGCTTCATTTGGCCTCAGCTCCACACATGGTCCACATCTTTGTTCATCTTTAGATTACCTGGTAGGTGGTGGATTACTATAATTTATATATATATATATATATATATATATATATATATATATATATATATATATATATATATATATATATATATATATATATATATATATATATATATATATGCTTACCACTGCGGTAACTGTGGCGCACTTACCTTACAGTCAGCATCATCCTTTAACTGTACAGTAAATGCCAAATAATAGAACTGTGGCCAATATGAACCCATAATTATTGACGACAGATTATGCTAACACATAAAGCTGCAATTAAAATGCCCCTCTGACATTGTTTAGTCTAGTTGAATAAGAACATTATTCACGATATAATGTTTCAGCTAAAATTATATTGATTATGTTATGCTACTCTTACATTATTTTTAGCCTGTGAACTATATTAGCTGCAGCTACACAAAAGAAGCGTTATAATTTAAAACACTAGATACTCGGTTGTCTCGGTTATTGCTGTATTCGGTTTCTTACATTTGACTGGGACAGTGTTACCAACTTGTCGACTTTTTATTGTCGCTATATTTAGCGACTTTTAGGACAGCCAATAACTACTTTCCTAACTGTGGAGTGGGCAACACTGTCGGCGAGCAATCCAAAGGTCTCTTCACTGTCTTGAGTCCCTGGTGTTGCGAGCTGAAAGAGGCTAACGCACCCCATGAGTGAGTTGGTTGTGGTTACAGTTATCTGTGCGTTCATCAATACAAGAAACCTTGAAACACTGCTTAACTTTAAAGCGACAAAAAAAACTGAAATTAAATGTACTGTACTATTCATGTATGATTATTTAATTTAATAACCTGCATCGCCATACTGGTAAGTTCACATCAGAACTTTTGACATGTTTTCTCCGAAGAAACAGATAACAAAAGCAAAAGGAAGTTCAAGGACGCTAGCCAGGAAATATAGCAGTGATCCAGCAAAAGAAGACTTTTGAAGAAGAAGTAAATTCGCTCGGATAATGTTTTATTAGGAAGAAGTTGCATTCAGCATGTTTTGTGAAGACTCATGGATAAAAATGTGTTTTAGTGAGACTGCTGGTTTGTGCAACGGTGCAGGCTGCAGGGCTGTCTGCCGAAAAAACGTGCAGCGATCTGCGGCCTGACTGCAGCCTCCAATCAGACACTCAGACTGGTCAAACCTCCACAATCAGCCTGAAACTCTGATACTCTACCTGTTGTGTTCTGACTTTGTTTATTTCACGAACCAGCTTCTACATCTGAGTCTGGCTCACAATTTTACACTGCACAGTAGTGACACAAAGAAATGTCCTGATTGGTTTGAGAGAGAGAGAGAGAAATAGTTGGTTGAAAGACATAGAAAGTGAATGAGAGTGAGCGACCACTGGCATCCAGAAAGCCAGTTAATCAGCTAAATAAAAAGTGATTTCCTGATTAGTAGATAGATAGATAGATAGACAGACAGACAGACAGACAGACAGACAGACAGACAGACAGACAGACAGACAGACAGACAGACAGACAGACAGACAGACAGATAGATAGATAGATAGATAGATAGATAGATAGATAGATAGATAGATAGATAGATAGATAGATAGATAGATAGATAGATAGATAGATAGATAGATAGATAGATAGATAGATAGATAGATAGATAGATGCTTATTTCATCACAAACATTTCATGTGACTTTAGATTTCAAACAAGGTTTTCAGGTGCTTGAGGCTTGAGAGTGGCACCAGTCTTTATGGAACAAATGAAAAACCTACTTACCTTTATTGTGCTGCATGGAAGCAGAAATCTCAAAGAAAAAGAACATTGAAGTGGCTAGCTACCAGTAGAGGTAAGGTAGGTCATTTGGGTGAACCACCCCTTCAATTCTGAGGCTCTCCCTTTCTCTCTCTCATTGTCATTTCACTTTCCATACAACTGGAGAGCCCAGGATTCAGGATTCAGGTGAGCTCCGGCAGTGAACAATGCGGGCACTGAGTGCGGCTAATGAAATATTTTCAGTGCAGTCAATTCTACACTTAGTGCCTACTCACTTCATTATCCTGCGGGTGGCACATTCTCTCCGTGCACCCAGGTCTAGCTTTAGCCGGCTGCCAATTCCATCTTACACCTCTGATGTGCGGGGCTGACATTTTCTGCATATCTAACTGCCTGTTTCTATTTATACAAGGTGTTTGTCTTTGCCAGCCTCTCAGATTTATTCCTACCTGCAATTAGTTGCCAGGTTTGAAATGGTTCACTCTCTAATTTCACGACTGCTTTTGGCAAGTGGAAAGGGGAGAAAGAAATCACAAGGTGTTCCATTTTAGCATGACCTCTGAGTGAATAATGAGGTCCCTCAAATTGTCTCACGCGCCATACGATGCCGATTTAACGTGGCTGAGCTCTCAGCAGGTCTTTTTGGCAAACGGGGATGTGACGCTCGTGGGCAAGTATTTGGTTTAGCACACTGTAAATGTGGGTGGTATGTTCTCACTAGGTATAAAAAGAGAATATGAAGTATCTTCAAACCAGCACAGACGATAGATGAAGCACAGTAAAAGAAAATCAATATGTGGATGTTTTTTTTTAATCTGTTTTGACCATGGATACTTCCTGGTGAAAGAATAAACGAACTCCAGCATCCTTCGAGAGCATGTCCCATGGATTGAAGTTCTCCGTCGTTCATTCAGAGTTCACGGAGGCCACTTATGAGATCAATGTAGACCTGAGGACAAAAAAAAGTCTGGGCTGATTGCTGAGTTGATTTTTATTGGCAGATTGTCACACTCTAGAGCCAATGTTATCGTTTACAGCGTGTGACCAATGACTAATGACTTTTTTAAGGTTTTGTCAACATGTGATAACACGTCTGACGCGTAGTCTCCTGTTGTGTGTTACATGTGTCAGGCAGGATATGACCAAAGCCAGTATGTTTCATCATCTGGGGATCATGCATGTTGGTACAACCTCTAATGGCAATCCATCCAATAGTTGTTGAGATATTCCAGTCTGGACCACAATGGTGGCCTTGCAGCATTGCCATCCCAAACTAAAATCAAAGAACAAGAAGATTCTGATAATATTGGGATGTACCAATGACAAATCAAACGGTCATCAGGGCCTGGTTAGAATATAATAAAACATATTCGGTAGCCTTTCGTAAGCTGGTGTCTTTTTGATCTACCACTCAATCAGTTAGCATATCTTGGTGCTCCACTCACCGGCCCGCTGATCCTTTTGATTGACTTCATGTGAGGACCTTAATTCCAGCCACTGCCACAGAGATCCATTTCATGGGGATTAATTGTTGCTTGGCATTCCAGACAGAAGACCAAAAGCTCACAAGCCCGGGAATATTCCAAGCGGGTTGCTTCAAATCCCTTTCGAGTGAGGCAACGACTTTAATTCAATTTGAAGAACTGATAAAAGGCAGAGACTGACGAAGGCTGGATGGAATTCACTTTATTGTCATGAACCATAGGTATTTAGGCAGATGAAGACTGCATTTATTAGCAGTGTATTGGTTTTTGATAATATTTTAATGGACATGTCTTATGAGATGTGGTATAAATACAGCAGTAGGTTCGGTATGAGGCCAGAGGAATCAGTACGGTGGATCTTTTAATCTTATCACAGCACCTGCTATATGAACATCAATGATTCTCTCAGAGGGACTTTGGATAATAGAAGATTTACCATTGTATAATTGATTTCATCTACTTCACGTCAACCATTTATTGTGGTGCCATGAAGTGTTAAAACATTGTTGGACAGAAATAAACCAGCCTTTGAAAAAAAGTTCCACAAAGCCAATTTGTTCTTCTCTTTCTCACCTCCTACTCTCTTTTTTTTTAGATTTACATTTTATTTGTTTATTTCTTTCCCCTGATTTTAAAGAGAGAAAAATATTCATCTCTAAAGTGTGCAAGTGTGCAGAAATCACTGTGTTGACGACAGCCTCCCATTGGGTTTCTGACAGGGGACTTTGTAGCACACCGGGGATGTGCAATAGTTTACAGCCACTGGCATCATCTCTCGACAAGCACCGCATTTTAAAATGAGGACCCAATCAGTTCCCCAAGACAGATCGTAAAGGTCGTAAAGAGGTCTGATGTACTTCATTTCAGCCAAACATCATCGCCGCTTTTACTCCAACAAAACATAACAAGGATATATTCACACAAATGACTGTCATCATCCCTCTCTGGTTAAAGCTGTGCTCTGAAGATACTTTTTGAATGTTTAAAGGAGTAGTTTCACATCTGTCTGCTCAATATGAAGCGGCCAGAAGCCACTTAGCTTGGCTTAGCATAACATAAAGACTGGAAACAGTTCTGGCTCCGAGTTAAAAGCTAGCAGCTCACTAAACCTTGATTCGGTGTGGATACAGACACATTGTAGTCTTCAATACAAAAATGTTTAGACTCGTGTTATAATAAAAGTAACAACCTTCATCTCAACGTCTCCTAAAAAATTGATAATAAGGAAGGAATTTGAAAAAAAAACAACATTGTACTGTTATGGCTACAATATCAAAAGAAATTAAGATAAATAAGTTCTGATTATAGGGAAACAATTTAATGATCAGTTTTCTGCTGTTTTGTGGCTGTGAGCTCATTTAGACGCTATTCAATACAACTCATTGAAATTCAACAACAGATTAGCCGCAGACCGAGAAGGTGTTTGGCTCCTTTTGTCCATAATTATGTTTATATATTTTTTAACTCAACTGCAGGTCTTTATTCAAAACAGGCATGTACCAGAAAGGCTTTTTTCAGTTAATTTCCATTTGTTGTTGATGCACCCTTCCTCCAACGATAATGTATAATGCCACTTGGTACTTTGCTTTGCTGTGTTTGCTGTTAAGCTACTGTAAATGCAACATGCACAGATGTTTCCCATTGAGGGATAAATGCTGCTGTTATTCTATATTTCCCTCCCATGAAAAGACTGAAAGAAACAAGGTCGCATTCGTCTTGGTCACTGTAGCAAGGATGTGTTGGAGTTTAATAAGTAGGATTTGTTCATGGTTGTTTTTTGTCTCATGAGATTGTTTGACATTACCAGAAATATAAAAAAGACACCATCCTTATCCTTTAAAAGCCTTCTAGTGACTCAAAGGGCATAATCCTTCATTTTGCTGCTAGGCTTTTGATATGAAACATGCGCAAGTAATGAGTTTTATTGACAGCAACTTGACAGCAAAGGAGAAACAATTGGAAGTACTTAGAGAATGAAAAGAGCATTCGTGTTAACAAGACAACCTCAGAGCGATAGGTACCTCCATGTACAGGCAGAATTGGTGGTATGTATATGTACAGTACAAGTACCACAGTGTGTTTATTCTGGACCACTGTAGGAACATTCTGTGGATATAGAAGACTTATTCTAAGACCACAAAAGTGTAAAGATTTTTAATTTCAGGTCACTAACGAAAACAGTCTGTAAACCTTTACAATCTTCCATCCGCTCAGTTGAATGTTTGCTGGAAGAGGTTTAATGGCAAAGATCTGCAGGAAGTGTTGAGTTTTATTAACAGTAGCTTAACTGTGAACAAAAGAACGGCAGCAGAATCAATTGGAAGTAATTACTGAATGAGATCAGTGAAACTCAAGCAGATCGGAACAGGAGTGTGCCGTGGAATCAGTGAAACGTATATTATGATGACTTCACAGTCATAATAGTAAAAGTGATGCCATTATGATCCATGTTTTTATTCAGCGTCTATTTCCTGTTTTGGACACACCAACGGATATCATTTCAGACTTTATTAGAAGAGTAACTTTTATTAGAGAACTTGCAGTTTAATCTAATTGAATTTATTTTATTAGAAAAACACTGATGTGCAGAACTCCGAGATGTTTATGAATTTCCACCTTTAAAATATCTGCACAGTGAAACATTTGTATATGAAGGACAGCATGTTCTATCACTGCGCTCTGAGTTCTCCTGTGTGTTTTCTGTGCAGAGCAGCTTGCCCTTTCTCCCTCTTAATCTATTTGTCACTCCACTTAAAGGGCAATCTGACTGCAGGATTAAAAAAGATTAGTCACTTCATATAAAAGGTAAAATTAGATGAAATTCTGCTCTCTAACACGGATCTCTACTTCAGGAAGCAGACATCTCAAGTAGCACCGAAGATTAATTGAAAGAAATAACAAACGGCTGTTGTCTGGAATGTATTTTTGAAGAGGCTCAGGTGTGCGCGGTCATGTGCAGAGAGATAAACACTGATGCTGAGCATGCATGTATGACACATGCTAGACTTACTGAGGTTTGACTGCATTCATCCCATTAGAAATCATTATCTAAAACGTACAACAGTTAGTTTAGTTAGACAAGAGTCATGCTGATACAGAGCACAGCACTGGGACCTTTATTCCTTTGTTATTTAAATTTAATTCAAAATTTCAACTCTGGAGTGTTTTTTGGTGAGATATTATCTCTTTTTTGACTTTGAGTTTTAGGCTGCAAATCAAAGTCAAAGAAGTTACCATATAAGGTCATTCGCCTTAAAAAATATATAATATATATATATATATATATATATATATATATATATATATTTCCAAAATATCAATCAGACATATGTCTTACATAACTTATGACACTTATTTCAAAATATAACACACGTGACAGAGTACAAAACATCTTAGGGTTCGGGTTAAAGTGGGATCCATTAGAAGCCATAGCAACGCCACCTCTGACGTAGCCTGACATTCACTAATTGGCTGGAGAAAGTCACATGATTCTGCTGCTTCATTGAGAGACGTGGGGCACCAGCCCATGGAAGTGATCATATATGGTTCCTCGCCCAATAAAGGGTTAAAGACATGTATCGCTCTGCTTTGCAGGTGCTCTAACAAGCATTATGTAACAAACTTTGAATCTCTAAGAGTACTAGTTCAAAACACACCATTTGCTGCATACTGGCATTACAAACTGAATGTGAACAGCTGACAATCAGGCTGATCAGCCACAAAAAAAACATTAATACACAACTATTCATCAAACCAATAACTAATAACAGTCAATGTCAGATGACCAGTTACCTAGTGTTTCTGTAGCTTTGACAAAATGTTAAAAAATAAACATATGAGCAGTTTGAATTAAGCTTAAGCTCCCTGCATTGTCCAGGGAAAATATGACACCAAACTCCCTTTAAGAAATATGATATTTGAACAAGTCCTTACATATCCATAAAAACATAGAACTCTAGAAACACACGATAAAGGACGTCACATGACAGTCTTCTTGTCAATTCGGCATCAATATAAAAGATGAACTGTGTTTTTGTACAAACTTTACACAAGAACTCCCCACCAGCTTGTTTAAGTCAGCTGCTATATTTGAGTGAGAGACGAGCGCAGGAGTGAGTTGAACTGCTTCAAAAGTGAAGATTTCTCACTAAAGTGAGAGCGGCTCCGTGGATCAGATACACGCGGCATTAAACAGATTTAAAACTGTGTTAATTCACCATCTGTCATGTATGTGTGACTATTTTAGTTTTTCTGGCCAAGTAACTCCCTGGTTCCTGTTTGGTGCACCAACCCTCTGATCATCATATTAAACATGTTTGATTTTATCAAGATGAGAAAAAGATATTTACAACAAAGCAACTCTGTCTAGACCCTCTGGTTCACCGGCTGCATACGTGACACAAAGCAGCTAAATAAATGAGTGGACGCACAAACAAATCATAACTTGTTGAGGAACATATATTTTGTTTCATTTGGAGGACTTGTAAATGAACCTAACATATGCTGGCTCAGCTGTCTGTCAAACATGTACACAAACCTCCCACTCAGGGGCCTGAAGGCTAAAGAAGCATTTACTATATCGCCAAAGATTTCGGTGTTACGAAAAATATCCACAATATACTTATCAGGTTATATTGATTATGATTATTGACTGCACAATAGGGTGAGCTTTGCATTAAGGTTAAATGATAGAACAATAAAAACATATTTTAATATATATATACAGTATGTGTGGTTAATTAGAAGGCTTATTCTTCATTTCTACATTTATTATGTAGCCGACCATGTGGTGTACAAGTGTACACCACATGGTCAGCTAATTTAGTTTAGGTTCTTGCTGTCGCTGATATTATCAGTCATCTGGTTATTTATTTTGCATAAGCTAACATGAAATAACTTTTTCCGTCCAAACTGGCTGTTAGATTAATCTGAAACTTGATCGCCACCATCCAAGACGCTATATGACTAATACAGTATATATATATATATATATATATATATATATATATATATATATATATATATATTTCTTTGATCCATCCCATAGACTTTATTAAACATGGACGTAGTCTCTGTGATGTCACCCACAAGTTTCTGAAGAATCATTGTGAACCTCAGTGTGGTGGCTCTGGTCACCGCCATCTTGGCAGTCCTGCCTCCGCCGCCTCAAAGACTTCAAGTTTCAGGTTTCAAGTTTTTTATCGTATGCAGGTCAGCACAGGGTCAGCAATACAATCAAATGTGTTGGACAAGGAACCGGTCAGCTCAGCATTAAGGGTGTGTTACTAATAGAAATGAGCTAAAGAATTAAAATACAATACTATAAACACAAAAAAATTAAAGCATCCATGACCTTAATATAATGTGAACAGGTGAGTTGTATATAAATTCACCCTCTGTACAGTTGTCATGAACGGAGAAATTAGCTACAGAGACCAAAACTGTTTTTTGTACCAGGCTGTAAACATGTTTACAGTATTTCTGCTGTGAAGTTGGACATTTAAACATGGGGACTTATGGAGACTGACTTACTTCTGGAGCCAGCCTTGTTGCAGTTTTGGCGCTTCCATAAATCCGAGCTTAGCTAACCAGCTTCTATAAATGTAAATGCTCTACATTCGTGCATGAATACATTTTTCATTTCAAATGTATTTCTTATTTATGTATTTATACTGAACACACACTGTACGTGTACGCAGAGCTGATGGTGTGTTTTCCTCAGGCACTCAGTTACAAAACGCACATGCAATCACTCTCTGACTCACTCTCAGTAAGCATTGATAGAAGAATGTAGGACAGCATTATGCACGATTGGATCCATGACTGTGTGTAGTAACTACTAATTAGGGCAGCGTATCCTGAGGCTGCATGTCACATCAGACATGTGCACCAAAGATTCAACAGCTGATTGCTAAAAAGCAGCTGAAATGCGTCATAAAGAGATGCTTGGAAGCTCCGACGGGAATTTCAATCAGCGACTATTAATGCTGTGAATAAAAGAGGCTTTTGAAAGATGGCTCTTCTTTACTAAACACATGCAAACACTCATTGCACTTACAGAGTGATATATGAATTTCCATTTGTGAGCGTTAAAGATCCAAGGCGAGTGCTCAGATTTGATGGCAATAATGTCACCGTACTTTCATATTATGGTGTCTGCTTGCATCTGTTACGAGGAGTGACACAGTGCGAGATGGAAATGTTTTCAGATGTTTACAAATTGAGACGTCTGAGAGAGAAAGAGAGGGGAAAAAATCTGACAGCCTAATCAGGAGGGATGTCTGGATGCAAAAGGAAGGGGGGGAAGTAGAGAAGTTTGGCACGAAGGACAGTCCTCAGAGGAACCATCATAATCTCTTTTTCTGCCTTCCCAACCCCTGAAAGAGATTCTATAAATATATGATGGGAGCAAGAAGCGAGGAGGGAGAGGGAGAGAAAAATCGAAATGTCTCCTCACTTGGAAAGTCAGAAGTTGAAAATGTTTGTAGCCTTAAAGGAGCTAGGAGTGTAATGCACAAATTTATGTTCATTGCATCAGCGGCAATCTGCATTTCTTATCGCCTGTTTGTGGATAGAGACGTGTAGCACCTGGAGATCCTGGCTCCTGCTGCTGCTGCTGGAAGCCTCATCCCACGCAGGAATCTCAAACCTTTCATTTCCCCCCTCGCAGGTTCACCACCAGTCATTTTCGGGAATCAATTAGAGCTGGTGCCGGCACTGTCCCATGTGTTAAGGGGATTAGCCGGTCACTCGTTCAGCTGCATTCAGCTCCGCCTGTTCTCCCAGCTTTACATGCAGGAACAGGCTTTACTTTACACGCAGGCAATGTGAGGCAGATACAACAGATGGTAAGTAGAGATGAAAAAAAAATGAGCCCACTCATCTTCTCTCCACCATAAACTGAAATTCACAGGAATTATGTCTGTCTCTTTTTCTGAAATAGACACGAGCTTGGCCGCGTTCGCCGCAGAAGCAGAGACAAGACTGTACCTGTTTTTAAACACCGTGCACTTTCTGTTTTTATGACAATAAAAAAAAAGGATTAGGAGATTACAGAGCGGTGACACTTGTCTCTAAGACAGGAGGGGTCAGAAGTTCAGCGCTACCCAGGAGTGTCAGGGCGGTGGAGCTCTTTCCAAAACCGCGGCTGTGATGCCGTGCCAGCGCAACTGGGTTGTCCAATAGCCTGCCAGAGCGAAGAGCTCGGTGCATGGCAGGAGATAAAGACACCCTGCTGCTGGTCGATAATAGGAGAGGATTGTGGACCAGACTGAGTGTCCACACACACATACACACACACACACAGGTCAACTAAAACACACACATGGTCAGGAGAGCAGTCAGGCTGTTTGATCCTCCTTGACAAGAGAGGCAACAGCAAGTTTCACAGTGAAAGCCTGAGTGTGTTATCAGGGCCAGACCCAGACATTTCGTTGCCCTTGACAGGATGAGTTTTGGTCTACTGAGTCACCCCTCCTCCTTAAGGATTTTAAAGGACAGGCTGAGATTTTCTCCAAGTCTATCTTAATATAATATTCAGATGCCATATGCATGATGTTGCAAAAGTTCTTGATTAGTCATACTGGCTTCTTTATTGTCAAGTTCCTTTTATCCTTTGTGCCGGCAACATGGTGACAGAACAATATGTGACTACCAGGAACTACCACGTCAGGACATCAAACCATTGGTCGATTAAACTAGCTGAAATCCTCAAGTCTCTCACAGACGGCTGTTGCTGCAGTTAGCTTGGATTCACAGAAGTTACAGGAACAGCTGTAACTACTACTTCTCTACAAGTGCTCTGTGTGCTTAGCGTGTTCATGTACATAGTTAAAACATGCCTGTGACACATTTCTGCCTCATCATAGCTTCACAGCTCTGTTTGGAACATAATGACATTACAGAACCAGTCAGTCTCCATAAGTCCCCATGTTCAAATGTCCAACTTCCCAGCAGAAATAAACATGTTCACAGCCTGGTACAAAAAAATAGCTAATTTCCCTGTTCATGACAACTGTACTGAGGCCATAGAGACATCGTCCATGTTTTATACAGTCTAAAGTCAATAGTCTCTGGCTGGGGTTTGCATTTTGGGTCCACTACCATTCACTGTCCCTTTATATATATATATAGTATATTTATGTATTGTGCCCTGTGATGAACTGTCAACTTGTGGCGGGTGCACCCATTCTCTCACCCAAAGTCTGCTGGGATAGGCTCCAGCCCCACTGTGACCCTGATGAGGATACGCGGTTATAATGGATAGATATTTATGTAGTGTACACAGCATGTTTAGTAACCTTGCAATACTAAATGTGCAGGCCAACAATCAAATATAATTATATTTACTGATTAAAAATTACTTTTTCAGTTTTGATAAAAAAAACACTTAAATTAGTAACAAAGAAGTTTACACCGAGGCTGTTTATAGACCTCACCAGCAGTTCAACCATGCCTCGGGCTGTCTGTCATTACTGAAGCTGACAGAAAGGCTGTTGTCGACTGTAGTTTTGAAATGGGACACAGCAGCAGCAGCAGGTATGTTGGAGGGTCAGTGCAGCTGAGGATGACTCAGACAATTTGAATTCCACTCTGAGATTGTTTCCACTGAAAAAAAAAAATTGCTCCGCCACTGGGTATGAAGAAAAGTTTACCAAGGTGAAAACTTCTTACCTGACACATGAAGAAGTGCTCCGTTTTTTCTGGTGTGTATTTGGGCACTTGGATGTCTGTTCATCCTTCATCCTTTTGTTTTGATTTGTGCTTTTTTTTTTTTTTTTTTTTACTGATCCCGACTGAGCGCTTTCATTTCTAAAAATTCTTCTGAGACCACATTTCCTGATATTCATTACTCAAATGACACATATGATTGCACAATCATAAATGAAATAATTTGTAAGTAATTAGCTTTCTTACCAAAGAAAACATTCTATAATGAGTGTTTTTGAATATCTCATTTTGGATTAGTGCCCCCAAAGGGCCAAATAAAGTTCAGCCGAGTCTAATCTGATGAGGAGCTCACACTACAGATGTTGTTTTTTTTTACAGTGTGTGGTGTTCTCAGTGAGTCTCTGTCTTTCAGTTTGCACTAGATGAGAATACGTTCCAGCCTACTGGAGCTTACTTTAGGGATTCATCCTAATTTTCAACCAAAAACGGACGATTGCTTTTCAATGAGTCAGAGAAAGATTGCGTTGTGTAACAACTCAGCATTTCTATCGAGGAAATATATTCAATTTTTAATGATGTTTTCAAAGGCATGGAGTTCAGCAGGTTTCAGTGTCGTCTGCTTGAGATCGTTTGAGCTGTGGACACCATTAATATGATACTGATAGATTTTTCCATCTCAGCGGTATTGACCATTTCTAATAGCTATAGGGGACACAGCAGCTGAGGGGATGTGTTCCATGCCGCCAGTGTCGGACCCCTGGAGAGGGACACACTAACACAATGTGCCAGCTGAATCCAAATCTGTGTCATACACACACACACACACACACTACGATCTTAGTATATTTAAGTGCAATTTAATCATCAATGTATAATAGAATAGTTACATTTTATGCTACTTTCTACTGCATTTCAGAGGGAATTATACTTTTTACTCAACTTAACACAAAACATCTCACAAAATATGATGCTATATAAATATGATATGATGATTAATAGATCACATGCTCTAACAGCAAATAAAGTAAAGATGTCCTAGTCAAGGTTTATTTGGCTCCAATCCTGATTCAAGTCCTTTAATATCTGCTGATACTGAGTCCCGTCCAATGTGTGGAGAGCAGTAGAAGATATGGATATGCAATGTGGATTAAATGTGTTTCAGGCACATTGGAATAACAGCTGCAGCCTAGCAAATTTGGCAAGCTTTATTTTTTACGAGCGTCTTCATCCAAACACTGAGGTTTAACTTTGGGATGCGACTCCTGAAACTGAAACGATCAGCTGGACAGAAGACGTGTCATTCTGTCAGAGTGGTCCACTTGGTGGTTGTATGGTGGTGTCGCAGAGTGCGGCCTCTCCCCTCACACGTGGTCTTTGGTTTCAAACATTTTGCAGAGAGCACACAAATCTGATGTTTGACATTTTTTAAGTAGCGGGCTGAGGTGGACAAAACACAGAGTACAGAAACAAAGGGACCAGGATCATGATGGGATTGCATCAATCACAGATCAGCTCTGGAGAATGAGCTGCTCGATGACACTACATTTATATGAAGAAAATATAACGTGTCATGAAGGTTCTAACAGGTGACATTAATTGGTTTATCATGGCTCACATATCATTTACTATAATACTTTATACTGGCCACCACACATGGGCAACTTCTGGGTTGTCACGTTGCTAAAAATCCAATTTGCTGTCTCCTTCACCAGCTCAACCTGCTTTGTCTTACAGCTATTATATATTATATAACAGGAAGGACCCTTTCATGGCCAGGACAGTCACTTACCTTCAGCAAAAAAAAAGGTTGAAACCATTGCACTTACCACCGCTCTAATAAGCCAGCAGGCCTTCAACTTCAACTTCATTATTATCTTGGAAGGAGTTTGGTTTGCAGGCAGGCACACAGGTCACAGGCATACAACAATGACCAATAACCAATGAATAGTGTTTCCATCAGCATATTTTGATACATTCTGAAGTATCACATTATAAAAGTTTGATGGGAACATTTGGAAAGAAAAAAGTTTTCACATTCACTTCAGGGTGTTTTGCCTTTGCCTTTTGCCCTTAAAAGCTTTCTTACATTTACATTTATTTATTTATTGTTTTTTGCTGTTATCGATTTATTATTCTTATGAAATCAAACACCCTGAGTTGGTTTAGAAATAATAAATAAAAAGATTTTCTTACAACGACTGAGGGCATTCCACAGGGTACCACCTTAGGTTCACTATTCTTCACTGTTTATGTGTGTTGTGCAGATGATATTGATGCCACTGATGAGCTGAAACACATTTGATATCCCACAGTATGAACCTTTTAACCTTAGACTTGTTTTAAATAAATAAAGTTTATGTCTTTCTCTAAGAAGAGCGAAGAAAGGATTGGCAGATGACTGATAGAGTTTCTCAGTATATTATTGTAGGGAAAGTACTGCGAAAGTAACCATTCCCTCTTAATCATATGATATTATTACTGATGACCTATGACACCTATCAGAGTGTCTTGTAGCGTCTTTAGCTGACACTTTTATCCAAAGTGACTCACAAAACAAGAAACAATCTGGTACAGGGTGACAAGGACATGTTAGTGCAGCAGTAAGTACTGTGACAGTTGTAGGGGGGGATAGATTTATCATGTCCAGGTGTTCATACTGTTGGAAAGGAGGTCCTCTCTGAAGAGCTGGAGGTCTTCAGAAAGTCTTTGAAGGTAGAGAGGGTAGCCCCCGATCTGGTAAGAACTGGAAGGACGTTCCACCAACGGGGAACAACAGACGAGAAGAGTCTTGATTCGGGGGGTGGGGGGTGGGGTGGGGGGGTGGGGGGTGGGGGGGGGGGTGGTTAGCACTGTCGGCTAACAGTAAAAACGTTACTGCTTCAAATCCCGGCTGAGGCCTTTCTGTGTAGTGTCTCCTCATGTCTAAAAATGCCCATAGGTGTGAATGTGAGTGTGAATGGTTGTTTGTCTCTATGTGTCAGCCTTGTGATGAACAGGCGACTTGCAGGCTGTACCTCGCTTCTTGCCCAGTGCCAGCTGGTATGCCAGCTGGGGTCACCCCCTGCAACCCTAATAAGGATAAGCGTTTATGGAGAATGCATGAATGGATGCGATAGTTTGTTTGCATTTTCTTTTGCCAAATTACTTGAAGGTCGGTCAAAATTCATGATATTTTTTAATGGAAACACGACCACAGACATACATTAAACAAAACACATAAACCAGATGCAGCTCCTGGTAAGTGAAAGTGTCTATTACACCAAGTCACTCAGTCTGTCAGCGGCTGCAGATATAAAAGTGTCTTTATTTTGAGCATGCTGTGGCAGCAGCCCGAAGGAAACAAACTCCTGATGAAGTCAGGACATTTAATCAGAATGGTTAAGAATCATTTGGCCCTGACTAATAAGCCTTTTACAATAAATGTCCTGAGGCCGGGGCTTGCTGCTCCTCGGTCACCTTGACCAGTTTAACCAGCCTAATTTTATTTACCAGACGCTGGAAACCAAACCAGGCCACAAAACAGTCGGTAATACCAGGTTCAATAAAACACTGATAAAGCAAAGTCAAAGGAGCGTTGCACACCTGAAAGTAATTAATCTCCCTGAATTTGTGAAATAAATAAAAAAATGAGAATCTTCCTGAGAAAGAAGAAACACTGCTGGACCTTTTCACAGACAGTATCAACGAACAATAACAGTGTCTGTATCTTGAGCACTTGTGTAATAATGGACTGTGACTTCTTAAATCAGTGATCATGTCTTTGGTTTTTGCCACATTTATCTTCAGATAGTCTGTAACTCGTCACACCAAGACACAAAATCATCAACATCAAATGTTCTGACTCATTATCATTTAAGAGACGTTGACAGACTTATAAGTGAATTTAAAAACATGCCAGTTATCATAAGTGTCTCTTATTGTCATATGTGTGGATAAAAAACTACAGGAGACAGGACTCCTCCCTGGGGAGAGCCTGTAGACGATGGCATTGATCCTGTTCATCAAGAATAAAAAAGACTCATGAGTCATTAACTCTGCAGTTAGACATATTAATAATAATTAATTAAGTAGTTATGAAATTAATGTTTGGTCCAGATGCTCTGTGTTTCTTTTCCATTGAAATAGTTTCTAAGTCAAAGCAAGTGTCATGTTGTAGGAGGACAAACACCAGAGATATATAGAGATATATTTTTATATATTTTTTATATTAGTTCATAAGTTATTTATTAATCAAAGCCAAGAGTCATTTATAAATATCTTATAAATGATGTCTTATATTAGGAAATGGTTCTTGCATTATGATGCATCAGTATCAATAATCCAATAAAATACAGCACAGCACTCCAGGGCCATTCAGCATAATGAGAACTTTTGCTTAATTCAGTTGATAAATGTTCTTTACTTTCACTTTTTAAATGCAGAACTGACTTGTGATGGAGCAGTTCTATAACATCTTGCTACTTTGACTGAAGTAGCTTCACCGACTTGCAGATAAATCATGATAGAGCATTTAACACAACAAACAGAAAGAAAGCCATAAATGAGGATCTACAACAAAAAATTCATCAGCAGTATATTTTCATCATTTGTCACAGTCTAGTAAAATAACTGTCCCTCATTATGCAGGAAAGCCAATAAAAACATTGTATGGTCCCAGGATAATACTTTTATATTATTATTTATTTACTATTTTAATGATCTCAAACACTCTGAGTTGGTTTAGAAATAATAAATAAAAAGAGTTTCTTCCAGTGACTCAGGGCATTCCACAGGGTACCACCTTAGGTTCGCTATTCTTCACTGTTTATGTGCTTTGTGCAGATGATATTGATGCCATTGATGAGCTGAAACACATTTGATATCCCATAGTATGAACTTCTGAACCTTAGACCTGTTTTAAAAAAATAAAGTTTATGTCTTTCTCTACGATGACTGAGAGAGTTCCTCAGTATATGTACTTAGGCATCTGGAGTGATGACAGATTTACTTTTAGTCTTTACTTTAAGTCTCAAATAAAATGATGCAACTTGGCTTTTAGAGACAGGTTTCCTATATTATTCTAGGAAAAGGACTGCGAAGGTAACCTCTCCCTATTAATCGTATATTATTATTACTGATGACCTATGATACCTATTGTAGTTTCTTATATCAGAAGGTGGGCTGGCTCTTCCTATCTGTCAGCGAGATCAGCACTTTTATCATCACATTTTATCATCATGAAAGACTAATATTACCACATTATGTCATCACTCCTGTGCTCAGGATATTACACTTAGAATGCCCGTTCTCAGGACTGGCTGACTCTGACAGGAAAATACAAATCTTGGAAAGACGGCCTTTAAATATATTTTGCCTTATTTGTCTGGAAGGCAAATTAGACATTTGGAGAGAGGTTCTATTGGTTCTACTCTTTTACATAGTGTGCTTTTCATCAAGGACATTTCAGAATGCATTATTATCATTTGTCATATTGTTGTTTATGTGAATGTGTATTTAAATCAAAGTTAATTATGATTATTAGCAGAGTGTCCACAATATGTTGAAAAGGTAACGAAGGGGAACGATGTCCATCGGCATGACTTCTAGTGTTAATGACAAATAAAGTTTGCACTAGTTTGATTTGTTACCTCATGCTGAGCTGTGGTTGCATGATAAACACAAACAACATGCTAAAAAAATCTAAATTAGACTTCAATCTTGACAGGTGCACATCTGCTTGGCATAGCTGAATTTCTCAGAGAACTTTTTGATTATATTTTTCACGCAGGTTTGGAATCCAAGTTAGCAGGCACTGAAAATGGCACTGCATTGAAAAATATGTAAACAGCTATAATGATGTTGGCGTGCTGCTGCAGACACGCTGAAATATGATTCAGGACAAAGTGTTTATCTGTGCATCATCATGAAATAGGCCATCCTCAAAAACTCAACTTTTTACCCTGCTCAACATCCAAAACCAAGCGCAGCACAACTTGGGGTACATCACCAGTCAGCTCCATGCTCTCGTCCAAATATGGCCTCTTCTGGCTTCAAAAAACCAAGATGGCAACGACCATAATACCAAATGCAAGGGTTCGAAATGGTTGTCCGCAAACAAACGGACAAAATCATGGTACCACCCGGACTAGCTAATTGCTAACACACTAGCCAGACAAGAAACAAGTTAGTAATATCCAATGGCAATAAGTAACTCTCTAATGGTAAATGTATGTACTTATATAGCGCCTTCCTAGTCCTCACTACATATCTCATTGACCCATTCAGACACATTCATCACACACTGATGGTATTAGCTTCCATGCAAGGTGCCAACTGCTCATCAGTTTGAGGAGCTAACCATTCATACACATTCACACACTGATGAGGAGCATTTTGGTATGCTCAAGGACACTTCAATATGCAGACTGCAGGAGCCAGGGATCAAAATGTTGTTCATCTGATGAGTGGACGACCCACTCTACCTCCTGAGCCACAGCCGTCTAGCTCACTAGCAGGAAGCTAATAAACCATGACAACATTCTTTCCATTCTCTAACAGATCAGGACTGTTAAGACCCTTTTCTATTTCACTGAAATATTTGTGCAGTCTGTCTCAAATTTTTCCATCCAGATGCTACTAAATTTTCAGAAAACCTGGAAAAGAGAATGTGATTAGGAGTTGGACACAGCATTGGTGACACCAATTCCCCAGTTGGTTGACAACGATATGATGTAATAAAAAGAGCACCAGTCAAATCTGAAATCATGGAAAAAACATTTTCATCTTCTCAGCGGTGGGAAACATGTGACATTTAAGTCATTTTGAGATTCAAACTGACAACTTTTTTGGTATGTTTAAACCCTGAGTCACTACTGCCCTCACCAGTCTTGGCTGAAAGAGAATTTAAGAAGTGCTTAATTAGCAGCTGGTGTTGAGAATGGGTGACCATGTTGTAAGGAGGTCATTTGGTTAATCATGTCTCCCCTAACAATCATAAACCAAAAGCTGTTCAGTGCAATTATACCTACATACATCAGTCATGATCTACTTGAACATAATGAATACTGCATTCTGAAACACTGAAGGCTTTTTATTTTTTGGAGTTAGGAGTTAGGAGTTAGACGATATTGTCTTGGCAAATTGCTTATCCTGGCAGCATAGTGCCTCTCACCATCACTTCATCAAATACAGCAAGCTGCTTACTATTCCCCTTATCCGGAGACACTTAGGTTAAGTAGCTGATTTGGCTGGAGGTTAAGCCTTAAACCCTTGAAAGAAGCCACCACCTGCTAACCACTGTTACCCCCGTGAGCCACCTTGAAGGTCTGTTCAAAAGACAAGCTACTGGTAAGAAGGTGCCTTCATACAGCGAGTTTAAACAATATGACGCAGGGATAAAGCTCGTAATATCAGACCTGCAATATAAAATGCTAAGTGGTACACTATCTGATTATCTACCTGCTGCTACTTCACACTGAGCAATGCAACTGCCTTAATCCCCTTATATCCATGGGGGAAAAGCCTTAGCTGCACAATGAGAGCATATTAAAGCCTTTCCCATCATGCCACAGCAGAAGTGTGTGATGCCCCGTCAGTATCCGTAAAGAGACTGTTCAAAACCGGACCTACAAACACAACCCCACCAAACAGAGGGGTCTTTTCCATTTCCTCTGTATTCTCTGCTTCACATGGCATATCGCTGACCTTAGCCGGTCAGTAGACATAAGGCACTCTGGTAAATTTTATACTTTGCCGCCTGTGATTGATGCACATGTCATGATGAGGACAACTGACAACTGCACACTATGATATATAGCTATATACCAGAGTCCACTCTGTCAAAGTCTATGTGAGTGTGTGGGTTTTTTGTTTTGCTTTGTTCAGAGAGAATAGGTCTTACATATGTTTGGGTTCCTGATTCATCTGGGACATGTTTAAAGACATAAATGGCCAAGAACTTAAAGGATTATTTGTCTTACTGTCAACAGATCCCACGAACAGACACAAACCAACAAGGAGCTTGTGCCACTAACAAGATTTGTGCACAAATACAAGATTTGATGTATGTTATTCTTTTGCTATCTAGACTTAAGCCTTCAGACCTCTGAGCCACATCTCCAGTTCTCGTGACTGATTGTTTGCTGCACAGAACCATCAAGTCGTCATTGGAAACAATTTCAAAAGGGACAAGCACTTTCAAAAAGTACTTGCAGGTGATTGGATGAACCATCTATCACTTCAGTTACTCAAACTCTCAAACAAACTCTTACTGACAGTTGATAGAAGAATGGAAACGTCTTTACCATCGAGAACATCCTTCAGTTTTGCTCTTTGTTCGTTCAATAAAGAAATACTCTCCAGTTCATTGTTAAACTAACAGAACAGAACAGCCTCCGTCATGATGGTTTGACTTTGTCTGTCATCTACTTGTCACATCGGGGAGGTGCCTGATTGATTTTCATTCACATTCAATAACACGGAAGTGAGTTTGGTGACTTATGACTCAGAGTTTTGCATGATTGCTGAAACTGGCATGAAACTATAATGACTGGTCAAATTTGTGCAAAGTTGCAGTGATCAGGCAGAATCTGCAATGATGCGATTGGACTGGAAGGATTGAGCACCAAATGTGTGTTAATGCACAGTTATAAATAGAACAAATGCACCTCATATTTGTAATCGTAGAGTAACTTTTGCATAAAGATCATAGCAGGTAGCTGTTTCAGGGAATTACTGAGCATTTTATAAATGAACCACTGGGCTTTGGACTGAGAGAAAGTATGGAAACCACAAAGTGCTGAAAGACAGACTCAAACATTGGTGGATTTAGTATCAAGGAAGTCTGTCTGTTGTTGATTTTCCTTTGTAACATGATATATATTAACATATATAAAACTCTTGTCTCATATCTTCTCTCACATCAGATCATGTGGACTATACAAAATGTGTCACATACAGAATGTGGTATTTTGCCTTTCAGTTCCATTGTTTCATTTCAGACAGTGATTGTTTGACTCCCACATGAAGTATGAAACACGCAGCGCCTTTTGGTGTGGTAGGAAACTGGCACAAACTCAACCAGCACATGCAAACCTCACATTCAAAGGACGGGGGCCAAAATTCAAACAAAGGGACCTCGCTGTGAGGAGGCAGCAGTAACCACTCAGGCACCGTGCTGCCTGTGATCACTGTGTTTAACAGTGCAAAAAGACTGCAAGTGACATTTTGTGGAATCGGATATTTAAAAAGCTTGACAAGCTCTTTGTGATGATTCAAAGAAGAAATAACAAAAATGAACCAGCACCAAGTGGCAGTTGTTGATAATTTTGTTCTGTTGAGGAAAAGCACATCAACACAACATGAAGGATTTGAAATTCCTGAATTTTGTTTGACATCGATACAATTTAATATGTACTTAATGACACTGTACGGCTATTCGTAGCTATTTTCGTAGAGTCGGCAGGTGTATGGGCAGGTCTCCAATGCAAGATGGCATTGCCCGGGCGCACCATGTTATCCATCTTTAATTAATTATCATTTGGGGACATTTAAGCTTTTATTTGATAGGACAGCTATTTGAACCTGGTAGAGCATGTTGACAGCAGGATGCCCAATGTTGTTCATTTTTAATATGCAACCCTGATTCCAAAAAGTAGTGATGCACATGTGTTGTGACAAGAATTAAAACTGAATGCAATCATTTGTAAATGCTTTTTGACCAATATTTCATGGAATACAGCACAAACCCAATATATTTTGATCAACATTTTTCCTACAGTTTTTGGTGACAGTATCATGAGGGTATGAAAGGGGATTCCTTCAAAGCTCAGTCATTCAGAAGCAAGGATGGGGCAAAGTTCCACCTTGTATGAATTTCACCATCTGCAAGAATATCATTCAAAGATCCAGAGAATCTAGACATCCAGAAATTTCTCTCTCTCAGAAAATCAACACTGAATGTCTGTGACCTTTGACCACCCAGACAGCACTGCATTCATAACCCACATGATTGCATAAAGGATATTACCACATGGGCTCAGAAACACTTCAGAAAGCCAAATTACAGTAAACACAGTTCATCTCTGCAACTACACACACAAGTTCAGACTTTACCATGCAGAGAGAAAGACAGATATCAACAATATCTAAAAGCTTCTCTGGACCCGAGCTCATCTGAGATGGACTGACAGAAAGTGGAAAACTGTCCTGATTTACTGAATTTACATTTTACTAAGGAAACCAATAGATGTACCCTTGCAATCACAGTTACATTGTAGTTACAACTGTGTGAAAACAATAAAAGTTTATTTATTTTAACAAAGTTAGAGTTTAATAAAATGTGTTTCTTACATTCCTATCAATTTTACTGAGCATTACAAAATGTATTGTAAAACACTGTGTTTTTATACACCTGCTGTATATATTACATTTTCTATGTAGTTAAAAAAATTGAAATCTAATAACAAAATACTGAACAATAATGAGTAGGGATGTAACGATACACTCAACTCACGACTCGATTCGAGTCACGATTTTTTGTTCACGATACGATTTTTTCACGATTTTTTAAAATCAAAATGAGCTACAGACAAACTCTGACTAAATAAAATTATCTTTTTATTTGTAGGAAAAAATGTCTCTTTACAGAAACTCTCAAACTGTTTGTGTTCTTATTAGGGCTGCCAGCAAGCAGCTGATCTGACCATTACCTTTCAGCTTGAAGTATGCGCTAACTGAAAATAAAAACAATTAAGGTGATAGCTCATTAACACTTAAATGAGAGTCCACGGCCCCGGGAAACGGCGAGGTCCGGGCGCTGTAAACGCAGAGCCGGTCGCG
Source organism: Collichthys lucidus (assembly GCA_004119915.2). Classification (NCBI taxonomy): domain Eukaryota; kingdom Metazoa; phylum Chordata; class Actinopteri; family Sciaenidae; genus Collichthys; species Collichthys lucidus. Next base: position 16,317,259 of record CM014086.1, read on the forward strand.
GCTCACCGCCGCCAGCGCCGGGGAGAGGTCCCACGAGCGGATCCTCCCGCACCGTGCGGCCGTCCCTGACCCGTTTTAATCCCCCGTGCAGACTGCGCGGAAGTTGCGGAGAAGTTGCGGTGATTGGTTAAAATTGCAACACCGCCCTGTATTCACGGGGATTCACTGAAGTTGCGTTGAAGTTGCAAATCGCAACATCGTGAATTCCTGGAGGGTCTGTGTTATGGTATCATTTACGGTACAGTCAGGCCTGACGCCGATTACCACTACTGCGCATGTGTGTAGGGGTGTGTGTTTGTGTGAGACACAGAAAGGCAGACGCGGCAGTGGAAGCTGCAGCCACAACGTGACCTATTTCTAATTAAAAACGTACTCTCGCATTCGCCAAGAATCGCGATTCATTTTTTCTGTGAACCGGTGCGAGTCGTCACGCATTTGTACCGATTTTAATCGTGTCACGATGTATCGTTACATCCCTAATAATGAGTTATTAACAGTTGACTGCAGACTTAGTGGCAAAAATAACTCCAATTGAATTACTAACTTTTGCTAATCATATATATAATAAATCTATAATAAATCTCTTTATTAAGGGTTTATTACCATTTATAACTGCAGACTTGCTGGTTTGCTGGATACTCATTACTCTTACTAATGACTAAACAGATCAGTATGATTGCACACACATGCATTTGTGTATTTATGTGAATGGTTGCATGGGCGAGTCTGAGCATTTGATCTGTGTAAATACATTAAAGTCCTTGTGAACTATTAAAAGGCTGACTGCCCATGTCAGTCTGGGAGTGTCTGTAATCTCCTGACACCACGCACAGCAAACAGAGTGATGCTCCGACAAATCAGCTTCAGGAAATGTCTGTGTCGCCACAATCTGATTGCTTCAACTCCAGCAGCCAAACAGCCACTCTAGTGGCTGATATCAGCTAATGGAAGTGAGTAGCTGTTACTGTCAATATGCTGTCACACGCGCCTCACATCCTGCTCGCATTATGTGGATGTGGGTGGCTGTGCGGCTTGATAACAATCCTGAACTGACTGACCGCCACACTGTGAAGCAGTACAAGAGTTCTCTCTGGGTCAACTGCTGGTCATAGGTACGCTACTTCTCAACAAGTTTTAAGCAAGTAGCTTCCATCATGGCCAACAGATGAGCCGATATAGTGTGTCCTGAGATGAGGCATCACTCTGGACTTCTTCCCTAACCAGTTTCTACTAACTAGACCTTCACTAGTGTCAATCCATAAAAAGTCTATCTGCCACATTAAGAGAGGGTGGTAACATCTGTCACCATGGATACTGATAGATATCTTCTTGTTAAGCTGTGCTGAGTTAGCCGAGTTCCCATATATTTTGTAAGAACAATCAGCAGGCGTATACATACAGCATGTGCATCCAATTGAATGAAACCCTTCTTTATGTTTAACATATATGATTTATCTGAGCAGCAGCTGTAGAGGTAGTTCATCTCAGCTCTATAAAAGGTCTATCAGAGCCACATCATCTGCATAGATAGATAGATGATGCGAAAAACCCACACAATTATCATCCAGCTCTTTACTTGCTTTAGCTTCTGTAGTTAGTGCCAACATGATAAACCTAGTGGAGCATTTAGTATTAGCTAGTCTAACTCTAATTCTAGAGTTAGAAGTTTTTTTTTCTCAGGACTTGGTGGAGACCAAATAAGAGCTAAAAGGAGAGTGAGTATTGGATTATATTGAATGCTAATTTTGCCCCATGCTAACACACCAGCCATACTCCATATGGTGATAAAGGTCGCTATGAAAAATGCTTTAGTAACATTACATGCGTGTCTTTATTTCATTGTTGTGTTTGACTTTGTATTATTGAATTATAAAATGTGTCTCGAACAGCACATAAATGTGTGTTACACAATACTACATTTATGTAAAAATACAATCTTATTACACTATAATTAAGTCTTTGTGTTGAATAGAGCCTGTAGGTTCCATTGTATCTCTGTGGTTACTATTTGTTTGTTGGGTGCGGTGGGCAGTACCTACCTCTTTCTATTTTGTCTCCATCACTTTCTCTTTCTACTCTTTCATTTTTGTGTCTGTCTCAGTGAAGAAAATAAAGCTCAACTGATATTTATATGGAAATGTTACCAGCCTCTGCAGGGATAAACTTGAAATGAAAATAATAATTTGTAACATGAATTTAAACAATTTACACAAACTGGACTGAAAGCATTTGGAACTTTGTGGAAAGTTTATGGATAGTAACAGATGAATTAACAATATAGGCTAGTTCATTCAGTTAGAAAACAAACTAGTGGGCAGTATGATGTATGACCACTGTTCAATGTAACACAACACACAGGAGCTATTCATCACATGATGTCTGGGAATGAATGGCATTGAAATACAAGCAGTCCATAGTTACCTGTATCATTCTTCACAGGGACTCAGCTGCAGGTCCATTAGCTGCATTAGCTGTTAACACAATCAAAGAACCTCTATGCACGACCAACAACAGCAGACATAGCAGTCAGCTAATATTACTGACTAGTCCAACAGCAGTCAGCCCAGCTCGGCATCTGTCTTTCAGCCTTTTATTTCACCAAGCTCTCACCAACCACTAAAAGTCACTCTCACATTTACTATTTACTTTTTGCTCGGTCACTCGCATTTTGTCTTTTTGGCTTCCTCCATCAACGTCCTCTTCACTCTCCTACACACTTAACATCTGAATTATAAACTCATATCTGGATAAAATGCAGATGAGTTCAGGATTTAGAGACATCTAGCAGTGCTAGACTCCCTACTGTAGAAACATGATGGACACCGTGGCGCATCTGTGGCACCTGTAGATAAGGTAAGGTAACATGTAAATAATGTGATTATACACTAAGGAAAACATAGTTATACATATAATATTAATGTTCTGTCATACATACTGTAAATAGAGCCAGTCTGAGGCACTCAGCAGAATGTGTGTGTTTCCACTGGGGTGGTCCTAAAAATCGGATTTCAATCCTTGAATACATTTACTTAGATTTCTTAAGATAGGATAGCACTCTAATCCACCAAAGACGCATAAGGTGATTAAGTGTAAATGGTGTTATAGTCAGACAAATTGTCAGTTGTAGATTGCATAATAAGATGAAGCTCAAATACTGTTATTGCATAAAAATACTGGAATTATTTTCACAAGTCTGGGAGCAAAATCTGTCTGTTCTGTCTCAAATTAAAGTCAAGGTGTGCAGGTTTTTTGTAAACAATGAGCCTTAATCTCCGTAACGCAACATCAGCTCTGACAATTATACTCCTCCATTGCTAAATTTATTTGATATAGTCATCCATATGTGCGTTATGAATTGATTGCACCCAGACTTTTTGAAACGCATAACAAAGTGTAAACAAAAACCCACTTGTGTTTATCCACTCTGGCTTCTTTTATTGCATCCTGCTGAGGTCGGCCTGGTCTGCAGTTGTCAAATTAAGGAAATCTAAAAAGATTGCCTTGAAATGTGTTTGTATACTTCAGCAATAAAAAAAAATAAAAAAGCTGAATCAAACTGTCACATTGTCAGGTATACTTGATCACAGCATGGAGAGACTCACCATTCTCCTGCTGCCACTTCTTTTTCAAGCACAAGCCTGGTGACAGAAACAAAAGAATTGATTCTTTCCACCAGCTTTTCTCAAAATGACCACAAGCAAGGACACCCAGACAGGATCCCTGACACACTAAAGTGAATATTAAGTCAAATAATTGGATTTGCTTCCTAAGCCGTCGCTACGAAGGAATGGACAATAAGGGAGAGTAATGGAGGATCTCTGTATCTCTGGCCCTCAGTGGGATTAAAAGAGGGGAAATTAATTGAATTCAAATTATATGTGTGTTAATCTTACTCCGAGAAAGGCTGCAAACTTGAATGCAAAATTCGTCTGTGAGTACTTCACAATGAAGTGTGAATTGCCCTAAATGATAATCTGCCAAGTCTAATATGGATCTAGTTATAGAAGTAGCGTTCCCTATTGATGGAAGGAGTGGGGAGAGTGTCTGAAATGTCAATCTGATCGTCAGTATGATTATCTCGTTAAAGCAAAGCTCCCTGGGATAGTCTTGGGTAAGTGAGCAGCAGGCCTTGCATAATGCCGAAAGAGATTAGTGCAGAAATTGAAACCAAAGATAGTCCAGTGTGGGTGGGTGGGAGTTATTTGCAGGGATGTGAAACTGACAGGGAATATTAGCTGCATGGTGTCACAGCAGGTAGAGCCTCATCAAGTTATATTATAGAGATTATTCTATGGCTATGCATACCAATATGACGCCGTAAAGACTAAGGCGGTCAGTGTTGGATTGAAAACCCCCAAACTTGTCGTCATTGAAGAAGTATGTCAAACTGTGTGCCCATTCCAAACTATTTTCCACAGTTGTAGCAGTTGTATATCATTGATAAATATATATATAAAGATATATAAAGATCTGCACTTCCTTCTACTGTACAAAAATAAAATAAAAACATTGCAGATACAAGTGATCACGGTTGGTGCTACTGTATCAAAGTCCATCCTGTTGTGGAGAATTCTTGATCAGTCTTACATTGAAAGTTTTATTGAAGCTTGATCAAGTAGAATGAAGGATTTATCAATACACTTGTCAATCGTGACAATTCTAAAGAAGCTGTCCTCTCTGGCTTGTCTAGATGCCCTCATGGACATGTCCATAGATAGTTATTAGTCTACTAAATATGTTTACCCTTAGTGCTTTGACATTGTCATCTCAGTCTGTAGAGGCTGTACCTATGTACCTATCAGTTGTGTCAGGGAAGTGAGGCAGTGCTATCCTCTGACCTTGGTTACCATAATACTAATCAGAATGGCACCTACTTTCCTAAACAATTGCATGCAGGGCTCAGCTGTCAATCATGATGCAAAAACCCACTTTTTATACAATAAAAAAACCATACATACAGAACAAATCAGCATAAAAAGACTGAAACCATTTTTGAGAAAAATCTTTTTGAGTTTGGCCGATGATATATGATGATATACTACGAGAGCCACCAGGGGGTGATTGTGATGTTTCGTCTTCACTTTTAGGGAGCCATCATGTGGTCCATCTTTACATACTGTCATATGTCTTAACTCTTGATATACAATACATCGAAATATTGCTGTATAGAGTCCAGCTGTGCTTTCCCGATTGCAATTCCTGCATGAGCTTTGAGTCTAGAAACAATCTTGACTAGCAGGGTCGAGCTAACAGACAACAACTATCCAAAGCTGTCCATGTGTGGTTTTGTAATACTATATAGATCAACTGCGTCGATGGGAGTGAACGGCTCCTGCCGTCCATTAAACGTTGTTTTTTTTTTGTTTTTTTTCATTTTCTCTTTAGGAAAAGCACCTGCGGGCACTGCAGGCGTTGGCTACAGGTGTTGCGTGCATGCTGTGCAACCAATCATGTGAGGATTGACAAGGCTCATACCACCAAGCAGGGAGGGGTGGGGGTAGCAGCACTGAGACGGTCACAGGAGACAAGAGGATATGTGTTCAAATACAAATCACAAGTTAAAACAGTGCTAAACTTGCCTGAATTATAAAAGGTATAAGTGGTAAAATGAAAAGCCGTTTGGGAGCAGAAAGAACTGAAAGCTCTTCTTGGTGAGCTGAGCCAAATGATGCAATTCCCATCACTAACGTCCACAGCAAACAGGGACTACATATTTCGTCATTGAACATAGTGATTCTTAATAATTCTCTAGAGGGCCATGAATGTTCATATCAAATTTCAGAGCAATCTTGCCAGCAGCTGTCAACATATGTAGCTCTTGGTTTTGATAGCCAAGGCCGAACAACGGCGCCATCTACCATAATACACACAATACATAAAATAATAATTATATTGCAGTCTACCCGCATTACATAACCACCTGCATCAGGTCACCAGCATTGTGCTTAAAAAAAGTTGACTTCCATAATCCAACACAGTCAGTGTGGAGTTGCATCCTGCAGGGAGTCAGAGAAAGTTGAGAAGCACAATCTTTTTTCCCTAGCTCACTTCTCATTAATGTCAATTTCATAGTTCTGGTCCTGGGGCAATGCTCTCCAAAAATGTGTGTCAGGAATATAGTCGTTTTTTGAATACACTTCCAGACATCAAAAGAGTTCTTAGATAAGGCCGTTTTTTGTTTTTTTTAAACTTCTGGCTGTGCTGCCTTGATGAACTTTTGCCCTGGTGCACTTTTGACTTTAAACATGTGCCAGAGCTGAAATAGTGCAGGTAGAATGTTGGTTAAATAGGAAGCCTAAGATGTGATGGGAATTTACAGTAAGACAACACAGTGAATAGAAACACTAAAACTAAAATATGAGTTTGCCAATAAGGAAAAAGTTGCTTAGTAACTTTTTAAACCGCTGATATGTGTCACATCAGTAGGCGCATATGGATTTGTCACAGAAGGAATAATTCTGCAGTGAGGAATATTTCAACAAGGGGTGAAATTCAGGGCATCAGTAGTGCGTTTTTGTGTGTATGTGTGTGTGTGTGTGTGTATTCGGCAGCTTCCCCGCACACTCTTGGTTTTGGAATGAAAGAAGTCCTCAGCTGTATTATTCTTCCACTCTCCCTCTCTGTTCTCTCACTGCCTGTCCTTTCCCAGTCTACATCATGACAGCAAACCCTGCTGTGCTCCCCCTCTAACTTGGTTGCCATGGTCACAGTGAAGTTGTGGTTTTTGCTTGTTGCACTTTGGAGCTGCCATTTATCCTGTCAGAGAGGGAGATGACTAACTCACAGGGTGTTTTTTTTTTCTCCGGTGTAGCAGCTCAGCGGGGTATGAGCTGTGTTGATGGGCGAGCCCCCTTTGGAGCAGCACCCATCCAGCAGACAAAACAGATTTACACCCAGCAGATACCAGAATCAAGCAGATTGCAGTTTTAAAGGCTTTTTAGACAAGACACGACAGCCGCCTGGTAATCATTCATTTTCAATGAGAAGCAGGCGGGGAGGCGCAGCACGCCGGAGCTGGCAATCTGGCAGAAGTAGGCTCAAAACCTGCCCACCTGCCTGCACAACCAAAGCTGCATTACATGGACTGAAGATTGAACCTTGTGACTGTGGCATGGGGATTAGCCATAAAACCAACCAATCAGTCGATGCCAGACTGACTGGCCAATGAAATTAGAGTTCCATTAACACCAAGTTTTACAATTGGAGGAAAAGCTAAATATGGTCTTTGTTTTCATTGAACTCAGGGTAGATTATCTCTTTACAAACCCTGAGGTAAAACTTTTGTGGTCTCCTGCTGACCCCCCATTTTTTGCAACCAACAATAACTAGTTCTAATTTATTTAGAAATATGCACCATCTAAGCGAAAATGACAACTGAAACAATTAGGGCCTTAAACCTGAATTTAAAAAGGGTGCATCTACAGCTTGGCGCCTCAAGGTTAGGTAACAATGCACGTATTCTCTTAAGACTCTCAGTTTAGATAGTGCTGTTATCTTACAAACAAGTTTTCAATTTATCAAACTACCACAAAAGCTATCTTTAATCCGCTAATTTGATTGTATGTGGATATGACTGATAGTATTTTAAGAACATACGCCAAGTTCTGTCAATGAATTCCATATTATTTGATATCATTTTAAAGGTGCGCTGAGTCATCCAGAGGTAGCCATTGTTGCATTGAGAGATTACACATCTCATCTGGCATTAGAACAATTAAGGATTCTCCAGAAGGAGCTGGGAAGTGGGACGTCAGAACTACCTCGCTTGAGCCTGCTGTCACTGCAACTCGGCCCAAGTTAAGTAGAAAATTGATGCATGGGTGGGCATTTAGATGAAAACTTACTGACTGGTGCCAACACCTTACCTTACCTTAACTTTTAACATGAACAGTGTTTTGTGACTCATAATAAACTGTTGTGTCAGTCACTATTAAAATACTGCCCTCAGATAATCTCACTTGCACTTTTCCTCTGTTACTCTGAAATGTGGCCCTGAAACAGTTTCATTCTTACATATTTACTGGGGCTCTATCTTGTGACACTGCAGTGTGCAAGAAGCTGATTTGGTGATTCTTGTCATTCTTTCCTATTTGATAATGCTGGTTTCAGCATCATTTTACATTTGATTTATTGCCCCTGAGGTGAGAAACTCATTCCAACCGGATATGCAGCATACTGTAGCGCATTTCTAAGGTTTTCAAGTGGTTCTTCTTGGATTTCATCATGACGGATTTGGAAGGGAAGCACTCTAGAACAGGTTGCAAGGCGTGTAATGGTAGTTATTGCAGTCTGCGAGTTGATTGATGTGAGGAAGAACTCTTGACATCCCAATACGAGTGGAAGTGAGAGCAAAGAAATGGATACTGAGACAGAGAACTGGTATGTATACTGATCATGGGCTTGAAGAAATGTAAGGTTGGTTCTGTTTTATGTTAGTTGAACTGCAGTTTCACTGCAACAACACAGATCTCTGTCTCAGTCTCATTGGGTAAAAATACATATTGTACAGACAGTCTTGAAGGGATTGAATTGCCTTTCTATATTTCTAAAGGATTCAAAGTAAGAACAATTGATTGAGCGGTGGCAAACTGCTCATTTCACTTTTACGCAGCATGGGATTTATTTTGGGAATTCATGGTCTGGTGAAACCTCACACACCACTGATCAGAAATTGAGAAATATGCATTTGGATTTTATGTAAAGTAGTTAGATTTGGCAGTTAGCTGTAGGGGGAAAAGCATTTAAAATAGATTTACACTTCAAAAAATCTCCAAGGTGAAACATTTTTGATATATACACTGAATAGTGTTGGGCATGAAGACTGCCCATGGTCTAAATGAAGACTAAAGGAAACAAAGACTACAGTCATGATCTATGAAGCTGGACTGTTGTGGAGGGGCTATGGTGTATGTTTGTTATTTTCATAAAAGGTGTATTACAAATGACAGTATGGTTTAAAATCAGACGAAAAGAACAGTTGCTAAAACCAAGACAACTACAGATCCTTGAGCAGAAACACTGATGTTTATTCAAAGAATAAAACCAGGTTAAGGCCGCTACCATCGTCTTCCTCGGGCGCTGACCTTGAGCTATCAGGGAAGCAAGACGGCAATCACAGCACTTTTAAATACTGTGCAGGTACATACAGCGAGTCACGCTTAGTCGTAGATCGCTACTCATGCAGGAGGGCAGAATATCACTCTCTCCCGCTTCTTCATGGAAAAAAAAGGTCTTTAAAACATTTCAAGACAATCCGAACAATTGAGATATTTCAGTCTGGAACATTTTTAAAGAAAAACTTTCAAATATGAAAGACTGGATTCAAAGTATGAAAGTTTAATGTATTATTCTTGTACAAGAAGGAGCGTTTAACAGTGCAACACACAAAAGGGGTGACAGAGAAAAGGCTCCCTGAGGAGCTTTAACAGTTGGTTCTTCTACATTTTTATTTTGGCTTAAATGATGGAAACCTTTCTAAGGGTAATTAGTGTTGTTACCTCTTACACTACTACTACTACTACAAAGCACTTACATTACACAACAAGGCCTATACAATTGTGTATGTGAATGTATTTGGATTCTGTGAGCCAGGTATCCAGGACCATGATAGGCCGCTCTGGATCAAGGTCTGGTTCATAGGAGTTTGTGCCATTTCCTGTTTGCATACTCTATGTATTTGTTTTTCTTTCCAATACAGTTAAAATATTTCTTCACTAGTAGTTGAAGACCTTGCTATCCGGTTTTTTAGTGAGTATTTCGCTTTGTCGTCATTTTATGTTGGACATACTGCTGGAGCTGGATGTTCACATTCTTCCTTTGCTCAGTTTCAACTATCTAATGATCAGAAGAGCTGCTGTTAAATGGGACATTCCACATCATTAGTTACATGCGCCTGCCAAATAAGAAACTGGTGGACTTCAAAGTGTACATGTCCAACATTAGCAGGGAAAATCTAAGTTTTCTTGCATCAGAGTTATGAAGCAACATTATTTGTAAGGCAATTAGGTTCTAAACAGAGGACGTGTGAGACATGGATATCTTTTATGCAAACAAGTTTTTATATATCTCTTTTTAGTTTGTAGCAGCTTCCCTGTTAACCAGCTCTGTGACATTTCTCAGAGAAAGACCTCTGAAAGGCGTCTTGGATTGAGAGATCTACAGAATTTATACTTCAGTGCTTTGGATCCAAGCCCCCTTCTGAATTCTTCACATTTCCTGACCCTGATTTCTGAGTTTGCCGCTATGATTAAGGTTCCCAGTGGAATAGCTTCAGATGCAGACAGACTGCAGTTGGCCAACAAGGCTCTCTGGTTTTCAGTGCTCCTCGGAGCCAGCCGATTCCCCTTTGGATGTAGAAATAGAAATCTCAATCTGCTTCTAATTGTAGCATGCTCAAAGGCCTGCCCATGCCACGGGCATGCAGGCAGAGAATCAGTGGAGCTATCCAAAGCTCTGACAAACCTTACTGATTAAAAGATAATTACTATGTGACTGCAATATTTTTACATTATTCCAGAGAAAGTAGGACTGCTAGACTTAGTATTTTCTGTAATTTAAAAAACCTTTCACCTCAAACAGCAGATACACTGCGATACGCTTTAGTGTGGCTAAAGCTAAACGCTGCATTTGAATGCTTTCATGAATTGATAAAGGCTGCTGAACACAGCAGACGGTCCTAAAGAGACTTGTATTATGTCACGATATGATGCACTGGAAATTATCGTTATTTATTTTACATGAGGATGACAAATAATTATTTGCATGAATAATTAGCAACAGACAAAATTAGCAACTAAGAGCTAAAAGCCAAGGGGTTTGTGAAAATGAAATCAGCATACAAGGAGGGTGAATATGAATTATATTCTCAATTTTCAATATACAAAATGTGTCCCAGTTATAAAATGTTGTTTTTCTACAATTAAAATGTTCATTCATAAGGATAAACCCCTTTATATGAAACATTTCATTTTGGAGGGTGTCCTTACATACAATGCAAATGATACACACACAATGAAGTAACAGAGAAGACAAAACAAGACAACAACCACTAGATGACTATGGAGGGACCAAATATTTACCCAGCAAACATATAGCACAGTTGTCCCTCGCTATAACGCGGTTCATTTTTCGTGGACTCGCTTTTTCACTAATTTTTTTAGTGTAATTTTGCATGCTTTTTTTAGCAGCGTACTGTACGGTATGAACGTGCATTGTGTTCTGCATCCTGATTTACTAAGGGAGTACTGTAC